>BSBM01000445.1:32115000-32855000 GCA_027924585.1 Larix kaempferi | reverse complement strand
ACTTTCCTTCCGAGGCATTTGTGGCTCGCAAACAACCTTCTCAAGATGTTCCCAGCACAACAATCCTCCTTGTCTTCCCATCTATCACTGTCCATGAATCCATCCCACTAAATGATGAAAAACATGACCGAGCCACAATACCTTTCTTTATACTGTTAGTGAGAGTTTTCCTAGCGTTTTGTTTGCTCTTCCAATTGACATTCTGAGACTGAAACTTCTAATTTTGATATAAGGAATGCATGAATTTATTGGCCTTGCAACACCTTACTAAATGAATTGAGGCTTAAATTTTCCACCCTTAACAATCGAAAGAGCATGCATCCAAATAATTACCATCTAATTTTTCAGCTTGTGGGAGGAAGGATGATCCATGGTTCCAGCCTCCTTAAAGTCTTGTCGAGTTAAATGGCCATCCCGAGCCATTATTCTCATGAATATGACAGAGTAAGACTCTAAAATGGGATTTAATGTTAGGTGAGCATGGCACTTCCTCCATATCATGGCCACCGACCCTATTGATGATATTTTCCAACTTTTCACGTGCCCCATCGACCATCGTTCTCAATCCATCTTGTCAATACTTGCTTGCCTATATTGTGTCATGAAATTATACTCTAGAGACTTAATCAGCCCCCTTGGGGCTTTCCATGAATATAATATACTACTACGGAATCAATTCTTGTCCATACCTTCCATTTGAAAGTTGAATGGTTTTTTCTAGCCAAGCTAAAGCTATATTTTCCAACTTGTTTTCCTCTGAGGACATGGAAAAATTTCTTATCATCCAATGCGCCAAGCTTTAAATATTGTTTCCTGAATTCGAGCCATTTTGATGTTTTTAAATGGGTGATTGGATACCATGACGTTTATTATGGGTCTCGAATCTTCGACTATTATGATCTTGTTAATGCCTTTTTCGACAATAAGATTTGTCCCATAGAGTAATGCCAATAGCTCTGCTATGTTAGATGTTATTTGTTTCATCCTCGAGACTTCAGAATAATGTTTGCTTCATATATCCTTTAGGATCTAGAATGACCCCCCTGCACTTGCCGCTCCAGGGTTTCCTTTCCCTGCTCCATCAAAGAATAGTGTATGTCATTCTTGCTAAGATTTCCATTGTTTGAACCACTCCGCAGACATTCTTAATTCCCATTTCTAGATATATTTACAAACCAAATTTATACTTCCCCTTTTTTTGGCATGTAGAGAGTCTATCCATTCCTTCTCCTCTATGTGCAAATCTAAGTTTTGTATGAGATCCCTTATTTTTCATTGAAAAACTCCACCATCATGCATTTGGCTCTCCTTTCTATTTGATGGGGGGAAGACTTATTTTCTTAGAAGATTAATATGTTTCTTCTAGCTGATAAATTTTGGAAGAGTCAACCAGAACCATTTTAATAATGGTTTATTTTTTAGAGAGAGAGAGACAGCATGCTTGCTCCCATGAGTTGAAATAAGAGTTAAAGGAGAGCCTTAGAGAGAAGTGGACAAGGCGATGACCTAAAGTCTCATCCCAAACCTTCTTGGAAAATTGACAAAACAAAAAGATATGAGAGACAGATTCATTGTTTTCCTTACACATAATGCATATGTATGTGCCTAAGAATCCTCTTATTTTCAAATTTTCTTCCATGAGGACTTTCCCATGAGCAATCTCCCAACAAAAGAAATTGATTTTTGGGGGTGCGTTGTTAAGCCAAAAATTTCCCCATAGATTGGACCTGGAAGGGGGAGCCTTGCAAAAGTTTCAGCTTGACATAGCCTTGCTTGAATAAGTAAGAGCCTTTCATATTCCCCCATCCTCAAGAATCCTTAGAATTTTCACTAATTGGTAACTTCTCTTTAAGACATTGGAACATGAATTGAAGTGCCAACAAAAGACGATCTGGTGGGGACAAGGAGATCCATCCTTTTTGGAGCTTATGATTTGAACTCTTCCATTTGCATATATCATTTAGCCTTTCCTATGCTTTACTTAGCATCTAGTCCTTAAGTTCTTGGAATTTTGAGTAAGAGCCTAAGCGGGGGTCATTAAGGATACTATCCATCTAAAGGTGGATCCGTCTTCAAATCCAGGGATTCAATGAAGATGAGAAGAAATAAGGTCCATGATTTGACACACATTTTCCATATTTGAGTCGCATTCTGGGCCCAGGGAGGAGAGTCAAGGAATCTGAGTTTGCTTCCTTCCTAATACTTCTTTTGAAACACCTTCGCAACCCATCTTATATTTTGCACATTATTGCAAATGTGATCTAAAGAATACTTTTTTTTGTAAAGGACTAAAAATCTACAAATGTTGTAGCACAAATTTGAATTATGGAATTGGGTAATATAGGTCTCTTTTGTAGAAGCAATTTCACTACTATACTGAGGGGATAACAATGGCATAAACAAGCAGAAGCTAGTGCAATTACAATTTAATGATTATTTATCTATACATATTTGAAATGAAGTTGCAACCATTGATCATACTCGAGATACCATTTTTAACTAACTAGCTTAGATAATAATTTCCCTTAATAAAACCTTACCTTACTTCCAGCAATTCATCTAGATATCTAATAAGGTGTATTTTTGTGCTTAATATTGTGCTTGGAAAAATAAATTGGATTTTAAGCATGATTGTCTTTGGATCTTATTGTCTTTTCTTAGAATTACAAATGACGTAATCTGGTTGTTAATATTAATCATGTCCATAGTCTTAGAGGGTTCTAGCTCAATGGAAGAGAACCTACCTTACAAGCAAGAGGTTGGTGGTTCAATTCCTCCATGCCCTAAGGATATTGAAATATTGTCATTTCTAATAAAATTTTTTTACGATGATTTATGTTAATTAATGGATACGAGGAGGGTTCCACACCACCTCTATAAGTTGCTATGAGGGTGGTTTATAAATGCCCCTGCGGCTGTTTATGAGAGGGGTTTTAAACTTTCCTTGTAGGTCACTATGAGGGGGTTTATAAATTCCCCCTTAGGATTCTATGAGGGAGGCTTATAATTTCTCTTGTAGAAGTCTATGAGGGGGGTTCTAAATTGCCCTTGTAGGTTATTATTACATGGTTTTATAAATTCCCTCATAGGAGTCTATGAGGGGGATTCTAAACTTCCACCGTAGGAGTCTATGAGGGGGGTTTATAACTACCCGCTTAGGAGTCTATGAGGGGGGTTCGAAACTGCCTCCATAGGTTTGTAAGAGTGAGTTTATGGAGGGGTTAGAATCACCCGTGTATATTTATAAAAGAGAATTTTTTTTGGGGGGGGGTTCCAAACCACCCCCATAGGTATCTACAAGGGGGTGTTTCAAAACCTTCCCCATATGTATCTACATGTTGGGTTTCATAACCTCTCCCAAAAGTCACTTTTCTGGGCAGGTTTGATCTCTTTTACAACCGCCCCTAAAATCCTAGACTTTCTAGCATCGGTGCCCTTTAGAGGGGGTTCCGAACTGCCCTCGTAGGTTTGCAAGAGAGAATTTTCAGGGGGGTTCATAACCGCCCCTATAGGTATCTACGGGGGGGGGGGGGGGGAGTAACTGCAAAACCACCCCCAAAAGTCACTTTTGGGTGTGGCTTTGATCTCTTTTAGAATCGCCCCTAAAATCCCATACTTTTAGCATTAGTGCCTTTTGGGGTAGTTTTTTCAAAACTGCCTCTAAAGCCAAAACCTCCCCCAAAAGTCACTTATGGGGGTAGAAGACAACCCCCCCTATCGGTCAAAAAAGTAGTAGTGGCCCTTATATACCTTAGTCCATATAACATATAACCCCTTGAATCCATTTAACCCCTAACTTGTATAACATTTAATACTTAACCCATAAATTCTCTATCGTTTAATCACATCATCACTAACTCTTATAACCACTGTCATCCATAACCTCTAGTATAATATTTACCCCTTTAACATATAAACCTTTAACATTTATAACACATATAACCTTTACCCCTTTAATGTATCTAGGGTTAATGTCTATAATCCTTTAACCCCTATAATTATAACTCTAACCCATACAATCACTAAAAACATTATAACACTAACACCTAACTTCAATGATATTACTTACAACTATCATTTCCATTGGGGAACGCGAGGATGATGGAATATATGGATATTATGGGTGCACATAGCCAAATTTTGAGAAATTCACTTTTCTAAATGAAATATTTTCTAAATTAATTGCTTCAGGGAAGGAAAATAAGAAAAATAAATCCAAAAGGGAAGAAGAAAACTACTCTCAAGGATTACATATAACTATCATTTCCATTGGGGAATGTGAGGATGATGGAATGTAGGGAGATTAGGGGTACACATAGCCAAATTTTGAGCAATTCATTTTTCTAAATGAAATATTTTCTAAATTAATTACTCTAGTGAAGGAAAAGAAGAAAAACAAATCCAAAAGGGAGGAAGAAAACTACTCTCAAGGCTCTTGGTGTGCTAGAAAGACCATTATCTTTTGAAAATTATGATAATGATTTTCCATATTAGAAGATGGGGTTCACCCCATAAAAAATAATCCAAAAGAAGACTAGTTAGGATCCATGAACCAAATATCTTATTATTGTATGAGACTATGATGGAATAGAGAAAGATGGAAGGAGAGGATAATTCTTTGTTTTCATCATTACTAAAGGAATGGTTTATTATTTCTTTCAATTTATAGGTAGACCTCCTAGTCTATGAGATTTGGATTGAACTAGTATCATTGTAATTAGGTCTAACTTCTTCAGTTTTCAGTAGGTATAAGATTTATATGCTTAGATAGGTGTTATGAGAGCATTGATTTGGTCTTCAAAATTTTATTAATGAACATGTAATAATGAAAGGGTATATGAACTTTGTTTTAGAGCAAATTAAATTCCACATTGAATCGAAAATGATGGACCCTATGGCCAAGCTTTTATTGGACAAATTAGAATATTCAAGGCTCTACAATATTGACTAAATAAGTATTTGTTTGAGATTTCATTGGCAAGTTTTAATTTTCAATCCTTCGTGCATTATTGGAGGATTGAAAGAAATTCTCCAACATCTCTACTTGCCAACACACCATTTGAAAAGAACTAGTAGCATTAATGCTACTAGTTCATATAATTGAAACACAAATGATTAAAAATAATAAACTTTGATAGCACAACGAATAAAATTTAACAGTAAACAAATTAAATTTTATTTAATTGCATATATAAATGAAAATTTAATTTTATGGGAAAAGTTGGAAATTTTTGCAATGACCCCTTGGGTACATATTTAAAAATATATCAATTAAAAGTCAATTTTTAATTTATTAAAATGTACAAAAATGGACCAACCTCTTAGGGTTGATAACTAGAAATGGAGGCAGTTGGGGTCATCAAAATCTCGATCAAGTGTTGGTAGTTGTCCAAATAAGTGGTAGGTCGAGGGGGTTCCCATGGTAAAAATGATCACAGTACTATTTTTTCATATATAAAAAGAAATAGATCGATCAATTTCTGAGGTTCGATCAAGCTCTATAGCTCAATTGAGATATTTAATCAACCTCACATGCTGATTGAATGGTCCTTTGTTCGACAACTCAATTGAGGAGCTTAAGCAAGCTCCAAAGCTCAATTGAGGAGCTTGACCAAGCTCCAAAGCTCAATTGAGGAGCTTGACCAAGCTCCAAAGCTCAATTGAGAAATTTTTAACCTAGAAAAAATTTCGATTGACGGCTTAGCTTTAACAAATAAATGGATCAATTGAGTGCTTATACAAGCTCTTAATTGATCTCTTAGTAGCTTGATTGAGATCTTGAAATTTCTCCTAGTCATTGATTGTTTATGCACAAGTTACACTAAGAACAAGAGCAATATAACCAGTCTTAAGAGGATTTCCATTTTTGTAGAGGATCCATGTTGGTGAAGTGATTTGGCTATAAGTCCCTTATTTATGGATCAAAACTATTTACAATGAAATAAACACTCATAAGTTAGTGTTCAGAAATGTAGTGTAATGCACATCCCCTTGTGCCAACCATCATATCACCATAGAAACCATATGCCGTGTTGCATGAACAACAAGGTAGAATTAGTTGACGTAATCCTGCTACCCCTCTTTGACACAAAGCCCCATGCAAATGTCACCTTCATAACACATTTACCAAATAAAAAACACTTGGATTTCAAAAAAATAGTAAAAAATACATTAATCAGAACTAAAGGTGAACTTTTTCAATGATAAAAACAACATAGATTCAATATGATTCTGGATCTACCAAGAACCAAAAGGGATCAAATCCCTTATGGTGTAAATTTTTCCTCAAAATTTTCCACTCTACAAATTTCAATTGATCTTTGGATAGTTAATAGATATGGAGATAAGATTGTTTATGCACAAGTTACACTAAGAGCAAGAGCACTATAACCAATCCTAAGCAGAGATTGTAGAAAATGAGTTGGATTTCTACAGAGAACATGTTGAAGCAAGTCATCTATAAGTCCCTCATTTATGGATCAAAACTATTTACAATGAAATAAACACTCATAAGTTAGTGTCCAAAAATGTAGTGTAGTGCACATCCCCTTGCACCAACCACCCCCCATGCAAATCCCACCTTTGTAACACCAATCAAATGGAAAAAACTTAGATTTCCAAAAAATAGTAAAAAATATATTAATCAAAACTAAAGGTGAAATTTGTCAATGACAAAACCAACACAGATTCATCCTAATTCTGGTTCTACCAAGAACCAAAAGGGATCAAATCCCTTGTGGTATAATTTTTTCCTCAAATTTTTTCACTTGAAAAATGTCATTTGATCTCTTTATAGTTAATAGATATGGATATAACATGAAAAATGAGTATAGATGCACCTAATAAATCTCTAGAACATATGTATTTAGATGGTAAGTACAACTTCATTAGCTAGAACAATAAAGAGAAACAACAATGAAAAGTACCAATATTGTTTAAATATTTTATTTTGGAGCATTATTATTATTATTATTTTATTTTCAGTTTTATATATATTGTATTGGGCCAACATATGTTTCAATTTCTTTAGTATTGCATTGTAAAATGATATAAATCTATTGTAAAAGTAAAATTATGTTTATCCAATTTAATACATATATTTTCTTTAATTTTAATTCTGAATCTAATTTATATATATAATTAAATAAAGGCTCACATAACAACCAACTACATTTCAAAATAATCCCCTCTCCATATAAAACTAACACCAATGACTCACAAAAACACCCAACTGCATTAAAAAATGATATTTTCCACTAATTATGAATCCAAATTATATATATATATATATTTGACTATTATGTTACTTTTTGTTGTTATATATATATAATTAATTTAGATTCACAATTAGTAGAAAGGACCTTTTTTAATAACAAAAATGAATTTATTTGTATTGAAAATGGTCGAACGAATTCAACAGAAATATATAAAATAGTATTGGTAGAGTTCTTTAGAGTAGCATGAGTAGTTTAAAATAAAAGGTTTGACATATACAATAATCCCAAATAAACTATAAGCTTTGAAAAAAACTAGGAATCCTGACTGACTAAATATCTTCACAAATTGTCCTAGCAAGAAGATACAAAAATGGAGCATAACTACATAAGACTAGTTATTAGTACTACTAGTGGACCTGTGAACTTGGGAATTATCTTCATCTTCACCATATTCATCACTTTCCAAACTGTTAGTAGCAAAAATTGTGTTATCTTCCTCCTCATCGACCTCAATATCATCATAATCAATTTCCATTTGTCTGGTCGAACCAGGTTTAGAAGTAGAATTAGTTTTGTCTTTGGATTTCTCATTAGATTCGACCTCAATGTCCTCATATTGGTCAGAAGAAACAACATTAACATGAGTGTGTTCTTCCTTGCTGTGGTTTCTAGAGTCTTCTTTGGCCTTCTCAGAACCCTCTAAACTTGCTTGGTGCACAGAAATTTCATCCCCTAAGGGAGCAAAACTGTTATCTTCAAATTTGGAGTGAGAACCCCTAATTTGTTCTTCATGTTTGGTAACCAAACCCACCATTCTAGAAACCTTATCTGCACAATGCTTAACATCATCCTAAATTTTGTTAAGATGGGCTTCCAAATTACCATTTAGGTCCTGATACATTTGTTCAAACTAGTCCAAACAGTTATCCACGGTAGGAGAGTGAGAAACCATCTTGTTTACAGCTTGAACATTTCCTCAACACGGTCCTTCATCCAATTCAAATGGGATTTAAAATCAGTTACATTGACTGTTAGAGAATTCACCTGGTATTCCAATTGCTCAACTCGCTTCTCAATATCCATTGGCAAACGACTGATATTTACCCAAATAAAAAAGGCCCAAGGGGATGCAACTGGAAAATAACTACATGCTCTACACCAGTAAAGGAGACATAACAAAAGACATCACAGACTTCTTTTTCACATAAATAAAATCTTACACTTCCACGACTAAACTCAGAAATAGGATTTTCCACATGCTAGCATAAACCAGTATCCTAGACCTCCCAAAGAAAAGACAAAGAGGAATTTATGTGAATTACCTACGAATATGGAGTTAAGAGCCTTACTTCTTGCAGCAAGGAGAAGGAAAAGAACATCACAGACTTAACCACCATTCCAATCGAGCAACCCCAACCAGCGTTCGTAGCCAACCTCCTAGAAGCAAACATAGGCCAATGAGACAACATAAATGAAATTTTAAACTCGAACTGGGAGAAAGCATTTACCAGGATCCAGCTAACAAAATTAATGGAAACAACACCTGCATACGAAGGAGTGTGCTCATCAACTCCGATGTCCAAAAAAGAGAAGACGTGGAGGCTATTTAAGGTCCATATTATAATTTGTAAAGATTAAACTTCATAGTCAAGCAATTAAGGAACAAATAAAAAATTGCTAGGCCTCCCATCGGTCATTAATTCCCCTTGGCACGTTGAGGAAGCTTGATCAGCAAAAGAATCAGCGAGGGAATTCAAAGCCCACTTCACATGGTAGAACTTGATGAATTGGAACCTTTGAAGGATATTCAAAATGCATTGATGAAGAGGGTCGAGTAAAGGATCTATGATAGTTTGACCATTTCTTACCTGAGACAAAATGATCAAAGAGTCTACTATGACAATAAGAGGCTGAACTTTTACATCTAGAGCCAATTGTAGACCAAGAAATAAAGCATATATTTCCGCTTGATTGTTTGAACATATTCCCTATCCCCATGCAAAAATTTTGACTATATTTCCACTAGGGTCAAAAATCACCCCGACCGCACCTACCTTCGTGGTAGTTGAAAGGACCATTACAATATATATATATATATATATAGATTGATTCACAATTAGTGAAAAGAACCATTTTGTAATGTAGTTGGTGTTTTGTCAGTTTATATATATATATATATATATATGCCAAAGTTTGACAAAATACACCCCCACTACATTACAACAAAAAGATCCTTCAACATTAGTTATAATTATATATATAAAAACTGACAAAACATCCAACTAAATTTTACAAAATGACACTTTCTAACCTTAATTATTATATATATATACACGCCAAAGTTTGACAAAATACACCCTACTACATTACAACAAAAAGATCCTTCAACATTAGTTATAATTATATATATATATATACTGACAAAACACCCAACTAATTTTTACAAAATGACACTTCCTAACCTTAATTATTATAATTATATATATATACACCATTTTGTAATATAGTTGGTATATATATATGTGTCAAAGTTTGACAAAATGCACCCAACATAAACGCCAAAGTTTAACAAAATACACCCCACTACATTACAACAAAAAGATCCTTCAACATTAGTTATAATTATACATATAAAAACTAACAAAACAACCAACTAAATTTTACAAAATGACACTTTCTAACCTTAATTATTATAATTATATATATACACTGACATAGCACACCACTACATTACAAAATGATACTTTCCACTAATTGTGAATCCAAATATTATATATATGTGAATCCAAATATTATATATATATATAACCAAAGACTAAAAGAACGCCACTACAAAAGGGTCCTTTCCACTAATGCCATTACTCTATGTCATGGTCGAGTACACAATAATTTCAAAATATATAATCGAATATGGATATTGGAGCTTTTCATATCTATGTATCAGACTGAAAAATACACTTAAAATTATTGGCAAGTGGCACAACTCTACAGCTTCACAATTAGTTGCTGAGTAAAGTTTACAAAATATTTTATATCAGAATGGGAATATTTTATATCAGAATGGGAATCTTGATAAATAGGGAATCTTACAGAAATAAATAACATTGGAGTTGTTTATTTATTTTAAGTTTTGTATGTTTTAGTCTAATTTTTATTTTTTAAATCTAAATTTTTTATTGTTTAAATTGTGTTTTTGAATTTATAAATAGATTTAGCATCTTAGAATAAGTCTATAGCATCCAAATTATGCAATTTTCATAACTAATAATTGTGATTTTAAATTTTTTTAAATATTTCCAACCAGAAAATAAATAAAATAAAATAAAAAATATGTTCCAAATAAATTCAAAAAATAGAATATTTAGACTACACCAATAACATATACACTTAAGATTCCATTAATAAATTTTTTAACACAAAACCATAAATAACATTTTCACATTATATAATAATCCTTTTTGACGTTCTGCGTGAGAATAATTGAGAACTGGCCAGTGGCATGGGCTCATTTTCTCCAATAACCCGAGTTCTAAATTTGGCTTTTTACATTATAAAAACACCTTGTAGACGTTCCATGAGAGAATCATCGAGAACTGTCATGGCCTCATGTTCTCCGAGAACAGAGTTCCTTGTCCTCGAATTCAGTTGCTAAATAAATTATTGCAAGAGCGTTTATTATATTGTATTTTCAGTGAAAATAGGGAAAATTATGAACTTTGAATCCTCGGAATATGGATTCTTTTGTCATTGTTACAGGTTGGGCAGATTCTCTAAAGTCTCAAATCCTAGGAATATGGATTCCTTTGTCATTGTTGCAGGTTGGCCGGATTCTCGGTAATCTGATCAGAAAAATAATTGAAGAGGTTCGTGCTTCCTCTTATTTATAGGGTTGACGTGAAAAATGCAAACCTATTTTAATTAGTTTAATAGGGTTTTGGCTGCGAAGAAGAGACCTGATTATTTTAATTGTCATGATTATTCATTAAGAAATATATTCAGCCCATTCTTTGAAGTTGTAATTATTGTTTTTATAATCGACACATTCGATAGTTGAGTAAATGTGTAACTGTCATCCTTATTTGCATTGTTGATTTTCTCTATCTAATGGGCATGGAGAATCCTCTATGCCCATGCCCATTGGATGGAAGAAATCGGCAATCAATATAAGTTCAGGTATGTGGAACTCCTTTTGTGCTCATCCTAAAATGTATTATTTTTGAAATATAATAAAATATTATTTAATAGATTCTTTTTAAAATGAATCTATACTAATTATATATCAGAAGAATATGCTAAACTAATATTCTCTTTTAGTTGAAGTATTTGCCAGAGTTTTATGATAGTTTATCATTTTTAATGTATCAAAGTGTCATAATTTGACTCATTCATTTTTAAAAATTGATCAAAATCTCTAAAAACAAATACTCTAGGATCAAACTTCGAGTATGTACTTAAAATCTTCAAAAAGTTGAAAAAAAAATCAATCAAAATTTTTACGCCATCAAATTTCAACAAGTTTAATCAGCCCTGAGAAATTTCTCTATATATAGTAGTTCAAGGTTGAAAACGATAAGATCATCTCCATTCAACCCCACGATTTCTATTGTAATGGCAAGCACTAGAAGAGGCGCATGGACGTCTGAGGAAGATCATTTGCTTATGAAATATATAGAGGCCCATGGCGAAGGTCGTTGGGGATCAGTACCCAAGAAAGCAGGTTTGTTGGCTTCTTTGCCTGCCATTCTAATTGATTATCTCAATCTTGATATTAATTAATCATGGAATGGATCAATGATGAGTTTGAGGTTGAGTTTCCAGGTTTAGAGAGATGCGGAAAAAGTTGCAGATTTCGTTGGAAGAACTATTTGCGCCCAAATGTGAAAGTGGGAAATATAGCTGAAGATGAGGAAGAACTTATATTGAGAATGCACAAGCTTCTCGGAAATAGGTAATTTGCGGCCCAGTTTTGTAATGTTTAAACTTTGAACAGTGTAACCTAATTTGGTAGCAACCCATTATCAAGAAGAAGAACTTACAATGAGAATGCACAAGCATCTGGGAAATATGTAATTTACCAACTACTTCTGTAATGTTTGTGGCAACCCATTATCAAAAGTAACTACTGATTGTATTTTCTTCAAACCCACCTGATCGATGTGATGTGTTTGAGTTGCAGGTGGGCGTTGATAGCCGGGAGAATTCCGGGCAGAACAGACAATGAAATAAAGAATTACTGGAATACTCACCTGAGCAAGAAATTGAAATTTGCCAAAAAGGGATCTAAACAGAAAGCTGAAGATCCCAGGTACTGTCAGTCTGAGCATGATAATGATTCTTCGCATGAGCTGCCATTAGATCTACCTTCTTCACAGCCATGTGGTCTTGTAACAAACGAGATTAAGCCAGAGTTAACCAAATACCGATTTCCTAATTCAATCTCTTCCGAAGAAGTTAATATAGTTTCAATATCATCCGAAGAAGTTGATATAGTTTCATATGAGCAATGTACACCTTCTAATGAATCAGAATCAGGTACAATCCATCTCCAACTTTTAGATAAGCACGTTAACGATTTGGTGCCATATATGGGTGAGAGTATGCATGAATATTTCCAAGGAATTTATGCTGCAGCTGCAACTTCTGACTGCTTGAGTACTGAAGGTCTCTTCTGTGAAAACATGGGAGGGTATTTGAATGAGCTTACAAAGTGCAGTGGAGTCATGCTGTAAAGGGACATGAATGGCTTAATACTTTTCAGACATTGTGACTATAATCTTTCATTGTCGTTGTGGAGTAGGTTTAATACTAGTTTGGCAAAGAAATATTGTTTTCCTTTCACAGCACTAGGACTATGAACGCAGCAAGTATTTCTATGAGCAGCAAGGCTGTCTATTCCCAGCTTTCAGAATAAGCTTTTGCATGTTTGTAATGCAAGTTGTTATATATTCCATTGATTGTAATCCCAAAAGTAAATTGACAATTAGATCAAATGATCAATTAGATTGAACTGTTGTGCTTTGCCAATTAGATCAAATTGATGAATTAGATTGAACTGTTGTCTCAAATGCATGTGGACAGTGCTCCCAATCAACAATGGTATTATTGCTCATACACCAGATTTAGGTTTAGAGTACATACTGCATTGAAATAAAATTTAAACTATTGTTGGTACTATCAGTCCAAGCACTCTCCATAGGATATTATTCAACAGGCACTTGGTGCTGACAACTTGATGCAAGAGCATCCTTGGCTTCCTGGCTATCCTGCACAACCAAAACAATTTCCGTTTATAATTATGTCGATTTTCTTCGGAAGATATGTTTGTGGTTAATTTTTCTATTTTGAACGAATCTTGAGAGAATTCACATGAACCCACAAGAGCCACAACATGTAGCATCCTATTTCTCTTCCACTTAATTCAATCAACCTCACGCATTACTAGACACTGAATTCATGTCTTGAAAAGGTGCCATTTCGTGAAATATGTGGCCAGAAGGTTGAGCAATCATCCTCATTGCTCCGACCATCAACCAATTTCAACATATATCAATGTTGAAAAGTGTGGATATCCAGTTGTGTATGTCCCACTGCCATAGAGGTGATCATTGTTGTGAAGGAAAACCATTGAAGATGAGGAAATCATGGCAATTGATCGAAGATAAGGAATCGTTGTCTCCGTTAAAACAATGATTCTTGTTCTTGTCTATGTTTTTAATAGTCTCCGACCAACCTTATTAATGGGCTACTGACAGGAGAAAAATGGGCAGCGAATTGATAGATACAAACACCATTAAGGGTCCAATGCCAAAATCTCCCTGATGGGATGCCTTGGAGCAGGGTACTAAGAAATTAGTGCCTCCTAGACCTGCCACTAGAACAAGGGCAAGGAACCCTGCTCCGTGGGTTAAACACCTTTGTAGGTGTATCTTTCCTAGCATTTGAGGTCGAAGCAAAGAAACTCCTAATAGAAGACTGTCCAAAGGAGCAGGAAGAAGAATTGTTTCACTAATGTCTATCTCTCTCAAAGGAAGGACTTGTTGTTGTTGTCTGGAGATGGAGGGATACCTACTAGAAGAATGACTTTTGTCTCCGTATCTGAACTGGCAACTCCAAATCAGTCTCGCTGAAGGGGGGCAAGATACCAATTGGTGTCTCCTAGATTTGAATTTTGGATATTGCTAGAATGGTGTTGTTATTTGATTAGGCATTGGTGCCCTTGTCCATTAGGAGCATTGCGGAAAAGGATGTGATTGTTCTTGTAGTGTTAGCCGTGATTGTTCTTGTAGTGTTAGCCATGGTGGAGACCTGAGTTTGGAAGACTGGAGAGCTAGAGCTTCCCTCATAGTCAAGTATAAGAATTATTGATACAGGTACCAGAAGAATACGGAGAGAGAATTTCGAGACTTGTTGAAGATGTCATAGAGTCGTCCGCGTATCTCATGATAGGTAAGGCACTGAAAATAAAGTGCTCTTCCATCTTGGCCTCCTACATATGACAAAGTTGGAAAATCTTTCCCTCTTGTGGGATTTCAAGTTCAACCTCTATCAAAGGTCTATGAGAAGCTACTCAAAACTGGCCCAATAGAACATAAGCACATGCAGCTAGTGTCGTAGTACGTAATGGGGTTGGACAATGAGCTCGTCTCTCAAGTCTAGGAAGTGCTCTGTGTAGAAGGCCATCTTGGGCTTGAACCGCTTTGGTGGATTGAGCTAATTGACGTGGATACATTGTATGCATATGTTATCTTTGGTAATTTTGTTCATCTTCTTCTTGTTCAATAGGAGATTTAGAAGTGTTCCCAAACAATACCTAAATGGAGGGATATGGTCCATCAAGATCAAGATGCCAATAGAAAACCAACAAAAATGAATCCATCCCATAGGTTTCTTCTAATCCAAGGAATTTGATGAGCAAGAAGCAAAGTATGGGAAATAGGCACTACTAGTAGCCGAGTTAGTAAAACATCGGATATGATGCAAAAATGAGACCAGCCTATGAAACAATGAAGCATGAAACTCAACACATTTTGTCTTGGCCCATTCTAGCTCAAATAGGATAGCCCACACCTCATAAAAATATGTCTTGAAAGTGGATCTACAAACATTGTTGCTCGATGAGAGTGTTATCAGCTTACCCCTACCAAAAAACCAAAGAGAATGAGACTTAAACTACCCACTAATCTGCATGAGTTTCTCAATAGGAGAGGCTTACAAAATTGAGAAACCCGCTTCAAAGACTGCTTGCATTTCTACTAAAGGAAGCTTAATCTAACAAGTGAAAGTTGGCATAGCACACCTTGTCCCGTTTGGCTTGATCTAATTTTATCAACAACCCCAAAATGGTTTCAATATCTCATGCAAGGCCAACCTTTTAATATCTGGGTCAATATGTATAAGACTCTAATATAAAGTCCATTCGATGGTATATTCCATCATTGATCACAGATCAAACTCAGCTGTAAAGACAAGTTGAATTTGAGCTTAGAAAGTTACATTTATTAGAGAGTGCATTGTGTAGACCATGAAATATTGTTGTTACAAGATACCTGACTTACTACCATGAACATATCACATGAAGCGAGGTGGCCTGCAAAGGGACTATGCAGCTAAGACATCTTATCCGGGTGCACCCAACTTCCCTGCCTGTATTTATAGCCTAGCATGGCCATCTTATCATCTCAAGATGGCCCAGATTGATTTGAACAATTCTCCTTGGTCATGTATGAATTACATTTTTATTGCCCTCCTCCATGGAATCCAAAACAAAGATTTCTTTCTTCTACTCAAGAGGGGGCTGACATGACCTTCCACTTAACACAAAAGCTACCTAAAGTTGAAACCGAATCATTCAACAACCATATTAATCAGGAAGTATGATCAACCCTAGTGTACCGTTGGCTTCCATTTAAGCTTAACAAATGTCGAGGTTGAATTAGGTCAAGGTCCTCTTAAATTCGTGTTTAGATTCATGTAATTAAATTTAGGTCAGTAATCGAGTCAAGGTCTCCTATAATTTTTTTTTACATGGAACCTTTCAATCCTTCAAGACCTCAATAAATTTGTTTTAATTGATTGAAACTAGTTTCATTGAACTTATGGAACCAACCATCTAATTTCTTATGCCTCCCACCTTCTTGAATATAATTTGTTTTTCATCGTTCTCATGTCAATAAGGTATTCTTTCATATGATATGGGAGTAAACACCACCACATCTTTCTTTCTAGGTGAACTTTGTATTTTACTATGGGCTATGTCGAAAGGTCTACAAAGCTGAATCGACAACCATTTCTCATGGTTATTTCAATATCTCCTTGGATTTCCAAACTAGGATCTGCAATGACCTTTAGATGGCCTCTCCTGGCTGCAAGAATTTGCATCATAAAAATTTAGCCCCGACCTCAATTTTGATTTTCCGCATCAAGTTGCTGACGTAGGGATTTGATTTGTTCTGCTTGAGACATGTAGCTTTCCTGCAAACATTTCCCTAACCATTAATACTTTCAGAATTGATCAATATTTCACGATATATAGAGAAAACAATTAAGTGACTAAATCACTTTCTAGTATCTACATATATTACAATAGTATTTACCAGATTCTGCAGGAGCTCAATTAAAGGTATAAGTGGATAATTTAATGGTTTTGAGTGAAAAGTATTCTTCTATTTAGATTACCTCAAGTGTAGTTGCTTTTGTAGTAAGTATCTGAAGTTCACATGTTGATTTTCCTGTGAATTCTTTAAACCTTTCCTTCTCTTATGTAAGAGCCAGGATTTGGTTTATGCATCGATCTCTGTCTTCTATAACATGTTGAAGTTCTCAGTGCACCTTCTCTATCTCTTCATTTGAGGCATTCCTCTGTTTTGTTCCTTCAAGCAGAGATTCCTACCAGTATAAATAGAGTGTTAATCGACATTCTTAGAAGTCATCTATTCAAGGGGGAAAAATCAATTGCTATTGTTGCATATGCATTGAGCTTATTTAGAATTGACGTCAAGCTACCAATAGCTAACGAATACATAACTCATTTCTATGATTACTAGGTAGAAATGTTACACGAGAGAAATTTAACAATATTAGTTTCTATGCATAACATTTCCTCTTCTACAACATACATGCACGTTATAAGAAAATTCAATAAGGCCTGAACAATATTTTCAACAAATCTTTTGAACAAAGAAAACCGAAAAACAAGGATAGGATGAAAAGCAAATTCAGATTTTGCAATTTCCTCTTGTTTTTTTGAGTTGTATTTGGTTGAGTATTATAACCTGCACAGTGGCGTTTCATTCAACTCCTAGGTATGATAAATTGAGCACTTAATAGTTTTATACTGCTAAGCCTGAACATTTTTTTGTGAAATTATTTCATGTTGAAAAGAAAAAGATAGGAAATGTTTGTACAAATCAAAGTTCTTTTCAGCAATTAACAACAAAAGAATCCAATGGTTTATTTTCAGTAATGGTTATGTTTGAGCATAATTGAGCTTCTAGTTTCTTGCCTTATTGTCAAAATTTTACATTTGTAAACTTAAAAGAGTAATAACTTTCACCCATGGGAATATTTTGTAGGCACTGGTACAAAATGGCCAAGCGATGCAAATGAGAGATGGTCATGGATCTTGAGGTTCAAGACATGAAATACTTGATCACGTTTTCAAGTAAAGATTTAGTTTGGTCCAAAATTCATCAAGAAAACATGAGCGTCGATTGTGTGGTGTTAGTCCCTTCATATAGAGTTCATGACTTTATCAAAGGGGAGGAAGCAAATCCTGGTCCTCCATGTATTTTTGTACGGACACAAAACAATAAACCATGAAAAAGGGCCAACATTGCTTTGCGATACGAGCTGTAAGAATTTCAAAAGTGTATTATGTATATATTGGCATTGAGATTGCATTTGTCACTCCTATGTACTAACATTTTCAAATTTTTATTGTAGTTATCATTGTTCATTTGGCCCAGAGGACAAAAGAGGTGAGTAGTTGACTAAATGAAGGACCTCATTTGTGCAAAAGGGGGGCTACCAATTCCATTTCATTGTTAATGTGATGGTTGAAAATCTCGATATAGCAATATTGAATTACAACTTGTATGAGCATGAGGATGGGGATGGATGGCCTTGTCATGGCCAACATGACACTTCAAGTTATGCAAGGACCTTGCATAGGCCGAGTCTTTCAAGGGACATTGTTGCCTATGTAGAGAGTTGTTTCTCTTTGGGAGTTCCCATTGATACAGTTTATAAAATCCACACCGAGATACATGTTGGCATGGTTTTGACAACTCGAGATAGGGATTTCTTTCTATCCAGGAAATATATTGTAAACATATACAATCGATTGTCAAAGAAAAATTATCTAGTCCAATAAAATGATGAAATGAGTGTAAATATTTGGTATCAGAAGCATCGTGAAGATTTTTTCTTTTACCAAAATCCCAATGGTGCAGAGGTCCCTTTTATAATGGGAATTCAAACAAAGTGGATGTTAGACAAAATGGTGAAGCTATCCCATAATATCTTAATAGACATGGATTCTACATTCAGTATTAATAAGTACAGGGTAAGTCGGAGGTCAATTATTGATTCAATATACCTTTTAAAGTTGTATTCATTCAATATGATTGATGAGTACTTATTTTTGACTTTACTTGTTCTTTGAATATGACAGTACCAACTGTAGACACTGGTGGAATTTGATGAACAAAAAAGTGGGGTTCCAAGTGCATGGGTGGTGGCATCACGGAACACATCATAGGATATTGCACTATGGTTGGAGCAGCTCATGCATATGTGTCACCAAATCCATCCTGATTGGAAAGTCAATGCCTTCATGGTTGATGATGCATTGGATGAAATCAATGCCTTGAGGTAACTTCAATTTTGTTATGTTATAATGAAATTTGTGTTTATTATAAGAATGTCACACTAAAGTGCACTTCTTATGGCAGGAGGATCACAAGGTGTGATGTGATATTGTGTATTTGGCATGTTCAGAGGGCGTGGTTAAAAAATGTTAATTAGATGGCCACAAATCCAAAAAAACAGAATGAGATGTTCGATGAGTTAGGTTTCATCATGAAGGACACTGTCAATGTTGAAGTAGATGATGCAATGAATAACTGTTTTAGGAAATTTGCATATGAACAAAAGTTCGTATACTATTTCCACAAGAATTGGGTGGTTGATGATAAGATTCGTAAGTGCACACAATCTTAGTAGTGTCTCCATTTTTTTGTTTCATAAAGATGATATACTTGGACTAACATGGTTCTTTGCATCTAGGGATGTGGTAAAAAGGTCGACGAGAGTTTGCTCATGCAAATCAGGAATCCAATAATGTAGTTGAGTCATACCATTGTTATTTGAAGACAAAATTTATATCTTCCAGAAGGAAGAAATGTGCTCGTAGAGTCATGGATTGGTTATTGTATGTTCTCTTAACAAGTGTTAAAACTTGTTATCGATTCAAGGATATTTTGAAAAGAGAAGGATATCTAAACAAATACAAGAAAGAGAAGCAGTTTGAATCATCAATGGAAAAAGCAAGCAGAATTACAGATAGTGATTGCTTCCCTCATGACAGCACAACCCATGCTTACTAGGTGAGAAGTCAAACATATCATGATACGAGATACCTTGTCATCGGGTATCGCATGAATTTTATAGTGTGTGAATGTCCATGGTATATTCATGGAAACATTTACAAGCATCCGATAAAGGAAAATTGGATGTATTTCGACTCAGGAAATTGAGAGTCATTGCTTGGTCAAGATGTAGTGGCTAACACATTCAATGACCCTCCTGAAATAAGTATAGAGCCCCAAAATCGCGATGAAAATTCTAACATGAATATTATGTCCATTGATATTTTTGATGCAGATGTTGAGGCACTACATATGGGTAGAGAGGAGGTGTTTAGGAAACTACAAATTCTTCAAAACAACCACCCTACTACTTTGATCAAGATGAACCAGTTGAATTGTTTGCTTGATAATTTTCTGGATGATGATTTTGAATTCACACCTACTTTGGGTTCTCTTGATCCATCTTTTAAGAGGAAGAAGAGTTTCCTTATCCCTACAAAAAAAAAGAAGGAAACAAAACAATGGTTTGGAAATTGATTTGAATGTCCTTGTATCTAAATATGAACCATTTGAGTTTCAATACCACAACAAGGCCAACCTTTTACTATGTAGGTCAATATGTATAAGACTCTAATATAAACTCCATTCAATGGTATATCGCATCATTGATCATAGATCAAACTTAGTTGTAAATACAAGTTGAATTTGAGCTTAGAAAGTTACATTTATTAGAGAGTGCATTGTGTAGACCATGAAATACTGTTGTTACAAGATACCTAACCTACTACCATGAACATATCACATGAAGCATGGTGGGATGCAAAGGGCCTATGCAGCTAAGATATCTTATCCAGGTGCACCCAACTTCCCTGCCTGTATTTATAGCCTGGCATGGCCATCTTATCATCTCAAGATGGTCTAGATGGATTTGAAAAATTCACCTTGGCCCTGTATGCATTACATTTTTGTTTCCCTCCTCCATGGAATCCCAAACAAATATTTTGTTTTAATCAAGAGGGGGTTGACACGACCTTTCCATGTGGCACAAAATCTACCCAAATTTGAAACCAAATCCATTCAACAACCATATTAATAAGGAAGTATGATAAACCCTAGTGTACCATTGGATTCCATTTAAGCATAACAAATTCCAGTGCCGAATTAGGTCAAGTTCCCCTTAAATTCGTGTTTAGATTCATGTAATTAAATTTAGGTCAGTACTGAATCAAGTCAAGGTCTCCTATAATTTTTTTTACATGGAACCTTTCAATTCTTTAAGACCTCAATAAATTTGTTTTAATGGATTGAAACTAGTTTCATTGAACTTATGGCACCAACCATTTAATTTCTTATGCCTCCCACCTTCTTGAATATAATTGTTTTTTCATAGTTATCATGTCAATAAGGTATTCTTGCATATGATATGTGAATCAACACCACCACATATTTCTTTCTAGGTGAAATTTCTATTTTACTATTGGCTATCTGGAAAGGTCTACAAAGCTGAATCGACAACCATTGCTCATGGTTAGTTGAATATCTCCTTGGATTTCCAAAATAGGACCTGTAATGACCTTTAGATGGCCTCGCATGGCTGCAAGAATTTGAATCATAAAAATTTAGCCCCAACCTCAATTTTTTATTTGTCGCATCAAGTTGCCGACGTAGGGATTTGATTTGTTCAGTTTGAGACATGTAGCTTTCCTGCAAACATTTCCCTAGACATTAATACTTTGAGAATTAAATAGTTCACAATATATAGAGAAAATAAATAAGTGACTAAATCACTTTCTAGTATCTAGATATATTGCAATACTATTTACTAGATTCTGTAGGAGCTCAATTAAAGGTAAAAGGTGATAATTTAATCGTTTTGAGTGAAAAGTAATCTTCTATTTAGATTACCTCAAGTGCAGTTGCTTTTGTAGTAAGTATCTGAAGTTCACATGTTGATTTTCCTGTGAATTATTTAAACCTTGCATTCTCTTATGTAAGAGCCAAGATTTGGTTTATGCATCGATCTCTGTATTCTATAACGTGTTGAAGTTCTCCATGCACCCTCTCTGTCTCATCATTCGAGGAATTCCTCTGTTTTGTTCCTTTAAGCATAGATTCCTGCCAATATAAATAGAGTGTTAATCGACAATCTTAGAAGTCATCGATGCAAGGGAAACAAATCAATTGCTATTGTTGCATATGCATTGAGCTTATTTAGAATTGAGTTCAAGCTACCAATAGGTAATGAATACATAACTCATTTCTATGATTACTAGGTAGAAATGTTACACGAGAGAAATTTAACAATATTAATTTCTATGCATAGCATTTCCTATTGTAAAACATACATGTACCTTATAAGAAAATTCAATAAGGTCTGAACAATATTTTCAACAATTCTTCTGAACAAATCAAACCATAAAACAACGATAGGATGAAAAGCAAATTCGGACTTAGCAAATTCCTCTTGTTTTTTTAAGTTGCATTTGGTTGAGTATTATAACCTGCACAGTGGTGTGACATTCAAATCCTAGGTATGATAAATTGAGCACTTAATAGTTTTATCCTGCTAAACTTGAACATTTTTTTGTGAGATTATGTCATGTTGAAAAGAAAAAGATAGGAAATTTCTGCACAAATCAAAGTTCTTTTCAGCAATTAACAACAAAATAATCCAATGGTTTTTTTTTTCAGTAATGGTTATGTTTGAGCATAATTGAGCTTCTAGTTTCTTGCTTTGTCGTCAAAATTTTACATTTGTAAACTTAAAAGAGTAATAACTTTCACCCATGGGAATATTTTGTAGGAACTGGTACAAAATGGCCAAGTGATGCAAATGGGAGATGGTCATGGATCTTGAGGTTCAAGACATGAAATACATGATCACGTTTTCAAGTAAAGACTTAGTTTGGTATGAAATTCATCAAGAAAACATGAGCATCAATTGTGTGGTGTTAGTCCCTTCAGATAGAGTTCACGACTTTATCAAAGGGGAGGAAGGAAACTCTGGTGCTCCATGTACTTTTGTACAGAGAAAAAACAAGAAACTAGGAAAAAGGGCCAGTGCTGCTTTGCGATATATTGGCATTGAGATTGCATTTCAAAAGTGTATTATGTATATATTGGCATTGAGATTGCATTTGTCATTCCTATGTATTAACGTTTTCAAACTTTTGGTGTAGTTATCATTGTTCATTTTTCCCATAGGACAAAAGAGGTGAGTAGTCGACTAAATGAAGTACCTCATTTGTGCAAAAGAGGGGCTCCCAATGCCATTTCATTGTGAATGTGATGGTTGATAATTCCGACATACCAATATTGAATTACAACTTGTATGAGCATGAGGATGGGGATGGATGGCCTTGTCATGGCCAAAATGATATTCCAAGTGATGCAAGGACCTTGCATAGGCTGAGGCTTTCAAGGGACATCGTTTCCTATGTAGAGAGTTGTTTCTCTTTAGGAGTGCCCATTGATACAATTTATAAAATCCACATCAAGATACATGTTGACATAGATTCAATAACTCGAGATAGGGATTTCTTCCTATCTAGGAAATATATTGTAAACATATACAATTGATTTTCAAAGGGAAATTATCAACTCCACCAAAAGGATGAAATGAGTGTAAATCTCTGGTATCAGAAGCATTATGAAGATTTTTTCTTTTACCAAAATCCCAATGGTGCAAAGGTCCCTATTATAATGGGAATTCAAACAAAGTGGATGTTACACACAATGGTGAAGTTATCCCATAATATCTTAATAGCCATGGATTCTACATTCATTACTAATAAGTACAGGGTAATTCGGAGGTCAATTATTGATTCAATATACCTTTTTAAGCTTTATTCATTCAATATGATTGATGAGTACTTATGTTTTACTTGTTCTTTGAATATGATAGTACCAACTGTATACACTGGTGGAATTTGTTGAACAACAAAGTGGGGTTCCAAGTGCATGGGTGGTGGCATCACAGAAAACATAAGAGGATATTGCACTATGGTTGGAGCAACTCATGCATAGGTGTCACCAAATCCATCCTGATTGGAAAGTCAATTCCTTCATGGTTGATGATGCATTGGATGAAATCAATGCCTTGAGGTAACTTCAATTTTGTTATGTTATAATGAAATTTGTGTTTATTATAAGAATGTCACACTAAAGTGAACTTCTTATGGAAGGAGGATCACAAGGTGGATGTGATATTGTGTATTTGGCATGTTCAGAGCGAGTGGTTAAAAAATGTTAATCGTTTGGCCACAAATCCAAAAATAGCGAATGAGATGTTCAATGAGTTAGATTGCATCATGAAAGACACTCTTAATGTTGAAGTGGATGATGCAATGAATAACTGTTTTAGGAAATTTGTAGATGAACATAAGTTCTTATACTATTTCCACAAGAATTGGGTGGCTGGTGATAATATTTGTAAGTGCACAAAATATTAGTAGTGTTTCCATTTTTGTGTTTCATAAAGATGATATACTTAGACTAACCTGGTTCTTTGGATCTAGGGATGTGGTCAAAATGTTGACAAGATTTTCCTCATGCAAATTAGGAATCCAACAATGAAGTTGAGCCATACCATTGTTATTTGAAGACAAAATTTCTATCTACCAAAAGAAAGAAATGTGCTCGTAGAATGGATTGGTTGTTGTATGTTCTCTTAACAAGTGTTGAACCTTGTTATCGCTTCAAGGAGATTTTGAAAAAAGAAGGATATCTAAACAAATACAAGAAAGAGAATGTAATACCCCTAGTTTTGACTTGGAATGTATTTATCCAATATTATGTAAATGATGTAAATATGCTAGTGTGAATTTCTAATGCGGAGCTCAAGGCCAAGGCTCGACTAATGAATGTTTAGGCATGTATGATGTTTATATTTCATTTGAATTGTTTAGTTGGATTTTATGCCTAATTCGAAATGTATGTAAATATTTTGTTGAAAATTAATAGAATCGTCCAACAATGGTTGTGTAAAGAGCACCAAAGCGTTTATGATTCCACCAAGGGGAAGAGGAAGGGGGTCCATGGGTGACTAAATCCTTGCTACCAAGTGTCAACCTTAGAAATGACACCTAAATTCTGTCATGTGATGAGAATAATCCAAATATCTCCTTTTTTTTACCATTTTCCAATCATTAGTGCATGTGTTTGGTTGGTGGGAAAAGTCACCTCATGTAGTTATTGTAGAATGGGACTGGATGCACTTTTGTGACAGTTCTGTCATGACAGAAGTCAGTCTGCAGCTGCCAGGAGTCCTTTCCCTACTGCCAGAAGTCATGTCAGTTGTCTTGTCACCATTTTCCCATATCCTTTAGACTCAACCCTCATTTGTCTCATTCTTTGATGCAGTTTTAGAGATTACAGAGCCCTCCTTTGTTGTCCATGAACTTACCATGCTGTTTTGAACCCAAAAATTTGAATTTGGAGACCATGTTGCAGATTTGGAAGTGGTTTTTGTTGGTTGTAGGTGAGCAGAGAGGTTGGGAAAGCTAGGAACCCTTATTCTTGAGTTTGTTGCTCGTAGGTGCTTGAGAAGCCATAGATTGAGGCTGTAGGTGGTTCTATAGCAGCCAATTCTAGGTTGGACTTCTTCTATGCACACACTAGAAGCACCTAGAAATATGGATCGTGCAAGAGAACTGTGGATCAGTGAAGGGGATGCCTGAGCAAGAATGTTGTTGTGTGGGGCAGGTATTGTGGAAGCCAAGGCTGTGAGGGTTGAGTGAGACCCTTGTAGAGCTCTGTATGAGCATTTGGATGAGCATAGAGAGAAGAATTGGTTTTGGGCTGAGAGATAGAAGCCTATGGGTGTTTCCTTCGCCTTGGTGGCCTCATAGCCCAACTTGGGGGTGTCCTCTCAACAACAGAAATAGTATATGTTGGATCTAGTTTCTCTTACACAGCTAGTTGCTTGGATCTAGGTTGGATAAAGATAAGTATTTTTATGTATTTAAATATGGAAATGTTTTATTTGATGCCTGTAATGTTTATGCTTGTAATTGCATATTAGATGTGCGTGTTTGGATAGATTTGAATTCCATTGTCCATGTTTATTTACATCTCTGCACACATTGCATTGTTGAAAAAAAATGTATTATGAACTCGGGGAGAAATTTGTAAGCCGTGATTTGGCCAATGTCCCCTCCCAATGGTCGGATTGGGTGAGGGGGATGTTACAGAGAAGCAATTTGAATCATCAATGGAAAAAGCAAGTAGAATTACAGATAGTGATTGCTTCCCTCATGAGAGCACAACCCATGCTTACTGGGTGAGAAGTCAAACAGATTGTGATAAGAGATACCTTGTCACCATTATCTCACAAATTTTATAGTGTGTGAATTTCCATGGTCTATTTGTGGCAACATTTGCAAGCATTCGATAAAGGTAAATTGGATATATTTCCACTTACGAAATTGAGAGTCATTGCTTGGTCAAGATGTAGTGGCTAACACATTCAATGACCCTCCTGAAATAAGTATAGAGCCCCAGAACCGTGATGAAAATGTCGACATGAATCTTATGTCCACTGATAATGTTGATGCAGAATTTGAGGCACTTCATATGGGTAGAGAGGAGTTGTTTAGGAAACTGTAGTTTCTTCAAAACAACCACCCTACTACTTTGAGCAAGATGAACCAGTTGAATTGTTTGCTTAATAATTTTATGGATGATGATGTTGAATTCAAACCTGCTTTGGGTGCTCTTGATCCATATTTGAAGAGGAAGAAGAGTTTCCTTATCTCGACAAAAAAAATAAGGAAACAAAACAATGGTTTGGAAATTGATTTGAATTTTCATGTTTCTAAATATGAACCATTTGAGTTTGAATACCGCAGCAAGTGGGGATTCCTCTATCAAACAATGCATTCCCTATGGATCCAGCTTATTTTCATAGCTTGATTAGAGTAATGGTTTTGGATTAGTGTATTTAATCGTCTCCATTTTTAACAATTTGTTTGTTGATGTTTGTAGCGATGCAACAATACACAACTATGGAAACAAACCAAGGCCAAATGAATATGCAAGGCCATCCAAGTAACCTTCCATGATAGATAAATTTATATGAAGACATGATCTTTCATCGTTTTTATATATCTCATGTATAAACTGCAAGTACTATATTTTATTTCATATTTTCAGGTGTTAGTGTCTAGTATCTTTCATATTTATGCATGCAATTATGTTATGAATGCAGGAAGGTTATATAAGGGAATATGTGGAGTCTAGTTTATCATGAATTTGGGAATTAAGATCACTACTGATAGGCATATTTCGATAGATCTGGTTTTATATATACTTTGTTCTAAGGAAATGTAATAATTTTCATTAAAATTATTGAGTATGGACATTCAATTATTTGTTTCTATTTCATATTTGTTTGTATTTTTTCTAATGCATATTTTTTATATGTAGGACACATACCCATTCAAATGATGAAAAAGCATATGCTTAATCTTCCAATTCCAGTATATTTTCTTGTTAGGTGGCTTTCTGATTTCTTGGGGAATACTTTTCACCAAAACTACCCTTCCTAGTCAAAATCCCTGACCACTTGCAAAGACAATCATGGACAAGTCCTTTCTTTAGAGTGTGAATATGTGTCAGTGAGATTCAAATTTCAGACTTGTAGCGAAGACTACTATGGCTCATTTAAAGAGGAAAGGAAAGGTGCAGAAAGTGTAGTTGAATCTATCTTAGACTTGTTGTGACCTATTGATGTACATTTTTTTGTGCATGGCCAATAAAATATGGTCTTGACTTATATTTTTTCATTCATTCATGCATGATGTCATCTTGAAAATGGAGTTCCATGGTTGAGATTTCCATCTAGCAATCCTCTATTAATTCCAATAATACATGAAACCTTCTAGCCATATATTATACACATAATATTAAGGGGTGTCTTTTGAGGAAAGCACATTTCGAAAGCATTCATTTAAAATTTAATCAGCATAGGAAAATCAACAACAACAATAAGGTAGTCTAATTAATTACAATATTTTAACATAAATCAACATGCAAGCAACTTTAGTCCTACATGGAAAAAAAGAAAAAAAATATTTTCAATAGATTCTAGTGACTGCAAGATCTGGTATCCATTCTGCGATGAACACATGGATAATTTACCAAGAATTTTAATACATAAAGCATCTTACTCATATGCTCAAATTTCAAATATTCCTTCTGCAAGCCCAATATCACTTGAATGTTCACTTTATGAGAAAGTGAGAAATTTCAGAATGAAGTTCAAAGTTAATCTCTTAACAAGAATTTTTTTTAAATGAGACTTGGAATTATGGTGGCCAGTAAAGAACAATACCATAGATATCTTGCAAATGGAGTTCCAAGGTTGATATTTCCACATGGGAATCCTCTATTAATTCCAATATTGATTAACAAACAAGAAACCTAACTAGGTTTCTATTGGTAGTGA
Source organism: Larix kaempferi (assembly GCA_027924585.1). Classification (NCBI taxonomy): domain Eukaryota; kingdom Viridiplantae; phylum Streptophyta; class Pinopsida; order Pinales; family Pinaceae; genus Larix; species Larix kaempferi. The sequence goes on along the minus strand of BSBM01000445.1, from coordinate 32,826,750 downwards.
AAACTCCCCAACACCAAAGAGATATGGGTATTGCCAGTCTTTGTCTAGTCAACAAAAACATAAATGCAATGAACATCTCAAAAACAACATCAGTAGTTATCATAGTTTAGATAAAAAACATAACCACAACCTATAGTAGAGGACATACGATATAGTAGGTAGAGATGTTTGATGGGTAATTAATAACTCATCAAAAAATAAGACAAGAGGCCTCCTAGCCATATATTAGACACATAATAGTAAGGGGTTTCGTTTGAGGAAAGCACATTTCCAAACCAGGACATTGGGAATTAGATTTGAGTTGTATCCATAGTTGTAGCTATATGGCCTACAAATGTCTTAGGCATTTGTTCTATTCATGAATTTGTAAGAATTCTCTTCCGCCATTATTTTTCTGTTAATTCAGAGCATTATTTTAATATACTGGTTACTATTTTGTTGCAAAATATATATATGAGAAATAGGATGTACATATCTTACACAAACTTATGCTATTTCACTTGGCATAACCTACATGGTTGAATTAAAATTCCAAAGGATGTTGCTATCTTTTAAAAATCCCAACACTCTGCTATGTAATTGGAGGATAAATTTTGAAAACATAAACAATGGTTGTACATATATTACGTAGTTTATGTTTCTTAATTGTGTATTTCACTTGGCGTAACCCAAATGATAGTAAAACTCCTGAAGATATTATATGATATCTTGTTGTACTCAAGTCAAAACTAGATCCTCTAGCACCATCAATTGCTTCTCAAATTTGTGATGTTGTCCTAGACAATAACAAGTCGTTAGCAAACAGTCTTATTGTGAATTCATGTGTTCATACTAATATGACATATAAGCAACAAAAGGGAACCATCTCCTTACTTTTTGAGAAAGTAGTAATCAATATGAGTCATAATGCCATGCAACAAAATTGTGGTTGTAGTAGGCACATACAACAATATGATTCAACAACATCTATCCCAAGCTCCATGAATCGTGAGAGTTTACATGAAGTAGAGCAGGGTATACACAATTCTCTTTCCTACATCTAAGATGCTACATTAATGATCAAGAGATGGTAAAGTTATTACTTTAGTATTGTGCCAATCTAAATCTGTTTGACTATTGTGGAAGAACTCCTCTTCAACTTTTCATCTCTAGGAGGATGATATCATTTGAAAATTCGATGATTTCTGGGGGTGCCAGTATATATATTTGTATGGAGATGGTAAAAACTTGTTACAAATTCTATCCACCTTGTTAAGTTTTTTTGGGTTTTTCTAGAAATGAGAAACACTTTTAGCTCTTGTTTGAATCCAACAGATGATCCTTGCTGTTTGTGCGAGGCAAGGATGCTCATTTCTTTCCATGACTAGATGGAAACTCGACATTATATTGACTATTTATAGACTAGAATACTAGCTGTCAATCTCTTCATAGAATTCTCATAAGAAATTAGTAAAGATAGCCCATCATTGTGAAGCATTCAAGCTACATTGGTTTCATATTTTACATAGAAATCTTGAAGAAGTTGTAAGGATTTTTTTTGCGTTAATGTTTGGCACTTGTTAATATTATGATTCAACACCTTATTGACATGGAGCTCGACTATATCGATGCTTGACATCCAGTATTCAAAGGTGGAACAAATGGCAATTAGGTCTACAAGCTACTTATTATTTTTGTAATCAGTTTCACCAATTGCTTGATTTTTCAAATTCCCTTCAACCACCTCAAATCCACAGCAATCCTTCAGCCTAAAATTAGAATTCAGGTGCACCAATATAAACATGAAAATCATCTTCAATAAAGGATAAAACATAACAAGTTTGTTACATGATAAATACTTGGAAAAGTTTGTAGCTAAGTGTTGAGAAATATTGTGAGGGCCAACTGTCTTTTTCTGTAGACCAAGAAATAAATCTAAAAAATTCATCTCCCAGAAGGGGGTGTGACAATTTGGTATTAGAATTTGAACTCATATTTTACATATTAATAGATATTGCATCCAATGTTTATCCAAGTGTTTATTAAATACCTGCGTTGATCCATAAAGAGAATTCCATAATTGTTACCATCTTAAAAGAATTTTTTTTTTTTTTTATATTGACATAAACAATTTAAATTCGAGTCAGCTCTGCAATTCAAGATTCCACATATGGGATATTTTCACCAGACAATACATCAATTTTTATTTCATTATTAAAAATGGATCAAGATTACAAAATAAGGAAGGTGAATGGAGGCTCTCATAAGCATAAGAACCATACCATTAGAGGCACCAATATAAATATTACAAGAAAACATACACATATCAAAGAACTATAAGAATGTCCATTAAATTTTTTTGATGGAATATAACTTGATAAGAAATCATCTTCCACCCCCCACCTAGTGTTGACGTTTCCCCAGAGAGTAGATCACTAGACATACTATCAATATTTCTATGGTGATTTATCGCAAAGGAATCAAATTGGGAAGCAATGATTCTAGCTTCCCTATGAAGTGGTTTTAAATGTTCCTTTTGACTTGGTATGTGCCTTTCATTTTGTTGCACACAAGTTCAGATTTCATGAATACACTTATTTCATTGGCACCATGCTTTATTGTTGTTTGTATCCCTTCAATGAGAAATATAATAAGCTTCATTTCTTGTAGTCCTTCCACATACATTCCTTTTTTTGTTGGAATACTTGATTTGTAGCATTATTATACATAACGTACACAATGGTTGCTTGACCTAGGTTGGGATAACATGACCCTTCAACACATAGTATCCATTTTTCGACCATCATGAATGTTTCAAATTCCCCGCAAAAACAAAAACAAAAGAAACTATTATACAAATATATAAACAAATGCATATATTAAATAAACCGATGCATTATTGAGCACTAATGAATATATGTAAAAAATGACCCCTATTATATAGCATATCGAATAGTGTGACTAGGATTGTGAGAGAAACACCTATCACTACTTTATCAAAAGCATAAATGTAATGTCCCCATTCAAATAAATTCATAACAGGGAAATTCCGTCAATTCTACCAGATCCCTAGGTTGGATGGAGACATGAGGATTTGCAATAAGGGAGATAATAAATGATGTTTGTACATTAGGAAGGAATAAATATTTAATAAAGGAGGTAAATAAATAAATACAAGGGAAAAATCAAGTGGCAATTGATCATGAAGACACATGGAAGCTGTGGGGCCCACATAAGCTAGAATTGCTGTGCCACATGGCATCCTCCTTTTGTAATTTCGAATCCATGGGAAGCCTAATGTTCTTGGGATGAGTTATAAGGCTCATACACTTGGCCATATCCATTGTAGGTCGAATTTAGATGGAAGTGTAACTTACATGGGAAAGGAAGAGTCATGAAATGGGAGGTTCTTGGACACTTGGGCTAGATTCCCTAACATCTATGACACCAACGATGAAGATGCTATGACATCTATGGAAAATTGCAGACCTAAGGGCTGACATTTGACCATTATGACATTTCAGACCTACAAATAGCATCTAGGTTAGTGCTCAAGGGAGTTAGAGAAGGCCAAGAGATGCCTACTCCAATTTGTGGAAGGTGGAAGGCTAGGAAGTGGGAGACATGTGGAAATACTTCAATCACTCCCTAATTCGAATTGGCTTGGAGACTATGGGTGTAATTGGAACCTTAGAAGGCTACAGATTTTTATAAAATACAGGAATGAAGTAAGAGAATAGCTTTTGATCATTTTCAGAATTTGCATTTGTGAAGAGAGCTAGTGGAATACTAGTCTACTTGCCTTAGCTAATTTCGAGGGTGAAATATTCCCATCCTAGTTGGTATGTGGAAAGGCCATTTAGAAATTTCATGGGATATTTAATGGATTCTTTATTTGCAGGTGTAATATACAGGACAGCTTGTGGTTTCTTTTAGTGCAGCTCATTCCTCCAACCATTTCCAGTTTTCTTTGCATATTCTTGATCCTTGAGGGAGGGTGCTTTTAGTGAGCTATTGTTCTCTTTGGGGGAGATTATAATGCCCAATTTATTTTGTAATAATATTTATATGCTCTGTTATTCACATTCAGAACTCTATAAGGTTGATATTCCAAGCGGATGTATGTAGAATTGATCATTAATGAGTAAATAGTGACCATTTCCCCACTATATTGATGTATACCAATGAAGTGTTGATGAATTCGAATGGAAAAGTGTTTCAATGATGTATTTATGATGAATGGAATGTTATTAATTATTTTCACAAGTTCCATGTTCAGTACTTAAGCTTTTGGAGTCATCTTGCTCAGTTTTATATCATTTGGAGAGGATTTAATGCCATTTCCCCCAAGGTCGAAACTAGTCTTTGCTTCTAATTTTGAGAGTGTTGTAGCAGACCAAATTAATTGAATAGAGATGTATTTGATAACATATTTATGTCCCCTTTATTTCCCCTTCCTCTTTTCATAATTTAGAGGGGGTTAAGTACCATTTGGAGAGCCAACTTTAGCCCCTACCCTAGGGGGATTTGAACCTCAAATTGCTAGTAAAATTCCATACATTGGCGATAATCTTAAAGGGGTTTGAATAAATATTTTGATGGTCCTAAATCATCCTTGAACATCATAATCAAGTAATAATATAATTCATACACCTTCTCTGAATATTTTGGAGCATTTGGATCAATTTGGAGACCTAGACCTCAAAACTAGTCAAAGGTCGAATTAGGGAAAAAAGTTGAAAATTTCACTATTTTAATAAAAATAAAAAAGGGACATTACAAGTGGTATCAAAGAATGGTCTTTGAACCTTATGGTCTTGAAAAGGAGCCAAAGAAATAATCCACCACCCTTAGAACCACCTGGGATTCACTAGCAAGGCAATGTCCATTCATATTTGGGGTTTGAATACTCTTAAAAACCTCAAAAATATATTGCCCCATATTAAGGGGTCAAGGGAGGTTTTTAATTTGACATAGTAATATAAATATTGGGGGTTATTTTATTTGGGTGGGTTGAGGAATAACCTCCAAATTGTGGGATGGATTCATACCTCCAAATTGTGGGATGGATTCATACCCACCTAAAACATAAGGAACCTCCATTTTTATTTGATATTGTTTATGATCCTAAGTTTTGCATAAATATGATAATAGTGTACCAATGATAACATCAATGAAGTCTCTTTGGATTATTGGCCTTGAGAAATCCTCATTTAGTAGCTTATTCATGCTTGGTTTGAATTGATGGTATATTGTTTTTAATATTTAATTTAATAGATGTGGCTAATCAGGAGTTCTAGAGTTGAACAATTGTATTGTATTTTTTGTAGGCATTCAAGTAAAAGATCTAACTAGTCTTTTTTTAGGTTGGGGTTTAGGTGGGTATTGAGATTCAATCAAACCTTGGTACACAACAACCAAGAAAAGTGAGATCAATATTTCTTGGCTCACTGGAACCAAGAAAAGTTAGATCAATATTTCCTGACTAATTATTTCTCTCAACTTTTTGCATTCTTCTTTAACATTTTCACAATGTCAATTAGGAAATAGTTGCTAGATTGAGTTATATTTGGCACATCCGTAATTGTAATTTAAATTTTTATGTGCAAGGAATCCATCTTGATATTGTATTGGAACTGACATGAACATACGTGAAAATATAAATCCTTATTTACATACCCTATGTGTTATCGTTACCATGAAATTGTATCTTATAAGTTCCAGCATCTGTGTGTCTTTATAACTATTGCATGCTTGAAACCTAACAATGTATATCTTTTCCTCTCTTGTAAAGATAAAACAACTAGATATAAACCAAGAAAAGGTAACTAAATGTTGTTAATTCCCTTGATTGTAAGAATAAATGTAGAGGAAGTGGAGGGAATTCATTGCATCCTGTGAATGACCCAGATCCAAGCTATTCACATGATCATATGGTGTTATTGGAAATTAAGAGGAATTTTTCTATGTTCAATTGGGTTCAAGCATCAATGGTGTTTGTTTTGATAGGAAGGTAGGGGAGTCTATCCACAAAAGGGTTTCAATTTTGCATTTTTATGGAGTTTAATTTATTAAGCTTATAGAAAACATGAGCTCTCTATGGCTATACTTGTATTTACATGATATAAAATTGGTAGATTGGTAGGTTGTGGTGTGAAACATATACAATTCTCATTTTTTATAAGCATTGCACTAACTATTGGACTAACAGTATTTTACATTCTTTGTTATGTTGATCTCTTCACTGGGTTTACTTTTACACTTTTTTTGTTCCCCAGTACTATTTCGTATGGTACTCCACTATCCAACGCTACAAATTGATCAGTCGCCCTTGCAATCCTGGTGGGATCATTATTAGCGTTATACTATTATTTTATTTAGCATCATGTTTTCTTATACTAAGATGTGTTAGGGATCCTATTTGTTACAACTTGATAATATGATATAAAGGGGGTATTAAAAATGGGTTGATAAAAATGGATAGCTACAATATATGGTGAAGCTAGGGTTTTTCTTAATTAGAAAGGCATATTGGGAGGGGGGTTCAATAATATAATTTTAGGAGGCATTTTCCAATATTTAGTGAAATTAGGGATATTCTTTAATATCATGTGAATGATTGTGCTATGTAACAAGTTCATTGATTGAACCCCCCATGCTTGGAACCTGAAGTTTAAGAGGTTTTTGTTGAAGAGGAAGTAGAAGGAGAAGAAGAGTATATTGTTGAAACCATGCCTAAGGATGGAAGGGAAACCTCAGAACATGAGGAGGAATTTATTACAATAATAAAACCATTTTTTTAATACATTACAAATGGTATCATAGACATGAATAAACAGATGATGAAAGGATTCGAATTGATGGCTATCCAACTTGGAAGCAAAGGGGTAATAGGAGGCAGCAGTAACTCACATTTAGAAGAAAAGAAGACAATGGGTGAGCATATTTTCTCAAGCACAGGACCCCATAATAGACCTAATGAATTTCAGAGCACACCAAGGCCTACTACACCTAAATTTCTTGTACCCAAAGAAGAACCTAACACTCTAATGGATATGGATACATTGGTGAAAGAATGAGAAAAAGTGAGTGAAGATTGTAGAAGGACTCTACCATTTGAATAATACTTTACTATTTCAAACAAACTCAAAAAGAAGGAAGATAATAGGGCTCTATTTCAGAAGAAATAATTAAATTTTGCTATTGGTAAAATGCCACTTCCCACTTTTGATGGTTCCTCTCAAAGTTTTGCTAACACTTGGGTGCAGAAACTAGATGTGTATTTTCAGTTGAATCCAATGGTCGAAGGAGATGCCTTAAAAATGTCTATTTTGCATATAGAAGGAGATGCCAATGAATGGTGGTTTCATGGTTTGAAAAATTTGGGAAATGATAAGGTTACTACCTATGGAGAATTTGTTGATAGGGTATTAGATAGATTTGAGCAAAAGGACCCAGAATTACGTTTCAAAGAACTAGCCCAATTGAAGCAAGTGGGAACCCCTGCTGAGTATATGATGGAATTTCAAAAGTTATCAGTCAAGGTGGCTGATATATCTATGGTAAGATTAGTATTGTTGTTCATTGAAGGTTTGGCTAAACCCTTAAAAGGTTTAGTTAAATCCCATAAACCCAATTCATTGAAGGATACTATGAGTTTGATAAGGGATTTACAAAATGTACTACCTAGGACAAGGATTCCTCCCAAGCCCAACTTACCTCCTCAATTCAGATCTGAAAAGAAGACATGGCAAGAAGATGAACATGGAAAGGATAAGAAAGAGGAAGTAAGCAGGGAAGAACTTAGAAGGAATAAATTGTGTTGCTCATGCTTCCAACCATGGGCACCAGGACACAAGTGTGCTAAGGGAAAGGTCCAATTCATTGAAGTATTTTGTGATGATGAGTATGAAGGAGGCATGGAGGAAGAAGGACAAATTTCATCCCAAGAAGAGGGATATAATAAAGCAGAAGAAGGGAAACAAGAGGGAAATCATCCCTTACCTGATAAAGTAAGAATGGCAGTACTTTCAGCAGTGCCTCGTTATCACACTATTTGATACAAGGGTGTGGTACTAGGACAAAGGACCTCAGTTTTGGTAGATGGAGGAGCCACTCATAGCTTCATTGATGCAGACATGGTGGAGAGAAGGAATATACCTACTGAACCATATGATGGCTTCATAGTTGTCATTCCAAGTCACAACACACTGGAGTGCAAAACATGGGTTCCAAAGCTGCAAATCACCATAAGTAACTATACTTTTTATGATAGATTTTATGTGGTTGATGTTGCTGATACTAATGTGGTTTTAGGAGTGCAATGGATGTACTCTAAAGGGGAGCGTACAATGAACTATCAAATTCTTGAAATGAAATTCCAAGATTCAGAAGGAATACTAAGGGTTGTAAGAGGGCAGCACACCTATCCAAATCAGGCAGTTTCCTCCCATAGAATGAAACACAAGAATGGAAAGGTTTTGGGAGACATTCCTCATGAAAGGCCACCTAATAGAGGAGGAACAAGTTTGCAGCATGATAAATTGATATTGCTTGAGGGCAATCAGTATTGGGTGGGGAGGACTGTAATGCCCCCATTCAAATAAATTCATAACAAGGAAATTCCATCAAATCCTACTAGTTCCCTAGGTTGGATGGAGACATGCGGATTTGCAATAAGGGAGATAATATATTATGTTTGGACATTAGGAAGGAATAAATATTTAATAAAGGAGATAAATAAATAAATACAAGAGAAAAATCAAGCGGCAATTGATCATGAAGACACATGGAGGTTTTGGGGCCCACACAATCTAGAATTGATGTGCCACATGGCATCCTCCTCTTGTAATTTCGAATCCATGGGAATCCTAATGTTCTTGGGATTAGTTATAAGGCTCATACACTTGGCCATATGCATTATAGGTTGAATTTGGATATAAGTGTAACTTACATGGGAAAGGAAGAGTCAAATGGGAGGTTCTTGGACACTTGGGCTAGATTCCCTAACATCTATGACACCAATGATGAAGATGTTATGAAATCTATGACAAATTACAGACTAAAGGGATGAAATCTGACCATTATGATGTGTCATACCTAAAAATAGAATCTAGGTGAGTGCTCAAGGGAGTTAGAGAAGGCCAAGAGATGCCTACTCGAATTTGTGGAAGGTGGAAGGCTAGGAAGTGGGAGACATGTGGCAATACTTCAATCACTCCCTAATTCGAATTGGATTGGATAATATGGGTGTAATTGGAACCTTAGAAGGCTAAGTATGTTTATAAAATATAGGAATGAAGTAAGAGAAGATATTTTGATCATTTTCATAATTTGCATTTGTGAAGAGAGCTAGTGGAATACTAGTCTACTTGCCTTAGCCAATTTTGAGGGTGAAAGATTCCCATCCTAGTTGGTATGTGGAAAGTCCATTCATAACTTTCATGGTAGATTTAATGGAGTCTTTATTTGTAGGTGTAAGCTACAGGACAACTTGTGTTTTTTTCTAGTCTAGCTCATTCCTCCAACCATTTCCATTTTTTTTTACATATTCTTGATCCTTGAGGGAGGGTGCTTTTGGTGAGCTATTGTTCTCTTTGGGGGAGCTTATGATTCCCAATTTATTTTGTAATAATATGTATATGCTTTGTTCTTCACATTCATAACTCTATCAGGTCTATATTCCAAGTGGATGTACGTAGAATTGATCATGAATGAGTAAATAGTGACCATTTCCCCTCTATATTGATGTATACCAATGAAATGTCGATGATTTCGAATGGAAAAGTTTTCATTGATGTATTTATGATAAATGGAATTTTATTAATTATTTTCACAAGTTCCATGTTCAGTACTTAATATTTTGGAGTCATCTTGCTCAGTTTTATATCATTTGGAGAGGATTTAATGCCATTTCCCTCAAGGTCAAAACTAGTCTTTTGCTTCTGATTTTGAGAGTGTTGTAGCAAACCAAATTAATTGAATGGAGATGTATTTGAGACCCATTTTATTTCCCCTTGATTTACCCTTCATATTCTCATAATTTTGATTGGGTTCAGTACCATTTGGAGAGCCAAATTCATCCCTTACCCTAGGGGGATTTGAACCTCAAATTGCTAGTAAAATTACATTGGAGAGAATATTAAAGGGGTTTATAGAATTATTTTGATGGTCCTAAAATCACTGAACATAATAATCAAGTCCTAATATCATTCATGCACCTTCTCTGCATATTTGGGAGCATTTGGAGCAATTTGGAGACTTAGACCTCAAAACTAGTTAAAGGTCGAACTAGGAAAAAAAGTTGAAAATTTCATTATTTTAATAAAAAACAAAAAAGGGACATTACAATAAAAGATATAAAATAACTAGCCTATAAGAATTGAAAAGTAGTGCGGATACTGCAACTATGTCAAGCATAAAATACAACTATCAAGGCATGCTGGAGTTAGAATAAAAATTAGGGGTTGAGAAATGAAGAATGTTTTTCATTAAAATTTGATAAAGCCACTTGGAATTTCATGGAATTGGAGTTACTATAGATTTGTCAATAAGCCATAAAAATGCAATATTTGCATGACATATTCAACCAAGGTAATATCAAATGCATCCTAAAGGTGGGGGACCACAACCTAATCACTAGTTGAAGGCCTATCAACCTCATTAACTTATCTTAGAATATTTTAGCCAAAAATTTGACTTTGTGAATCTAATATATACTAATGAATGTCAACAAGGGATTTGTTGATTAGTAAATAAGGGATGGTGATGATCTAGATCTTGAACTATTGTTGCCGAAACTTGAAAGGGTTTCTAGTTCTGGTATTTCTATGCATTTATGGGCTGTGGGAGGTGTTCCATTGCGTCCGGAGTGTCGTTTCCATTGGGAAATAGTTTTCGTTTGATCGAAAACGGTTCCCGGTTGCTCCAGAAACGCGTATTTCATTAGATCTGAAGGTATAATGTTACAGTGACGCATTTTTTTATTTCGTTTTTTGAAAAGAAAAAATCTCATATTTCATCTTTTTTTACTGTTAGATTTTTTGGTTCGGATTGTTGCTTTCCCGTCTGCGTATGCTCTTTGCCGTGCACCTTGAGCGATCTCGGCAAATCAGAAGCAGAAAGGGAAAGGGATTTTCTCGGCTGCGTATGCTCTTTGCCGTGCACCTTGCACGATCTCGGGAAATCAGAAACAGAGAGAAAACATAGACTTTCTGGGCAAGCTAACAAGATCTAACTCCACAAGTGTGGAAAAAGTTTTTTTGTTTCGATTTTTGGTTTGTTTTGTAGGAAAAAGGGAAAGCACACAAATCGAGCAAGAAGAGTAAAAAAAAAAAAAAAAAAGCCCCCTTCCTCATTCCCATATTTTACATACCTTTTAATCTAGCTCACTTGGTTCAAAGTTGCTTTATTCCTTAATAGGTCTTGAGTTCAAGTCTTAGGAAGTTACTTTTAAAAGAAAAAGTGCATGCAATTTCTATTTTCAAGTTACTTTATTGTAAAAGTGCATCTCACTCAAATAATAAAAAATAAAAATACAAGTGAGTCACTTAAGTTTTTTTTTGTTGCACTATTTAAAAGTAATATCATTGTAAAAGTGAAATCACTTATTTTACAAAAGTGGTTCACTTAAAGCAACTTTCTTGTAAAGTGATTGTCAAAAGGTTCATCTTGGGAAGAGGGGGGTTCTTTTTTTTGCTGGACATTCTCTAGCTGCCACGTCACTATTGGGGACATCTTCAACAATTTCTTTGTTCAAGCATAACTTCATCATACAGAGTCAGTTTTTAGTGCCATTTTTTTTTTAAATCGACTATTTTTTCGAGCTCTTCACATCTAGACTATTAGTTTCTGCTTTTACAGCCATTAATTTACAAATATAGCCGCCCCTTGTGATATTCTACTTAACAGTTCCAACTATTTATCATGGAAATCTCGTATGGAGGATGTTCTACGAAGTAGGGGACTTTTCAGAATTACCACAGGGAAAGAAAAAGAACCCACTGATGATGATAAGAAAATAAAATGGGCAAATAGATGTGATGAAGCTCGTGGATTGATTGGGATGTCAATCTCTACTGATTTGCGATTCCACATATCTGGAATTGATGAACCTAATGCTGCTTGGGACAAGTTGGAATCTGTGTTTGGTAAACACAATGAAATTCGAGGTCACCAACTCGAAAATGAGTTGATTTCTTTAAATCCAAGTGACTTTTCATGCATTCAAGATTATTTATCTAAGTACAAAACTCTTAAACTCTTATGTGCAGAATGTAAGATTGAGAGGGAAGACAAACAATGCATTTATTATATTCTTTCCAAACTTGGACTTGCATATTCTGTTTTTGTATCTACATTTTACTCCATGAAAGCATCCTTGAATGCAGCTAGCTATCAAGAGCCTAGTCTTGAATCCTTTTGTGATTCCTTGATTAGAGAACAAGATAAACTCATTCACCTTGGAATAATCAACAATGCAGATATATATGGGAAAGCCTTATTGTCCCAACAGAAATAAAAGTCCAAGCCTTCCAAGAAACAAAATTTTCGCAATAATAAGTCAAACAAGGGTCCCAAACCCTTTCAGTCAGCTCCTTCTTTAAAAAATGACAAAGGATCCAAGCCAAAAGGAAAGAAGACTGAGCGTCATTGCAACTATTGCGGGAAAGATAATCATGATGAATCTAAGTGTTTCAAGAAGATGGCAGCCTTGGAAGTAGCAATGAAGAAGCACCACATCAACCTAGATTCGCCTTCAGAATCTGCTTCTCATGGACATGCACTTTGTGCTTCTGGTTATTCTTATAATGCATCTTCTTCTTCTACTTCAAATGAATGGCTCATTGATTCTGGAGCATCTTATCATATGGCTAAGGATCAAGCCATCTTTTCTACTATGCATGAATGTAACACCAAACAAATATTTGTTGGTGATGATAGATCTCTAAGTGTTGTAGGAGCTGGAACAGTTCCAGTAGATAATGGTCATTTTAGTGATGTACTATGTGTTCCAAGAATTTTCTGCAATTTGTTATCAGTCTATCAGATCACTCATTCTGGTGAAGGTAAAACTATGACCTTTACACCTCACCAAGTTGTAATCAAGGATGTTAAAGATCCTCAACAGGTCCTAGCTACCGGAATTGTCGATGATATTACCAGGTTGTACAAGTTTAACAACTTTGGGTCATCACCTTTCCCTTCAGTTTTTGTTGCTCATAGTGATAACTTGAGCAAACTTTGGCATGAGCGATTTGGTCACTTAAATTATCGCTCATTGCAACAACTATGTAAAGAAAATATGGTAACAGGTCTTCCGATGGTATCTTGCAGAGATGGTGTTTGTTCCGGTTGTGTACTCGGAAAACATCATCGAGACAGTTTTGACAAACGTGCCTCTTGGCACGCCTCGGTTCCCTTGGAGCTTGTGCATAGTGACTTGTGTGGTCCTCTTCCATCTGCTTCCTTTTTTGGATTCAAATATTTCTTAACTTTCATTGATGATTACACCAGACGCACTTGGGTTTATTTCCTAAAACTTAAGAGCGAAGTATTTAACCTACAAGGCCCTTGTTGAAAAACAATCTGGTCATCAAATTATTAAGTTAATATCTGACAATGGAGGAGAATATGTTAACAAACAATTCACTACTTTCTGCACTGAACAAGGCATCCAACAACAACACACTGTTCCATATACACCACAACAAAATGGTGTAGCCGAGCGGAAGAACCGCACTTTAAAAGAAATGGCTAATTGTATGATCCAATCTAAGGGACTAAGTCTTCAATTTTGGGCTGAAGCCATAAATTGTGCAAATTACATAGTTAATCGCACCCCCACAAAAGCATTACAAGGTATAACACCAGAAGAAGCATGGAGTAAAATTAAACCTGATGTAAGTCACTTTCGTTTGTTTGGTAGTGAAGCATGGGCTCACATTCCGGATGAAAAATGGAAAGCATTGCAGCCTAAAAGTGAAAAGTGCATATTTGTTGGATATTCTGAAGATGTAAAAGGTTATAGACTTCTTCAACCACATTCTCATGCTATAATCATTATAAGAGATGTTAAATTTGATGAAAATCTCTTGGCCTATGAGACTAACTCGGCGATTGTGCCATCTTTGGCCTGCAAGCCTGATTCAGCATTTGTGCCTCCTTCTTCTTCTTCCAACTTCCTTGACTGGTTTCCAACTCCAGTTTCTGATGATGACAGTGAGGATGAAAATCCACCTCCGCCTGCTCATGTTCCTCCAGTTGCACCAGCACAAGTGCTTCCTCGATGGGTTCATTCAACATGTGAAGCAGCTAGTGATCTTGCCGGTGATCCTAGAGATCCACGTTGAACACGTTCTCAGTTTCAGTGAGCCTCTTCTCTTTTGGCTCAAGTTTTCGAGAATCATGATCCAGAAAATTTTGCAGAAGCTTCAGGGAATCCAGATTGGGATGCAGCCATGGATGAAGAATATCATTCCTTAATGGCGAATGATACTTGGGATCTTGTACCTCTTCCAAAAGGAAGAAAACTTGTCAGATGTAAATGGGTCTACAGAACTAAGTATGCATCAGATGGAAGTGTTGAAAGACTTAAGGCATGGTTAGTTGCCAAAGGTTTTTCCCAAGTTGAAGGGATTGACTACAATGAAACCTTTGCTCCTGTCGCAAAAATGAACTCCATCCGCCTTGTTCTTTCCCTTGCATCCTTACATAACTGGGAAGTCCATCAAATGGATGTCATGTCTGCCTTCTTACATGGTGATTTACAGGAGAAAATTTACATGGAACAACCTCTTGGCTATGTTCAGAATAACTCTAGCCTTGTCTGCCGCCTTAATAAATCCTTATATGGCCTTAAGCAAGCTCCTAGAGCTTGGTATGCCAAAATGGATAGCTTTCTCCTTGACACTAGTTTTTCTAGATGCCATTCTGACCCCAATGTCTATACCAAGAAAGTAGGAAAACATCTCATCATACTTGTTCTATATGTTGATGACCTTATTCTTACTGGTAGTGACCCTAAGCTTATAAACCATGTGAAATCCAGTCTTAAACAAAATTTTGAAATGTTAGACTTAGGACATTTGCATTATTTTCTTGGTCTCCAAGTCTTGCAAACCAAAGAAGGAATCTTTCTTTCTCAGTCTAAGTATGCTTGTGACCTTCTTCGTCGCTTTCACATGGAAGATTGTACACTAGCCCCTTCTCCCTTCCAATCTGGAGTCAAAATTTCTACCACTTGTACTTCACCTGAAGTCAATGCCACCTTGTATCGTCAGCTTGTTGGTAGTCTCTTATACCTGACTCATTCCCGTCCTGACCTTTCCTTTGCCATTGGTCGTGTTTCCCGTTATATGCAGACACCTCATGAAAGTCACTGGAAAGCAGCTAAAAGAATACTTCGATATATTCGAAGTACAGTTCAATTTGGGATTCATTACAGTACAGGGGGGAAACCTTTGTTGGTTGGTTTCATTGATTCAGATTGGGCCGGCGATCCTGATGATCGAAAGTCTACTACAAGTTATGTTTTCAGTCTGAGATATGGACCTATTACTTGGGCTTGTAAGAAACAACAAGCTCTTTCTCTTTCTTCAGCAGAGGCAGAATATCGAGCAACAGTTAATGCTAGTCAGGAAGCTTTATGGCTTCGACAGATCCTTTCAGAGTTTGGATTCGAGCAGCAGCAACCTACTCCACTTTGGTGCGACAATCAAAGTGCCATCAAGCTTGTCAAAGATCTAGTTCTACATCAACGCAGCAAACACATTGAGCTACATATGCACTTCATCATAAATCTTGTTCATGATCGTGTTCTTGAAGTGCTCTTTTTCCCTACAGATGATCAAGTTACAGACATCTTCACCAAGTCTCTTACAGAAGCGAAGTTTTCTAAACTTCGATCTATGTTAGGAGTTCAGGAATTTGTCATTAAGGGGGGATAGGCTCTAATGCCTCCTTCCTTCTCCTAATAGTGTCACTTTTGTAAATCCTTCAATCCTATCCCAAGTTGTTCTTAAGGGGGGATGTTAGGATATTTAGACACATAGGAGTTAGTTAAGATCAACTTGTGTAATATATCCGTTAGGAATAGTGTGTTTCTTTAGTATGCATTAGTATGCATTTGTAAATACTTAATTCGATAGTCACGATATGTTCTCGACATAGAGTGATCCGACGGCTCAACTTCTCTTAGATCAAACCTAACCTTGATCCGTGGCTTAACACCCGATTGGTCCATGATCTCTATTTAAAGAGCATGGAGGGTCATTGTTTAGTTGATCGATTATGAGAAGCTCATTTGTAACTTTCTTTCTTTGCATAATAAATTGTCCCATACAAGCTATTTGGCCAGGGCCGTGGAGTGTTTCCCTCAAGAGGGTTTAAACCACGTCAAAACATCGATGTGTTGATCTGTGATCTATTTGTGTGAAGTGGTTTCTCTTGGTGTTCGGTTCTTTGGTAGTACCCTGTGTACCCGAACATAAATTAAGTCAAAAGGATTGTTGGGTACAAAATGATGTCCATACAAAGTGGGAGGACTAAAATGATTATTATGAAAAGAATGATGCAAAAAATAAGGTGTCAATCTAATCTAAATCCTGGAAAGCCAACTCAAAATATGGAGAGTTGATCCGAGAGAGAGATGTGTTGAGAGAATGGATCTACAATATTTGATACAAATGACACAAACATGTCATGGTCTGCTGGAGATCTACGATCTTTGATACAAATGGTACAAACCTGCCAATATTTGATCCTTCTATTAGTTATGGGAGGATAACATCTTTAATTCTTAGAGTTCCAAGGATGGGTGTGCAAACGTCTCATGTTCCACTTGGCTAATAAACTATCCATCACTAATTTCATTCTGAGTAGTGATTAACCTTTCATAGAGAGGCCCCTATCACCACAAGAATCCATGCACTAGTTATGTAAAACATGCTAAAATAGTAATACACCTAAAATACCTCAGAGCATTGTTTATCAAAATGGAGGGGACATATATAAATCTAAATGCATAAATGTCAAGAAAATGCATTCCATTGCTTCTCTATTGTCTAGTTTTCCTAGCCAAGGTAGAATCTAACGTTGTAGTCATCAACATCTTTATTTCTGACTTTGTTTTTTTTATTTCCTTGTAAATATAATGGGTTGGTGTTTGAAAGGACTTAACTTATAAGACTTGATTCAATTCTAGCAATTCTAGAGATTGGAATTGTTAAATTATTTTGATTGAATGATTATTGAGCTCAATATGCAAGATTTTTGAGAGATAGCATAGTATGTTTCCTAATGCTATTCTTTTTGGTGTGTTTCTATACAATTGATAAATTTCAATCTTGTGCCATAGAAACTTAGAAAATTGATATGAATTTTATCTTTGAATCTATAATGTTAGGCTTTGATCCACTATTTTTCAATATTCATTGCAAATTGTTTGATAATTTCCTGTTTTTACTAATTTCAATAGTGGACTGCCCTTGTATAGGGGCATTGTATTCTCCATATCCAAGGGGATTTTGCAAACCAGTGTGATCTTCCAAGTTTCACTTATTAGATCAAGATGCCTTTAGCAACAATGCAAGCAGTATTTGAAGGGGGTTTCTCAATTTTGTAAGCCTATCCTGCTGAGGAAATTGTGCAGATTAGTGGACAGTTTAAGTCTCATTGCCTTTTATTTTTGGGTAGGGGTAAGCTAATGCATGCGAGGAATAGTTTAGGAAACTGGTATAACCAATAAAGTTTTATGATGATCAAATCGATATCGGTAACTGGTTAGATCAAACCTTCTTAGCAATCAAGAGCTCACACTCCCCCTTGTTTGGGGGCAAGAATGGAGCTACATGTAGGATATTGTTAGTTTAAGTATTCCTGGACTAGATCTAGGGTTTAGTATTATATATTATTATTTTATGTTGGAGGTTTTGAAGGATTGACGATTGAAATCTTGGTGCTATTGTCTTGTATATTTATATTGGAGCTATTGGATGATTTAATGATGTTGAATAATGGATGAGGAATCCCTCTACATGTTCATGTTGTCTTCTATTGCATATATCTTCCTGGTTTATGGTTGTGAGGAACTAAAATTGGTAACACCATTCCAATTTTATTGCATCTATCATTGTGATGCTTTGTATTGATGTATATCCCTCTTGTGTATGCTTATAAGCACTTATAATCTGTCCTTGATAAGTACAAACCCCACAAACATTGAATTTATCTACACTAGTGAATTCCCATAGCATATTTATGAAGTTTAGAATAGGAAGAATAAATTTAATATTGCTTCTAAATTGTAGCCCTATTTCTGTTTATCCACTCATTAGTGTATTCCCATAACTATTTTTGAAGTTTAGAACAAGAAGGAGAAAGTTAATATTGCTTGTAATATGTAGCCCTATTTTTGTTTATCCACTCATTAATGAATTGCCATAACATATTTCTGAAGTTTAGAACGGGAAGGAGAAATTTAATACTGCTTGAAATATGTAGCTCTATTTCTGTTTATCCTCTCATTAGGACAACCTCTCATTGAGCCTCATTAGAACCGATATGACCACTGCAAATTATAATAATTGAGCCCATGGCGAAGGTCGTTGGGGATCAGTAACCAAGAAAGCCGGTTTGTTGGCTTCTTTGCCTGCCATTCTAATTGATTATCTCAATCTTGATATTAATTAATCATGGAATGGATCAATGATGAGTTTGAGGTTGAGTTTCCAGGGTTGGAGAGATGCATAAAAAGCTGCAGATTTCGTTGGAAGAACTATTTGCGCCCAAATGTGAAAGTGGGAAATATAGCTGAAGATGAGGAAGAACTTATATTGAGAATGCACAAGCTTCTAGGAAATAGGTAATTTGCGGCCCAGTTTTGTAATGTTTAAACTTTAAACAGTGTAACCTAATTTGGTAGCAACCCATTATCAAGAAGAAGAACTTACAATGAGAATGCACATGCTTCTCGGAAATAAGTAATTTGCCAACAGCTTCTGTAATGTTTGTGGCAACCCATTATCAAAAGTAACTACTGATTGTATTTTCTTCAAACCCACCTGATCGATGTGATGTGTTTGAGTTGCAGGTGGGCGTTGATAGCCGGGAGAATTCCGGGCAGAACATACAATGAATAAAGAATTACTGGAATACTCACCTGAGCAAGAAATTGAAATTGGCCAAAAAGGGATCTAAACAGAAAGCTAAAGATCCCAGGTACTGTCAGTCAGAGCATGATAATGATTCTTCGCATGAGTTGCCATTAGATCTAGCTTCTTCACAGCCATGTGGTCTTGTAACAAACGAGATTAAGCCAGAGTTAACCAAATACCGATTTCCTAATTCAATCTCTTCCGAAGAAGTTAATATAGTTTCAATATCATCCGAAGAAGTTGAGATAGTTTCATATGAGCAATGTAGACCTTCTAATGAATCAGAATCAGGTTCAATCCATCTCCAACTTTTAGATAAGCACGTTAACGATTTGGTGCCATATATGGGTGAGAGTATGCATGAATATTTCCAAGGAATTTATGCTGCAGCTGCAACTTCTGACTGCTTGAGTACTGAAGGTCTCTTCTGTGAAGACATGGGAGGATATTTGAATGAGCTTACAAATTGCGGTGGAGTCATGCTGTAAAGGGACATGAATGGTTTAATACTTTTCAGACATTGTGACTATAATCTTTCATGGTCGTTGTGGAGTAGGTTTAATACTAGTTTGGCAAAGAGATATCGTTTTCCTTTCACAGCACTAGGAATATGAACGCAGCAAGTATTTCTATGAGCAGCAGGGCTGTCTATTCCCAGCTTTCAGAATAAGCTTTTGCATGTTTTTAATGCAAGTTGTTATATATTCCATTGATGGTAATCCCAAAACTAAATTGACAATTAGATCAAATGATCAATTCGATTGAACTGTTGTGCTTTGCCAATTAGATCAAATTGATGAATTAGATTGACTGTTGTCTCAAATGCATGTGGACAGTGCTCCCAATCAACAATGGTATTATTGCTCATACACCAGATTTAGGTTTAGAGTACATACTGCATTGAAATAAAATTTAAACTTCTGTTGGTACTATCAGTCCAAGCACTCTCCATAGGATATTATTCAACAGGCACTTGGTGTTGACATCTTGATGCAAGAGTATCCTTGGCTTCCTGGCTATCCTGCACAACCAAAACAATTTCCGTTTATAATTATGTCGATTTTCTTCGGGAGATATGTTTGTGGTTGATTTTTCTATTTTGAACGAATCTTGAGAGAATTCACATGAACCCACAAGATCCACAACATGCAGCATCCTATTTCTCTTCCACTTAATTCAATCAACCTCAGCCATTACTAGGCACTGAATTCATGTCTTGAAAAGGTGCCATTTTGTGAAATATGTGGCCAGAAGGTTGAGCAATCATCCTCATTGCTCCGATCATCAACCAATTTCAACATATATCAATGTTGAAAAGTGTGGATATCCAGTTGTGTATGTCCCACTGCCATAGAGGTGATCATTGTTGTGAAGGAAAACCATTGAAGATGAGGAAATCATGGTAATTTATCGACTCTGTTAAAACAATGATTCTTGTTCTTTTCTGTGTTTTTAATAGTCTCCGACCAACCTTATTAATGGGCTACTAAAAGGAGAAAAATGGGCAGTGAATTGATAGATACAAACACCATTAAGGGTCCATTGCCAAAATCTCCCTGATGGAATGCCCTGGAGAAGGGTACTAAGAGATTAGTGCCTCCTAGACCTGCCACTAGAAGAAGGACAAGGAACCCTGCTCCATGGGTTAAACACCTTTGTATGTGTATCTTTCCTAGCATTTGAGGTCGAAGAAAAGAAACTCGTAATAGAATATTGTCCAAAGGAGCAGGAAGAAGAATTGTTTCACTAATGTCTATCTCTCTCAAAGGAAGGACTTGTTGTTGTTGTCTGGAGATGGAGGGATACCTACTAGAAGAATGACTCTTGTCTCCATATCTGAACTGGAAACTCCAAATCAGTCTCGTTGAAGGGGGGCAAGATACCCCTTGGTGTCTCCTAGATTTGAATTTTCGATATTGCTAGAATGGTGTTGTTATTTGATTAGGAATTGGTGCCCTTGTCCATTAGGAGCATTGAGTAAAAGGATGTGATTATTCTTGTAGTGTTAGCCATGGTGGAGACCTGAGTTTGAAAGACTGGAGAGCTAGATCTCCCCTCATAGTCAAGTATAAGAATTATTGATATAGGTACAAGAAGAATAAGGAGAGAGAATTTCGAGACTTGTTGAAGATGTCATAGAGTCGTCCGCGTATCTCATAATAGGTAAGGCACTGGAAAATAAAGTGCTCTTCCATATTGGCCTCCTACATATGACAAAGTTGGAAAATCTTTCCCTCTTGTGGGATTTCATGTTAAACCTCTATCAAACGTCTATGAGAAGCTACTCAAAACTGGCCCAATGGAACATAAGCACATGCAGCTAGTGTCGTAGTATGTAATGGGGTTGGACAATGAGCCTGTCTCTCAACTCTAGGAAGTGCTTTATGTAGAAGGCCATCTTGGGCTTGAACCTCTTTGGTGGATTGAGATAATTGACCTGGATACATTGTATGTATATGTTATCTTTGGTAATTTTGTTCACCTTCTTCTTGTTCAATAGGAGATTTAGAAGAGTTCCCAAAAAATACGTAAATGGAGGGATATGGTCCATCAAGATTCCAATAGACCAGATAAGGGTTGAGACCTTTGAAAACCAACAACCATGAATCCATCCCATAGGTTTGTTCTAATCCAAGGCATTTGATGAGCAATAAGAAAAGTATGGGAAATAGTCAATACTAGTAGCCGATTTAGTAAAACATCAGATATGATGCAAAAATGAGACCATCCTATGAAACAATGAAGCATGAAACTCAACACACTTTGTCTTGGCGCATTCTGGCTCAAGTATTGTATCCCCCCACACCTCAAAAATATGTCTTGAAAGTGGATCTATAAACATTGTTGCTCGATGAGAGTGTTATCAACTTACCCCTACCAAAAAATCAAAGAGAATGAGACTTAAACTACCCACTAATATGCATGAGTTCCTCAATAGGAGAGGCTTACAAAGAAAACCGCTTCAAAGACTGCTTGCATTTCTACTAAAGGAATCTTGATCTAATAAGTGAAAGTTGGCATAGCACACCTTGTCCCGTTGGCACCAGTTGGCTTGATCTAATTTGATCACAACCCCAAAATGGTTTCAATATCTCATGCAAGGCCAACCTTTTCCTATCTAGGTCAATATCTATACAACTCTAATATAAAATCCATTCGATGGTATATCGCATCATTGATCACAGATCAAAATTAGCTGTAAAGACAAGTTGAATTTGAGCTTAGAAAGTTACATTTATTAGAGAGGGCATTGTCTAGACCATGAAATATTGTTGTTACAAGATACCTAACTTAGTACCATGAACATATTGAACATGAAGCAAGGTGGGATGCAAAGGGCCTATGCAGCTAAGACATCTTATCCAGGTGCACCCAACTTCCATTCCTATATTTATAGCCTGGCATGGCCATCTTATCATCTCAAGATGGCCCAGATTGATTTGAACAATTCGCCTTGGTTTTGTATGCATTACATTTTTATTGCCCTCCTCCATGGAATCCCAAACAAATATTTTTTTCTACTCAAGAGGGGGTTGACATGAAATTCCACATGGCACAAAACCTACCCAAATTTGAAACCGAATCCATTCAAGAACCATATTAATCAGGAAGTATGATAAACCCTAGTGTACCATTGGCTTCCATTTAAGCTTAACAAATGTCGGTGTTGAATTAGGTCAAGGTCCCCTTAAATTACTGTTTTGATTCATGTAATTAAATTTAGGTCAGTACTGAATCAATTCAAGGTCTCCTATAATTTTTTTTTACGTGGAACCTTTCAATCCTTCAAGACCTCAATAAATTTGTTTTAATTGATTGAAACTAGTTTCACTGAACTTATGGCACCAACCATTTAATTTCGTATGCCTCCCACCTTCTTGAATATGATTTGTTTTTCATCGTTCTCATGTCAATAAGGTATTCTTTCATATGATATGGGAATCAACACCACCAAATCTCTCTTTCTAGGTGAACTTTCTATTTTAATATGGGCTATCTAGAAAGGTTTACCAAATGGGGGAAATTGTTCCTGTAATGACCATAAAGCCCACAAATAGAGCATGGGTCGTTCGTACGCAGTTAGGGTTCTTTCCTGGCCGTGGCTAATTATTGAGGTTCTGGTTAGGTGAAGCAGCACCATTATTATCAAGGGGGTTGGGAGGTTTTGCACTTCAGCCATGTTGTTGGTTGTTTACCTGATTGCAACCGCGTCTCTTATTCTGGTTCCTCTAGGAAGGTCGGTTCTGTGGTTGGTTTTTTTGAGCATAAACTTGCCCTTGTGGGACGAGAGGAGATTGAGGTTGGGAAGGTATAGGCGCAGCCATTGGGGGACAATAATTAGGTGAAGCTTGAGGTGGGCCTGGAGTAGGTGTGGTCGATGGAGTGTAATAAGAAGGTGGTGTGGTATGGGTAGCATACGCATGCGAGTTATAACCGTAGCAATGTACCACATAGGTGGGTCCATGTATATGGGGGGTGTGTTGGGTGGAACATATGAATTTCTTTCTCCAAAATGAGTCGTTGCGTGTGAAAGATCGGGGCCACAGCTCATGGAGGGTAGTGAATAATTGGGGGTAGGGTTATAAACAAGGGTTGATGCTGGATCTATATGTGTATAAGGATGACTGGTGGATGCAACGTGTCCGATGATGCCATCGACAGCATGAACTTCCCCCAATGCATATTTCCAAGAAAAATCGTCGTGAGGAGCAATGAGGAGAATGGTGTAGAGGTAGCCCAACTGTGCATAGATAAGGTGTTGAGATATTGTAACTTCAAAGAATATTATATTTATACTTTATTATTCCGGAGATGTTTCATTCCTCCGTGAAGATCTTATTGTATATCCGGAGATGTTTATTCCTCCGTCGGAATGTGGTAACTCGGGTTATTAGACTTCCCTAGTGGGGGTCAGCCCTGCATATGTTATGTGGGTCAAAGGGTTATTAGACCACCCTAGAGGGGTCGGCCCAGTCAGTTGTAGTGGGGTATTTAACCCATTGGTTAAATACGAGCCTACGTGTACCTTTGTAAAATACATGTCAGTGTAGTGTATAAATAGAGGAGGTGTGTTCCTCATTTGACACATACACTCACTTGAAAAAGGAGCACTTGTGGAGGAGAGGTCTGCTATGGTGGAGGAGGAGATCATATCTTTGGTTTGCATCTTTGTGTATTGCTGGTCATCTATATTGAGGAAGCTTTACTGGGTTTTCTACCCCATGAGGGTTTCCCAGGATAAATCTGTGTCTCTTGTGTTTATGCTATGCTTGTTGTTTCTTCAGTGATCCTGTATATGCTATTATTGTGAAATGGAATGTAATGCAGCTATTTTCAGTCTTAGCATATTAAATATTAACATGGTATCAGAGCTAACCTGAAGGAAGGCAAGGTATGGCACTTACGACACTTGCTTTACTTACGACAATTTGAAGGTTAGGGTTTTACATAGCAAAAACCAGTCATCGTGGAACTTTCGCTATAAATCCATTTATACGAAGTTTCAGGGTCTGAAAAGTTTACAGGTCGAATATAACATACCCAGGTACCTTGTGTCCAAAGGGCACCCTTAGATTCGTTGTACTTTATGAGTTATGATCAGTAAAATTTAGGGTTTCTGCCTCTTCCATATCTCAGTCAAAATCAGGTAATCTTGGAAAAAAGGTCATAACTTGGGCTAGGAAGCTCCAAATGAAATTTCGTAAAAAGTGACAGGTAGTACACAGACTTTACTATCTCATAAAACGTTTTCAGAGGCTGAAGGTGAACTAGTGACACGTGGCACTCCGTACAAGTTTGCTCTCCTGTTTTATCCCATAAACAGGTCATGTTGCGACACTTGGCATAACTCTCTCTCAGAGAGTCCAATTGAGGTTAGACCTGTCAGGATAGAAAGATAACAGGGAGAGGTATCTCAGGAAAAGTTTTCAGAGGCCGAAGGTCAAACAGTGACACGTGGCATGCCGTACAAGTTCGCTCTCCTGTTTTATCCCATAAACAGGTCACGTTGCGACACTTGGCATAACTCTCTCTTAGAAAATCCAATTGAGGTCAGACCTGTCAGGATGGAAAGATGATAGGTCAGGCTACTACAGAAAATGTTTTCAGACCCTTTGGAGCCAAAATTTCAGAGTTATACCAGAAACAATCAGGTGCATATTTCTGTCAAAACAGAATTATTTTTGGAGCACCTTTATTCATGGCTTCCGGAATTAGGGTTTCGGAGAAAGTTAGAATTTTTGGAATCAGAATCCACGGCTGGAATCTCCTCAGAAAAATAAGAGTTTAGAGCCTTGGATCAAACCTTTTGATTGAGCAAAAGGGTGGGCTTCATCAAACCCTAGTTCGGGATCCTGTCAAGAAGATCTAGAAGTTTGAAAGGCAATTTTGAGGGGTCAATTTTTAGAGATTTCAAAATTGAAGTATGCTAGTTTGATCAACTCAGCAAGACACATCCTTCCATTCATTCGGAAGTGTGAAAGTCAAAGATTGAATTTTCAGGGTTTCTCTAGCAAACCCTAATCAAGCTCTAGATCAAGTTTCAGGGGGAGTTGAGGCTAAGGCCTTACATAAGAAGACTACAAGAAGTCTCGACAGGTATGACTTGAGGTTCAGGTATGTATTGAAATCTGATTCTTGATTAAGTTCATAATGTGTTTGTCTTCATGTTATTTATTAGTACAATCTTGATTAATGTTAGAATTGTCTTATCACCCTAGTAATAGTATGAATGCATGTGAATGATCGAAGACATTCATTGATTAGGGCTATATGATTGTACTAATGCATTATGGTGTTGTATGAGGTTGATGTCGTTTGCTAACAAGATACAGGTACATCACAAAAGACAAATCAAGCTCCTTAAAACATGACAACATGAAGACAAAGACTCATCCATAATATTTGTTCTACTTACGAGGTATGTATGACTTTGTTATATTATGCTTAACCTATGAGACATGCAGGTTCTAGCTCAGGATCTCTAAATCATTGAAGAGATTGTTTAGGTATGTTGTGCATAGCTAAGCAGATATACTAATCCAGGTATGTTTTCCTATGACAAGTTAGAATCTTACCTTAGGATCCCTTATATAAGTATACTTGGTATGATTGGTTATGCTTATTCATAAAGTTAGTAATCAAGGGTTTATGCATATTATGTCTCTTATCTTGATGATCTAATTAACCAAAAGAGTACTATGATCAAACAATAATATGCAGAAGTAAAAGAAGACTTCCTTGAAACCTTGAATATTATCTATAATCATGACTATACATTTTCAAAGATTATTTAGAACTAGAATGTTTTGATAATATTGAGAATATACTAATGAATGTATGTCTGTGTATGAGTATGACACTAGTGCACACTTGAGCATGCACAGTGGTACAGAATGAATAGAAGTTCAAAAGACATATAGAAGATCAAGCGGGAGGCAACCACACAAACATAAAAGATAAGTATTTGAGATTTTATTTGAAATAGTAAATGATATTGCTTGTATGCATATTTGTATTCCTAGAATATATCATGCTGAGTGTAAACATTCATAGAGCATTGAACAGTATACTACTAATATGCATATGATTGATAAGTTGGACAAACATTCCATTGTTGCTTGTCTAGAATGAAACCTCTTTGCTGACATGCTGAGAGCTGTGCACACTCTCAATAGTATGTTCTGGTAGAGATGGAAGGCATCTAGATAGCCACTGTATGCATACAGGATATGGGAAAGTGTTGTGCCAAAGTATTGGTAAAAATAGTTACATAACTATGTAAATGATATCTGTATGCATAATAGGTTATCATGTCAATATGATTTGATGATTATGAAGTATTACTAATCATGTACTTAATTTTTATTTGTAGGAAATATCATGATGAATGATGAACACTGAACAAGCGATGGATGTTCAAACAAAAGGATTTACAAATCAAACACACTATAGAAGGCTTGTGGCTAGAAAATTCTCTTAGAAAGAGGAAGAGAATCATGATAAGATGTTTGCTCCAAGTGGCTAGATAAGACCATTCTCTTAATGGTGTAATTAAAGAAGAAGTGTGAATCAGGTTCTGTATGGGTACCCAGGATCAATAATCAATTGATGAGCTTAATGATCACCATGGGTGATGAGGATCTCAACCTTTGCTATAAGGTTGAATATTGTTTCTATACACAGACGATATGGTGCAGAAAGGAACCAAAAGTTTGAATTTGTAACAATGTACTAACCAAACCTCTACCGATCCAATGTACTAACCAAACCTCTACCTCAAGTAAAGTTTTCTGAGACAAACTTAATATAGTTCAGAAGGACCCTCCTCGAAAGGGGGAGTGATGTGATAACTCATGATGAGATTGCCTTCATCGACAGTGAGGTCGATAATGAGGATACCTATATTAGTGATGCCGACAAAGAGGTTGGTGGATGGTCCTTAGATAGGGTCAAAGGTGACAAGGGGATTGCATCATCCTTGAACATATGTTCTAAAGAGAGCCATAGACGTATGTCTTCGAGAATGAAGTCCTTGGTGGACATGATAGGATTGCATCATCCTCAAGAGAGCCGTAGACGTATGTCTTCGAGAATGAAGTTCTTGGTGAACATGTGAGGGGATTGGATCATCCCTGGACTTCAGTCCTAAAGAAGAGCCGTAGACGTATGTCTTCGAGAATGAAGTCCTTGGTGGACATGATAGGATTGCATCATCCTCAAGAGAGCCGTAGACGTATGTCTTCGAGAATGAAGTTCTTGGTGAACATGTGAGGGGATTGGATCATCCCTGGACTTCAGTCCTAAAGAAGAGCCGTAGACGTATGTCTTCGAGAATGAAGTTTTTGGTGAACATGTGAGGGGATTAAATCATCCCTGGACTTCAGTCCTAAAGAAGAGCCGTAGACGTATGTCTTCGAGAATGAATTCCTAAATGTACGGTTGAGGATTAAGTCATCCTTGGACGTAGGTCCTAAATATACGGTTGAGGATTAAGTCATCCTTGGACGTAGGTCCTAAATGTACGGTTGAGGATTAAGTCATCCTTGGATGTGGTCCTAAATGTACGGTGGAGGATTAAGTCATCCTTGGACGTAGGTCCTAAATGTACTGTTGAGGATTAAGTCATCCTTGGACGTGGTCCTAAATGTACGGTGGAGGATTAAGTCATCCTTGGACGTAGGTCCTAAATGTATGGTTGGGGATTAAGTCATCCTTGGATGTGGTCCTAAATGTACGGTTGAGGATTAAGTCATCCTTGGACGTAGGTCCTAAATGTACGGTTGAGGATTAATTCATCCTTGGACGTAGGTCCTAAATGTACGGTTGTGGATTAAATCATCCTTGGACAGTAAATCCAGTAATTCCGAAAGGAAGGATAGTCCTAAATGAATTGAGTGGATTAAATCATCCTTGGACAGTAAATCCAGTAATTTCGAAAGGAAGGATAGTCCTAAATGAATTGAGTGGATTAAATCGTCCTTGGACAGTAAATCCAGTAATTCCGAAAGGAAGGATAGTCCTAAATGAATTGAGTGGATTAAATCATCCTTGGACAGTAAATCCAGTAATTCCGAAAGGAAGGATAGTCCTAAATGAATTGAGTGGATTAAATCATCCTTGGACAGTAAATCCAGTAATTCCGAAAGGAAGGATAGTCCTAAATGAATTGAGTGGATTAAATCATCCTTGGACAGTAAATCCAGTAATTCCGAAAGGAAGGATAGTCCTAAATGAATTGAGTGGATTAAATCATCCTTGGACAGTAAATCCAGTAATTTCGAAAGGAAGGATAGTCCTAAATGAATTGAGTGGATTAAATCATCCTTGGACAGTAAATCCAGTAATTCCGAAAGGAAGGATAGTCCTAAATGAATTGAATGGATTAAATCATCCTTGGACAGTAAATCCAGTAATTTTGAAAGGAAGGATAGTCCTAAATGAGATTGAGTGGACTAATCATCCTGTAAATAGATTGGGATTGCCTCATCCCTAGACATGGTGAGATGTCTTAAACTGATAAGGACTAATCATCCTGTAAATAGATTGGGATTGCCTCGTCCCTAGACATGGTGAGATGTCTTAAAGTGATAAGGACTAATCATCCTGTAAATAGATTGGGATTGCCTCGTCCCTAGATATGGTGAGATGTCTTAAGTGATAAGGACTAATCATCCAGTAAATAGATTGGGATTGCCTCGTTCCTAGACATGGTGAGGTGTCTTAAAGTGATAAGGATTGATCATCCTGTAAGTTGATATGGATTGCATCATCCATGGACATGAGAGTTGTCTTAAACTGAGAGGGACTGATCATCCCATAAGCGGATCAGGATTGTATCATCCTTGGACCTATGTCCTAAAGTGAGAGGGATTGATCATCCTGTAATTGGATCTTGTGTGTTGTAGGGTATGCTGCTACTGTGTATACTTGTATTGATGAGGATACTTGTATTGATGATGTGTATACTTGTATTGATGAGGATACTTGTATTGATGATGTGTATACTTGTATTGATGAGGATACTTGTATTGATGATGTGTATACTTGTATTGATGAGGATACTTGTATTGATGATGTGTATACTTGTATTGATGAGGATACTTGTATTGATGATGTGTATACTTGTATTGATGAGGATACTTGTATTAATGATATTTATACTTGTATTGATGATGTTGTTGATCGTGATGATCTAGATGACGATGTTATTGATCGTGATGATCTAGATGACGATGCTGCTGATCGTGATGATCTAGATGACGATGCTGCTGATCGTGATGATCTAGATGACGATGTTGTTGATCGTGTGATGACGATGATGATGACTGTGTGATGACGATGCTAATGATCGTGTGATGATGATGCTGATGATCGTGTGATGACGATGCTGATGATCGTGTGATGACGATGTTGATGATCGTGTGATGACGATGCTGATGATCGTGTGATGACGATGCTGATGATCGTGAGATGACGATGCTGATGATCGTGAGATGACGATGCTGATGATCGTGCGATGACGATGCTAATGATCGTGAGATGACGATGCTGATGATCGTGTGATGACGATAATCGTGAGGATCCAGATGATGATATTGTTGTAGCTATTCAAGTGCTACAAAAGATAAAGACTCAATACTGAAGATGTCGATGTTCCAGTAACTGCTTGAGTTACTGATGATGTTGAGAAATCTTCCAATGATTTATAGATGTATCATGTATGATGTTGATGACTCCTTGCTCGTGCAGATGTTGTTATAATATCCTTCTCGTTAAGGGGGAGTGTTGAGATATTGTAACTTCAAAGAATATTATATTTATACTTTATTATTCCGGAGATGTTTCATTCCTCCATGAAGATCTTATTGTATATCCGGAGATGTTTATTCCTCCGTCGGAATGTGGTAACTCGGGTTATTAGACTTCCCTAGTGGGGGTCGGCCCTGTATATGTTATGTGGGTCAAAGGGTTATTAGACCACCCTAGAGGGGTCGACCCAGTTAGTTGTAGTGGGGTATTTAACCCATTGGTTAAATACGAGCCTACGTGTACCTTTGTAAAATACATGTCAGTGTAGTGTATAAATAGAGGAGGTGTGTTCCTCATTTGACACATACACTCACTTCAAAAAGGAGCACTTGTGGAGGAGAGGTTTGCTATGGTGGAGGAGGAGATCATATCTTTGGTTTGCATCTTTGTGTATTGCTGGTCATCTATATTGAGGAAGCTTTACTGGGTTTTCTACCCCATGAGGGTTTCCCACGATAAATCTGTGTCTCTTGTGTTTATGCTATGCTTGTTGTTTCTTCAGTGATCCTGTATATGCTATTATTGTGAAATGGAATGTAATGCAGCTATTTTCAGTCTTAGCATATTAAATATTAACATAAGGTCACACTATTTGTATTTAAGTATGGCTTCTTCTTTGGTTTGGGTCCATTCGGATGCCACATCCTTGGCAATGGCTGGTATGTGAGACTTTAAAAACCAATTAAAAAATATATGGTCGTCTAACTTGATCTTGCACAAAATCCGGCATCTACTCCACTCATGGATATGGTCAGTGATGTGGGTAGCTGTACTCTGTCTACAAGATAGGAGAATCTCAACACCAATGTCCTAACAAATTGGTAGATGGAAGAACTGCAGGAAATTAGATGCAAGGGATGAAAAAGTGGAATGCGTCCTATGGGGTTGATTAATATACCACTTCGATGCAGCTCCAATGAGTGTCTGTTGTAAAAGGAATAGGCAGATCCAGTCATCCATTATGGATTTGTTGGAACAACATAAGTGGAAGGACATGTTTGGTTCTGGGGGTCTGCACCACCCTTTCCCTAAAATTTGGGTATTTCTAAAGGGATTTTGGTAGGCATGGGAGGCCATGTAGGTTCATGTTGAATCGGGTCGTTAGTCAATCGGGTCAGATCAAGGAGGTTGAGATTGACCATTAATGTCAAACTAGTAGGATTATGTGACGTGGTTGGACTGACTTGTGTGCTAGCCATGGCGGAGACCATGGGGCCACCTCCACCGAATGGTGGTGTATTGACAGTAGTCATAATGGTAATCGAGGAACCACCCGTGAGGGGTGAAGGGATATAGAAGTAAGGGACGGTACCCCCAAGGGTACCGCTAGTAACCAAAGGGAATGTGTTTGAAATAGATCCGCTACCAGTGGGTATGGATGTAGTAGTTGGGTGTATTGTAGTGCTGGGGGTAGGTCTTGTACCAGTAGGGATGGTGGGTCACATGGATGTCATGGTGGAAATATATGTTGAAATGGTAGCAGGGCTAATGGTAGATCAACCACTGACAATCCACCCATAAAACATATTAGGATTTCTGTCAGCCATGGGGATAGATGGGGCTATATGTATGGGTGAATCGGACTCAGAATAGTCATATGTGAAATAGGGGGCACCAGTATGAAGATCCGACAATGAAGATGTGCGTCTCAAGGGAGCGTGCCGAGTGGGGTCCAATGAATCATATTGTGGGGACTTCCCCCGTAAATGACATGAGTGTCTTAGGTAAGAAATGGTGACAAACGTGTAAGTGCTACAGGTATGTGGTATAAAAACATGCTTAACAATCCTAGTGCAATAGTGCATGCAAAATGAGAGCTCTCAATAAAAAATGGCACTCAAGCCAACAACAATCTCGAATACACCTACTGCAACTTCATGCTACAATAGGTGGAGCGGCAATAAAAATGGTAAGAATACCAATAGGAAGCACTTCTAAAAAAAAAAGACTCACTGACCTATGGGGTATAGGAGTATTCAAACACCTAACTAAAAGATATGGAAGTTCACGCAAATCGTATCCCTTGTAGGGTGATGAAATCTACAATCAAGCAATATGAAATGGAGAACCAAATGGCTAAGGGATATCCCTCTACTGAGGGGGATCCCAGGTAAAAGAGACCTATTAAATACTGGAAACTAAGCTACCCCAATCAAAGCACGTCCGAAAATGTATCTCGCAGCTTCAGTTCTTTGGATATCACCCACCCGATATGGTAGCCAACATGTGCGACGAGAACAACGAGTTGGTGTCCTTCAGTGCAAAGTGGAGAGTGGCATTCCACCAAAACCTTTGGAACCAGTCTTTCTACTTTCTCTCATAAGGGAGAGGCCGCACGGTAAATCGGTGTCAACCGTGTTAATCAAAGAGGATTTTGGCTCCCTAAAATACAACTATGTCTCAAATGTACGTGACAAAGGGGGTGTTGTTTGGATGCCTAATCCAAATGTCCTACCTAGCTACCAAATTGGTTTTGGGTCCCCAAGTGGGATTAGATGTGTGTTCAATTAAACCAATTTTAGTCTCATTTGAAGCTTAGAAACTGAGTGGGTGCACAAGTGGTGTGAACAATCCCAAGATACACTAAGAGTAAATGTAGAAATACAGAACTACAATAAATTTTTGCTTTTATCTTCAAATGAAAGGACTAACTGCTAAAAAATGCATGCAAGTAGGTAATCCAAGTAAACTTGCTGAAATGTGAATGCATTAGAGAATAGTGCACTTAAGAAAACATGTATGCAGACAAACTGCAATATCCCAAATGTTACAGCAAGAAATTAGTAGAAAAGTACAAGCCGCAATGGGTGGAAGCAAAACTGAGGCTGTAAGTGCAACCAATGTGAGTGCAAAAGCCAAAAACAGGTGCAAGGCACATCTACTAGGGAAATGGTCATGCTTGGAATGCTGTAGACTACAGAAAATTTGCGTCGGGGCAGAAAAAACCACCACAGAAGGTTGAGCGCACTTCTGGGAGAGGTAAGCATGCTTGGAGCATGCTTTTGGGCAAGTTAAGCGTGCTTGGAGTGCGCTTTTGGGTTGTACAAGCACGCTTTGAGTGCACTTCTAGGATGAATAAGCGCACTTTGAGGGCGCCAAGGGGCAGGAAAAGCGCTCTTGGAGTGCGCTTCTGGGAGAAAAATCCATGCTCGGGGTGCAGGGAGTAGAGCGCACTTCACAAAGGAAAACCTGCACTTCGGAGCACGAAAGCGGTGTCGAAAGTCACGGATCGGGCTGTAAAAATGGAAAAATAAAAAGATATTGCAATGGAAAGGGATACACATGCAAGTACATGGTATAAGACTATGCTAGAACTACCCTAAAGAGGGAGACGACTATTAAAAATTAAATAAACAACAATGAAAAAAGAAAATAAAAAATGCAACAACTAGAAATAACTACTGATATTACCAAACCACAAATCGATGGGAATCGACCTAGTTGGAGTCGCCAAAAACTGTAGCTAGTTTATTCATGCTAGCTAGTGCAAAAGGACACTTACTAAGAGATGTGAGCTTCCTAGTAACAGTTCATGAAAGTGATATACATACAAATAAAAGTAAAAGTAAAAGTGTTAATGATTACTGCAGTACAATAAAATGTAAACTAAAATATCAAACACCTATTAATCAATTAATGGTTTTGTATTATAGTAAATAGAGATTTATAACATGGGTTACCTCAATATGTTGAGAATATGTGGGACCTTGCATCCGTAGAAATGATGGTGCTCTAGGTCTCCAATGTGTCTTGCTCTCCACTGAATGTTCGCTGGTAGCCAAAGCTAAACTATAATGGGGAAACACAAGCTCAAAGGGAGGCTAAGGTTTCAATAGGAATGTCGGCAGTGCGTCAGTAGGGAAGAAGGAATGTATCTGCAAATGGGGGGCCTCCACCACCTTTTCATAGCAATTTTTTATGGTGGTATATTGTCCCGTGGTTTCATACAACCACTAGTATTTGCCAGTGGTATTTGATGTTTTCCCTCTTTTTTCTTATATTTGAATATTTCCCCTTTTCTTTTTCTTTTATTTTTATTTTTGGGGATTTTGACTTCTTTGGAGGAATTTATTTAATTTTTTGAGGGAAATAATGATTTTTTTCCCATTTACTCTTCAACTTAGGGTCTTTGGGTTTTGGAGGCCAAATATGTAGGAAAAATGGATAAATGGACTATGTGACTAGGGGGATGAGCTAGGTGGTCAAATTTTTTGTGTTAACAATGTGCATTTTATTATATGCAATAATGATTAGTATTACATATATACTATATGTATAAGTGTGCACATGTGTAATATAGTAAGCACATAATATATATATTTGATGATATATATATTTATAGGATATCATATCATATATGTTGTATAGTATTAGGAAGTGTATATTGGTATATATGTAATATATGTGTATTTAAAATTTATGATGTAAGAATATGTAATCAGAGTAGTGAGTTGTGTATATCTGGTATCATATGATATGGGTATATAGGAGTGATATAATATAGAACTACGTACATGTGTGTGTGTGTGTATTGTGTTATGTATGATGTATGGTATGAGTGTTGTATAACTAAGTAATTATCTCATTGTAGAATATTAGAATATTTTGGTGGTAGTGTTATCAATCAAATTAACACTTTTTCGTCCGTGATGACATTGAATCATTGCTCACACAAAATTACACTATGGATTGAAGAGCTTAGGTTTTCTATATATTTTTATGGACTTAATCATTTCTCCTTTCTCGAGATCACTTTATTTTTGTGATAAAAATTTAGTACCTAAGCGCGACTTTGTGTTTTACATGTAGTGGGTCACTCACTAGTGGTCCACTTACCACTTGTGGGTTTCCCTAAAAATTTGCACCTGCTACGTGTTTGTATATTCCTAGTGAGTTACCTACTTGTTGCGAAGCTTAAACTTGTGGGTCCCTCTTAAAATCATGAAAAATAAAGACTAAATTCGAATTTGGGGTAGTTGGTGGAATTTCTTTAACTTCCACACCAACCCTAACTGTTTTCCTCTCGAAATTATCGTACATGCCTTGCCATAAATACAGGGGGAGGGCCTTGAGAGAGGGGGTTTACTCATTCGATAAATAAATGCTGGAGAAATTTTGATTGAAGGAGAGGAGCAAGAGAGTGCAGATCTTGGTTTTAGAGGTATTGTTGCAAGGCAAAGTATATGTATCTATTGTTATCTTCATGATCAATAAAACAATCCTTTCTCTTCCCATATTATTGGTGTTTAATCCGTGAATTGAATATTTGAAGTCTTTCAAGATTTTATACGTTTGTACTTTCAACTTTATTATTCAATCATGTGTATCCAAATGTTTTGAGGAATGTTACTTCTGTTTTGTAGGGTTTTTATGCAAGAGTGTGGAGTAGGGCTGAAGATTTGAAAGCTTGGATCAACCTTCTAAGTCATAAGGTACCAATTGCTTTCCTTTTAAACCCTAGTATTTTCCATAGAGAATATCTTGTTATATACATGTTATTTCCTTGTGGTTTGCTTGATTTCATGTATGTTGGTGACCTCTTTACTTCCCACTCATTAGGATTAGTTTTCGTACAACAAAATGGACAACTCCGCTGGGGAGTGCCCTATTGCTTTAGGATTCCTTTGTTTGAGATTTCTTCAGTCTGAGTGTGTTTTTAGGCTTTAGGAGGAGTTTGCAAAGGTTTGGTACCATTGCTCTTAGCCCAAAATTTGATCTTATTGAGATTTTCTTCTTCTTTTTTTAACTTTTTTAGACATACCCACAACTTGCCAATACTTACAGTCGTGAGTTCCTCTGTTACCCATGTGTTTTCTGTCTTACACCTGTGAGTATCCCACCTATTACTGTCTGCACAGTTGTGGGTACCCCTGTAGGTTAAATTTTTGTCTACTAGGGTTTGATATTTAGGGATGTGCCTTGGAATTTTGTGAAGTTATTTCTCTTCAAAAGACTTATACAGTCACTCTACTGCATGTGTTCACGTTTCACTTCTTCTTTAGCCTCCTTATTGATTTTGAAGCTTATTAGGGTTTGTATCTAAGTCTTTCAGGTTTGATTGATTGGTTTGTGGATGATTTGTTTGACCTTCATTGGTTGTTTGTTTGTTTGAGTGTTGTTTGTGACCTTGAATAAGTTCCTTGTGGATATTTTTTCTTTCCTTTCAATTCCTTTACTCAAAGTGTCTTATACCAAATTTAGCTAATTCAAATGTTTGTTTGGATTGACTCGTCAAACTTGTTGTTTTCAGAATTCTGAGAGGGTTAGAGTTCTTTTCTTGTAAGCTGATGGGTCCTCAAAATTGCTCATTTTCTTGACTATATTATACTATCCTGGCAACACAATTCACCATAATTTGACACATTCATCATTCAAAAGATTGTCTTCACTTTAATCTATTATTAAAAACAATAAAGTTAAAAGACATTTAATTTATTAATTTGTGGTGTATTATTCATGGTGATTTTGGAATTCTTGACCTTGGTCTTGCATTCTGGCACTTATTCCGGTACCGATTTATGTTTCCCCCAAAAAAATTCCCCTAAGCTTTTACTAAATCAAGGGGGCCCAATGTAAATTTTGTAAATATTTGCTTTTGGTTTTCTTTTATTTTAACTTGCTTGATTTGGTAAGTTATGACATGGTTTTCTTCCTCTTTGCGCCTCTTGTTCTTTGGATTGGTTTTCATGTCATGAAGATTGGGTGATTTGGATGATCTTGGTTGTTTGATTCTTTAGTCTTCCTAGATTGCTCTTCAATTACATGCTTTTGATTGATTTGAAATAAAGTTGCATGACATTATTGTCTCTACCATTTAAATAAATGAACTCTCATTCTTAATTTTTGGTATTTATAATTTATTAAAATCATTAAACATATAGAAAATATCAAATTTTATAATATTTTTAATTTTTCTGTTTCCATATAATTATCTTTATCAAATCATATGATCTAAACCTAAATAACTATTATGATTGTCAAAACTTTATTCAATATACCTTCAAGACAATATTAATAGTTTACTTTGATATGGTAACCTAAGAAACATCTTAAATGTTAAAGGTTCATAAGAGCTCATCATCACACTTTTATTATTATTTATTTGAAGGTGATAAACCAAAATTTATTGCCATTAATATGACTAAGAATTAAAAGTGATATTTTTGGAAACTTTAATAAATTTTCTTTTATTATTATACACAAAATTGCAATATAAGTATATATTATTATAAAACAAAGTTAAATATTTTTAAAAGAACTTAAAAATATAAGTGTTTCTTTTAATTCGAATCATTTTTTATAAGTTCTCTTTATTATTATTAGTTTCCTAAGGTGCATACTCATTATAGTGGATAGCATCTTGGGTTCACTTTTATTATTTTATTCAAAAGATGCACTTCAACCCAAGAATTGTATTTATTTTCATATGGTTAACTATTCTTTCTTTTGTGCAGGAATATTAATACTTAATCTTAAATTCTAATTGGAATTTTGTGCTCAGTTACGAGATTTTGAAAAGTGAGTTAAACTGTCAACAAAAATTGAACAATTTTAACCATTATAAAATTGCTACCATAAATGAGAAGAATGCTACGAATTGGTGTGTAACGAGTCTGCCGCAAAAGAAGGATCTAAGCTATTTTTCAGTCAACAGCGCATAGTGCCTTTATTCTATTTTCCACTTTAGAGGTTTTTTTGAAGTGATATCGTATTCCTGTCAGTTCATCCGAATAGATGGGGACATATTCAATTCATGGGTAATCTGTTATTCATAGGAGTAACTATAATTGCATAAATAACTGTCAGATTGCAGGCCAATGCATTAAAGGAGATCGCTGCACTAATCAAAGAGAGAGACCATGTATGCCAACATATCTTCAGTTCCACTAGAATGCAAATTCGAGAATAGAGATGCCAAGTGTTGACTCAAACCCAGTCGACAGGGGTTTCCATCACTGTCGAGACCCTATCCACCGCAATTTCCCTGAGCATCGGCCCAGACAGGTTTTACCCCATCCAGCAACACCTATGGAGCAGATGAAGTCTCACCTGAGATGTTCAAGTGAGAGTTGACGGAACCATGTTTCCGCCGAATGAAGGAGGATGGTGTGGCAACAGTCACTTAGTTTATCGCAACATTCAAAGATAGATCTATGCATTCATCATTCATATTCATAGCATCATTCAACAAGATCTTTCATCCCAACAAGTATAACATTAAAGCATTAGTTGTAGCAAGAAAATATAGTATCATTCATGAATTGCAACATGCATTACCGTAAAAGATACACAGGGAATTTCACCAAATAGTTTCGTCATGTCATATTACTACAACAAAACCCTAATACAATATCTCTCACAGACGCATCACAAGATCAGATCTCACTTCCACATTCAACTTAAGTTTTAGATCCGCATCCAGGTGATCTTTACTACATAT
Source organism: Larix kaempferi (assembly GCA_027924585.1). NCBI lineage: Eukaryota > Viridiplantae > Streptophyta > Pinopsida > Pinales > Pinaceae > Larix > Larix kaempferi. The sequence goes on along the minus strand of BSBM01000445.1, from coordinate 32,787,867 downwards.
GACTCTATGACTATAAATATGATTCTGCTTTTACATTGCGTGTCCACTTACTAACAACTTCCTAACCGACACTTTGATCAATTGACCCAAAGCCTAACTGACACGATCCAAATGACTCAAAAACCCGCATTATGCGGTACAATTGACTCAAAAATACATAAACTAGTCTTCTTTGCGCCCAGGTTTCCACCTTCTGCGACATCTTCTGACGTGTCGCAGCGTCGGTAATGCTACAATGCTACCTTACCAAACCACCTGCCAACATGCCTCCAACACAATCTTGTGGCTCTTCTTCGAGCCACGTTAGCAAGAAATAATGTACTCTGTAGACTTGACGTTGAAATCCTCGTACTGCTACTCAACTAACGTCACCTGTTCCTTTGTTGTCATAGCCACCTCCTGACTGTTGATAACATCCTGGGTAGATGGGTGCTTGGTGAGCTTTGCTGCCACTTGTTGACGACGTTCCTACATTGCCTAGAGAATTTTGCTAGCCTTTGTCATGAACTGACCGCTAACATCTTGGAACTCCTCCAGTTGTGCAACGCGCTTCTTCTGTCGCTTGTCGGCCTTGGAGATGCACTACTGCAGCTCTTTTAAGTCCGCAGACTTGGCAACCCGCTCCATGGGTGGCATCACACACATTGCCGCTTTTAGTGTCACCAAATGCCCCTCCGCTTCCTTCCAAAACTTCATCAATTGTTCAACTTGCTCGTCCTAAACAATTCGGCCCCAAAACTGCACAGTGTCGGCTATGAGCTTCTTTGCTACCATTTCCAGCTCCGCCATCTGCGTTGGTATCTCCTGAATAACTTGTTTGCAGTCGTCCACTTCTGCTTGAGGTGTACTAGAATTGACCAGAGATTTTAACTATTGGTTATCATGCCGCAACTGGACAATGACAACACCCACTTGCTGCACACATTGAAGCACATCCAACCCTTCAACAGGCTCCAATACATGGTGATAAGCCTCCGCAACAGCCATCTATATTTTCACACTGTCATCCCACATATGGGCCTTCTCCACGATGAGGTGGTCCTGCTCTTTTTTCAGTTCTTCAATCTCTTGAGCCTTCTCAGCTCATTCTTTCTTGATGTCCTCTTCTAGCTCATCCACAGCCTACCGCATTGTAGCAGCCCTTCCTATTAAATCTGTAATTGTTTCTTACATAGCTGCTTCGCGCTCTTGCAACCACATACACTTACCACTAATCTCGTGCATTTTGTCCGCCATTTCCTGGCTAGCGACCATCTACACAGTTGTCAACCCTTGTGCCAACAATGCGTTAAAGTTTATGGTCACTTTCTTCAACTGCTGTAGCAAGGCGTTTAAAGCCTCATTGTCAGTCACAATCACAGTCGGGGGAATCTCCACATTCCTGACCCGCGACTTGGTGTTGATTGTGCCAACTGGATGTGCCAATGCTTCTTCGGGTTCCTTCCTCAAAACCATATCGCACAAGGAGTCCATACGAGTAGTGAGCGCATGAAAAACTTCATCTATCTTCATTGTCATCTTATGAGCCACTGTGGTGGATGCATCAGCGATTGCTTTTATTAGTTAGCCCAACTGCGCTTCCGATGACAGGGGAAACCCACTGATTGTCACAGGGTCCTGGTGCCTTTTGGTTCTGTTTTCTTCAAGGGCCCGGTAACTGTCGTCATCTGTCGGTGTCTTTATTGATTCTTGATCTGATTCATGATGAATCCACTAGTCCTGCACTGATAGGTGATCATCTGGGCCATTTACTGGTTCTCTTGCCTCAATCTCCACCAACCCCATGGGTTCACGCCATTCCGGCGGCCACTCGTTCACAATGGCATCCAGCGCTTATGTCATCACCTTGTAAGGGGTCAATAACCATTGCTTACTTGGGTTCCATCTGGCTTGCACATAAATGGTGCGCGACTGAATTACGAACACCATGATCGGCTTGAACTTTGCCGTGATCTCCTCAGATAGCTGAGGCACTTATACTGCTGCATCAGAAAGCATCTCTCAATAAAGCCAGAACTGCAATGCGTAGTCTTAGAGTCGCTCTTGCTCACAGACCCACCACCAATTTTGATATCACACACCCCGGTGCTCTTTCCTAGCCTCAACCTCCATACCTTGATAAGTGCTGGGCTCCTTCCAGGCAACCAATGCGATCAAAATTAAGAACCAACTATATGTAAAGGAGCCCTTCCCAGCTTGGACAGTAGCGGCATCCTCAATCAACTGGTTTAGCAGAAATAATGACCAGTTCATCTGAACGCCCTCCGCGCATTGCACCACGCATGCTACGATCCCCGAATTGCACTAATTAGGCTAACTGCCCCAAACCACCTTGCAGGACAATATATTGGTGCCAGTGAGAACCACCTTATCATTGATACTACTGGTGCGATACCCATGCCCGTCTCATTTTAACCTATAGCGGTCCACTTACTGCTTCGCCCTCTTTTTTTCACTTTCCTTCCCTCGGAAGTACTGCGACGGGTCTACCCCATCTTTGGGCAACTCGGTAATGGTCGCAATTAGGTCAATAGTGACCGAAATCTCTCGGTCCAGCCACAACGAACCGCCATGGAAGTAGGCAAACATCTGCTTCACATAGGCGTTAACCTCCGGCAGTCGTCCAAAAAGCGACATGTTAATAAGGCCCAACAATCTGGCCTGTTTCAGCCCCTGCGCCCAGTTTTGCAGTATTGGCATCCCTGTGACTTGTGACTCTGACACATAAGGGTCCGACGTGATTTCTAGGTAGGCTACCATATCATGATCATCGTACTTCAGGTGCATCAACGTCGGCACAATATTAGTGGAGCACTCCATTCCAGCAGGGAGTGCTGGCGTCTTCACCGAAAACTTCTGATTCTTATTCACCTTACGGAGTGGTGCACCTAGTTGACTAGGGGGAACATACCCAGGGATGTCGGCAGCAAACAATCCCTCCCACGTAGTGGATTCGTCAATTCTTCGGCCAGACTGTCCCGTATGCACTTGAGCCTATGCCATCCCCGTAGTGGATGACCTGAGCTGCCTCTTGCTCTGCGGTGACTTAGAATGCTAACCACCCCCGATGCTTCTTAGCGATCACTGATGCCCCGACCGGCATATTGGAAACTTCCTCCTCCAGATTTACTTCATCCTCCACAACAGCAATAGTGTCACATACCCTTCCATCAACCTGATGCAAGGGAGGAAACATGACCAACATAGTAGGCTTATTGGCAATCTTAGCCCCGTTCATTACTAAGAAATTCATAATAAATAAAAACTTATGTGTGCAAATACATAATCAATATAAACACAGCGGAAATAAACACAATTGCACACACAAAAACAGTTATGCATCAGCTTATTTGACCCAGGAAGATGATGAATCAACATGCAGAGAATTCAGTCTCATCCTCATGCTATGCACAGACTTCATGTCGATTTCATTAAGACAATCATTTCATTTCATTAACATGGGCAATTATCATTTAGAATTAACACACTACAAAACACATAATGCATACAATATAAATCACAGAAAACACTTATCTTGAAGATGAAGCTGTCCAAACAATTGGCTATGCGAGAGCAATGTTCCATCCAACCATATATCTCTGTCCAGCCTGTATTCTTTCAACTGAGAAATCACCCCCGAGCTGGGCTATGTATCCACTAAGGAGGAACTAGATGGGCTCACTCATAGTCATAGTTTCACTCAAACAGTCATGCTAATCCAACACATGGTTGGGTTTATCAAGCATGAATAGTAAAATGAGGAGGATGTGAAGCCAATGAGCTCAACCACAGATCTACAGACATCTCAAACTAAATTCAAGCAATCCAATCCTCTATTCAAACATCCACACTTGGATTTCTCACCATTCTGTCAACGAATAACTCAATCCCATCATTGGTTTTCTGGGCTATCACAATTGGGTTTTTCAATGGATTTTGGGGTATCTAATGCTCCCAAATTCACCTCAAGGTTCATACCTATGGATCCCCCATTGGATTTCATTGTCCAATACCAATTCTTGGCATTTATGGCTCTTCAAAACGTGGGTTCTTTCATAGTTGCGATTTCTATTTTTTCTCACTGTTGGGAATTCGTTTTTGGATGATAATTGATGTTGGGTTCTTTCACAGTGGAATGGGAATGAGGAACAAGAAACTCCCATGAGGTAGAGTTACTTGTGGTACAAGAAAACAGAGCCCATACTCTGCCATACGAATTTATGGGCTGCCCATGCTCCATTGAAGCCATGGACTGAATTTCTCAACAACTTCCTTGCAACAAAATTAAATGTCAGCAAGGAAAATCAAATGGGTTCTCAAGGTGACATATGGCAGTCTATGGTTCAATCCCACAACCCCCTCACCAATCCCTAGTGGATACACATGGCCCCTTCTCATTCGTTGCCTCCATAGCCAGTTTTGGTATTTTATTGCATGATATTTATTTACATCATTTTTACAATGTTCCATGGCTAAATAACACATGGGTAACATAATGTCTAATACTTGCCTTTTAAATAAAATTTAATCTTCCACTAGTGGGGCCTTGGCCTTGAGCTCCATGCTAGGAAAACATACATTACATGTATACAATATTTATATTAAAAGCTAATATATCTTAAGGGTCAAAATGGGGTGTTACAAATAGGACTGAATGGAGACTCTACTTTGCTAGAGATCTCGACCATCTCCAACTCTCGTGGCATACCTAACTCAACGCGAACTTCAAGGTATGGCGTAGCGCCACTCACAATCTTAACTCGCCACATAACACTCGTACTCTGCAAGTTGAACTAAACCTTGCCGAAATCACAACTGCGCTCACTAGGAAACAACGACACTCTGCAACACTTCACAAGTACACTTAACAACTGAATTCTCATGGTGCCCTCCGACCAGCTTCAATACGTTCTTATAGCATTCGACCCGATCATTCATAATCATCACTAAATCCTGCATTAACTCAGCTGAAATTCTGTATTAATGACTCAAATCCATTGTCAATCCTGTCAGCCTATTGTCCGGATCCGCCATTAATGGCCATCATTCGAACAAGCGTCGTTAATTAACTGTCTAAACTTTTGGCATTTATTACTGATTTGACTCGGTCCCGACCCTGCCACTTGTTGCAGACCGCTCCTAACTTGTGGCTCAAACCTCCGTGCTTGCCCATTCTGTTCCTCCTGGTGCACCAACCTACCATCGATCAACCTGCAGTTTTTTTTTCCGATGTGACTTAGGCATCACGTTGTTTCGAGCCTGACCGATAGGGCTTCAACCTACTACCAATAATCAACTTTGGGAGCATCGCTCTATCCAATTGCTACAACTGTACCACTCCTACTAAAGTGATGCTACTGATGTGATATGGACCAAGCCAATGTATCTGCAGTTTTTCTGGATGTTTCATAAACTTACTGTCATACAACAACACCAAGTCACCCTGTTGAAACTGTTTGTTTTTTATGTGGTGATCGTGCCACGCCTTCTGGTGATCCTTCTACACATCCTGCTGGAAACCTACAATAAAGTGATCTTGTGCTAGACATTCTTCTAATGATGCTGCAACATCCATACCTGTTGATGCCGCTAGATGTAGACTCGGAACAATGTACTCCATTGGCATAATCACTTCTTGTCCATACACCAGCTTGAATGGTGTATGTCTGGTCAACCTTTTACACGTGGTGTGATACACCCACAACACTACTGGGATTTTCAGATCCCAGTCATCGCGGTTCGCATTGCATACCTTTGTTAGCGTATGTTCCAATATTTTGTTGAAAGCTTCCACCATGCCATTTTCCTGCAGATGATATGGCGTACTCTTCTTATGCTGTATTTGCAGTTCCTCCGTCAATGCGTTGATGGTGCAATTTAGAAAGTGACTGCCTTGATCACTCAACAATATCTTGGGGCAGCTGAAGTGAGTGACAATGTTTTCAAACAAAAACCGTGCAACCGTGGCCGCGGAACAATCAATGACTGGTGCAGCTTCCGCCCATCTTGAAAAATAATTTGTCACCATGATGATATATCGTGCACCAGTGCGCTTCCATGGTGGATTGATTGGTCCCACAAAATCCACTGCCCACTTGTCATATGGCTGTAGTGTTAGCTAAGGCATCAGCGGTATCTTATCCCTCCTGGATGGCTTCCCGGTTCTCTGACAAACATCGCAGGACCGCACATAGTCTGTCGCATCATTATGCAGCGCAGGCCACCAAAGCTCCGCACGAAGCACCTTCATTAGCTACTTAAACCTTAAATAATTGCGGATTAGAAAACCTATCTTCAATGTTAGTTGGCTCCTCTTTCATTTCAATCTGCGATAGATGATCAAGGCCAACATTTAGCCGCCCTAGCTTCACAATCACTTCAAAATTGAACTCCTGAAAAAAAAAGTAGCCATCGACATATATTCCCCCCCAACACAGGCTTATTGACTAGGTATTTCAATGTGGAATGGTTTGTGAACATCTTAAAATGTCCGCCCAATAAGTAGTGTCGGAACTTCTGCAATGCATAGACCATCGCCAAGCCTTCCCTCTCGGTAGTGGTGTAGTTCCTTTCTACAGATTACAGCTTCCGACTTGCGAAAGTAATAGGGTGATCGAGATCCCCCTCCCCTGGTTACACTAGGACCATGCCTAGTGCAATCGACAGTGCATCAACATGGACATGGAATTCCTTACTCCAATCCGGAAATACTAAGATCGGTGCCTAAGCCATCTTATCCTTTAGTTGTTCAAAACTATCCTGACATTCAGTGCTCCATTGAAATACTACATCTTTCTTCAGTAGCTTCTCCATAGGGGCAGTGATCGCTGCATAGCCCCTGATGAACTTGCGATAATACCCCGTATGCCCCAAGGTTTCCCTCAATTGTTTAACATTAGTCGGCGGTGTTAAGATCAAAATGAGCGCAATTTTTGTGGGATCGACTAACAACCCTTGTTTGCACACAATGTGACCCAACAATATCCCAAATGGTGCACAAAAGATGCACTTCTTCAAATTCAGCGATACCTGGTGCTATTGGCAACGCTCCAGCATCAATCGCAGATTAGCCAGATGATCACGGATGAAGCCATAGACTATCCAATCGTCCACGTATACCTGTAAAAATGTCTGAATGAAATCCTAAAACGCGGCAACAACAACCCGCGACAATATCCCAGGTGCATTCTTCAACCCAAACGGCATCACGGTATACTGAAAATAGCCCCGTTCTGTCACAAAAGTCATCTTGTGGTGGTCTTCCTTGGCAATGCGGATCTGATGATAGCCTGAGAACCCATCTGTGAAATAATACATCTCCTAGACACCCACACCTTCGAGTACTTCATCGGTAAACACAGTTGGAAAAGGATCATGCAAGCATGAATCATTCAACTTTTGCAAATCGACACAAATGTGCACCTCGCCAGTCTTGTTGTCCTGCATCACCATGGGACTGATCCATTTTGACTCTTCAACCGGTTCAATGATACCAGCATCCAACATGCCATCAAGTTCTACCTTGACCCTCTCCTTATGTTGTGGATTTAGCCGATAGGGTCACTACCGGATCGGTTTAGCATCTGGTTTCAAGGGGATCTTTATCTCCCCTAGATCGCCCAAAATACCTTTCATCTCATAAAACTTTGTAGGAAAGAGGTCTTGGAATTCATGCAGCAAATCAGTGACCTTCCCCATCATCTCATCATCCCAATAATCTCCAACATTCGCAAACTTGGTAGTGGCCTCCGTCAGAATATTGATCTTACAAAGCTTCAAGGGCTGACTAAACGAGTCACTTGGCGCATTAGGTGGTACCACATCGCGACTTCCTTCAAATTCTGGAATATTGACATTCCATGGATCATCACCGTCTTCGGGCCCGTTGGTGATATTGTAGCATTCCATCATGGATTGCGTCTGGCAATGCACATGCGGATCCGTGGGATATTTCACTGGGACAACCTTCAGAACCACATCGTGTATGAGCTACAAAGCGTTGTTGACATCAGGGTTGGCATCCGCAAAGCTGAACATATGAGTGTTACACCAAAATGTCGTCACCCTTGTGCAAGTTTCACAAGTGTTGCAAGTGTTGCAAGTGTCGTCATCATGACCTAGTGTCATCGTCATGACCTAGTTGCAAGTACCGTCATTATGACCAAGTGTTGTCATCATGACCATTGTGATAATGTCATCATCTTGACCATTGTGTATACATCCCTGAAGTCATCTGGACCAAGTATTCATTTGAGAGGATTTGTACTCAATTTGTACAACCTTTTGAGAGGTCATCGTAGTTTGCACACTAGCAACATGTGACGTCGCAGGTTGCTCCATAGCAAGGTGCGACGAGGTCTGTTAATGGGAAAATATAGCCATTTCGAGATCTTTCTCAAAGCTTTCCCATTTGGGGGTTTATCCCTAATCTCTTGGAGAGCTGGTACTCGACCCCTAACTAATTGGGAAGATCCCCTATCTCTCTCCTACCATCTCTCAACCTATCCTATCCATAATCTCATCCACTTAGTCCTATATATGTGAGGCTCAATCCCATACCAAAGGGAGGAAGACTATGGTATCTACATGCTGGTGAAATCTCTCTTGGACACTTTCACTCGCCTCTTGGAGATTCTCATGCTTCCTTGGAAGGGCTTGGCAATTGGCTTATGTGGAGAAAGGTTGCTACGTTAAGTCATTGGTTGTAGTTCTATATCTCTATCATGTACTCCTCTATTTGCAGTAATACAAATGCTTTCCACCAATATTGTCTCTTATGTATGATGATGTTGTGTTGTTTAACTGCTTAATTGTTTACATAGATCTCTTCTTGTATAGATGCTCTTTACTCGTTTCTCTTTTCTGTGTCTTGACAGGTATTACAGCTTGGATCTAACAACCGTGGGATGTGGAGCAACATAGAGAGAGAAAGGATAACGAATCAAAGAGGTAAGACATCTAGCACTTGATCCTTAAGTAGATCTAGGAAACACATTTGTAGTCTGTTTTATTTGTTCTAGACTCGCATTGAGCTAGGGATATCCGGCTCGCCTCCAATCGAGTGGATTGTCCGTCAACAATGAGTGAAGCATACCGTCAACTCCACCCAAGTAGTAATTTCTCCTTGCAACTTAGCTGCAGTGTACCACAAGCACGACATCTCATCTAAAGTATGAATAAAGGCATGGACCCACTCATCTCGTGGTCGCGATGCCCACAACGTGTGACACTCCTTCAGATGAATTTTAGGGTTATTCCAACCATCATATTTCCTTGTGTGGTAGACCTCAATATCGTCGAAACGAACCGTCATCAATCTCATGCATTGTGACCACCCGTCGATTGATTTCTTGTGTGTCACCCACCATCGTGCTAGAGCAGCCTTCAGTGCTTCCTCCAATGCCAGCAATCGCTGCGGTTCTGAAACTCGTTCCTCAAATTTTGTCAAAAAGTCGGACAAGCCAGGCATCCCTTCATACACTGGTAATGTGACCATTTCAATCGTGAAGCGGCATAGCGACTACATGATTAACCCACATTTGTGGAGAAACACCTCATGCAAGCGGTTTTGCTAGTGTTCTAACGTGTCATCAGAGTCGAAAGACACAGAGCTGTCACTGCACCATCCCAACTCACCATTGGCAGTCAGATCAATATAGTCTTTGGAAATGTTGAATGCATGGTCCCATCCACTGGGAAAGTTGTCCTTTACTAGCTCAATGTATCGGCGTCCTTCAACCAGATCCAACAGGGCTATGACTCTAAGATCGTGGTTTTCAAAAGTCATCATTGTTAGAAAAACAGGATCACAGAGTAATAACAATAAACAGAAATGCAAATATAATCACACACACATTACAAGAGAGACACAGATATATTGTGGTTCACTCCAACTTGGTCTACGTCCACACTGAAGTTGCCAGTCCTTATTAGTATTCCGTCCAGCAAAGTGAAGGGATACAACCTGCAGCACAACCACTGCACTTCCTCTTCACTGTCTCACAGTCTCTCTCTTTCGATCTCGGAGATCTTTAAAATGCATAAAACCTAATACATCATCCCTTGCCGTATTACAATGTCTTTCTTTTATAGGGAAAATACAATTGAAAAAATACCATAGGATACCCAAAACCATGGGCCCACAAAACAACTAGTGAAAACAGCCCCGAACCCCTAAAAATGTAGAATGGGTGTACAGTCCTACAGGGTGGACGACTAAGACAATATCATCTATGAGACTGGAAGGTCTGGCTCCACAACCAACAATCTCCCACTTGGAGACTGATCATAGCAACTCCACCGCTGCTGCACTTGCTGCACTTGGACTTCACAAATTTCTCCTCTTCACCTTCATGCTAGAAGGCCAACTGAAATCGAGCAAGAACTCAGTTTCTCTCTGGTCACTACCTTTGTGAACATGTCTACAGGATTCTGGCTAGTATTTATCTTTTCCAGCTTCAACAATTCATCTTTCAGAACATAGCGTATGAAATGGTACTTGAGCTATATATGTTTAGTCCTGAAATGGAATGCTGAGTTCTTTGCAAGATGAATGGCACTCTGGCTGTCACTATACAACATGCTATCCTTCTACTTCTTACCCACTTCCTCCATAAACCTCTACAACCAAATCATCTCTTTACTAGCCTCTGTAATAACAACATACTCTGCTTCCATTGTTGAAAGTGCAACAACCTTATGTAGTTTTGAAATCTAGCTTACTGCTGTTCCACCTGCAATAAACACATACTCTGTGGTGCTCCTCCTGCTATCCTTATCACCTGCCATATCTGCATCAACATATCCCTATAGAACAGTGTCTGAACCTCCAAAACATAATGCCTGAGTGGTGGTACCTCTGAAATACCTGACAATCCACTATACTACCCTCCAATGTTCTTTACCTGGATTGTTCATATATCTGCTCACAACTCCCACTGCATGTGAAATATATGGTCTTGTACACACCATGGCATACACCAAGCTGCCAACTGCTGATTGATAGGGAATCTTGGACATGTAATCTGTCTCTTCCTGTGTCTTGGGACACATTTCCTTACTTAGACTGAAATGGGTAGCCAAAGGTGTACTAACTGGTTTTGCATTCTACATTCTGAACCTCTCCAACACCTTTTGTATGTACTCACCTTGAGACTGTGAGGCACCTGCAACAATTAATTAACAAGAATACGCGAAATAGCAGAAATGATAGAACTCAGAATCACTTTTGTATTGATCACAGGCCACTTCGAGGGGGCAACCTCCTTTGAGCAAGCTCAATACAATAACTTCACGGTGCCTTCATAGGTCTCAACACACACTTATATACTAATTCTAGGCGCCAATATTATGGGTCGAAACCATGGGCCGTTACAAACTATGGATCAACAATACTATGGGCGACTTACAAAGCATATGCGCCAACAACAATAATACAAACTATTGATCAACAATTACTACGGGACGACTTACAAAGCATATGCGTCCAACAACATCCTACTAACAAAGTAAAGACATGGGTTCCTAACATCCCCTCCCCCTTAAAAAAAGCTTTGTCCTCAAAGCTTTAGATGTGGAAATTGTTGTTGAATCTGAAGGAGTGGTTCCCATGTAGCATCCTCGGGTTGCATGCCGTGCCACTGAATTAAGACCTCTGTGATAGAGCGAGAGTGAAGCTGACGCGTGCGCCGATTGAGGATGGCCTCTGGCTCCAAAAGGATGGATCCTTCATTATCCAGTTCAGGTAAAATCATTTGGCCACTGATATTGGTGCCAAGAACTTTCTTCAGACAAGAGACATGAAAGACTGGATGAATGCGGGAAGAAGGAGGAAGTTCCAATTTATAAGCAACAGACCCAATCTGCTGAAGAATCCGATATGGCCCATAGAACTTTGGAGCAAGCTTATGACGCCCTTTGAGTTTCAAGGAGGATTGTTTGTACGGCTGGAGACGAAGAAAAACCATATCGCCGACTTGAAAAGTGCGCTCCGAACGGTGCTGATCAGCTTGTTGCTTCATGCGATTACTTGCCATGTGAAGATTGTCCCGCAAAATGCGAAGAATATGATCACGGTTGTGAAGGACCGTGTCAACTTCCTGAACTGGTGAACTGGTGGGGGTGTATGGGAGAAGAGCTGGAGGTGCCTGACCATAGACTGCTTCATATGGGGTTATTTTAGAGGCAGTGTGGTAAGAGGTATTGTACCACCATTCAGCGAGAGGGAGCCATTTTGCCCACTGATGTTGTTGTTTCGAGGTGAAGCAACGAAGATAAGTTTCCAAGCATTTATTGACAATTTCAGTTTGACCATCTGTTTGTGGGTGATACCCTGAACTCATCTTCAGTTTGGTGCCAGTGTGGCGAAATAGTTCTGTCCAAAAATGACTGGTGAAAGTCGCATCACGATCCGAGACAATGGAAGAAGGGATGCCATGAAGACGAAAGATCTGGTCCATAAAAATTTGAGCGACGGAGGAGGCTGTATAGGGATGGCTGAGAGCACAAAAATGACTATATTTGGAGAGACGATCAACCACAACGAGAATCACTGTCTTCCCGCCAGATTTAGGGAGCCCTTCAATGAAATCCATAGAAATATCTGTCCAAATCCGTGTTAGTATGGGCAAGGGTTCAAGCAATCCTGGAAGGAGTGTTGTTTCACCCTTATTGCGTTGGCAGGTATCACATTCGGCCACCATCTGTTGAATTGTCCTTTTCATGCCCTGCCAAAATAAGTTATGCCGTGCTCGTTCATATGTTTTGAGGAACCCAGAGTGCCCAGCCGATGGAGAAGCATGGAGTTCATAGAAGACAGCCTGTTGAAGATCTGTGCTCTGGGGAAGCACCAGACGACCCTTGTATCGCAGAGAAGCACCATCCCAAGAGTAATGTGGGACAGCAGAAGGATTGTTGGTCAAGCGTTGGATGATCTGAGATAAAGAAGAGTCATTGACATAACCCTGTTGAACAGATTGCAACCAATTTGGAACCGACATAGAAATAGCTGAAAGAGAACCTTGGGCATCAAATGTGCGAGAAAGAGCATCTGCCACAATATTGTCTTTACCCTTCTTGTAAGTGATCTCATAGTCATAACCCATGAGTTTGCTAACCCATTTCTGTTGTGCCGGGGAGGAGACACGCTGGTCCAAGAAATATTTCAAACTCTGGTGATCAGTCTTGATGCAGAAATGATTCCCTAATAGGTATGGACGCCACTTCTGTACTGCATGCAAAATAGCCATCATTTCCTTCTCATAGGTAGAGGCAGCTAAATTCTTACCGGAAAGGGCTTTGCTGGTGAACGCAATGGGGTGTTCATCTTGAAGGAGAACAGCACCAAGTCCATTGCCGCAAGCATCACTGTCAATAGTGAAGGGCTTGGAAAAATCAGGCATAGCTAGCACCGGTGTAGTACACATAGCTTGTTTTAGTTGGTCAAATGCACACTGAGCAGCAGGTGTCCATGTAAAAGCATCTTTTTTCAATAGAGCAGTTAATGGAGCTGCAATCTTCCCATAATCCTTGACAAACTTACGGTAGTAGCCAGTCAACCCCAAAAAACCACGAAGGCTCTTGAGTGTCTGAGGATGTGGCCAATTGTTCATGGCCTTGATTTTGGCAGGATCCACGCGAACCCCTTGTGCTGAGATAATGTGCCCGAGATACTCAACTTCCTTTTGTCCAAAAACACATTTAGACTACTTGGCATGGAGATGATGGTCAGAGAAAAGTTGCATGACAAGATCCAGATGCTGGAGATGTTCATCCCATGTTTTACTGTAGATGAGGATATCATCAAAGAATACCAGAATGAATTTCCGCAAGTAGGGTCGGAATATTTTATTCATTAAGGCCTGGAATGTGGAAGGAGCATTAGTGAGGCCAAAGGGCATGACCAAAAACTCATAATGGCCATCATGTGTGCGGAAAGCTGTTTTAGGAATATCATCCTCATGAACCCGAATTTGATGATACCCAGAACGAAGATCCAACCTGGAGAAAAAGTGAGCCCCATGAAGCTCATCAAGAAGCTCATCAACAACAGGAATTGGAAACTTATCCTTGATGGTGAGATGATTAAGTGCTTCGAAGTCAATGCAGAGGCGCCATGACCCATCTTTTTTGCGGACAAGAATAACTGGAGAAGAAAAGGAACTAGTGCTTGGGCGAATAATACCTTGCTTCAATAAGTCCCGAACGAGCATTTCAATCTCCGTTTTTTGGTGAAATGGGTAGCGATAGGGCCTGATGTTGGGAGGAACGCTGCCAGGAAGGAGCTGAATACGATGGTCTTCTGGCCTGGAAGGTGGTAATCCCACTGGTTCAGCAAAGACACCTGTATACCGATCCAGAATTTGTTGTAGATCCAAAGGAGTAGTGGAGACTGCTGCTGGTTGCATTTGGATGGAATGGATCTGAGCGATGACACCATGTGAATTCTTCTTGAGGAGTTTTTCCATGCGATGTGAACTGATGATGCTGAGAGAACCTGGTTGTAATCTTGTCAATGTGTGTTTGTGTCCATTCTCGGAAAACTGCATCCAAAGTTCGGAAAAAACCCATAAGATAGGGCCGAGTGTGCGTAGCCATTGAGCGCCCAAAAACACATCACATCCGCCTAAGGGCAAGGAAAACATGTCAGAGCGCAAGGTATAATCTCCCATAGAGATACGCACATTTCGACACTTCCCTTTGCAAGGTAAGGTGCCCCCATTGGCAATCATGACTTCAAAGTTGGAGCAAGGATGGATAAAACAATCAGCTTGTTTGGCGATCCGAGGGTCAATGAAATTATGCGTGCTACCAGAATCAATGAGGACTGTAAGAGGAAGCTTCTTGAAGTAACCCCTGACCCGCATTGTTTGGGGGGTGGTGATTCCCGCTAAAGCATGGAGAGATATCTCTGTCTGGTCATCCTGAGACGGAGGGTCACTAGGCGGTTCCTGAATGTCGACTGGTGCATCCAGTGTTTCTGTATCTTCGTCACCCATTTCAGAGGCAGGCGGAGACTCCACATCCAGGAGATAGAGATTTTGCTGAACACATCTATGTCCCCGAGTGAATTTCTCATCACAATTATAGCAAAGCCCCTTTTCTCTGCGTGCTTGCATCTCTGTTTCAGACAAACGCTTGATAGGAGTCGGTCGAGGAGCCTGCGGTATAGGTGGTCGCTGAGAACCCATATTTCGGAAGGGAACAAAAGTGGGCTTGGAGAGTTGTTGGGCTGCAATCTTGTCTTCTGCCAACTTAGCCAACCCGAGTGCTTCCATCATTGTGTTGGGACAGAACATTTTGACCTCAGAGCGGATGGCATCCTTTAGACCACTGATAAAACAACTCCGGTAAAATTCATCAGACAATCCTTCGGTGTGGTTGGCTAGATTCTCAAATTCGGTTTGATACTCTCTCACAGTGCCAGTTTGGCGAAGTTTAGTGAGGGCTCCGGTGAAGTCATCAAAAGCACTAGGACCAAATCGTAGCAAAAGGAGCTGGCAAAAGTCTGGCCAGTTGGGCTCTGGATGAGCCTTGATGTACCAACGGTACCATTGAAGAGCTTCCTGTTCCAAATGAAAGGATGCCAACGGAACTTTGTTGACATTAAAAGTATTATGCAGACTGAAATACTGTTCTGCACGATAGATCCATCCAGTTGGATCGGTACCATTGAAGCGAGGAAAATCAAGCTTCGGACCACGGAAATTGCTGGAAGAAGAGAACCCATTGTCTACTGAAGACTCGGACTGCCATTTGTTGTTCATAGCTGAATGTTCAAGATGGAGACCAAGAAATTTTTCATCCAGATCCTGGAGTTTGGCTTGGATGGCTGCAAGGGCTTCCTCCATGGTTTTTGCTCCCGCATGGGTGACAACCATAACCAGGGATTTTTTTTTTTTTTTTTGTGACTGGGTAGGAAAACAAAAACAGGAACTACTTCAGTAAGGGAAAATTTGGATTTGGGAAAAAATCAGAAGGGTAATTGGGGTTTGACTCGTTTTTTGGACACTGTTGGATAGATAGGGAAGCAAAAATGAGGATTTCAGAAGCGGGGTGAAAGGATGGGAAAATTTGGCAGAGGGGAACAAAGAAGTAGAATTCAGAAAGGAACTCTGTGGTAAAAATTGAAGGTGATTGGGTGAAATCTGAGGAAGTTATGGCAAACCCTAAAAATAGACAAATGTGGGATTTCGGGCTGTAGGGAGGGGAATTGAGGATAGGGTCCTCAGGGATGAAATATGCAGAATGGAATGACAGGGGTTCCATGAAATGTTCAAGGAAAACAGAGGTAAAACAAGGGAGATATGGAGAAAAAACTGAATTTTAAACTTTTTTTTTTTTTTTTTTTTTTTTACAGATTGGAACGGCTACGGCTCTGCTTGCAGAATGGTATCTCCGGTTCGACGGATTCTGGAACAACGCCAAACGAATGGAACTGGAATGGCTTGCAAAATGGATCTGAAACGGCGCTGCAGTGATCGACAATAGTTCAGCTGAAGGTAGATATGGACCCCAGGTATGTGCGGCTTCCTAACAGTTCAGGGTTTTCACTCGGCCACCAATGCTGTCTGACGGCTTGCGTATTGGGGAAGTACCCCTCACTCCACGGCTCAGGTAAAACTGATAACCGCTTTGCCACAAACGATAGCTCTTGGTTTACCTCACGGGTGGGAACTAGTCAATCAGGTAGGGGTCGTTGCCCTTTTCGCCGGCAGGTCCTCTCAATGGGCCAGCTACTTCAGGGTTCCTGTGGTACTCCTCATAATGAGTTTTAGGGCTTATGCCCAAGTACTTCCCACAGTTAAGCGGATAGGGATTATTCCCAAATCCGAACCTGCAACAGATGCGAAAAAAAATTTGGCAGAAATTTCACCCAGCGAGCCCAAGAAAGTGCTCTGATACCAGATGTGAGGCACCTGCAACAATTAATTAACAAGAATACGCGAAATAGCAGAAATGATAGAACTCAGAATCACTTTTGTATTGATCACAGGCCACTTCGAGGGGGCAACCTCCTTTGAGCAATCTCAATACAATAACTTCACGGTGCCTTCATAGGTCTCAACACACACTTATATACTAATTCTAGGCGCCAATACTATGGGTCGAAACCATGGGCCGTTACAAACTATGGATCAACAATATTACGGGCGACTTACAAAGCATATGCGCCAACAACAATAACACAAACTATTGATCAACAATTACTACGGGACGACTTACAAATCATATGCGTCCAACAACATCCTACTAACAAAGTAAAGACATGGGTTCCTAACAGAGACAATGTCAATTTGCGATTTTTCCTGTCTCTGGTTATTCTCATACCAAGGATTTGCTTTGTAGCACCCAAATCCTTCATCGCAAATGAATTAGCTAGCTTCCTTTTGAGTACATTTATATCCTGCATGTTAGACCCTGCAACAAGTATGTGATCCACATACAATAACAAGATAATATATCTCTCATTGTTTAGATTCTTGAAATAAACACAGTGGTCAGAATGACATCTACTATAACCTTGTTCTGTCATAAACCTGTCAAATTTTAAATACCACTACCTTGGAGCTTGATTCAAGCCATACAAACTCTTTTTCAACATGCATACCAAGTTCTCCTTACCTTTGACCTCATACCCTTGTGGCTGCTGCATATCTATCTCTTCCTCCAAATCCCCATGGAGAAAGGTTGTTTTTACATCTAACTGTTCAAGATGCAAATATTCTGCCGCCACTAGACTTAAGATAGTCCTAATTGAAGTCATGTTAACAACATGAGAAAATATTTCATCAAAATCAATACCTTTCTTTTGTGCAAACCCCTTTACAACAAGTCTGGCCTTGTATCGCTTCTTATCTCCTTCTTCTTCCTTCAACCTGTAAATCCATTTGTTCTGCAATTCTCTTTTACCAGCAGGCAACTGAACTAGATCCCAAGTCTGGTTTCCTACCAATGAGTCCATCTCCTCATTCATGCCTTGCTCCCACTTCTTTCTACTTTCCACCTGCATTGCTTCTTCATAACATTCTAGTTCACCAGCATCAGTCATCAACAAATAATACATTGAAGGAGAGTATCATTTAGGGAGTCTACTTAACCTGGTAGATCTTCTTGTAGTTGCAGGAGTTTTAGGTACTTGCTGTTGTTCTTGATTTTCTGGCACCTTTGGAACTTCATTTTCTTGAATTTCATCAAGTACTATGTACTCTGTAGTTTCCTTTTTCTTTTTTTTTCCCTGCAACTGATCTTTATACCTGACTTTTTCATTGAATAACACATCTCTACTCCTGATGATTTTGTTATTTTCATAATCCCATAAGTGATAACCAAATTCATCAACCCCGTATTCAATAAAGGTACATTTCTTGGATTTAGCTTCAAGCTTTGTTCTATTTTCTTTATCAATATGGACAAATGCTTCACAACCAAACGTTCTCATAAATGAGTAGTTTACCTTTTTATCTATCCATGCCTCCTCTCTAATACCACCATCCAAAGCACTTGGAGGTCCTTTGTTTATTAAATAAACAACAGTATTTACAGCATCCACCCAAAACTGTAAGGGAAACCATACATGCAGTTTCATACACCTTGCACGCTCCATGATCGTTCTATTCATCCTTTCTGACAAACCATTTTCTTGTGGTGTTCCCAGGACTGTCTTCTCTCTACGAATCCCATGGTATGGACAGTAACTATCAAACTCCTTGCCGTAGTACTCACCTCCATTATCAGATCTGAGACATTTCAACCTTTTCCCTGTCTCATTCTCAACCAAAGCTTTCCACTTCTTAAAAGTAGCAAACACATCAGATTTCTGTCTAATGCAATAAACCCAAGTTTTCCTAGTTGCATCATCAATAAATGTAACATAATAATGAGATCCACCAAGAGATTGTACCTGAGCCAGTCCCCATACATCTGTATACACTAACTCTAACTTTTCATTCTTCTTCTGTTTCTCAACCCTGAGAAATCTGACTCTTTTTTGTTTTCCATAAACACAGTTTTCACAGAATTCCAAACTTACCTACTTCAAATCTGGCAGCAACTTCCTTGAGTGGAGAATCTACATCCCCTTCTCACTAATGTGGCCAAGCCTATGATGCCACAATGCTGTATCTATTCCTGTGGAAACTAAAGAGATAGAATGGTCAGTGTTATGAGGAGATAAATACAACGTACCTATCCTGTCTCCTTTTGCTATCACCATTGATCCTTTAGTGATCTTCCACCACTTTTCTCTAAATGTAGATAGACAGCCGCCATCTCCCAACTGCCCTATTAAGATCAGATTTCTTTTCATAGTAGGAATATGACTAACATATTTCAACAGCCAGTCAATTCCATTCTTAAATTTTATCCATACCTTACCCATTCCAACAATTTTACATGGCTTATCATCACCCAATAAAACATGTCCAAAATCGCCAGGAACATACTCATGAAAGTATTTCCTATGGGGTGTAGCATGACATGAAGCTCCTGAATCTACTACCCAATAATCACTAGTAATATCTAATGCAAGAATCAAAGCATCTTGTAACACATCAACTGCTACATTTGCTTCTTGGGTAGTTTCCTTCTATGCATCTCCTTTCTTCTTTAGAGATCTGCAGTCTTTCTTCAGATGTCCTTTCTTTCCACAGTTCCAACACTCTATTTTTCCTATTCTAGACTTGGATCTGCCCATTTTAGACTTGCCACAATTACCTTGGCTCGTTCCTCTCTCCTTTTGTCTTCCCCTGCTCTCCATGGTCAATGCATTACCTGATGTCTCATCTGTGCTTTTTCTTCGCATTTTCTCGCTAAGAATAACACCAATAACATCATCAAATTTCAAGGTGTTTGAACCAGAGACAGAGTTACTTACAGCCATGACCAATCTATTCCAGCTTTTTGGTAATGAGCACAAGATTAGAAGAGTCCTAACCTCATCATCAAAGTTCACACTTACAGAACTTAGCTAATTTGTAACCGTATTAAACTCATTTAAATGATTAGTAACAGATCCACCTTCAGACATCTTCATATTAAATAAACGCTTTATTAGAAATACCTTGTTGGAGGTCGAGGGATTTTCATACATCTTACCCAGTGCACTCATCAAACCCTCCATTGTCATTTCTTTTGAGATATTGAAAGCCACCAATGAAGCCAGGCTCAGCCGTATTATTCTCAGAGCCTTTCTGTCTTGTCCTTCATAGCCATCGGCTGCTTTGCTCTTCTTCCCAATGGTAGGAATAGATCCTTCTGGTACATGTAGTCTTCCATTTTCATCTTCCATAAATGGAAGTTTTGGCCATTAAACTTCTCGACCTTAAACTTTCCTTCTTCTGCCATTGCTCCCACTCAAACCAGAAACCCTAGCTTCCTGTGGGTTTATCTGCCAAATAGACCTTTGGCTCTGATACCACTTGTTAGAAAAACATGATCGCAGAGAAATAACAATAAACAAAAATACAAATATAATCACACACACATTACAAGAGAGACACAGATATATCGTGGTTCACCCAAACTTGGGCTACGTCCACACTGAAGTTGCCAGTCCTTATTATTATTCCATCCAGCAAAGTGAAGTGATAAAACCTACAGCACAGCCGCTGCACTTCGTCTTCACTGTCTGACTGTATCTCTCTTTCGATCTCATAGATCTTTACAATGCATAAAACCTAATACATCATCCCTAGCCGTATTACAATGTCTTTCTTTTATAGGGAAAATACAATGGGAAAAATACCATGGGATACCCAAAACCATGGGCCCGCAAAACAACTGGCGAAAATAGCCCCTAAAAATGTAGAATGAGTGTACAGTCCTCCGGGGTGCACGGCTAAGACAATATCATATATGAGATTGGAAGATCTGGCTCCACAACCAACTATCATCTGCCGCTTGAAGTTGATTACTGCTCCACTGTAGTTGGCCCAGCCGATCCCCAACAACGTGGGATACGAACTTCCTCCTTCAACCACTTCGATGACATCGAAGTCAGCATAGGTATTCATGCCCTCAATGTCCACCACCAAACATGGGACTCTCCCAATCGGTGTCACTTTAGCATGATTACCTAACCGGAGCTGTACAAGAGACCAAATCAATGGGGGCCTCCCCATTTTCTGCCATGCCTTCTTGGTTAAGATGTTGACATCCAAACCAAGATCCAAGATAACTGAATCAACATCATAGTCCCCGATTTGGATATTTATTCGCATCTCCTTTTCGGTCTTCCATCGCTGTAAGGATTTTATCGCGGACTCCTGCTGTCCCCTAGCTGGATGCTGCAACAACCCCTTAATCTCAGCAAGGGTTGCAGGATCTCCTACCAACAATAAACATATTTCAAGAAACTTTTGCAAGGTTCGATCCTGCGCTGATGTACCTACCTTTGAAGTAGCATAAAAAAAGGGGGGCATGTCACAAATGACAACTTTAGCATGATCCTAGTCCATCACACGACATGCCTGAAAGAACGTATCACGCTCGGACTCAATGTCAAATGATGCCTTCTTCTGCCCAGCCAATCGAATGTACCATCCTGTTGCTGCACCTCCTCGTGTGATGACTGCGATAGCCGCATCTTATGGTCTTGGCTCCATGGAAATTGTCGTAACATTCGCACCATGATTCTGATTTGGTGCCGGGTTCCCTCATTGATTTACATTTTGATTAGCATTCTGAATTGGATGTTGGTTCTGGTTTTGTACCAGTTGCTGCACCTGATTCTGTACTAGTTGCTGTGCCTAGTTCTGATTCTGCAATTATGGAACATTCCCTGCCTGCCATCGTGCAATGAACTATGGGAAATTTTCCACTGTGTGGTCTGTAACAAAGTAAAATGTGCATTGGGTCTACAATAGTGGGTAATCGCACTGATAGTGCCCCCATACCGCACAATGATAGCACTGAACAGGTCTACCACCTCCTCATCCTCCTCCGCGACCAGATCCTCCTCCGTGTCCACCCCGGTATTCTCCATGGAATCCACCTTGCTGTTGGTACTGTGGTTGGTTGTACTATTGCTGCATCGAAACTGGTTGCATTCCCTTCCCTTGATGTGCATACTACGGTTGCTAAATGTACTGTGGCTGTTGTGGAGCCATTTGCATCGAAATATATTGCAGCATAAACTATTGTGGTCGCTGCTATGGTACAAACTGTACCTACGGTTGAGGTAGCAGCTAGGCTACCTGCAGCTGTGGTTGTGGTTGTTGTACGACATGCTGGTCATCTTTTACATAGAATGCATCATACGTTCTCTCACGAAGCAACCCATATGCCCGAAAATCCTTGTCACCGTGTCCCACAGATTTACAAGAAGTGTAATATAGATTCATCAGTTTGGCGACTATCTTCTGCATGTATGGACATTCCTCATGGCGGTGCCCATATACCTGAAAAGCATGACACCATGGCATGCTACCACCACTCAATGGGTTTGGTGCTCCTAAAACCAAATAGTTGTAGAAGTCAGGGCAATTGTCCTTAGTATTTCCTTCCCCTTAACATCGCGTACACCATACTTCTTCGTGATGTTCTTTTCTCTTATTCAGATCTTGCAGCTATATGGTCAAGTTAGCCAGCTGTGTCTGTATCTGCGACATCCCGGCTACATTTTCACCAATTGACAATGCCTCCATTTGCATTGCAATCTCCAGAGCTTCACTGGGCATCGTGATGTTCTGTTGCATCAGTGGTAGTTGAATGTGCAGTAGCAGTGCCACAATGAACCATTCTTTATGTTGGACAACAATCATATCAAAACTAACCCTCGCAATCAGCGTCTTGAACCATTGGTCAAAATCCCACACCATCTCATTGGGATACTGCTTAATTTCTTTGAATTCTATGATATATTGTGCTTCAGACTTGGGCTTTCTGAATTCTATGATCAACCCATCCTTGATATCCTCTAGTGACTTCTCCAGAGCTCCTGTAGGGACTAGAACAAACTTCATAAACCAATCTAATGTGCAACCTCGTAGATTTGTTGCTAACTGTCCCTTCTTAGCATTATCATCAGTGATCTGTTTTATGGTCCATACCGCTTCACACAAAAACCAATACTGTTCAGGGTTATCTATCCCATTCCCATGGAACAATGGCAACTTAGCATCCTCGCCTGCCATCCTAGGCTTCCTTCCTGCAGGCGTTGAACTACTAGCAATCAAGTTTTGTATACCCGGTGGGGTCAAAGTTGTGTTTCTTACTGGTTGACAGATAGTGAGCGGAGGTGTGGGTACGTTGCTACTAGGGTTTGGTCCTGCCTCTATCCTGGGCGTAGCCTGGTTTTCCTTGTCTGGGATGCAAGGTCTCTTCGTCCCGTGTGGTCTTCATTCACAAACTTGCGGTTCGATCGCAGCAGGACCTTCTCCTATCCTCTTCCTCTTTTCCTGTCAAAACCTCACTCCTCTTCTTGCAAGACCACTCTCTTCCTCGGCTTCACTCACAGTCTTGTCATGACTTGCACCCACCTACCCCTGATCATTCCATGTACCACCCCCCTGCTGTCGCGATACCCACAACCTCCGCCCACAAAGTTGCGTACTGATCTAGATTCATCTTTAATATACCCTTCTAAAAAATAAGCATCTTAATGGATAGTTGGAGTGACAGCAGAAACCTTCCTCAGGGTTCGCGGAAGAAGTATCTTTCAGCTTCACTATAAGACTTTTGCGTATTAACAGCGAATTCAGTGATATACCCTTCCAAGATGCTATTGAGCCACACTTCAACAGCCCGCGACGCTTTGTTGTCGACTTACTGCAGTTCTTGGATCAACTCTAGGGTCCAGGTCGTTAGCTCACCACCTTGGTGGTTCCTCTTCTGAAAGGTCAACTTTGCCAACCACTCAAACAAAAGGACCGAGAATTCACAGAAAAACCATTTGTGTGGACCATCATGAATATATTTGTCTACCCACTAATCTACTGTTAGTTGAGTGTTCCGACTTCTTCAGCAAATTCCTGCAACTTCTGATCAAACCAGCTTTGTATCATCGGTTGCCACAACATATCCTCCTTTCACTTCACACACGGTCTCGACAACAGAACCATTTGTTAATTCAAACCCAGTTGACAAGGGTTCCCATCACTGTCGACACCCGATCCACCACAATCTCCCTAATCATTAGACCAGAGAGGTTTTACCTCGTCTAGCAACACCTACGGAGCAGATGAGGTCTCACCCGAGATGTTCAAGGGAGAGTCGATGGAACCATGTTTCCGCCGAATGAAGGAGGATGGTGTGGCAACAGTCACTTAGTTTATCGCAACATTCAAAGATAGATCTATGCATTCATCATTCATATTCGTAGCATCATTAAACAAGATCTTTCATCGCAATAAGTATAACACTAAAGCATTAGCTGTAGCAAGAAAACATAGCATCATTCATGAATCGCAACATGCATTACCGTAGAAGATACACAGGGAATTTCACCAAATAGTTTCGTCATGTCATATTAATTCAGCAAAACCCCGATACAATATCTCCACAAAAACACAAATCTCACAGATGCATCACAAGATCAAATCTCACTTCCACATTCAACTTAAGTTTTAGATCTGCATCTAGGTGATCTTTACTACATATGACTCTCTGACTATAAATAGGCTTCCGACTTTACATTGCTTGTCCACTTACTAACAACTTCCTAACCTTCACTTTGAGCAATTGACCCAAAACCTAACTGACGCAGTCAAATTGACCCAAAAACCCACATTCTGTGGTACAAATAAATCAAAAATACATAAACTAGTCTTCTTTGTGCCCAGGTTTCTGCCTTCCATGACATCTTCTGACATGTCGCAGGATTGGTAATGCTGCAATGCTACCTTACCAAACCGCCTACCAACACCAGGTTTTAATAGAGATAAATCCGCCAAATCGTAAATCCCTCAGATGAAGTCGAGGTCATTACACCAAATTGCATAAAAGCACAGAAATGGATTAGCCACATATTTAACAAAGATCAGAATCATTTAATTCATATTTTGTAAATATATTGGGTAATTTAAGAATGTTTCTAATTTAATATATTTGTTGATTTGTGAATATTTAAATTTTGTAGTTTATTTTATGTATTTTATAAATTGTTTGTATTTTTTCATTTCGTCTTGAGTTGGGATTCCAAAAATAGATACATTTAGTATTGAATTTTTTTTGGATCATTTTAATTTAGTTCATTTTTTCTTTGTTTCATTTATTCATTTTAGCCTAGTTTTAATTTTTGCAACATAGATTATTGCACTAGTTTGCTATTTTTTTTACTGGTTTTGATTTTTTCGTTTGTACTAATTAGTGCACTTTAGTTTTATCACATATTAAATTTCCCAATAGCTTTAAACCACCAACATATAGGTTAATGACCTAACTCGTGAGGTATGGTCACTTCATGATGATTTTCTTCCCTAGGTATTGAGCTATCCCAATTTGTTGAATCTTGTTAGTATGTTGTTGTCATTAGATTAGACTAGGTCTCAATCCTGCACATAAAGTGCCAGCGCCTCTAAGCTTACGAGCCCCGGGTTGACAATTTAACTGTCGAATTGATTAGCACATATTTTACCCAACTTAAGCTTAGATGTAGAATCTTATGCACTTAGTTCTTATTTGAGTGTTTTATGCTTGTTTATAGTTAGTTTTTCTTTTCATGTTTAGATGGAAAATTCAAAAATAAGTAGTGTCCTTACCAAGAAATATAGTCAAGTTTTTCAAAAGTAGTTGCATTTTGTATAACTTTAATTTTTTAAAAAGAAAAAGAGAATTTTTACATCATTAGGTTTGCATTATCTGTATCTTCATTTCGAAAGGAAAAAAACAAAAATAAAAGCAAAATAAGTGAAATCATCATTGTACAATTTCATTATACACTTATCGTGTTTTCTTCACATTTTAGTTGTAACACCACTATGCAAACAACCACTACCTTCTGACTATACAACATCCTTGAAAATAACCATTAACTTAAAATCAATTAGTAACTTTTCTTTTTAGGTTCTATCACCAATTAGTTCAAGTTAGTGCTTTGGATTAGGGTGTCTTAAACTATCCAAAGCAGTTAAATTCAAATGTAGTGGCCAAAATTTAGGTAAATCCACCTTTGTAGAAGGTGAACTGAGAAGCTCCACTTACACCAGAGTCAAGCACAAATTTGTGCAAGATTGAGTAGAGGAGATAACCCTCCGATATTCAATTGAGAATATACTAGGATTGGTGCATGTACGAGGATTCATCAGTACGTTTGGTGCTTCTAATTTTTTGGCTTTTCTACCCTTCCCATTCGCATTGATTCGACTTGCGATTGTCCCCCTAGACCCTCTCTATAAAGTTGATAGCCTTAGTATCTGGAACTCCAGGGCTCTACACGGGTGTTGGCGGAAGGATAGTTCCATTGCACTTAGGATGGATTTGGGAGTAAATCCTCTGCAGTTCTTTGGTAAGGCAATTGGTGATTCAAATGCTTGGCCCCATCGAGTCTGTCCGGTGGACCCCAAATAATTGTTCTTCATCCCTTCATTGGTTTTTTCTAGGCCCTCATCATCCCAGATGCTACTTTGAAAGGCCATATGTTTTCTTGGTCTATATCACATAGGACTTTGTATTAGTGTGTTTTTTTATTACTCTTGTTTTAGCTGGCCTTAGGTTTGATTTAAAGTTAAATTTTTAGTTGTGGATGATCATCCTCCCTATAGATCTAGGAGGTTTCAAAAACTTCCTCCACTCACTGTGGATCCTCCACCACAACCTCAGCGGTGAAGAATAAACATGAGTAGCTCTTATCACTCAAACTTCACTGGTTTCACACACAATTGAGGTTGAGGACTTGCAAGTTGAATTATTTGTAAGACCCTTTAACCCACCCTTAACTAGACCTTACGATTTGGTTTTAGTGCAATTGACTTCTTTAGGTCAACCTGAGTTAAGTGTCTATAGGTTTCCATCTAGTTTTATCATGGATAAAATAGGGGAAGGGTCGGTAAATTTCTACACTCCCACTTCTTCTATTATGTATGGAGGGTTATTTCCTCCACATGTTAGCACTCAGGTACCTAGTTTGTTGCAGTTAAATTCTTCTCCAATCACATCTTTGAACTTTTGTACGGTATCCTTAGGGCCACATAGCACTTAAAGTGTTTCAACTTGTATACCCTTCTGATCCAATATTGGTTCGTCTAGTTTACCTTTTACTGGGATTTCTACAGTAACTTTCACATCCTCCCCTTTTCTTCAAAACCTCCATACTGGGCCTAGTAGTTCGGCTCCTTTTGTCCATGGATTCCCTTGGCATGGAGGACATACTCCTCCCTCTACACCTTTTGTAGGCATCGTGCATGTTCATTCCACCGCACAATTTACAAGTTCAAATACTTTTACAAGATATGGTTTCAACAAACTAATGTACAAACAACGAATGTGCATGTAGGGAGTACTCCTTTTTAACTTTCTGGTGGAAGAGGTAGTACTAATCCTACTTCAACTCCTTTTTCAGTTGGATCTAGTTATACTCAACCACAGTGGAGTGTGCCTCAAGGGAGTAATCCAATTTCTTATGGATGGAGCTCTTTTCAAAACATTTTTACTTCACAACCGATGGATGGGGGAAACCCCAACAATTATTATGGGGGCTATGGCTTAGGAAAAATTCCTTATCCACCTCCCCAAACAAATTTTCCGTCGACTAGACCCCGGTTACCTTTTCTAGCAATGTTAAACTTGGTAGACCTTTCGAAACTCATGAACGATCTGGTCCATCACGACCTGGATTGGCCTCGTGTCCCAACCACGCTTCCTTTAGACATTTAAAAGTTTGAAGGTAAGAATGAAGAAGATCTCATAGACCACGTCACTACTTTTTATTTGTGGTTCTCTTCCAACTTGATGAATGACGATTCTATACGGTTGATACTTTTCCAAAGGACATTAACCGGTGTAGCAACCAAATGGTATATTTAATTGTCATCTGCTACTTATCATTGCTTTTATGATTTAGTGACCATATTTTTAAATCATTTCCAAGTTCCTATGCAGTATGACGCTGGCATAGACCTTTTGTCTACATTTAGGAAAAACAAGGCCACTCACATATTTGATCACATTTAGGAGTGGAGAAGGAGGAAAAGGATGATCAAGGGTGAGATTCCCCCGGAGTTCTTATTAGAGTGGTTTTCGAAATCAATCCTACCTTAGATATCTAAATATGTTTCTACTTCAGGGGTTACCTATGAGGAGGAAGCCATCTTGAGAGCCCAACATATGGAATTGATTTATTCTCAGTCTGGGATCATGTATGAAATTATTCCTGACACGTCGAGATCAAATACTGATCCCATCAAACCTAAGCCTGAACCGCATGTTGATGGCATTGTTGGTTCAGTTGACTCATTGATTGTAGAAGCTTTGGCCAAGCAAGTGCAAGAGCTATCTGTAAATCATTCTGCAATGGAGGAAGCTATGGTTACCACCTCCCCTTCTAAGATGGATACTATACACAATGTGCAATCCAACCAAAAGGGTACTCAGCAACCCAGTGGAAAGAAGAATAAGGGAAAGAAGGGGGAGGGTAATTAAAACAATCCCAAGATTACTGACAATGCGGAGGGGGGTGAGAAAGAAAACAAGAAAGTAAATTTTCCTTATAAACTTTTTAAGGAATACCACTTGACACATCAATGCCACTTAATTGATGAAGCCCAGAAGCTACTGCAACAAAAGAAACCCGCCATCCTAAAATATCATTTTCCCAAAGGAAAAATGATGGCTTCTCACCGCTCTAGTGCTAGGGGTACCCAAGGTGCCACACCATCTGAGCAATCCTATATCAATATGATTCACTTAGAAACTTTATTCCAGACCAGAGCAAAAAAGTATAGCTTGGAATCGTTGCAAAAATAAAAAGAGACTCCTCAGGTGTCTTCTCCTCTTCACATTAAGAGGCTTATAGACCCTATGCCTAAAATACCGAAAGGTGTTTATAAGCGGGCATCACACAATCCCAATGCGAGGGATGATCCCAACTATTCTATTCTGGAATACTTATCCCAAACTTTGTGTGCCATGTCAGCTTTAGAAATTTTGCAAAGTTTCCCTCCACATTGGAATGCACTTTTGGAAAAAATAGGAAGTCTTGATTCATCAAATTTATTGGCAAAGTTTGATATGTTTGATGTCAAACCCCAATTTCCATATCGCCTTGATTTCCAAATTGATGTAGTCCATGGCTCTAAACCATTGGATGAACCGTAGCAGATCAAGGCATGTCTACGTGCCTAATGGCCATTTCCTAGTGGATATCTTTAGGATCCCTTGAGTTAGTCCCTTAAATCACATTGCTTACTTCTTTTGATGGAATATATTTATCTCCGCATGGGATTTTACCTTCCTTCAAAATCCAGTTAGCAGGAAAAGCGGTGTTGGTAGAAGTTGAGGTTGCTAGCGCTCCTCTTGACTACAATATGTTGCTATAAAGGAGTTGTACATATGCAATGCAAGCTATTCCATAGTCCATTTTTTGGGTCTCGATGTTTCCCCATGAAGGAAGAATCGTCATGGTCTATCAAATTTCATTCACCCGAAAAAATAACACCTCTTCAGAATCAAATATACCGATGATTGATCAAGCGGGTACATTTAGTGAGAGTTTGGGAGAAGGTTTATATTCTTCTCTTATGGGAATTTTTTATTTTCCTGCTCTCATCAATTACATTGGTTCAAAAAGTACTTGGAACAATGTTTTAATATACCAATATGTCTTCATGATATCAAATAAAACCCGTGGATCCTTGGATCTTATCTACTCAAAATGAGCCAATGGTGCCCCGATCTATGGTAGAAGTTGCTTATCAATCATTACATGGAATGACCATAGATCCCATCCTGACTCCTTCTGTCTCTAAGGATTTAGATGTTGATTATGCACCTGCATGGGCGATAGACTCCACTCATTCTTTCGACTGTTTAGACAAAGTTGTGCCTTCAGATGAGGCCATTCTGGAAGCAATGGTAGGCATTGATCACCCTAGGGAACATATGCATCATATATCCTATTTCCTTCCAGAGTTGTATAGAATTGAGAATGAGGAGTTTTGCGTGAGACTTAGTGGGGATGTTGATCAACCTGTTAACCCTTTAGTGAAACACAAATTTTTGCTGAAGGAAACATGGATAATATATCGGCAACAATACCGATCAATATCTCCATAAAAAATGATATTTTGGAAGATATTTTCATCTGTGCAAGTTGTTTTCCCAAAGAAGTTTGCTTGTACACCGATCTTTTTAAATAATTTTGTGATGTCTTCTCTTGGTCATATGAGGATATGCTAGGCATCGACCCGTCTATAGTTGAACATGAGATTAAGACATATTTTAATGTGGAACCAGTTCAACAGAAGCTTCATCTAGTTAACCCATAGAAAGATGCAACTATGAAAGCCGAGGTTGAAAAGCTCTTGAAAGCTGGGTTTATCTATCCTATTACAATGATGGAATGGGTTTCCAACCCAGTTCCGGTTGAAAAGAAGTAAGGTATTATCCATGTTTGCACTGATTTTAGGGATCTCAATAAAGCATGAACTAAAGATAATTATTTTGCACCTTTATCGATCAGATCATAGATGCGTGTGCGGGTAACGAAGTATTTTTGTTGGAATATTGGTACAACCACATGGTGTAACCACCTCACCTCTGGGAATATAAAAATGTGGACTAACCACCACTCCTGGTAATAGGACCTTGTGCTTGGCTTCAAATGTTTATCAAAATCTGCAAGTTTTGGTGTAACAGCAAACCTTACATGGTATCAGAGATAGAGGTCACGAGTTCAATACACACTTGGCTCGCGCTGAAGGAGAGATTGTTGCATGAAATTACAAGTAGTCAATGCTCCCCGGTGTACCCTAACAAGGTACTAATCGCCTCTCATGGATCCGTGAAATTTGGCGGTGGTGAGTTTACCAATCACCTACGGGTTTTGGTGTAACCGCAGCCGTACTACCAACAATTGGTATCAGAGCTGAGGTCTCAGGTTCAATTCCCCTAAGCTACGCTGGAGGGGGGGTGTTGGAATATCGATACAACCACATGGTATAACCTACGCACCTGTGGGAATATAAAAATGTGGACTAAACGCCACTCCTGGTAATAGGACCTTGTGCTTGGTTTCAAATGTTCATCAAAATATGTAGGTTTTGGTGTAACGACAAACCTTACAATTTTATTTCATGGACGGATTCTTGAGATATAATCAGATTCAAATAAAACCCGAAGATCAACACAAGACTTCTTTTATCTATCCCTGGGGTACCTTTTCCTATAGGAAGATGCCTTTTGGTTTAAACAATGTTGCAGCTACCTTCTAGTGAGAAATGAACTTTGATTTCCATGAAATCAAACATATAGTTGAAGCCTACCTGGACGATCTACCCACGCAATATCGAAAGAGAAGATATCATCCAGATCATTTACGACTTGTGTTTAAATGATGTAGACACTACAAGATTCAATTGAATCCTCACAAATGTGTGTTCTGTGTCGAGTTTGGATGACTTCTGGGCTTCATCGTGTCCAATAAAGGCATTATGGTCGATCCATTGAAAGTTGGTGCTATCATCAAATTTCCTCCTCCTCGCAACATTAGACAACTTTAGAGTTTGTAGGGTATGTCCAACTTCCTCAGACATTTCATTGTTAACTATGCGAAAATAACGAAAGGGTTTATGCGTCTACTCAAACAAGACACCCCATTTTTATGGGACGAGGCTTCTCAAAACTCATTTGAGGCTTTGAGAAAATCCCTCTTACAATCCCCCTTGTTGAGTCCACTGGATTACGCTCGAGACTTTATCCTATATCTGGCTGCATCCAATTCTAGAGTTGGCATGGTTCTAGTTTAGGAGGATGATCAGCTTCAAGAGCACGTCATCTGTTACCTCAGTCGCACTTTAGTGAGACCTAAACTTAAGTATTCCCATGTTCAGAAGTTGGCACTTGAAGTTGTGCACGCAGTTCAAAGGCTCCACCATTGCATATTGTTGTGAACCAATACGATAATTACAGAAGTCAATCCATTTCAGTTTGTTTTAACCCGACACATAATCGGGGGAAAATTTAATAAATGGATTGTTATCCATCAAGATTTTGATCTCACTTTTCAGTCTACTAAATCTAAAAATTCCTTAGTGTTTTCCGAGCTCATTTTCGAGTTCCTTAGTGATGAGGATTTTAACATGGAAGAGGATTCATTTCCCAATGAAGACATCCTCATTTCTACCTCTCATAAGTGGTATGGGGATTATTTGATTTATCTCTAGACTTTGAAATGTCCACCAGCTTTTTCAAGAGAAGAGCGACGAAAACTTTGAAATAATGCTAAGAATCACCTCATAGTTTCTAATAATATGTATAGACGAGGGGTTGATTCCATATTGCATCCTTTCCTAAATCTTGAAGAGGCCAAGTTCGTTCTGAATGATGCCCACAGTGGAGCATGTGGGGGTCATCTTTCTGGGTTGGCAACAACCCATAAAATACTATGTGCCAGTTAGTTTTGTCCCACAATATTCAAGGATTGTGTGGAAGCCATTAAGCAACATCATCCATGTCATCTCTTCACCAAAAAGATGTGGTAAAATCTTGCTCCCTTATTCCCCTTCATCAATGTAGGCCCCTTCACTAAGTGGGGGATTGATTACATGAGATGCAACCCAATTTTTGCTGGGGGGCATCAGTACATTATTGTTGCGGTGGACTACTCTACTAAGTGGGTAGAGGAAATGCCTACTGTGAAGGAAGATGATGAAACTACAGCCTGTTTTGTATTCAATCAGATTATCATGAGGTTCGTTATTCCAAGAGAGATCGTTACGGATCACGACAGACATTTTCAAAATAATATGATGTCCCAATTGACTACTATGCTTCGATTTAGATAGAATCACTCATCTCCTTTCTACCCGCAATCGAATGTCCAAGTCGAATAAGTAAACAAAACTTTGAAAACCATTATCCAGCACACCATTAATGCTAGTAGGTCAAACTGGAACATTATGTTATATCTGACTCTCTGGGCACATCTAACAACCGTTAAGACTGCTACCCGGTTTTTCACCCTTCTAACTCATTCACGAGCTAGAGGAAGTCACACCAGTTGAGTGTGAAATACCTATTAGGGGAGTTTTGAGGTCTAAAATGGGCCTCCTAAGGGAAATAATAAAATAAGAGTTATAATAATAAAATAAGAGTTCAAAATTTTAGAGGGGAAAAAGAAAAACTACTTTTTCTTATCGTATTTTTGACATATCCCCTTAATGATTTACCCAAATTTAAAGTTTGGACACTAGTTGGATGCGGATTCTAATTCTGAATCCAACCCATACCCACACTGCATACTTCTGAGGTGTCCACGACATGAAAAAATGAAAATTTCAATAATTTTTTTTCATTTTATATACATTTTTTTATTGAAATTTTCATTTTTTCATTTCATGGGCACCTCGGAAGTATGCAGTGTGGGTATGGGTTGGATGTGGAATTAGAATCTGCATCCAACGAGTCCCTAAACTTTAAATTTGGGTAAATCGTTAAGGGGATATGTCAAAAATACGATAAGAAAAAATAATTTTTTAATTTTTCCCTCCAATTTGTTTTACAAATTTTACCCTTATGGTTGACATCATCATCATGAATCCTATTGGTTCTTATAAAGTGATTTTGATGATACATTTTTTGTTTTGAGGCCCATTTTTTACCTCAAAACTCCCCTAATGATCATTAAAGTTAATTATTCAAATTTTACTTGAGACATCTGCTTTGGAAGAACGCCTTCTCTATCTTGAACATCTGGATGAACAACATGGCGATGCGCTCATTGTAAATGAAGCACAAAAAAACTGAGTCAAAAGTCAGTATGATAAGTCTGTTAAACCTAGGGTTTTCACTGAAGGAGAGCTTGTTTTGGTGTATGATCAAGACAAATATCCTTTGGGGGAAGGCAAGTTCAATTTTATGTGTCTCAGACCTTATGTAGTCTCCAAGTTTTTAAAGAAAGGGTCATATGAATTAGTTGATTATGATGGGTATAAGCCATCAGATCCTAGAAATGGGCTCTATCTAAAGAAGTATTATGCATATCCCATATAATTTTTCTTGTAGATAGTTGTACAATAGTGTAGAGTTTGTATTTTCTTCTTTCTCATGTAACTCTAGTTGTGTTTCAGATGTCAACTGAGTGGTTCATAGGATTCGTTGATGGCGCTAGTTACCACACTCATAACCTCACCTCAACTGCTTGGGTGATTTATTCACCTAAAGGTCACATGGTTTTGTTAGGAGGTGCTTGTGTAGGACCTGCTACTAACAATATGGTCGAGTATATCATTTTTATAGATCTTCCCCGAGATGCATTACACCACGACATTTCATGTTTGGAGGTTAGGATTGATTCTCAGTTAATCGTATCTCAGCTCATTCGTGAGTATTGGTTCAGGTATTCTTTGTTGTCACATCAGTTCTCTAAATTTAAATTGCTTGAAAGACATTTTGATTCTATCATATATCAACACATTTCAAGAAACCAAAACAATATAACTGATGCATATGCAAACTTGTTGTTGCTGCAACATCCCCCCCCAAAAGTTTTGTAAATATTGGGGCCCCTCCTTTTTAATTTGTTTTAAGGCTTAATTTTGTTCAAACTTAGCTATTTTTCCTTTCAACTTTTTTCTAAGTGTTGATCTTTTCCATATTTCTGATCTTTTCGGCTAAGGCATTTTTCTACTATCTTTTAAAGCAAAGCGCAATTTTAGTGTTTAAATATGCGCTAAAGGCACAAGTCACAAATTTAACTTCGCGTCGAAGGGCACAAGTTTTGGTCCTAACTTTACCGTTGTTGCACCAATGAGTTCTTTAAACGTGCCGCCTTCCGCGTAGTATTTAAACATAAAATTTGTGCCATATCGGCGCATCATCTCGTCGCAAGACCTAATCCTAAAACCCTCACCATTGCACGAAAGTTAACCTCAAAGCCTCCGCCTTGTTTTCATGCCCTTTTTCGCATCCTTTTCGCGCAAGACCTGGTGATAGCTTCCCCGCCCATTGGCAGATCCTAAGGCTAAAGTCACCGCCAACCCCTGTATTCCTCTAACCTTGTCATCATCGCATCTCTCTAGCGCAAGGCTTGACAATAACTCCCCGCCGTAGTTGCAGACTTTGTGCTTAATAATGCCACCATAGCAATTCCACATCATTTGCGATCGCAAGATTTAAGCGCAAATCTCCCGCCCAACGCGCGAAGATGCCACCTAGCTTGCTGCCACCGCATGACCGAGATTTTGGCTTTGCAGAAATGTTGGGTTGGTGAAGCCATTTAATATGTCTTGTGCGGCTTGAATGCATTGTTGCGCCGATCCCCGTGCCCACCAAACACCCATTAATTCACCCGTCAGAAATCAATGCTCCTACTATATATGTGTAAAATGGAGTTTCGACTGTTTATTGTTCCCAAAGCCGAGTTAGCTTCCAGTGTAAGACATTGGATGTGTTTCAAGCTCCTTATTCTCCTGGGTAGATGTTTCAACTACAACAGACCACTTCGAAGACACCAGGTAGGAATTCTCTCCTCCATTTGCTTGTTCCAAGGAATAACTCCATTTGAGACTTCTCTTTTGACCGTTTAAAGGGTGAAATCTATTTCATTCATAGTTGTTTAAGTCACCCACGGTGTTTTTGTTTTTCTTCGTCCATACACTCTGTATTGCTTTCCCCACAGGCCCTCAAACACTAAGTTGCCCTACTTGTTTTGGTGCAAACCCTTAATAGCTTCCCTCTACATATACAATGCCATCTATTCCCTGCTATTTTGTGATTGTTATTGAAAAAAAATTCCTCCAGTCGTATCCCAAAATGTTTCAAGCCGAGCTTCCTTCCCCATGAATGCTTTTAAGAGCCAATTCGACAATATCGCATCCTC
Source organism: Larix kaempferi (assembly GCA_027924585.1). Lineage (NCBI taxonomy): Eukaryota > Viridiplantae > Streptophyta > Pinopsida > Pinales > Pinaceae > Larix > Larix kaempferi. Next base: position 32,751,896 of record BSBM01000445.1, on the reverse strand, counting down.
CCAATTCTGTGTTACGCATTACCAACAAGAAATAACGCCCCATAGCGCATAATACAGACGCCTACCATGGCTACAATGTTGCATTCATCTGACGTGTGAAGCGTTAAGTCGAGCCTCTAACAAAATAATCCTGCACTAAACAACAACAAAAAAGTAATGTGCAGTTGTCTTCTGTCTCCCACCACAATGACAATTTCCACATGATTCCAAGTTAGTGCCTATGCAACAATTTTAGCTATCACTAGTTATTAACAACTGGCAGGTTTCAGTTTTATGTTGAAAATACTTAATTTTGAATGGTTGCATGTATGTTTTTGTTTCATTTTAAGAGTTGTTGCCATCTTTCTAGAGGATGTTTTAAGTTGAAAAAAGTTACCTGCTGTTACTGACTAGTTACTTTGAATTTTGAGTGGTGTTTGTGGTGCTAATTGCTTATGAGTATGCCAAACTCCTCATTTGTGCTACCTTGTCAACACAGGTTTGATATGCAGAGAAAGTCTGCAAGAAAGAAGGCTAAACTTTTGGAGTCAAATTCCGACGTTGAAATCCTACTAGATACCTCACTTGAGACCATGTTCAGTGATACGCAAGTTACCACCAATGTACCTCCAGGAGGCTCTGCCCCAAAGTTTCAGTTGGGTGTTTTATATAGGTTCATCAGGGATCAAGATTACCCTCAATCTCCCATAGAAGACACTATGGTATATGCAAACATCAAGAGGTCATGCCTCCATAAGGAGGCAAATCGACCTGAGTTATTTCCATGCTCTGAGGTCCTTGGCTAGCTGATCCCTCATGTTAAGACTAACACTAGGTTCATTAATGACAAGAATGGAATGAATTTGGCATCCTTTGCACCTAAACATGTCATAGCTATTTACAAATTACCCCAGCTGAGAGCTTGGTTAGATAATAATTGGATAGAAGAACAAACCATGGACCCTCTGGATGCTGCTAGGAAAATGATGATAGTTAACATGCAAATAAGACAAAGGCAAAGTAATGAATATGAAAGCCACCTCCTGATGACCCCCTATAGACTCATTGTTTTGATGTTGAGCTGTGTCTTTGGCATGCCAAATGGCAATATCTTCAAGCTTGGATGGGTACCAGTAATAGCTCATGTGGACATGTCCTGTACCATTTTCAATTGGGCTGATATAATTTCAAAAAGTTTAGGCTCACAGCTAATGGCTGCTCAAGGAGGACTAACTCAGAAGAAATCAAATTTCTACATGTCTTCTTATTTAGTAGATTTCCTGTTAAGCAAGCATCCTTTCCCAAATTTGGGTTGTATATGGAATAGAAAGGAGACTCCTCTCTTTGTGGCTTACCAGCTTACATGGGCAAGCAAATATGCAAACTACTACAAGCAGATTTGTGAGAAATTCATCATGCCCCTGTATCAGATGATTTTCATAGAAGAGCCAAGCTACATGTTTGAGAAAGCCATTCCCATCATTGAGGAGTACGAGGATTATTACCACACCCAAGAAGGTACCTATATCCGAATGAGTGGAGGATCCGTAGCTCCATTTTTGCTTCCCCGTCATGTTACAGATTTTGTGATACACAGGGAAGCCTTAAGGAAACTCTTCAGCGTTGGTTGTCACCTACCCAATTTTTCAGAATAATTATTTTCTACTATTATCCTTTTTGCAAAATTACTTTGTGATAAATTATAATTACAAGTTTTGTAATTATGACCAATTAGGTCAAAGATGAATGTAATGACTCATTATTATTATTTAATAAATAAAAATGGGAGACAAACACTCAAGAAAGTTGTTACAAGAGTGTCCACTGGCCCACTAGGAGGAATGGAAGCTGTTGGAAGGACTGGGACAGATGACACCATTTGCACTCTACCATTAGCTGTTTTTATGGGACAACTCTCCCTAATTTTCTGGCATTTCCCCCTCCAGGTGGATGGAGGTGAGCAGGTAGCTCACTAATGACTAGTTAATTACAAAAAGACCTAGGCAGCCTATAAAAGGCATTTCAAATTTAGCAAGGAGCTCTTACAATGTGTTCTGCAGAAAAATTTCCTCAGGGCATCAGGTGATGGCTGAGAGATTCGAATAGGGAGGCTGTGGAGAGTGCAAGTGTGAGACTGCAAATGTTATGAGAAGGACAGACCAGAGGTGCTAGTGCTGGTCCAATTGCTTACTAAGCCTGTAAGGTTGGATAAAATTTCTTATTGCTGCAAGTAGAGATCCTAAGCTTCAGAACTTTCTTCCTCCTGGTGGATCAATGGATAGGCTCGAGGGTCCTAAGGAAGACATCTTGGTTGCTTGGGAGCAGGTTGGGTGGAATAGGCTTCTTGAGTGATTTGTTCCTCCCATCACACTCAGGTTTTATTCTTTTTGTGTTTTTCCAAATCACATGAATGATCTCATAAAATGGCTTCGTAATGTTATTAATGATCAATAGCAGTAAAATGTTAGATCCTAATTAATTTAGATTTGTTGAACTGATAAAATGACTCCTCTGCATTTTTCCCCATGCGTGAAGCTGCATCGTACTCCAGTACAAAGAGGTAGCATTAAATCTGTTCATTTAAAAGTGAAACCTAGCATGCATCTAAACACATAAACCCAAGAGACCACCCATGCACAGACTTATATTCCTATGCATATTATATTTTAGCAGTTGTAGATTAGATCTTTGCATGCATTGTTTTTATTGTTCAAATCTGTATGTTGAAACCAAATAATAGAAACTAGTTATAGTAGTAGGTTCTTTTCTGACTTTTGAAGGTGGACATGGTGTTAATATCTAGGGTTTACTGATCAGCGGTTATTTCTTCAAAAGAAACCAATATCCTACATTCTGTTTAACCACATACTCATTCTTTTATTTTGAATCTGACTAACCTTTATAGAAATTATTGTCATCACTGTATTATTTTGTGCAAAAAAAAAAGGAGTATTGTTTTGTTCATTCATTTTCTCCAGAGGTCCAAATTGGACAAATAGAGGGACATAGAGTTAAAATAGAAAAATTGTTATATTCATAAGCAATTAAATTAACTGACGAATGCACTGTCATTTTCTTGTTTCTATATTATCAACTATATGTGGCAGAATTTACATCACAGAGTATCATGTTATTAAAAGCAATGAAAAGAATAGCATTATTGAATTGACAGAGCAAAATACCGTATCTCTACACCCAAACCAGGTTTAACCTGTTCTCATCATACTAATGTTTACAAACATTTAACAACTGCCAAATCAAACGTTTCATTAGCATAGACATCCTAACTGTAGAATCAAGATCTATTATTCTTGTTTTCTTTAAACACCATTACAGACCAGCATACTTCATTATCATCGACAGGCTAGGGTTTAGCATTATCACAGTTGTATTCAAACAATACCAACACCTTTTTACTATCGGCTTAACCCATGTATGCACAAATGCAATGTAAGCCAAGTAGATCATTATCGGCTTATAGCCACTATTTAAATAAACAACTTAAACATGCCTTTCATTCCTTGGAACAGAATTCAAAAATGAGAAGTTCAAAAACACCATACGTAAACATTAGACCCTAAACATTTATCATTTCCATTTAAAATTACAATGGTAGCAAACTACAAATCGCCTCATTGTTTACTGAGGGTTCCATTCCAAAACCCATTCTTTTCACACTACTCAGTTATTGAAACAAAACCATAGTCAACATTTCTTTTCCACACTTATTCTTCCATCGACTTAGAAGTGCAAAATGACAAATATCAAACGTTAAATGCCGTGAAATTATTTGCAAAACAAGGGTTCAAACCCTATCAAGTTCCCTGAGCCAAAGAATGGCCGGCCATACATTTAAGAAATATTCAGATCATCTACACTAAACAAACAAAACAAAAACTGTAACATTTTTCCAATGTTGCAGGTGAGACAAAAGCCACTACCGAGAAGGCATGCTACCAACACCCTACTCATCAAGTCCGATTCCAGGAGAACCACGAGGGAGGGATACCACTGAAGCTTATCAGTGGGTTCGCTATATTTCTTTTCCCCTTCAACTTTCCCAGCACCTTGCTGTTCGCCGAAGAGATACCTGCCAAATGACCCTGCTCTGAGTTAAATATCAATCATGAAATAATGGAGCATGCAACAATAAAACTTTGAAAACCTTAGCACCTTTACGGTACCTAAGTCGTGACAGAAGCTTGACGAAGCCAGCCATCCATCCACTACGAAGGAGAAGCACTCAACTCAAAGGCCACACTGTGTGATACCTTTGAAACTTACAACCCGATCAAAACCCCATACTTGCAAGTCACTACAATGCCACGACAGACGCACTCATCCAACCTATGGATTGCCACACCTTTCAACTCCAGACTCAGCCTCCATTGTTAGCATTCACCTACAAGTTGAGGATTGTTGCCGGTCTAAAGATCGAGCCCAAGGAAGGCTAGAAAAACATCAAAACCCTAAGTGCCTCTCGACCGATTGGACTCACCCCAAACCCTACCACCGAAACAATGACCAAGAAAACGTTACAAGATCCTATAAGTTAAGTTAGGGTTCATCACAATCCCAATGCACAACAATCAATGACGGAGATCTAATTTCCTTAAGCCATGATGGAGGGTGGTAGATGCAGCATTAACTCACCCCTCCATCTCCCAAGCCACGAAGTTGCCAACTCTGTTGACACCAGGGCAGGAGGCCCATTACAACTTAGCATTGCCAAACCTTATCACATGGCGAACATCCATCATGACATGCACGCAATATTACCCTTAACATGGTGGACACATGGATTGATTTCAAGCCCAATCATTTACTACACCCTTGAATTCGTATGTAGGCTTTATACAGTGCCATCATTCCACTTGCCAACCATATGGATCAACGTTTAATAGAGTCGACTTTATAAACTATACCAAGGCTAAACATTCACCGGTAGCATGTATTAAAGACTTTGTATGTTCCATGAAAATCGATATAAGTATGCTCATAGTATAGAACATCCACCTAGGTCACATTCAATCCTAAGGTATGGATTGAGTCTGGCCCAATTAATATAAAATTCATTGTAAAGTTCATCATATAGTTCATCAAGATTTGCCCATTGCATAAATTCACAAGGTTACATCCTTAGGGTATAGTTGCCACCCTTGGAACCATCGTATAGATTGCATTGTAGGGTATTATTGCATAATGCATCACAATTATAATTGCCCAGGAAAAAGAGAACTTAGAATCACCTTATTACCCGCTCTATGGTATGCTTAGGACCATGTGTCCTTGTCTTAGATTTTGTCATAGTAAAAATTTATAAAAGAGTTGTTTTAACATCCGCAATTCATTCATGGAATGACAAGTGAAGTCATAAACGCCTAATGAAAACATTCATAACAATCACACTCTGAGATTGACGATATTTGCAATTTTGAGCTAGTCAAATTCATCTTACAAATTGGAAGGAAACCATACCTGAAGCGTCGAAATCATAAGCAGTTTTTATTTATATCACGGTTATTAAATGCTCTGAATTTTATCGCTATCTCTTACCTGCGAATCTGCGCATGAAGGATGAGTACAATGCTTTAGCTGAGTAGCTAAGTAAGCCTCGGGGCACCTCGTGGGACCCCTTTTATCATCATCTAGAAAAACTAAACTGTCAGTACTTGTCGGGAAGAATTCTGTTTTCCAAATGCATCACAATTTTCAATCATTCCAGCATATAAATAAAGGACTTAATCATTAATTGGATTCATGACATGTCGCCGACACGATACACCCTCATAAGACAAAAAGACACAGTAGTTAAATTGTTCCTACCAAATGTCACATTTATTAATTACTGCTTTATTAATTATTATTATTTCCGTATTTTACAAATATTAGCTTTTAATGGCGATTTGGAAATTTTTATGAAAATATCGGGATGTTACATGTGGTATCAGAGCTCATGTTCGAACTCTAGGCCTAAAGACGGTCCAAGAAACACACAAACAACAAATTTATGACTGTGAAATTTTTCGCTAACTTAAGTTTAAATTACTTTGTCGTATACAAAAATTTTTCTTTGATTTACAGATATGGAAGGATCAACTGAACACATAAGGGGCATATTTCTGCCAAACAACCCGAGTATGGAACAACAATTATAGAGAAATTAGGGTAACGATTCGTCAGAATTATTGCGTGCTTTTAAAGAATTAAAGGCAGAAATCTAGTTAGTAAAACAGGACAATGAAAGAATCTTGAGGACACAGGAGGAGTTGAAGCAAGCACTATTTGACCAATATCGAAATTATGAACAGAACCTGGAACATACTTCTGAAACTAAAGAGCTATACCATGAAGGAAAGGATAAACAAACAGAAACAGTTGAGGGAAACAACAACTCAACATCATCAAGAGTTCCCAAACATCCACGTAAAAAGAAGCATAACTACTCTAGTGACAACAGTGAAGGGGAATTTAAGCCAAAAAGAAAAAGGAATAAATAGTACGAACAGATATCTGGTGAATTCAAGAAAATCAAACCCCCAACTTTCAATGGTGAAACAGATAAAGGAGAGACAGTGGAAGCATGGCTGTCCGGCATGAAAAAAGTATTTTCAAATCTATGACTATTCGGAATCCTTAAAGGCAAAGATGGCAATTTATAATCTGACCGGCAAGGTAGATATTTGGTGGCAAGACCTTAAAAGGGTAAAAGGTATAAAAGATCGAGATGTGAGTTGGAGAACTTTTAAAAGACACTTCAAGAAGAAATTCTTATCTGAGTAGTATTATGAAGAAAAATCCAAAGAATTTTATGATCTAAAACTAGGAACGATGAACATGAAAGAATTGAACAACAAGTTTTTAAGTTTGCTAAGGTATGTGCCGTATATGGTGGAAGAAAAACCGAAGGTCCAGAGGTACCTAAGTTGTCCACATTTCCACATCAAGGGCAGAATAGAGTACGATAACCCTAAGACACTAGAAGAATCCATGAGGAAGGCCACTTTTTGCTTTGACCAGAATAAGAAAAGAGAAGGGGTACCTAGCTGGAAAAACTCAAAACCCAATAATTTTGAACAGAAAAGGAAATATTTTAGATATGGTGGCAATTCCAGTTTCGAGAAGAAAAATTTTCAGCAGAACAAAAATAACCAGCAGCAGAAATTTACAGCACCCAGGAATGTCCCCAATGTTGCCAGGACGAATGAACAGAAACCACCTATAAAATGCTTTGAGTGCCAAGGGCCGCATTATGCCTCAGATTGTCCCCTCAAGAAACGAGCAGCCAACCATATTCACTACATACATTCTGAAGCTACTGTAGGAGATGTGGCAAGAGAAGTACCTAGAATTAGTGCAACGTTAGACAACCGGCAAGCAGAACACCAAGTCTCAATGGTGGAGGTTGAAGGTATGCTGCAAAACCACCCAGTTTCTATTTTAATTGACCCTGGTGCTAGTCTAAGTTATATATCACCAGTTGTTGTAGAAAGACTCGATTTGAAAACAGAGAAATTCAATAAATCCTGGTTAGTTAGATTAGCGATAGGAACAAAAAGAAAGGTTTCTAATTTTGTGAAAAATTGTGTTTTATCTATGAATCAACTAACAATGCAGGTTAAGTTAAATATTCTGCCATTAGGGTCATATGACATCCTAATCGGTATGGATTGGTTAGAAACCCATCGTGTCATTCTGAATTGTTATGAAAAAAGTTTCATTTTCCTGGATGAGGAAGGAAAGACAGCAGAGGTAAAAGGCATCCCTAGAAAAACATCCGTTCGGAAGATTTCAGCCATGTAAGTAAAAGGGAAATCAAAAAAGGGTGTCAGATGTTTGCAGTAAATGCGGTGCATAATGAGATAAGTACTAAGGAGGACAAACTGAAAATAGAGGACATACCTGTCTTACAGGATTTCCAAGATATTTTTCCTGAAGAGATCCCAGAATTACCTCCCAAAAGGGACCTGGATTTTACTATTGAATTAATACCTGGCGCAGTGCCAAGTTCTAAAGCTCCATACCGGATGAACATACTAGAGCTGAATGAGTTGAAATCTCAGTTGAAGGAACTGATCGATAAAAAATACATAAGACCCAGTGTGTCTCCTTGGGGAGCACCAGTCATTTTTGTTAGGAAGAAGGATGGTACCCTAAGACTTTGCATAGATTATCGTCAACTGAATAAAATGACGATCAAGAATAGGTACCCACTGCCCGCGTTGACGATATTTTTTACTAGCTACGCGGAGCAACATTATTCTCGAAGATCGACTTACGATCAGGATATCATCATGTCCATGTGAAGGATGAAGACATTTTCAAAACAGCCTTTAGAACTCGTTATGGACACTATGAGTTCATTGTCATGCCATTTGGATTAACTAATGTACCTGCTGTATTTATGTGTTTAATGAACAAAATTCTGCACAAGTACTTAGATAAGTTTGTAGTTGTGTTCATCGATGACATTTTGGTATATTCTAAGAACAAGGAGGAGCATGATGAGCATCTATTAATCATTCTGCAAGTTCTAAGGGAGCACTAGCTGTATGCTAAGTTCAGCAAATGTGATTTTTACAAAGACAAGATTCAGTACTTAGGACACATAATCTCTGAGGAAGGGATTTCGGTTGACCCCGCCAAGATAAAGGACATTAATGAATGGTCGGTTCATAAAGATGTGACGGATGTGCGATCGTTTATGGGCATCACTGGTTATTATAAAAAATTCATTGAAGGGTTTTCCAGGATTGCAAACCCCATAACATCGCTGCAGAAAAAGGGAAAGAAGTTTGTCTGGGATGAAAAGTGTGCGGATAGTTTTGTAAAGTTAAAAGAATTGTTGACTTCAACGCCTATTTTGAGGATTGCAGATCCCAATAAATATTTTGTAGTGTGTACAGACATGTGCAATGATGGACTGGGAGGAATCCTAATGCAGGAGAGACATGCTGTAGCATATGAATCAAGAAAACTGAAAATACATGAGAAGAACTATTCCACCTACGATCTAGAATTGTTAGCAGTGATTCATGCCTTGAAAATGTGGCATCACCACCTGATTGGCAGAAAATTTACCTTAATGACGGATAATATGGGGCTGAAATATTTGTTAGATCAAACAAATTTAAATGCTAGGCAAGCCAAATGGCTAACTTTTTTGAGTGAGTATGATTTTGAAATTCAGCACATTAAGGGGAAGGAGAATAAAGTTGCTGACACGTTAAGTTGTAATGCAAGGATAAATTTTATTTCAGCCATTAGCACATACGCAACAGATTTGGAGAAATAGATTTTTGAAGGAATTAAGGAGGATGATGAATACAGAAAATTACAGGAAAGGACAGCAGAAAACAATTCTGAAAATTCTATGATAGATTTCAGTTTGAAAGAAAATGGCTTACTGCTGTATAAAAACAGATTGTATGTACCAACTGTACCAGCAGTAAAAATTCTGATTTTGAATGAGATGCACAAAAGCCACTATTCTTGCCATCCAGGTTACTAGAAAACCATCACAATGCTAAGGAAGGAGTACTATTGGCCCAGGATGAAGGATGAAGTAGCATAATTTATAGCTAAGTGTTTTGACTGTCAAAAACTAAAGGTGGAACATCAACATCCTGCTGGATTGCTGCAGCCCTTGCCTATACCCAGCTGGAAATGGGAAGTCATAAGTATAGATTTCATCACTGGGTTACCAAAGAATAAAAAACAGCATGACTCCATCATGGTGGTAGTAGACAAACTTAGCAAGGCATCCCACTTTATCCCTGTCAAAACTACCAATAAAGCTCCCGATATCGCAGAAATTTTTATGAAGCAGGTTTTCCGACTGCATGGGATACCCAAGGTAATAGTTTCAGACCGAGATTCAAAGTTCACAAGTAACTTTTGGAGGTCCTTGTTCAAGGGGTTAAACACCACCTTAAATTTCAGCACTGCGTTTCATCCGCAAACAGACGGACAAACTGAAAGGGTGAACCAGATATTGGAAGATATGCTCAGAATGTATGTTAAGGATCAGCCTGGTAAGTGGGAAGACTACTTGCATTTAGCATAGTTTGAATATAATAATCACTACCATGCTTTATCCAAACTTATCCCATTTGAGATTCTTTATAGTAGAAAGTGTAACACACCGGTGTCATGGAGTGATCCAGTTAGCAGAGTCACCTTAGGGCCTGAATTGTTGCAAAAATTAGAACTAATCATGAAGCAAGTACAAGGGAATCTTAAAGTTGTCCAGGATAGACAAAAAAGTCAATCAGACCTTAAAAGAACTCATAAAGAGTTCCAGGTTGGTGAACATGTTTTTCTTAAGGTAAGGCCGAAAAAGAGTTCCTTAAAATTGGGAAGTTGTGCCAAACTGACACCCAGGTATTGTGCCCCTTTCGAAATCTTGTCCAGAGTTGGACCTATGGCATATCAATTAGCCTTACCTTCAAACCTCAAAGTCCATAATGTTTTTCACATTTCATTTTTAAAGAAATATGTGCATGATCCTACTCATGTTGTAAATTGGAATAATGTTCAGGTGGAACAAGGCAATGGATTTCCAGTGGAACCGGACTGTATTCTCGCAAGGAAAGAAACTCTACTCTGAAACTGCAGGGTTGGCCAAGTAAAAGTGCAATGGAAGCACTATAGCCCAGTAGAGGTTACCTTGGAGTTGGAGAGTAGTATGTGGGTTGCATACCCAACTCTGTTCCAGGAACACTCAAGGAGTAAATAAAGCAAAATCGATAACGATATTGAGGCTTAAGGGGGGGTGTATGTCACCTACACAATTTTTGAGAATAATTACTTTCTACTATTATCCTTTTTGCAAAAGTACTTTGTGATAAATTATAATTACAAGTTTTGTAATTATGACCAATTAGATCAAAGATTAATGCAATGACTCATTATTATTATTTAATAAATAAAAATGGGAGACAAACACTCAAGAAAGCTGTTACAAGAGTGTCCACTGGCCCACTAGGAGGAATGGACGCTGCTGGAAGGACTGGGACAGATAACAGCATTTGTACTCTACCATTAGTTGTTGTTATGGGAAAACTCCCCCTAATTTTGTGGCATTTCCCCCTCCAAGTGGAGGGAGGTGAGCAGGTAGCTCACTAATGACCAGTTAATTACAAAAAGACCTAGGCAACCTATAAAAGGAAATTCGAATTGAGCAAGGAGCTCTTACAATGTTTTCTGTAGAAACATTTCCTCATGGCATCAGGTGATGGCTGAGAGATTCGAATAGGGAGGCTGTGGAGAGTGCAAGTGTAAGACTGCAAATGTTATGAGAAGGATAGACCAGAGGTGTTAGTGTTGGTCCAATTGCTTACTAAGCCTGTAAGGATGGATAAAATTTCTTGTTGCTACAAGTAGATATCCTAAGCTTCAGAACTTTCTTCCTCCTGGTGGATCAGTGGATAGGCTCGGGGGTCCTAAGGCAGACATTTTGGCTTCTTGGGAGCAGGTTGGGTGGAACAGGCTTCTTGAGTGATTTGTTCCTCCCATCACTCTCAGGTTCTATTCTTTTTGTGTTTTTCCAAATCACATGAATGATCTCAAAAAATGGCTTAGTAATGTTATTAATGATCAGTAGAAGTAAAATGTTAGATCCTAATTAATTTATACTTGTTGAACTGATAAAATGACTCCTCTGCATTTTTCCCCATGTGTGAAGCTGCATCGTAGTCCAGTACAGAGAGGTAGCATTAAATATGTTCATTTAAAAGTGAAACCTAGCATGCATCTAAATGCATAAACCCAAGAGACCACCCATGCATAGACTTATATTCCTATGCATCTTATATTTTAGCAGCTGTAGATTAGATCTCTGCATGCATTGTTTTTACTGTTCAAATATGTATGCTGAAACCACATAATAGAAACTAGTTATAGCAGTAGGTTCTTTTCTGACTTCTGAAGGTGGACATGGTGTTAACATTTAGGGTTTACTGATCATCGGTTATTTCTTCAAAAGAAACCAATATCTTGCATTCGGTTTAACCACATACTCATTCTTTTATTTTGAATTTGACTAACCTTTATAGAAATTATTGTCATCACTGTATTATTTTATGCAAAAACAAAAGAGTACTGTTTTGTTCATTCATTTTCTCCAGAGGTCCAAATTGGACAAATACAAGGAGATAGAGTTAAAATAGAAAAACTATTATATTCATAAGCAATTAAATTAACTAACGAATGCACTGTCATTTTCTTGTTTCTATATTATCAACTGTATGTGGCAGAATTTACATCACAGAGTATCATGTTATTAAAAGCAAAGAAAAGAATATCATTATTGAATTGAGAGAGCAAAATACAGTATCTCTACACCCAAACCAGGGTTAACCTATTCTCATCATACTAATCTTTACAAACATTTAACACCTTCCAAATCAAATGTTTCATTACCACAAATATCCTAACTGTAGAATCAAGATCTATTATTCTTGTTTTCTTTAAACATCATTACAGACCAGCAGACTTCATTATCATCGACAGGCTAGGGTTTAGCGTTATCACAGTTGTATTCAAACAAAACCAACACCTTTTTATTATCGGCTTAACCCATGTATGCACAGATGCAATGTAAGCCAAGTAGATCATTATCGACTTGTAGCCACTATTTAAATAAACAACTTAAACATGCCTTTCGTTCCTTGGAATAGAATTCAAAAATGAGAAGTTCAAAAACACCATACGTAAATATTAGACACTAAACATTTATCATTTCCATTTAAAATTACAATGGCAGCAAACTACAGATTGCCTCATTGTTTACTGAGGGTTCCATTCCAAAACCCATTCTTTTCACACTACTAAGTTATTGAAACAAAACCATAGTCAACATTTCGTTTCCACACTTGTTCTTCCATCAACTCAGAAGTGCAAAACAACAGATATCAGACGTTAAATGCCGTGAAATTCTTTGCAAAATGAGGGATCAAAACTTATCAAGTTTGCCGAGCCAAAGGATGGTCGGCCATACATTTAAGAAATATTCACATCATCTACACTAAACAAACAAAATGAAAACTGGAACGTTTTCCCAATGTTGCAGGCAAGACAAAAGCCACTACCGAGAAGGAATGCTACCAACACCCTGCTCATCAAGTCCGATTCCAGGAGAACCATGAGGGAGGGATAGCACCGAAGCTTACCGATGGGTTTTCTATATTTCTTCTCCCCGTCAACTTTCCCGGCACCCTGCTATTCACCAAAGAAATACCTGCCAAATGACCCTGCTATGAGTTAAATATCAATCATGAAATAATGGTGCATGCAACAAGAAAACTTTAAAAACATTAGCAAGTTTACAGTACCTGAGTCGTGACAGAAGCTTGATGAAGCCAGCCATCCATCCACTGTGAAGGAGAAGCACTCAACTCGAAGGCCACACTGTGTGATACCTTTGAAACTTACAACCCGATCAAAACCCCAGACTTGCAAGTCACTATAATGCCACAAGAGATGCACTCATCCAACCTGTGGATTGCCACACATTTCAACTCCAGACTCAGCCTCCATTGTTAGCATTCACCTATAGGTTGAGGATTGCTTCCGCTCTCAAGATCAAGCCAGAGAAAGGATAGAAAAACATCAAAACCCTAAGTGCCTCTCAGCCGGTTGGCCTCACCCCAAACCCGACCACCGAAATAATGACCAAGAAAACATTTCATGATCCTGTAAGTTACGTTAGATTTCATCACAATCCCAATGTACAACAATCAATGGCGGAGATCTAATTTCCTTCAGCCATGATGGAGGGTGGTAGATGCGGCATTAACTCACCCCTCCATCTCCCAAGCCATGAAGTTGCCAACTCTATTGACACCAGGGTAGGAGGCCCGTTAGAACTCAGCACTGCCAAACCTTATCACATGTCGAACATCCATCATGACGTACATGTAATATTACCCTTAACACGGTGGCTAGGCGGATTGATTTCAAACCCAATCATTTACTACACCCTTGAATTCGTACGCAGGCTTTATACAGTGCCATCATTCCACCTGCCAACCATATGGATCAATGTTTAATAGCGTCAACTTTATAAACTATACCAAGGCTAAACATTCATCGGTAGCATGTATTAAAGGCTTTGTATGTTCCATGAAAATCGATATAAGTATGATCATAGTATAGAACATCCACCTAGGTCGCATTCTTTGGCTGCTCTATACTCTGCTACACACAACGATAAAGAAAGATTCTTCACCTTCTTGCTCGACCAAGAAATTGGACATGAACCAAGTTGAAATATATAACTAGCAGTTGATCGTCGATCAGAACTGTCACCTTTCTAGTTAGAATCTGTATGTAGTGAAACTGTAGCACTGCTCGAATAAAAGACACATAGTGCAATGTCCCCTGCAAATATCTCAGAATTCTCTTGGCTTCCTGCCAATGAATTTCATGAGGTTGCTGCATGAACTGAGAAACCATATTGATGGAAAAAGAGAGATATGGTCTCCTGTGAGTTAAATATATCAACCAACGAGCCGACAATAAAGAGTAGCATCAACAAGAGGAGTAGTACACTCAATACTTAACTTTACACCTGGATGAAAAGGAGTAGGAGGAGGTTTACAATCATTCATATGGAAACAAGCCAATAATTCTATAGCATACTTTGGCTGAGAGAGAGAAATACCATCTGCCATATGCCAGATTTGAAGACCCAAGAAATAGTGCAATATACTGAGATCAGTCATTTCAAACTACTTTTGAATATCACTTTTCATACTTTGAATTAATACAAGTTGGCTTCCAGTGATGATAAGATCATCCACATATAACACAATAATGAGGATATTATCACCAAATTTCTTCACATACAAATTTGGATCAGATATACAACGCTTAAAACCATTATTCAAGAAATATGTATCATTTTTTCCATACCAAGCCCTAGGTGTTTGTTTGAGACCATATAAAGACTTGTGTAATTTGCATACAAAAATTGATGATTTAGCCTTAATAAAACCAGGAGGTTGTTGCATATAAATGTTTTCATTAAGATTGCCATTTAAAAAAGCAATTTTAACATCCATTTGGTGTATTTCCCATTTATAAGATGCAACAAGAGATAAGATGGTTCTTATTGTATTCATTTTAGCAACATGAGCAAAAGTTTCATTATAATCAATACCCTCAAGTTGATTAAAACATTTTGCAACTAATCTAGCTTTATATTTTTCAGTCTGTCCTTGTACAGTAAACTTAGTTTTACAAATCCATTTACAACCAACTAAATTATTTCTCGAAGGAAGAGGAACAAGAGACCAAGTCTTGTTCTTCATAAGAGAATCATACTCAGCAGACATAGCTTGTTCCCAATGAGGTTTACCCTTATCTTGAGCATAAGAATTAGGATCATCTGTGGCAAAATATTTGGTCATAAGATCAAAGTTAGATATAGTTCTACAAGTATCTGAAGGGTTACCGATCTCACTACCTGCAGATTCAATATTTTTTCGAGCCCAAACAGGAAGGTTAGAAGGAACAAAAGTCACTTCAGGAGCTTCAAGACTTTCAAGTGGAACACTTGAAGAAGTTGAAGGTGAACTAAGATCAACAACAATCACAGTACTGGAAGGAGTAATATATATAGGAGTAACAGGAGACAATGGAATATTCAGGGTAACATGAGGTTCTACTGAATCAAGTGGTGGAGAGACTTTAGTAAATTGAATATCTCTTCAGATTATGACACTCTGATTAGAAGGATCAAATCACCTGTAAGCATGGGAATCCTTAGCATAGCCAATGAATATACACTTGTGAGACTTGGGTTCTAAATTTTTCCATTTTTCATCAGGAATATGAGCCCAACATTCACAAGAAAACACCTTAAAGTTACTAATATCTGGTTTTCTACCATTCCATTTTTCCTCAAGGGTAACATGCTTAACATCTTTTGTAGGAACTCTATTTAAAATAAAGTTAGCATAAATTATGGCTTCAACCCAAAATTTATTGTGTAATCCTTTAGAATAAATCATACATCTATCCATTTCAACTAAAGTTTTGTTTTTCCTTTCAGCGAGACCATTTTGTTGAGGTGTGTAAGGGACAATATTTTGATGTTTAATTCCATGTTTAGATAAAAATACTTCAAATTCTTTCTTAAAAAATCCCCCCCCCCCCTTATCTGTTCTTAAAGTCTTAATTCTTTTACCAGAATCATTTTCAACCAAGGATTTAAATGCTTGAAACTTAGAAAAAGTGTGACTTTTATTTTTCAAAAAATAAACCCATGATTTTCTACTAAAGTCATCAATAAAAGTAAGAAAATAGACCACATGATATATAGAAGGAACTTCAAGAGGACCACAAATGTCACTATGAATTAATTGCAAAGATTCTTTAGCACGCCAAGCTTTACCTTTATCAAACATTTCTCTATGATGTTTACCAAGTATACAACTTCACAAACACCGTTAATAGATGAAATATTAGGCAAACCATGTACCATTTTAGTTAACATTTGCATTTTCCATATATCAAATGATCCAATCTTTCATGCCATAATTTACTTAGTTCATCAACATGAGCAGCATAGGAATAAAAAGGTTGTCTTTTAGTTGAATTAAAACCAAGAAATTTATATAAACCAACAGTATGATCAACATGACCAGAAGAAACTACTTTAAAATTATTATTGATATATTTAAGAACATATTTATCAGGGCAAGCTTCAAATTTATGTTGTTTTTGACATGCACGATAAATAGAAAGCAAGTTGATGGGCATGTGTTCAACATGAAAAAAATCTTCCAATTGACCATTAGCAACATTAACATTACCAGAACCAATTACGGAAAGTTGTTTACCATCACCTATACATACTTTCTTAGATGTGTGTTTATTATTTTCATAAGATGTAAATAAAGAAGCATTACCAATCATATGTTTATAAGCACTAGAATCCATTATCCATTCCACATTAGAAGAAGAAATACTAGACAAAACAACAGATGCACATAAAGCTACTTGTGATTCATCGGAACCTTTCTTTTTATCCTTAGCCATTGAACGTTTCCCTTTAAATCAATTCTTTTCAGGATGGTTAGTTTTACCACAATGCTTACAAGGATTATACACATTCTTTTTTTTACTATTTTCATGATGTGCATTAGAAGCATGACCAAATTTATTAGTATGATTTGAAGTGTGTGAACTAGAACCTTTAACATTATTAAGACTTTTCATAGAATTCCTATTATGTGCCATAAGAGCCTTATTAGGTGAGACTTGTCCTGAAACAATCAACCTTTATTACTCATTTATCATCCCTTTACAAAAATCATCAAAAGTAGGTTTTGTGGTATTTTGAGACAATTCAAGAGCCCTATTTCTAGTTTGGATGAACATGTCAAAACAAGATGGCAATTTTTGTTCTACAAGAATTATAAGAGCAGTGTCTGTCTTCTTGTAATATTTACCACAATTATTTAATTTTTTATTTAAAGTTTTCACTTCAGCAAGATATAATTCCACTCTTTCAAAGTTAGTAGGATCTATCTCAAAAATCTTCTTTTCAAGGTAATAAGCAGATACATCATCAGATTTATCAAATAAAGAAGCCAAAATTTTCCATACCTCAACTAGGTTGTCTTCTGCCTCAATACTTACCTTAAGACTATCTGAAACCGTTTGGCCAATGAGTCCTCTTGCTTGATCACATTTATCTTCCCATATAACCACATCTTTAGCATCAACGGGTTTTTGGTGTTCACCATTAACAATCCTCCATAGATTTTTACTCTTGAGAACATTAATCATTTTTCTTTTTCATGCAAGATAGTTAGGACCAACAAGTTCAGGAACAAAAGATACTTCTGAAGTCATAATGATAGAAATATTGACAAGAAAACCAAATTCTAGAAATGATAAGAGAAAAAAAAAGTGAATAATAGAAAACTGATACACTTTACCATACGGATCCGAAGAAACACAGTAAAAACAAAAATTTTTACTTACAACTCCTTAAAAAAAGTGTCAAGAAAATTCACTTGCGGGTATTCCACAATAAACTCGTGAATACTCATGGGTCTCTACATAGCAAGGTCACGGTTAGATCTATCTATTACTCACGGGTCTCTGCACAATGAAGTCGTGGTTATGTCAAAGCACTCGCAGGTTTCTGCATAGGAGGGTTGCGGGTATATTGAAGTAAGCACAAGTTTACAGTAGAGAAAGTGCGAGTATGCTGTAGAACACGTTGGTTTGTACATTGAAATTTGTGGGTCTGCAGTATACTCGCGGGTTCGCAGTAAGGAAAATCGCGGTTACATGCGCTATTTGCGAAGGAAAATTCACGAATGTCCATTTTTAGGCCAAAAACAGTGCCGATTAAGCCATTGATGGAAACCTGCACAAAGTATACCAAACTTGGATGAAAACAACAATTATGACAACCGGAAGATAGATATCCTTGAGGAGAATCCAAAAATCATATAGATCTACAAAAAAACACCAAGAAACCCTTGAAAAATTTCTGCAAAAAACTACACAACAAAGTTAGGGTTATATAAAAAAACTGCAAAAACATGCCAAGATCTGAAGAGAAGCCTAATGTATACTAGATAGAAAGCAAATACAGAAGAATAAACAAGCCCATGTGATAATAGTTATTGATAGAAAGCTATAGAAGGTGCTAGATCATAGCAACCAACTCTAATACCATGTCAGAACTATAGATCTAGCTAAACTAACTTACCTATCTTAGCAATCAATAACATGTCAACACAAATAAGAGCATAAAGAGAACAAGGAAAATAATACACCAGATATACATGATTCACCCAATTGGGATATGTCCATGGGAAGGTTGTATTCTATTATCTCCATAAATATCCTTCAATCTTACAAGGGAGCAACTACAAACAACCCCAATACAATATAGCAGAGAGCTTGTGAGCAAAACACAATGTGTTGTTATAGTATCATGAGATGTTCACTATATAGTGATGTGACTCCCTCGAACCTATTATATACCAAGAGATGTGGAGGAATTACTCTCACATATTTCATCTGGGATAATATAATTCTCTGTAATAACATATCTTTATATAATAATGGATAATAAGAGAATACTTTACCATATTGAATAAGGGATATAATGATTACTCTTTTACATAATATTGTGGATAAATTCTGTCATAATACAAAGACATTACTACCTTCCAAGGAATATAATTAATATTTTCCAACAGATAGCAACCTTAAAGTAGGGACGTGCCTACCCTAAATGGCTATATTACTATGAAGTGGTGAGGTTCAATCGTCAGAAATGAACAATTATCTAACATCTCCTAAGATATTAAACCAATTATCTAGCATTAACTAAGATATTTAAACCATTATGAATTCAAACTAAACCTGAGAAGAAAAACTTAAAATCATGAATGGAAGGAAAATTGAATTATTTCATTTGATATCAAAGGAGAGAATAAACATACTTACAATCTTGCTTGAGATGCCTCCAACCTCCCTTGTTTTGAGCTATCCTTCTCCATCCTTGACTTTGATGAAGATGAGCTTTCCAATCCTCCAAATCTTCCCAGCATGCCTTTGCTCTTCCTTTTTCCTTTTTCACCATGTCCCAAATGCATTTTTTTATAGTATTGGGAAATGGGTTCTCAAGTTTCTCATTTCAATGTGGGATAATCCTTTTCTTGTTTTTTTATTCTTTTGACTCAAAAACCCACTTTCCATAGTATTTTCAGGCTTTTGTCACAAATTCAAAATTCTCAAGCACAATTAATGCAATCTTGTGCCTTTCTTCTCACTGTTGACTAGTGGAGATTAGATTTGAGACTTCAATTGAGCAGTTCAATTACTAAACCTTGTATCTTTAGGATCCTTCTTTTTTCACTCAATCATTCCATTCATGGAAGTACTGATTACATAAGAGATGATTGTTCTCCTAGGTAATTGTCTTTTGTCTTCATGTTGTGGGCGCATAGTATTTTCAGGCTTTTGTCACAAATTCAAAATTCTCAAGCACAATTAATGCAATCTTGTGCCTTTCTTCTCACTATTGACTAGTGTGGATTAGATTTGAGCCTTCAATTGAGCAGTTCAATCACCGAACCTTGTATCTTTAGGATCCTTCTTTTTTCACTCAATCATTCCGATCATGGAAGTAGTGATTACATAAGAGATGATTGTTCTCCTTACACTTTGTTAAGGGTGTTAATTTGATTGTTAACAGATGCCCCCTAATGTGTGAAGTCCGAAGAAGAGCTAAGGGCCGAAATACATTATCGAAACTAATACTCTTTATTTATCAAAGCAAGGATGATAAAGGATTAGCTCGTGAGAGCAGGATTTAGGGAAACACCTGCAAGTCAAACATAGGAATTTCTCAAATATACAATATATTCCTAAGGTGGGCATACCCATGCTCAACAATAAACAATCATGGCCACGAACAATACACAATGGATCCATGTCAAAAGTAAATTTTTCAGAAGTGTAAACATGCACTTTGATGAGTGCGAGAACAAGGTCTTCATTGAACTTCTGACATGGTAGTCTAATCTTGCGCAACTCGAGCAGTGCATCGATGAGTGATACAACTGTTTTTCCCAAGGTCTTCAATACAAATCGACGATAGTGCGAGTTTATATCATGCGAATAATAAAACACCATATGATTACCGATCATTGATGTATACCATTATAGATGCAAAGAGACCCACCCATAATGATGATGGACTCTAAGGTACTGAGTACAAACTAGAAAGTGTGAATAGATGTTCTGAAATCGAACACTTGTATAATCAAATAATCAGGGTTCATTGATGTATACCCATTGTCATTTGCAAGGAAACCTGCCACTAATCACTGCAAGATCCAAGGTACTCCTAGGTTTCTAGATCCATTTCCTAGATGATGATTTGGTGTCGATAGGAATAGATCCATCAAAAGGAAGGAATTAATGCATCCCACATAAACCAATACGAAACAAAGATAAATATTGTGATATAATTTGGTAGAACTATGGGATCCAACACTGTATACTGACATAAGGAAGGCCGACATTGTTGGTCAGGAATATTTGAGGAATGGCCGACATTGTTGGTCAGGAATATTTGAGGAATGGCCGACATAGTTTGAACTTCCCTTGAACACATAACATGATGGAGAATGGACACTTGGAAACATAGGAATTTGAGGAACCAACCTTAATGAAATATGCCAATGCCACATGCATTAATGAAATCTCCATTGGTGATGGGAAGGATAACCCATCGGTGGAGATCTGTTCAAAATACTGGTATAGTTTCCGAAGGAAAATGTGTATGGTGTACTGACGATAGATACCAAATTATGTGTCGTGTTCAAGGGAGACAAGGACTGACTATTTCCATTTTCTTCAAGGATATAATATGAAATGATTCAATTCTCCCTCTTTTTTGGATTTTTGTGTTTTCCAATTTTTAACCTTTTTCATTTATTAGCTTGAAAAAAGGATAAAGAATGTTATGATACATTATAAGAAACGAGTGTCTCAAGGGCATGTGCCTATATTTCAAGGACATGAGTTAGGCCAAGGAAAAGATCCATATTGCAAACAAAGGCTGAGCTAGATATGCACACTCTTATGGGTGTTTCCTCCATGGGTATGGGTCAAATATACAAAAGCAATGGTTTATAGGCATCATGTAACAAAAAGTGACTGCAAAGGAAAATACGCAACATAAGCAATAAGCAACGAAGTAGCTGGAATGGATGTTCAAGTTGATATTTTAACACATGCTTATGTAAAATGACAAAAATTTGGGATCCCATCAGGATATGGTCAGGAATGTATGAAAGAGAAATATGCGGTCTCAAACTCCAAGTCATGATAGGACTAATAGGACCCCTGGACCTATGAGAGTAAATCATCATGGGCACCAAAATGAAAATGGGGTGCTAAATAGGGTGTCCCATATTTGGTAGGATCTTCTGTCGGAATGGTGGAAAATATAGCTATGATGGGGTAACCCACCAATTTCCAACAGGTTCAATCCTAAGGAAAATTTGGGTTTGAAAGGTTCAAATGCATATTTACATAGGGATAATCTAAACCTATATGAAAGTTTCCAAATATACTTGATTAGATCAAGGAACATGCAAAGAATGCTCCTATGCTTGGGTAGATTTAAACCAAGTATGATCCCAGTGGCCCCACAAAAGATGTCCTTAGGTGGGTGCAACCAAATGTTCACAACTTCAAGGATAGCTTCATCTGATGATAAAATATAATCCAAGAAATCATGTGAGCTGGGAGATCTCACAGCCCAAATGGGCCAAGTAACCAAATCATATTCCTCCATCAAGGGAATATTTTGATCTGAATCTACCGAAGCTATTTGAGTAGCTTGGTATGAAATTTCTACGACAGATAGGGGTGATCCAAATGCTTTCCAACATTTAAATGACATTACACAAGCTGAGGTCCCTTCATCCACTATGGTTAGACATAAGTTCTTACCATGAGTCATTACTTTAATCTAAAAGGCAACTTCAGAAATGATCCTACATATTGAATGGTCTATGTATGATGTGATCAAAGTCGCATCAGATGGATCAACAATGCCAATTGTAGACAATAGTTCCTTTCTTTGCACAGGAAGACATTGCAATACATCCAAGGCCGACATGGCACATGGTACTTGAGCTAGGTCCTCAAGAACATTACTGTTCTAAGTAGCTTGTGTGTTAGTATATGCATTTTTCTACGTAGAACACCTTTGGGGGGGTGTGGTACTAAGTCTATGGTTGTTTTCTCAATGGAGAGAGAACCACTTGGATGTGATACCGATTGATCTAATGTACTGGGAGAGACATAATAAGAAGCATGTCTTGTTTGAATCTTCACCCCATGATCACACATGAAGACATTGGAATTGGTATCATTTCCCCCTTGTGGGGGGGTTGGTTGGTTTCCCCCTGGTGGGGGTACCGGTGTCAAAATAGTGGGTTGTTGTTTCCCACTGCATTGAATCATGTTCGGTGCTTCTCTTTTCCAAGAGTTAGCATTTTTCTTACTCTTGTAATTCTTCTTCTTTTCCCTAAGGTCTTCGGATTGGACTATAAGGATTTCAGAATTCTAGGAAGGATTAGCACTTTGCTTACCCTTATAGTTCTTCTTCTTTCCTCTAAGGTCTATCAAGGATACTGTGAAGATGTTAGAAGTGTTGGAAGGATTAGCAGGTTGCTGCATTTCCTAGCCAGCTGTGGGTTGCAAATTCTGACTAGAAGTTTGTCCCAAAAGTTGGGTAATCTGTTCAAGTTGGTTGACGGAATCCATCATACCATTGGCATGAGGTCCATGTGGTGGCCTAGCTAGATCAAACGCAGGTCTTGCAGGTTGGTTCCAAAAATATTGGTTACTTCCAAGAAACTGACCACTCCATTGCAGAATGGGGTTAATGGTTGGATTTCTCTCTTGTGGGGTTAGGCCCCAAAAACATTGGTTACTTTATAAAACCTGACCACTCCATTGATGTGGTCCTTGGGTGTGATCATAATTCCAAGGTGGGTTGCCCCTTTGCGGAGACTTCCCCCAAGAATATTGGGTACTTCTTGGAACATGACCAATGGGTGGATTTCCTCCCTACAGAGGTGGGGCCCAAGAAGATTGGTTACTTCTTAGATCCCAACCACACCACTGTGGTTGAAATTGATATTGAAAAGAATTCCAAGTTTGACTCCCTCCTTGTGGAGGTTGCATCCAAAAATATTGGTTACTTCCTTAATGTTGTCCATTCCATGGTGGAACATGATGGATGGATGGATTTCCCTCTTGCAGAGGTTGGCCCCAAAAATATTGGTTAGTTTCTGAAATCTAACCAAATGATTGATTGTTTCCTTGGTTTAGATAAGTGTTCCAAGGTTGATTTCCTCCTTGCGAAGGTGGGCCCCATGAAGATTGGATACTCCCTGAAACCTTCCCACTCCATTGTGGAATGGGGTTGATAGGTGGATTTCCCCTAGGAATTGTGCTAGGATAAGTCATTGGATAACCCGCCGGGGCATCTCCACTAATATGTGAAGCATAACCCCAATTGGCATTAATGTTCCATGGTTCATTACTTCCGGAAGGAATATTACCATTCCATGGTGAAGGGTTGCCCCCAGAAGTAGAATTTGGACAAGTCTTAGGTATACCAAGAGTATTTTGGTTTACTCCTTGTGAGTTTTGACCTTGATTAGCTGAACCATATGGAAAACCAATGTTTGGTAAGGCACACCTCTCAGTAGGGATTCGTGCAGACAATGTGGATGTACTTTCGGGATTGGAACCCGAAATTGTACCAACTAGCACTGATGTGTTGGTTGAACTTGTGCTACTAACATGTATACTAACTGTTGGGATTTATGTAGAGGCCAAATTGGAAGTATTGCTACCTCTAGCAACTGTTTGATGTTGCGACAATGTAGTACCTTGTGCTCTTGTTGAATCTATAACGTCCATTGTTGGATTTTGCATGTTATTCAAAAATTTTTAAAAATAGGTTTGATATCACCCAGTGATTCACAGATAGTAAGTACAACTGGTTCTAAAAGACTCATCAAAGGTGGAATTATGTGAGCATTTATGTGATTTTTCAATGTTTCAATTTCAACTAGAGTAAGATCATCAATTATGTCTATATTCAGTTCGTGATGTGACAATGAATTCTTAGGGTTTGTTTGATGTTGTTCCTCTCGAGTAATATTAATTGAGTTTAAAATAAGTTTTGTTTCCAAGCCACTAGGATGTGGCTTTTGTATCTATCTCTGCAATGTAGTAGGGCCTTCAATTTCTAGTGACTCACCTCACTTCCACTATGACTAGAGGATCGAGAGAGTAGCCACTTATAAGAATTTGATAAAAAGATGTGTTTAAAATGGTATTCTTAATAAAAAATAGAATCAAACAATCATAAGGCATTCTAGACTCAACAAAAAAAAAAGTCTCCACACAGTGAAAATTCCTATGGATCCAAGCAAGTAGTCTACTTTCCCAAAGAAATGAAGTTCAGTTAAAAGTTGGATTAGAGGACCTTCCGAAACTACTAATTGTTGAGGGATATCAAGCCTCAAACAATTACTAATAGAAAATGTATGAGAAACAATTACAATAAAATATAATCACCAAGGATGCAAGTGTTGGTTCTCGACCAATCATCCTCCCCATGAGTAAAAGCTTGAAATTTTGTCTCAGGTAGTGCAAGTGTCCCCCACTCACAATAGCCTCTGTGATATCCTAGGAATAGAAATTAAGGTTGCCACTTCACAATCAATGGTTGGGCGGAACAATTGTAAATCTAAGACAACTCTCATAACGAGGCATTCTAGAAAAGTGATGTCACCTCGACGACTTGTCACTTTACATAGAATTTTGTGATGAGCTCATATCCCACTAAACAAGAAAGAGGGGGGGAACCACCCTTACCTATCCAGATTTATATTGTGCTTGACGCATGTGTTAGATGCGCGTTCCAGACAAGTGTTTCATGCTACTAATGGATTTAAACTCTCAATAATCAATGCTAGTTTCAAAATTTTTATATCCCAAGAGTGTTAACTCTCCAAACCTAATCCAAGGAATTAACCTAACCTTGTTGTTGATATGAAAAATCAAATCTTGGCTATTTTTATATTAAGCACCAATTTTAAGGGTATTTTGCTTAGTTTTAGGAGTGGATTTGAAACTGGTGGTGTGTTGAATAGAAAATGTGAACCAAACAATGCAATATGCTCACTACTCTACCTTTCAATTCGATGAATGTTCTAAACTAATGAAAAGTTAGAGGTTCATGTGTGTCTTTCAAACATGAAAAAAAATTTGGTAGATTTTTTATATTTAGGAACAGTTCTTCTAAAAAATGGATAATAACTTATTTTCAAAAATCAATGTAAACCAAACAAATATCTTAGTGAAAATGAATCTAATTCTATTACATGGGGTATCTCTGTTTCTCATTTGTAGGGCCACCTAAAAGTGCAAGAAAAGAGGATACGCAACATCGTTTTGATTGCTTATGAATTAAATTCTTACACTTGAGATCTACATTATCGTTTGCAAGGCCACCCGAAAGTGAAAGCAAAGAGGATACGTTAGCTCGAGAACTATATGCAAAAATTGAAATCTACACTATTACACTTGAGATCCACTTTCTCGTTCACAAGATTTCCCGAAGGCCCAAGTGAAGAGGATACGGTGGCTCAGACACAACTTATCACAATAAAATAAAGATCTAACGCTACAACTTTCTCTAATTGTGCATGACAATAATGAAAATAATGTAGATCCAAAACCAAATTTGACTAATTAAAGTTTGTTTTCGGTTTTGGAGGGAAATTGTTTTCAAAATATCTCAAAGTGTGATGTTCATTTTTTTTTAATGCAAATGTGTTCAAGTGATATTTTCATATGTCATAATTGAGATTTGGTTTCACGTTTCAGATAAGCAAGTGCATGAGATTTAAAAATTAAAGGGCCTTAAAGTTATTTAAACAAATATTTATGTTTTTTTCAATTTTCACTATTTGCAAACTATGAAATGAATCAAAATTATTTAAGGATAAACCCTAATCCTATCCAATCAGGGATCTAACTACAAAATATGACCTTAAGCAATTGGATCTACCACAAATTGTAAGACAAATTTGAAAAAAGAAATGCCAATTTAGGCCATTTAAAGGTTTTTGGAGGGAAATTCCAAATCTAAGAATATCAAACCAAACCCTTCCAATTTTTTCCAAATTAGTGGTAAAATGATCCTAGCATGTCTTAAATCAATGTTCAGGTCTTCAAGTACAAAAAAGAATCATAAATGTGCCCCTAAAACAGTGAAATCTCAAAGCTAGTTCTAGCAATTTTTGCAAATTTGAATTAAGAAAGCTTTAAAGTTATTTAAAAATATTCCAAATATTTAGCTAAAGAGGATCCAAGTAAGGTCCAAACTCTAATATAAGGGGTTCCTAAGCCAATCCAAGAAAAAAAAATCACAAAAACTGAGGCAAGGATGAAGAATCGAGCTCCAAAAATTCAAAAACCCGGTCGACACACCTCGTGGAACATAGCAAAGCGTTGAAAGGGGATCAACGCACCTTGCACATAGGAAGGGTGTGTTGGTGACACTCCTTGCTAGTGTACATGGTGTGTCTTTTGACCAACAATGCTCAGTATGCACATATATAGTGCGTTGGTCCTCTAAATCAAGAAAAACCGAGATCTAAGCTATATTTTCAAGATTTTTGGGTGTTTAGGTGATTAAGGCCGATTTTGATCTTCTAAACCTAGAACATAGGTTCTGTAAGAGTTCTTAAGGAAATATTTAAGTAGATATGAAAGATTGAAACACCAAAATATTGAAGAAATTTTCAAATTAAATCCCCAGTATGGTCGCCAATATGATAACAACATTTAATGTAGGGTTAGATCTACATTAAACATCTATATTACTATGAAGAGGTGAGTTTCATTGTCAGATATGAAGCAATTAACTAACATTATTTAACATATTAACCATTTTAGAATTGAAATCAAACTATGAAGAACAACTTTAAATTCATGGATGGAACAAGAATTGAATTACTTCATATTATGCCAAGGAACAAGAGTAGTTACCTACAATAGTGCTTGAGACGCATCCATCCTCCCTTGCTTTGAGCCATCCTTCTCCATCCTTGCTTTTGATGAAGATGAGATTTTCAACCTCCAAATCTCTCAAACATGCCTTTGTTCTTTCTTTTTCTTTCTTCACCATGTCCCAAATTACTTTGTTTTATAGTATTGGGAAATGGGATCTCAAGTTTCATCTTTCAATGTGGGATAACCCCTTTCTTGATTTTTTTATTCTTTTTACTCAAAAACCCACTTTCCATAGTATTTTTAGGATTTTGTCACAAATTCAAAATTCTCAAGCACAATTAATGCAATCTTGTGCATTTCTTCTCACTGTTGACTGGTGGAGCTTAGTTTTGAGCCTTCAATTGAGCAGTTCAATCACTGAACCTTGTCTCTTTAGTCTCCTTCTTTCTTCACTCAATCCTTTTGATCGTGGAAGTAGTGATTAGATAAGAGAGGACTGTCCTCCTAAGTACTTGTTTTTTTTCTTCATGTCGTGGGCGCATAGTAAAATTTGATTCTTCCTTACACTTTGTTAAGGGTGTTAATTTGATTGTTAAAAAGTTAGTCAACATGCGAAGAGGTACTAGTCTGAATGTATTAATGTGACATTGCACTACATTGCATGTAGAATGGGGAACTAGATTGCATTGGAAAGGAAGTCTTCCTTAGTGGTTGAATGTTTTAGAAGTTTTAAACTGTATGGCATGTTAGTCTAACCTTATAGAGTATTATTCCAATAAGATTAGCTTAGATTCGGCCATCCCCTTTGTTAAAGAGCCCAGTTACTTGACCTTTGTATGAATTCCAGAGTCAGGTGCGTTACAAATGCATGTAACAAAATTGCATCCTTTGGAGATGTATCTTATAAAAAATCATTCATACCAACCCCTATTTCATTGCCTCCAATATTTCCAACTTGTGAAGAATTGATGTTACTATAGAAATTCCTAATTGGGTAATTGAGACATAGTGAAAATTGAATAGGTGGTTGATTCAACCATTCTTGGTATGCTTCCTCTCTGATTTCTACCCCTTTTGCATCCTTCTCTTGATTTGAGATTGTAGTGGGGTGAAACAGGAGATGGTAGGTAGGTTGCTCTTCATCATAATCCTATTTATTTAAAAAATATTGAACATTACATCGTTAATATTAGTAAACACAATGTAATTGGTTTTT
Source organism: Larix kaempferi (assembly GCA_027924585.1). Taxonomy (NCBI): domain Eukaryota; kingdom Viridiplantae; phylum Streptophyta; class Pinopsida; order Pinales; family Pinaceae; genus Larix; species Larix kaempferi. The sequence continues at coordinate 32,723,104 of BSBM01000445.1, read as the reverse complement.
TCAAACATTATACCAAACAATTACTATAGAAACATGGAAATTTTTTCAAATAGTAAATGTACTTCAATTGCAAGCAATTTATAACACAAAATTTCAAATTGAGTACTACATTTACATCAATCCCATTGAAAATAACAAAATATACAATTAACTAATTTCTTTTGTATTACACCCCAAGGGGACGTCTAAAGGTAGTCCCAATGTAAGGCATCTCTAATGAGTGGTTGGTGGTCTATGAAAGTTATAGTTTATTAACAACTCGTCACCATGATACAAAAAATGTATTTCATGCACAACAACAAATTTGGATGTTTTCCTTTTCATAAAGAACTACTAGTCATTGAGGTGTTCCTCAAATGAACAATTTGTAGAAAATGAAGAGCAGATAAAAATATTTATGAACCATGCAATGTTTCCATGTGTGCGTGGATTACCATTGATGTATAGCAATTCCTTCCTATTAAAGTTTCCAAAAGCATAGCCATTCATGTGCATATTGTACATCGAAGTCCTATGTGTGTATTTAACAATATTCAAGTAATCCTACTGAGAATAAATAGGACCGCAAAATGGCATAAGTGCTACTGACTATTTGGGAGGAACGAGTACATGAGAAAGGATAAACAAACCAATATTTGCAACATCTATATTTGACTTTGAAATCATAAAAATATTACGACAAAAGGAGAATTTAGTTCTAACATCAGGCATGAGTAGAAAGTATGGCCAAGCGCCATACAGAGTGTGGTTGTAAAAAGTTTGGTATTTACTTTGCAAATGCACAGGAAGAGAGAATTCTTCACTTCCCTCCATCCAACAATTGAGCCAAACTTGGTCTGTACTTGGACATTTTTTCTCTCAACTCATACAAATTGTTGGATATTGTTGGAATCCTATGGGATGATGACATTATTGTACATATTGTAAATAGTTTTAGTTATGGAAGATGAGGATTCTTGGAGACTCCAATGGATCTCTTGGAATCCGAAGTCCAAGAGTCACTTAGTTAGTGTATAAATAAATTTTTTTGGTTCATAAATAAATGAATTCAGGATTTATTATTGCCAATTCGTATCCAATCCTGGTTTTCTACTCCCCGCTGCCATAACTCATTTCATGGCACACTACCTACCTTCCTGCCTGCTCCTGGTTTCCTGCCATATTCCCGCGCCCTCCTAGTTCATCTATTTTGGGTTCCTGTTGCCTCAGTCTTGCTCTGCCTGGACTTAACACCTCTCTCCTGCAATGTTAATCCATTCTACCATAAGTGTTTCATACCTAAACCCTAATTTTTTGTGGTGTCATTTGAATGTTGAGTTCATGGGTGGTATCATTATGTTGTCCAAGTTTTTTTGAATGAGGACACAACTCTAGTTGTGTTCATATTTTTGAACGAGGACACAACTCTAGTTGTGTTCATATTTTTGAATGAAAACCTGTGGAGTTGCAAGCTCATTTAGAGCTGCACCCACGTTTTTGTGTGAGCAACGCACTTATTGTGAGTTGCATACACTCCTTGTGAGCTACATCTACTCCTTGTGTAGTGACCTGATACATCTACGATTTGAGAGTGTGTCCACTGCTTCAAGCTAAGATCTCACCATTCTGAAGGGATGTGACATCACAAGAAGAGCTACAACCTATGTCGCATGCTAGAAAATATCTCTGCACACGATCAAACCTTCATGGATATTTGTACGAGACCTTGAGATGCAACCACCTTTACAAATTACCTCTCATGGAGACTACGCCTTTTGCAAACTGCTTCTCGTGGAGGTAATAGTTTTTAATACATTGGTTGCAAACCCTAATTTTGGTGTGGAGAAATTTGTATGAGAAAGACGTTTTCCAAGGCTTCTGAGGCCGTTGTGGTGAGGAAGGGTTATGTGTTGAGCCTGTAATGTCTTGATCCTAAGCCCGAGAGTTGTTCCATAATTGAAATATCTCTCTTCAATCTGCATTGGTGACCTTAGCTCAAAGAAAAACTAGATCGTGATATCATTGAAGCCATTGTGGCCTGTGACTTAGTGGAGGTAAATGTCGTTAATACACCTGTTTTGCAAACCCTAATTCTACGAGGAGGAAATTCAATGAGATAAAGGCTATTTGGGCCTTCATTTATATACTGTAACTGAGCCTGCAATAATTTTTTATGCGGCCTTCATTGAAATATTGAGACACCCCATATTGTGGAGACTATGAAAAAAAATTAATGTTTTTGAAGACTATTCGACCTATATCTATGATTGTTAGCCAAGCTGTTTGAAGTTTGTCTGAGGTTGGAAGATTGACGCGCCTTGTTTTTTTATAAGCATCGATCTCAATCATGTTTGAAGACATAATCCTAGACTGCTGCTTCTAGTATGATGCGCCCTTGCTGAAGGCCTTTTGTATCATATTTGAATGCAAATGATACTATATCATTGTATTTTAACTTATCTCAGTAAGATTTGAGTTAGAGTAGAGGGCGAGTGAAATATTAGTTTGTATGTAATAGTGCTGCAAAAATGTGTGGGATTGTTGCATAATAGGAAGCTGTAGAATTAAATTGTAATAAGAAGCACATTGTAAAGAAGGGGGAAGAAATTTAAATATGTACCCTCATTTCCTCCCTCCTATATATTATTCTTAAAGTTACAGGTTCAAGTCCAAGATGAAAAATATGCGTTCACTAGCATCAACAGTTGGTGCTACCCTCACTGGAAAAGACACTTATCTAGAATGGTCAAGGAATATCAAGGATACATTTGCCTACAACGATCTGTGGGATGAAATCTGCGAAGGAAAAACCATTCTCAGCGATGAAGGAAGAGTCATTAGTGCCAATCCAAAGGCTCCAACATCAGAGAAATATGTTGTTATTTGGAATACCAAAGGCAAGAAAGCCTGAGCCATGATCTCTACTATTGTCAGTGAAGAGGTGAACTAGACTATATTTCCTGCAAAATCATGCTTTGAAGATTTAAATACTTTAAAATACTTGTATGACTTGCACTCTGAAATGGAAGTGATTTAGCTAATCTTAAAGTTATTTAGTTTGGATGTATAGGATAATGATCCTATGTTGGTTGCATCTGAGATCGTAGAAATCATGCACAATATTCAAGCATCTTGTATGAAACCAGACCTTCCACTTGCATCATTTGTAAATTCCATTTATCCTACTCACTCCAACTATCTCGAATCTCTGCAAGCAAGTGAGAAGTTCAAAGACCTCACCTTTGACACCCTGGAAGAGAAGATTGCAGACAGAGAGAAAGCATTTGGAAAGAAGACAAATGAGAATACTAGAGAATCTATTTTCTTTGCTGAGAAAGCAAAGAACAAGCCCAAAGACCCTTCCAAGGGATAAAGCAGCAAAATAGGCACAAGAATAAGAAATTTCAGAGGCAGAGGAGGCAGAAACAACTCAAGTAAAAGATCAGTTCTGAATTGCAAGTGCTATGGTAAGACTGGACATGAAGTAGATCGGTTTTGGGATTCTTGGGAATCCATAAAAGGAAGAAATAACCAGAATAAAGAATATAAGAATAAAAACCAAGAGGCTAGTAAATCCCCCAATTCTTCCCATTGTAATGTTTCACATTGTAATCATGGAATTAATGAAATAATCTCTCTTCCATCTTACAAAGATTGTTGGTTTCTTGATACTAGTGCAACATCTCATATAACTTTTAGAAAATATTTTTTTGAATAAATTAATGACATTGTAGATCGAATAGTGTACTTTGCAGACAAATCTAGTCTCAAACCCCAAGGAGTTGGCTCAATCAGCCTTAAGTTGCCTAGATTCCCTGATTTGATGTTAAAGAATGTTCTCTATCTTCCAGAGTTGCAGAGAAGCTTGTTGTCCTTAGTGCATATTCGACAACAAGGCCATTCTATCCACATGTTCGATGGGATTGTAGATATAAGAAAATACTCTGACAACAAGGTTATCATAACCATCTATGAATATGGACATTTTTTGAAGTTGAGGGGTTATTCTGCAAGAGTTCAAAACTTTTCCTATCTCTCTCAACATGAAGAGGGTAATATGTCATCCAATTTACTATGGAATTCTAGATTTGGTCATCTAAATTATAACAGTCTTCATTTATTAAGAAATAATGGTGTATTTGGTTTTCCCACCATTCCTAAGAAAAAGAAAAAATGTGATGCATGCAAACTAGGAAAACATAGTAAGCAGCCATTTCAAGAGTCAAATCCAGAGCATGTAGAAATTTAGAGCTAGTGCAATCTAACTTATGTGGCCCTATGCCAATTCCTTCTGCAAATGGTAATAAGTACATCATGGCCTTTGTTGATGACTATAGCAGAATGTGTTGGGTATACTTGTTGAAGAAAAAATATGAAGCATTTCAAACTTTCAATAATTTTCATGCATGGATTAAAAATCAAGCACAAGTACTGTTGTGAATATTTAATTAATATTATTATTTATAAATTAATAGATTGTTAGGTTACTAGTGAAAGGGCGTAACCCTTCACTATGCTTGCTCAAGCCCTATAAGGGTGATCTTATTGTAATTTGATCACCATCATCTAATATATTATTCTTATCTATCATTCAATATGAAAGTCGGATACAACTATTAAGAGTCCCACCGGATATGGTTTTTGCCTTTGGTATCAGAGCTTTTGCTCCTCCCGTCAGAGCTCAGATTCGTCTCTTCCACCACCCTTCTCACCTTCCGCTACTCATCCCACATCCTCTAATCACCCACCTTTCCCTCTCATCTTCCCCACACATTTGATCCCCCACCTCCTTCTCTACTGCACCGTTATCCACACACATCCTCCCACCTTCTCTACACATGTTCACTTCCCTAATTCCTTCTGTGCCCACACACTACCTAGCTACTCGAACCCCAAGACCACTTCTCCTCCCACACTTCCTCCATTCGTGACTTCTACACATAACCCACACCCACACACAATCCACGCCCCACACCCAACCCAACTTATCCCCACACTTTACTCTCATATCCCCACCCACTCTTGCTCTCACGCTCCCCCTCTTTGCACCTGCGCTATCCCTCCACACTCAGTGCACCTTCCCGTCCACCTCTGCACACGCCTACGTGCTCTCTCGCGCGCTCCACTCTCCAGCTCCCCCGCCCTTCCTGCCCTTCCACCCACCTCTCCCTCCTCTTCGATGTCCATCTTCCCTCCTTTTTCCTCACCATTTGTGTCTCCTCCATTCCCTTCACGCAACCCTCCACTTCCACCACACTCCCTCCTCCTCTCCCACCGCATGCACTATTTCTTGCCCTACCATTGCATCCCCTCTCTGCTATGTCCACACTGCACTCCACCACATCCCACTCGTCATCCCTACCATCTCCCTCCATCGCGCCCTTCCCCATCCTTCTGTCGCCTATCCCAATCCCCGCCTTCCACGCTACTACTTCCCTGCTCCTTCCTCCTTCCTGCCCTCCACACAACACCACTCCTTCCTATGCCTGCCTGCATTTTCCCATGCCATCCCTGCTAGACTACATGTTGCTCCACCTTGTGCCCAACATCCTATCATCCATGTTGCCGCTACCCCCTATTGCGATTGCCCCCACCTCTTTCTACTGTACCTCCAGTCCTCTCGGCCAACTCCTAATCTTATCCACATAGCCCTACACAAAAACAAAACAAGAAAAAACAATATTAATCAAATATTATTATAATAATATTAATTATTATTATATAATATTTTATTTTTATTAAAACTTTATTTCTCCACCTTATAATAAAAATAATTGAATATAATATTTATTATTTTTATTTAACTAAACACAAATTTATAGTAATTCTTATTACTATAATAATTATTATTGATTCAACACTTTTCCAAAGACATTATCATTTTTTCCACCCCTCATAAAGCCAAAATTGGGCCCAAATATTCACCTCCCACACCAGATCAAGAACCATGGCGGAACTAAAAGAGCAAATCTAAAAAATGGAGAAGGACATCAAATCCCTCGTCGCTAACCAAAAAAACTTGAAGGAAGAGATGAAAAATAACAATACAGTGCTTAAAAAAGAAATCAAAGATGAAGTTGTTCTGGTACTAGAAAGAAGGCTAGATGAAAAATTTGACATACTGAACGAAAAACAAAAGGACTTGGATGACAAAATGAGTACTATGACTCAAAACGTAAACACCATTACCTAGAACTTGAGCACCATGACGCAGAACCATAATACATTAATGGAGGTGTTACAAAGAATAATGCCTAAGACAGACCAAGTCAGCAGTCCAGACATGCTAGATGCCTCATTTCATATTTTCACATAGGAATCACTTTCCAACAATCAAGAAGAATTGCAAAAAGAAATAAAGATTAACAACGCGACGCTTAAGCAAGAGATAGAAACAAAAGTACTTCCAGATATGGAGGCATGATTAAACAGCAAAATAGAAGCTATCAGTAAGATAGTAGAGAATAAAAAAGCTAAAACTCACCACCAACAATGAAGATGTTCAAATATGTCACTTACATCGTCTAGTAGTTCTGATCCACCATCAAACCATAAAGCAAAAGGAAGTCAATATCACCCTTACATAGTGTACCCACCTAAGGCAAAGATAGAGTTGTCGAAATACAATGGAAGTGAAGACCAATGTGTTGCTTGGCTAAACAAAGTGGAAGAATACTTCGACATTTACAATATTCAATCTGACGAGGAGAAGGTGAATATGCGTCAATGCATATGGAAGGGTGCGCCTATAATTGGTACTTATGGTGGAAGAGAGACAATTTTTCCTACACCTGGAACTTGTTCAAAAATGATTTTTTAATAGGTTTGAAGGAATCAAAGAAGATTAATTTTTCGGTAAACTTACCAGATTACAACAGGATGGAAGCGTGGAGGAATTCACACATCAGTTGGAATCCTTATCGACATGAGTATTTGTGTTGTCTGACAAGCAAAGACTCGAAACCTATTTAGGAGTTCTTAAACCATACGTCCAAAAAGAGTTAAAGTTACATGACATACCTAATGTAGAAGTAGCAATACATAAATAAAAAGCCGTAGAATGCAAATTTGAAGGAATAAAAACAATAGGTGATAACCATTATCGACAAGAAAAAGAGACACAATGTATGTACTGTGCAAATACTTGGTCACCCGGCCATCAATGCCACAAACCTCAATCATATGCCTATGAAATGGAAAATAGATCAAAGTCATCTAACACTTACTCTGATAATAGAAAAAAAAGAAAAACATATGTCGTCGATGCGGTGATGACTGGACCCTAGGCCATAAATGTAGGAATAATCAGACAATACAATGCAGAATCACCAATGGAGAGGAAGTGCAAGTCTCTACACAAGAAATCTCATCCGATTCTAATATCTACACTGAATCTGAATGAAGGACGACATTAGGAAAATACTCAAGCTTTGAGGACAAAGATTTCCTAAGGGGAAGGGAATGTTGTGAATATTTAATTAATATTATTATTTATAAATTAATAGATTATTAGGTTACTAGTGAAAGGGTGTAACCCTTCACTATGCTTGCTCAAGCCCTATAAAGGTGATTTTATTGTAATTTTATCAACATCATTTAATATATTATTCTTATCTATCATTCAATATGAAAGTCGGATACGACAATTAAGAGTCCAACTTGATACGATTGTTGCAAGCACATATTGGTAAATTTCAGTCTGGTAATGGTAAAGAATATAATTCTAATGCATTTGAAGAGCATATTTTCAAACATGGGATTACACATCAAACTTTAGTTCCCTACAATCCCCAACAAAACAATGTAGCAAAAAGGATGAATAAAAGCTTAATGAATACAAGATGCTCAATGATGTTTTTCAAGAATGTGAAGCTGATGTTTTGGGGTGATGTAGTAATATGTGAAACATTTTTGAGAAATAGAAGTCCATCTCATACTCTTTAATATAATATTCCACTTGAAATGTGGTTTTTCCACCTTCTTTCGGTTAGGCATATCAGGGTTTTTGGTTCCACCTAATATGCCTTAATACCAAAGGAGCAAAGAAATAAGCTCGGTGCTAGAAGTCGAAGATGCATTTTCTTGGGGTACTTAGAAACCTCCAAGGCATTCATGTTTATTATGAGGTAAACAAGAAGTTTGTTTTTCTATAGATGTCATTTTTCTTGAAATTAATAAAAATGACCATCTATTGAAAGACATATTGATTGTATGGAGAGGTTTTCCCATCTAAAGACATATTATGAATTTGTTGATGAAATTCCACATCTTCAATGGGGGATCCCTTTCTTGGATCAATCTATGGAATTTCCTTTTGAAACAATACCAACACCCCCTCATGAATAAAATCATGAAGAAGAAGTTCATGCCACTTCAACTGAACCAGGGTATTTTTTAAGGATTATAAGAGTACACTTAAGTATAGTATTCTAGGCAATTATTCTGGATTGAAAAAAACATAGATATAGATTGGTAGGCGAATATTAAATATGAAACATACAATTTACTACTCAAACTTCTAAATTTTGGCAAATATTATAATAAAAAAAACATATTTTATGTAAATATAGGCGATATTAGAGTCTAAAATGACCAAATAATGAATTTATTTTTTGAAAAAAAGCCCCAAAAATAGCCAATTGGTGAAATGTCGCCCTTAAAATTTTCCCTGAACTGAACATGAGACTCAACTAGATGATGTGATTGAGAGGATTGGAAGATTGAACCTTGAAGAGAATGAAACACCACCATACGATCAACCTAGTCTACCAAGGAAGATTCCAAAATGGGAAACAAAAACACTTGAAACTGTTCATTCATATGAAGTTGGAAATACAGGAACGAGAATCTCAACCACACAAGAAGATGGAGGAAATGCAAATAACTCAGGTGATTACATGGATGTCTCATTTGATTGTGAATTAAATTTTTCTGCTAAATTTGAACCAACTTCCTTTGAAGAGGATGCTACTCATGATGAGTGGAAAGAAGCCATGCATAATGAGTATGATGCACTCATGAAGAATGGAACCTGGAAGTTGGTTGATCCTCCAATAGGAACCAAACCAATTGGAATCAAGTGGGTATACAAGAAAAAATACAAATCATATGGCTCACTTGACAAGCACAAAGCAAGGATCATGGTGAAAGGATATGCACAGAAAGAAGGAACTGACTATGAAAAAACGTTCTCCCCCACATAAAAATGGGGCATCATTCATACTATACTCTCCTTGGATGCACAAAATGGATGGAAATTTCATCAAATGGATGTAAAGACAACATTCTTGAATGGAGAATTGAAAGAAAATGTCTTCATGTCTAAACCATAAGGTTTTATTGTGAAGGGACAAGAACACAAGGTATGCAAATTTGTCAAGTCCTTGTATGGCCTGAAACAAGCACCTCAAGCATGGTATGAAAATCTAATCGAGCATCTTCTAAAGTTGAATTTCAAACAATATAATCTTGATGATGCAACATTGCTTGTAAATCAAGTTGGAAGATATGTTTTGTTACTTGTAGTATATATAGATGACCTTTTTATGACAAGGAACGATGACATTTATATAGCATCCATAAAGAAATATTTAAAGAAAGGCTTTGAAATGACTAATTTGGGACATCTTCACTACTACATTGGAACTGAAGTGACTCAACATCCTAAGTGAATATTCATATCTTAGAAGAAGTATATTGGAGAATTATTGAACATATTTGCCATGACCGATTGCAACCCACTCTCAACTCCAATGGAACAAAATATAAAGGTCAGTTCAAGTGAAGGAAAATAATTTGAGGATGCGACCAAGTACGAACAACTTGTTGGAATCCTTATCTACCTTACCACCACTAGACCAAATATTTATGATGTTGTTAGAATTCTTTCACAATTCATGCACAAACCTTGTGAAGGACACTGACCTGTTGCAAAAAGAGTTCTAAGATACTTGAAAGGGAATCAAGACTTTCGACTCAAGTAATCTAAGGTGGAAGAATTCAAACCCATTGGGTACTATGATCCAGAATTTGATGGAGAAAAAGAAAAAGGACTGTCCACTTCTGGATACACGATGATTCTCGAGATCAACAACTGTCGCCTGGAGATCACGCAAATAGTCAGTTCCAGTAGATTGGACAAGAGAGGAAGAATATGTAGTTACTGCAGAAGCAACAAAAGAGATTGTGTGGCTCAGGAAGATACTTGAATATTTGCAGGAGAAACAAGATAATTCCACTCCACGTTTGAGTGACAATCAAGCTGGCCAAGAATCCCAAATTCCATGATCGAACCAAACACATCAACACAAAGTATCATTTGATTCGAAACCATGTAGAGGGAAAGACAGTTTATTTACATCATTGTTCCATGAATGAGAAAATTGCAGACATCTTCACCAAATCACTTAGACAAGAAAAGTTTGAGAAATTTAGAACCATACTCGGACTTGCACACACCCCTTCGGATTAAGGGGGGGAATGTTGGAATCCTCCGGGATTATGACATTATTGTACATATTGAAAATAGTTTCAGTTATGGAAGATGAGGAGTCTTGGAGAATCCAACAGATCTCTTGGAATCCGAAGTCCAAGAGTCACTTAGTTAATGTATAAATAAAGGTTTTTGGAGTGATGAATAAATGAATTCGGGAGTTATTACTGTCAGATATCATAATACAAATGTTTCGGGTGACATTGATATCATACTATGGATTGCTAGAAATTTTATGTGACTGAACACAAGATGAGGGGTTGGTCAATTTAGGTTGAAATGTAGCTGTTTTGGCTTCCAAATTTTCAAAAAACGAGCATAAGGAAGTGTTCCTACGTGTCTTTTATATATCATCTATTAGATTTCTTACTATAGTAGGAGGTATTAGACAATTGACATTGGGTATTTGATCATTAATATAATGGGTGAGGGTGACATGCCAAGGGTTCTCCTTCAAATCTTGACATTTTGAGCAACCACATACTACCGAGGTGTCATAAAAGTGATCCAGATCATGATGAATTATCGTCGATGACCCATGATAAAGGCTATAAGATGGCATGTCAAATGGCATGGTAAAGCAGCTATCCATTTTCATCTACCAACTGCTTGAAGTATGCTTCTCTTGATAAGATATTCCGACGTTTTGGAACTAGTGGAATATTTTATGCATCCAAACTCGATTCTAAATAAGGATCCTACAAATTTGGATATAGTGTTATTCATATTCACATGGATAAATATAAAAAATCCAATTATATAATCAAAATATAAATAAAATATGAACTTATCAGACATGGATGGGGATAACTCCGCAATGGATTTTGAGAAATATGAAATGAGCTGGAATTTGAAGAATTGTCCTTTTGATATTATAACCTTTACTCCCTACATTTGAGAAAATTCAACAATCAATATGTGAGTTTAGGCAACATATGTATACCATGAATTATTGTAATTTATGTGGTTGTATCCTAAAAGATAATTTGATTGGAATATACCATTATGTTCAAAAATTAATTCAGATAATTTTTTAGCATATTGGTGTGCTTTCAAAAAAAAATGCATCCGTTCATTATGAAATGCAAAGAAGCACACTAGTATAAAAAACCTCCACTAAAATATCCGCTAGCTAAAACCACCACTATTTTTCATAATAGACTCATATTTCTATATGCATTTTTCAATATTAGTGAAGCCATTGTGCTTAGGATAATACATTGCATCGGGAGAATGTTTATCTCTTATGCACCATTCAGTAGAAAATGAATTACAAAATAGTTTCGCATGTATTTTTCCTACATAGTGTGCTCTAAAAAGTATAACACATTGGTGATATAGAATCCTATAGAGGAACTACGAATCCAAAAAAAAAGTTATGCATTACTGGTGCATATATTGTTAAAATGGACTGGTTCATCATAACAGAAAGCACACTGTAGTGCCAGAAATCTAAAAAATGAATTTTTTTTTTACAAGATTGGAAAAATAGAGGGAATTTGTTTTCCAAAAAAGTAATTTCATAAATCATTTTTATAAGTAAAAACCTATTCATTGTTTCATTATTTTGCTGAAATATTCAAGGGAGAGTTTTGGAATAGAGACTTACTGAGGAGGACTATGGAGGAGGACTATGAAGCAACCAAATTACTCAGAATATTGAAATTGGTAAGGTATGGTGAATCACTCAAATCTCTGCATAGTAAAAATTTTGCATTTTACTATTGATCTCAATAACAAAAATTATTACTATTTGTATTCCTATTTAGATTTAAATAAAATTCAAAAAAAATAAAAATAAATAAATAAATAAAAATAAAATATTTTGACACATACCTTCAACCTTAAAAACCCTTGCTTCTTCTTGCTTCCTTCTTCTATGGCTGCAAAATTTCACCTTAGGGTTTAAATCCCTCTATCACTTAACAAATTATGGCTTTTCCTTTTAGGCACATTAGATGTAGTAGGTTTGTGCTTCTATATATAGGAGTTTGGCATGTGATGCAAGCGACCATTTATTGCATCAGATCCTAGACCTTGTCGATCGTGTCAACATTTAAAAAAAATGCTTTCAGTTTTTTCGGTGCGCCATGTTTCGTATAATGCACCATCATTCTTTTGGTAAATGCACAATACCATGATACAAAAATTTTTAAAAAATGTTTCACGAAAATCCGGTTCGCTACAGATAGTTGTAAGAAGTAAGCACAAGTGCTTTTTTTTCCAAAATTAGCATTGAACCTGCTGTGATTGAACTGAAACTTTTCTTTTTTCATTTTTTGATCCATTTTTTATTAAAATTTCGACAATTTTTGTGTGTCATTGTTTGTATAATGCACTGGTGCACCTTTGTTAAAAGTGAACCACTTTGCTGCAAAAAATAAACAAAATTACGGTGTGCTACGCACATATATAATCACCAGTGCTTTTTAGTAGGAAAGTAGCACCATAAATGCCATGAATGAATTGATTTTTTTTCATTTTTGAATGTGTACAAACGCACCAGTAATTAAGAATTTTTTTAGCTAAAAATTATTTGATTTATTTGAGAAATACATGTAATAGCTTATGTATTTAATGGTACAGGTTGTATATTGATACAAAATGTGTAATAAGAGTTCAAACACCAATAATTCCAATCGATGCAGTGGAAGCACATCCAAACAAGTGAAAAATGAAAGTTGTTTGTAATTTATATTTGAAGATAATATGTTTGAATTATATTTTAGTTTAACTAATATATATTTGTTAATGTGTCATCTAGAGCCAAAAAATGAGGAAGCTTGATAAGATTCTTTACAATCTAAGTGCAGAAGAGCGTAAAACCTTGATGGAGAAATTGCAGAAGTATGATTCAAGTGAATAAAAAATTACTATTCAATATGAGTTATTTTTTTAATATTTAGTAATAATGTACTTAAGAATATTGATAACATGTTTCAAATAATCTATCTCACATATGTTTAATGTTCTACAGGGACTGACAGCAAGGGAATGGAATGTCGTCATAAGAAAGTAAAAATTAGAGAAGATATAAATGATGATGATTGGGTTCTTAGATCATCTGGAGTGGTGTTGGGATTTAATGAGAGGGGAATTTTTTGTTACAAAACTATGAGGGATATAGTGGAAAGAATGTATAGACATAATTTCCACTTATAGTACAAAAGTCAATCCAATGATTGAAAGAACCAGGTTATAACTAAACTACTGGAAGCATTTCCAAAGCTACTGTGGTCAATGAGACTTGTTAGACTTGCAATTGTAAAAACATAACACAACAAAAAAGAATCATTAAGAAAGCAATATTCCTGAACATGCTTTTCTAGAAAATGTATATACTACTACAAAGCATTCTTTTAATATTAATATTAATTCTGTTAGATTTAATTTCTTTCTATATCAATATAAAAATAGATTAATGCCACGTTAAATTTTCAGGAAGATTATAAAAATCCCATAGGATGCACAAGGTGATCTCTGATATATGCCAGTAGGGATGTCCAAAAACGTGTACAAGGAGAGGGTCAAAGAAATGGACATAATTGCAACGTGGGAGGAGCCATATCAACAACAATGTGTTTCGAATGTATGTAATAATTGAATTTTTCTATTATGTACATACAAATAAATAGTTTAGCATTAAATAATAGTGTTTACTTGTTTTGTTGCAGAAAAGAAAAGAAAATAGAACCCATTCAACACATAAGACATGATGACATGGAAGAAAAGGGTTGATTGCAAAGTCTGTGAGTAATATTTAAATTTTATTTTGTTTTTACATTGGACATCATTGGATGTCTTCAAACAAGTGCTAACTATACAAAGAAGATCCATTGGAATAATTGATTGAGATTGGGTTAAGAATGGGTTGTGAGTATATGTTAGCATATCAAAATTTAATTGTGGACTTTGTAAATATTTATGTTGTTTTACTTCTCTGATTTTTTAATTAATGGAGCAACAAAAATCATTTATTTTAAAACTATGATTAGTTATGGGGTATAAAACTTGCAAGAAACAAAGTATGGAGAGGATCCAACTGAACAATTATCGAGAGATGGCATGAACTTTGGTTTGGAAAGGATGTGTATTGTTCATGACACAATTATTGCCTTTGTATTATTTTCAATTCACATAATGCTCATGTATATTATCTATTTTAGTTCAATGCATTTTCTACCAATGTAGATACACTCATTACACTTTATTTTTGTGTTTGTAGAGGAAAGAAGAAGAAGGGGAACACATTGGATGCAATCAACAAAACATTCGTCCAAATAACACAAGTTGTGCAAGTGGCTTGAGCACTGACAACAATCCGACGAAGAATGACAATCGATATAATTGGATGTTCATGCAAATTGTTGTATCTTGCGAAATAATTGTCTATGAAAATTAGAAATTTTGTATAATATAATGGACATAGTGTCCCAATTGAAATGCAATGGTTACCAATAAATGTAACAATTACATATATTTGACATGTTGATTATTGTGGACTTTTATGTTGTCTAATTTTGTATGACAAAGAGCTTCTTATTAATATATAATAAAATCTTTTTTATTTTATTGCATTATTCAATGTTGTTGTGAAATGTTACATCATTGATTAAACATGGATGGTTAAATATTCTAATGAAGAGATGTGAAATATATATAACAAATTAATCCAGTTGAGAATTGGTTATCATTTATGTCAACTAAAGATGATGGCTATCATCCAATGTCAAAGAGGATGTCAATTGATTCAGTATGAGTCACTTATATCAACACAAGTCAAAGTGGATGCAACATTCCAACAGAAATATGAAGAAGCTACTTTGAGGAATTCTACTGCGCATGATGAAGAAAGCATGAACATCAAAATCATATGCGCAAAACGTGAAGGTGACATATATGAAACTTTGGAGTATATATAAAAGCACAAATATCTGAAGAAGACAAGAAGCATATATGTGCAAGGTGAAAAACATGGATGCCAGTATGAAAAAGTATATCTACTCACTGCATCCATTCTATCTGAATATGTTTACAACGTCTTAGAGCATATCTAAATGTGAAGATGTGAATCAAGGATGTATTAAGCATGCAACTTTGGAGTATATCTAAGAATTGCATTCAGGAAAAAGATGTGTATCAAGGAGACATCATACATGATCCAATCTGAAGAAGTACATAAGATGACACTTCATACAGATCCAAAAGGATACTTCATGAATATTCAATTCAAGAAGGAACACAAGTAATGCACTTTACATCATGTAGTCCTTGCACAGATATTAAGTCCTCCAAGATACACCTTCTCATGACAAAAAACCAAGGAATTGCTTGGACAATAGTTCAAGTGCTCAAAATGCCAAGAAGATAATTGGACCAAAGGGATAAGCAAGCTACCAAGTCTAAATGTTGCTTGGTTGATTGTTGGGAGTGCACAAGAAGAAAGGAACATGAGATGGTCAGACAATCCTGAAAGTGTGCAAGCACATCCAATCAGAAGATTCCTTCAAGTGGTGAAAAGCACATAGGTTCCTAAATGGGTATGATAGGTTTAAGATCACATATGATCAAATGCCTCGTCCAATGAACATCAAGTGTGCAAGTTCCACAAGTAATGATAAGGCAAAGGTCAAAACCCCACCAAAGAGAAGTTGGATTGTGCACAGTTTCTGTAAAGTTTCAATACAACAAGAGCGCATCACCCAAATGCAATGGTGAGCATGGATCACAATCCCACTAAGTAGAATCCAAAAAATGCGCAGACTATGCAAATTGGTGATAACACAAGGGCGAATTACTCACAAGGGATAGTACAACAAAGATCATGGAAATATCAAAGATAAGGTGAAACATTGTGCATATAACGTAAGGAAATGGTACATCTAGAGCGCAATGGTACACCACCAAGGTGCAGATCCCCACTAAGTTGTGGACCTTAAGGGCACTTGATACATTAGAGATGACATATCAATAGCACAAATGATGACACGTGGCATATGCACAATCCAAGAAGTATGGAAGAAGGGATGCCACAACCGACTTGCAATCATACATTCTGTGCAGGACATGTATAAATAGAGATGCAAGTTGGAGATTGGAAAGAAGTGAAAAGAGAAAGAAGATTGCATGTTTTGTGAAAGTTTTAGTTTATTTTTTGAGGCATCAAGGGGCTTGTGGATAGAATAGAATGATCTAGCAAAGAGATGAATGTGCACATATAGTAGAACGGATTTTTGATGGTGCGTAGAAATATGTTGTAAACTTGTGGCAATTGCACAAACATGGAAAGGAAGAAATACTAAATAATGTGCAAGTGTTGGATATATTAAAGGATTGTATCACAATCATCATGTCGATAGTCACAAAATTTGAAGAGACAGAACCGAAGAGACAGAATTGAAGATTATCAGATATTGCACGGATGTCTAGTTGATGCATATGAGTTGAAGTGAAAGTGTGCAAAGTTGAGGACTACATCTGATGCACAATAACATAACAGTAGAAAAATTAGACAGGTGCATCAAGATGTAGATGATCTAATACAAATGCATTATACTGAATGAACCAATAGTTTGATGCACAGGACATCACATATTTTTTGAAGGACTGCAACACTTAATCAAAATGGAAGCATCATAAAGTGCGCAGTTATCTTTGTTACTAGTGCTTCATTTCAGTACAACAAATCATCAATTGAAAGAACAGTATGAGTTAATCATTGCAGTCATGCAAAGAAGAACATTGAACCACAAGAGCATACTGCAACATCAATAGAGCACACAATCCATCAAGTAAGTCATCATCAGAAGTGTTATTTTGAGAAGAAATAAAAGTCAAGTGATGTATGCATAGCAGTGATAGAATATAATCTGCATACGAAGGTCACACATAGAAAAATCATCATCAGAAGACCTGAAGAAGTGCAAAGAGTTAAAGAACAGCAAAGCAACAAGATATATCAGACATCAGGGCGGTAGGATGGGGCGAGGAGACAGGGAATTAGAGATTCCTTAAGGTTGGTGCCTGTAAAACAGCAAGGAGACAAGGAGACGCAGCTTCCTTCAGGTCGATACCTGTAAAACAAAATGACAGGGGGCTTGTGCCTCATCCCAGTTGGTGCTGGAGAAAACTCAATGGGTTGGAGCCTCCCTCCTGTTAGTGATGGTAAACACAGGAAATTGTTGCTTCCTTGAATGTATCATTTCTAATTATAAAGAAGCATTCTGTGGTTTTCTCCTGTTTGGGTTTCCATGTAAAAGTTATGTGTGTTATGTGTTGATGATGTGGTGCATGTACATGTGAATGTTTATTTACTGATGTATAATAGATGATGAATGATTAATTAAATTCTAATCTGTTAAATAAAGTAAAATATGCTAATAACTACGCTAATATTGATTAACCCCCCTCTCAATATTAAATTAATTCCAACAATTGGTACCAGAGAGGGTGTCTTCAGTAACAGATTAACATCTGGATGATATATCATAGCACAGAATCCACCAGATATGGACTTGAGATATGAGCATATTTTTGAAGTAGATTTTGCAGGAGAATTGGTCAATGCACTGGATGAACTAAAGAAGTCAAGGGAGAAAAGCAAGCACTTATAGGAAGCCTTTCTAAAATTAGAAGCAAACACCACAAGGATGATAAAATTGAAAGAAGACAGATGTGAAATTCTAGAAGCCGAAGTGGTTTCCCTATGAAACGAAATACAAAGACTAAGTCTTTAGCTAGAATGAAGAGGAAGAAATTGTGTTGATAGGTATACATTCCCAACCACAAGTTATGCAGTTTCTCTCAAGACTCCACAACCACGAACATACCTGAAATTTCAAAGAGTGAATCCTTTGGAAAGGAAGTCTAAACAACCCCAAAATTTATACCCTATCACGTACCAGAATATTGTCTTTGGAAAATATTTCTACTGTCACAATTTTGGACATAATGCAATAAACTACAGAGATCGTACATTAGCATATACCGAGAAGAATGGATTGAGCAATCAAACATGTCCTAAACAAAAAAACCTCAGAAAACCACTTGAAGTTGTGCTTGAAATTAATTCCAATCCTTTTAGCATTCTAAAATCAGAAGAAGAATACTGTGGAACATTAGAATATGGTACTCATGATTGTGAAGATCAGCATCAACCTGAGAAACCCGCTGAGATAGCTAAATATCAGAAAGATCAAGACCATCCGGAAGCATGAGGCCTAGCCTTACATGCAAAAAGTGGAAAAGGGAAATGGTATATAGATAGCTATTGCTCCAAGCATATGACTGGAGACAAAAACACCTTTCTGAAGTTTAGATAATACAAGGGAGGAAGAGTCTATTTTGGGGACAATGGTTCAGCCAAAATTCTGGGAAAAGGACTAGTGATTCTAGGTAATAAAAGGAATAAGGCCGATAATTTTTTATTAGTTGAGAATATGAAACATAATCTCTTGAGAGTTATCTAGATGTGCGACCAGGGTCACACCCTCACTTTTGACTCAGAAAAATGCAAAATACAAAACAAGGATACCAGAAAAATCATAGCTACAACATCTAGAACTCCTAACAATGTTTACATTCTCGTTGAAGGAAGAAATGAAAAATGCCACATGGGTCAAATTGATGAAAGTTGGATTTGGCACAAAAGACTTGGACATATCAATTTTGAAAATCTAGTCAGAATCAGTAGAAAACAAGCAGTAAGAGACATTCCAAGGATTACGAAGCCATCGAATTCGTTTTGCAAACACTGTCTACATGGGAAACAAACCAGAATCAAGTACTCAAAAAAAGAATATACTAATTCAATACCTATGGAATTAGTTCATTCATATATGTGCGGCCCAATGAGAACCAGAGGAGTGAATGGTGAGGAATACTTTCTTATGTTAATAGACGATTAAACTCGAATGACATGGGTATTCTTTCTTAATAAACACTAGTGCAAAATGAGAGATAAGTGACCAAAATCCACATATAAATGACCACTTTTCGAGTTGGTGACCACTGGTAGCAAATTAGCGGTCATATATCACGCGATCAAAAATGTGGTCATATTTAGCTTGGTCATTCATAGCTTATCTTGTGGTCATATATTTGGTCGTATATTTGGTCATTAATTGTCACAATTAATGACCACAATTTTTGTCACGTGATAAATGACTGCTAATTTGCTACCAGTGATCGCCAACTCAAAAGTGGTCATTTATATGCATATTTTGGTCATTTTTTTGGTCACTTATCTCTTATGTTGTATTGGTGGTCGTTTATATGCAAATTTTGGTCATTTATCTCTTTTTAGTGGTTTCAGAATATAAATAGGGCACGGAGGAATCAAACCACCAACCTCTTGCCTATAAGGTAGGTGCTCTACCATTGAGCTAGCACCCTTAAATAGAATTCATCTCTGTGTGACATCTTTTTTGGAAGGAAGAAGATTACCAATATCAGCCAAAACATGTCGTTTTGAACATGTACTTGTGTTCTGTATAGGCATTGTTCATGATGATTTTGGTTTACCTAAATGAAGGATCATGTATTAATTTCATTGAACCAATGCTATTGCCAAGAAAAAAATGCAGTACAAGCTTCAATGTTGAAAATGCTAACCAATAATATGAGGGGAGCTGCTTTCATAAGAATCAAACATTGATGGGGCGATCAACGTGATTCTGTTCCAGCCACCTATAGATTTCAGTCCAATATTGTCTTGTGCTATCTTCCTTCAGTCCCCCAGGTCCACCTTATTTAGTATCATTTCAAACATTTATACAAACTTTGTTAGCTCTTAAGTAATCCCATAAGAAATTGAGCACAACAACAATGCTTACAGATTCAAGATTTATGCATAGAAAAGTTTGCACGAGTCCTTTTAATTATCACTTTTACTTGTTCTATGAGTGAGAAATAACCGTTTAGGTTGACCCTAAGTACCACCAGTGGAACTATTGAATTTAACACCAAATACAACCTATCCCTTTGTTTTTAGTTTTACAACTATTAAACAGTGAAGTAAATTTAAAATTGATCCCTCTCAAGTCTCAACTGCATCAATCAAGAACTACAAATTGCAAAATAACTGCCTTTGTTATTACTCTAAGCATACATTGTATCTATATATCGTTCATAAAAATCAAAATTTAGGCACAAGTCAAATAAATCAACTTATGAAGACTGCAAAAAGCATGTCTATAACCTGTGAAGGTAAAAGTTTGATAACAAAAACCTTTTCCATACCAATCAAGATAAGCATATGCATACTGCACCACATAATATTGAGTGAACAAAGTTCAAACTTTTGGTGTACCAATAGCAATGTTGATGTCAATAGAATCTTTGTATATAATATCAACACCATCTATGAGAGCATTAACTGTAGGTTGGTTCTGAAGTGCACTCGCTGTAGCCTGGATACAAATGAAAGAAAAAATAGTACAGGTTGGTTTTGAAGTGTGTTGACTGCAACCAGGCTATCAAATGAATGAGAAATTAGAACATCTATAATTTGTTATGCTTGGACATGAATGGATTCAAATGACATAAGCTAACTGATTACCTTTAAAAATCATGACATGAAACCCAGCTTGACACCATGCTTTTCAAGGAAATCATCTTTATACTTCGAACGAATTTGCATCAAATTTGTCCTGAAAAATAACATTTGATCCATCCAAAAAGATGCTTAAGTTTTTGTAAAGACTAAATTGAAGATATAGCAGTAAAAAATTCTTAGAAAAATGAATGATAGCAAAAGTTAATTCTACAACTATAAGAGGTATAGAGCATTAAAATGCATTCAAACTTTTGCTAGGAAAATTTATGAATGTGATTTACTTTTCTCTTATTCTAGGATTCAAATAATATTGACATTTTTGGCAAATGCCTAAAAGAAGGCTTAGTTTCCATACACCCTTTTGGAGAAAACAAATTCCGAGCCTTTGCTTCATAAATGCAGGTAACTACAAATGACCCAACTTGTATGTTATTTGATTTAACAAAAGTAATAAAGCTTTCCAGCAACACACAGGCCCTGTGCTTATCATTCACATTTCTTCTATCATAGCCATTCTTGAACAAAAAAGGCAATTTTATTTCATGAATTTGCAACAGTAACGAATCCATTTTACCATTACCCTACAGACCTTCACCAATAAACATTATAGATCCATTTTATCCATGGTTCTTACTTCTTACCCTTGAATTTTTCCCAAATGAATGACCAACACAAAAAACTTAGGATTTCATAAAATAATTAAAACCTATAGTTGATGTCAACAAGGTCTTGGTTCTATGGTTAAGCAAGGATGGTGAAATTTCCCCCCAAAAAGTTGAAAGTCTTTGAAGACATGGTTTTCCCTCATGGACAATCATTCACATGCAAATGAGCCATTTCAAGTGGTTGGGGCAAGGTGCAAGTCTTGGGCAACTTTGGCAGAATAGATACATCCATGGCTTCTTAGCCGAAGAAATCTTCCTGGAGTATTGTAACCAAATTACATTCACTGTTAGATTCTAAGATTGGCAAAGGGAATGCTTGACACAATGTGATAAGAGAAACATCTGTCAAAAAATTGATTTAAAGGACTATATTTAGTACAAAGTTAGATTTAAGCATGTTTTAAGTTCTCTAAGTTTTTGTATTTATCTTTAACGTAACTAGCCATTGAATTTAGATGATATTTTTCACGAAGATGATGCACAAAATATATGCACAATAATTGCAGGTGCAGTGCAACCTGTACTTAGAGAGGTCCATCCACAGTGACAAAACAAGCATTTGGTCAAGCTCAATCAACACCACTGAGTGGTAATTCTGGGCATAGTTGCAGCATTAAATAGCCACATTAGACCAATTGTGGGCAGTCATGTGGGTGAGAAAGAAGCAATAAACCCACATCACTTTCACCCGGGGCATGCTAGCTCAAATTCATGCATGTTCATGTTCCTAACAGTGGTAAAAGGCAGTCTCATCTCTAAATATGGGCACCAAATAAAAACCAAATCTGTCCAAGGTAGTGAGAAGTTTGTAAATGTAAACTTGAGAAATAAAAAAAGCAAACATATGACATTACGACCACCATCAGAACCTTTACTTATCATCACAGCATATGTTGTTTCGGTTAAAAACAATCTATTCGACTTTTTACAAATATAATCTTCATGTTGAATGTGCCTCTCTCCCAAGCTAAGCTAATGACTGTGCCCACTGAGTTGTTGTGAACAAAAGATGAAATAAGGTATCTTCCTTACCTTCTCAAACAATAAAATCAGATTGTCGCGTGCTATCAGAAAAGGCATCTCAATGGCCAAACTTCGAAAGTAGCGGTATATAGCTAGAAGCTCATCCCCCACATAAGTTGCCAAAACAGTCAGCTGCAAATTACAACTAGAAAACAATTAGAGAGTTTTTAAAATATATATATCAAGAAAGAAAATCATGAGACAAACTTGCAAGCAACTATGAAGTCACAATTAGAAGATAAAAGTGGTATCAAGAAAGCTAATGGCTTTAGAAATTAAAAATGTAGTCACAGTTGAGAACTAGACCACAATCATTGTAAGAACTAAAACAACTATCCATCTAAAATGGCACTTTCAAATTTTTAGTCAGAGATAGAATTAATTTTTAATTCTACAAATGCAACAAGATTTAAACTGGCCTGGTTATGAGGGTTCTCGCTTGCTGGCCAGAAAGAAACTGCTTTCAAGTAATAATTAGTAGCAACTGATCAATCATGGTTTTTCCCATCTACATCTCCATGTAATTCTTTGTAACGAGCAAGATCACCTAAATAAATCAAGCAACGATGGCATGATAATTGGCATCTTTTCAAATCTGAAGCACTCTTTTTATTGTTAGTACATTTAATCTCTTCAGTGGAGAAGAAGTCCTGGGGAAGCCCATGCTTTGCCCTCAGCTTCAAAATCAACTCATGGTAAAATCCCTTTGCTTCAGACAAGAAACTCTTAAAACTTGCCAAAACCTTGTGAACAGGCTCACTTCTTGTGATAATTTTAGCTCCAGGCATGGGAATAGTTGGCCCTGAAGAGGTAGTTGTGGTTTCATCCATACTCTTGCAAATTATGGTTCAAAACTCTTCAATTTGCTTGTAATGGAGCCTCCAAAGAGCTTGTTCAACATCACGGCTTTCTGCAAAATCATGGTCCTCTAAAATGATAGCTTCATAACTATCACGTATCTTGCAGCAAAGGTCCCGAACATTGACACCCAAGGGACCTTTGGATTCAATCAGAGCACGCAATTGTTTTTCTAGTTCTATAGACTCCAAGACCAAAAAATTGAAGTCGTTCACTATCCTTGGACTGGTAAAATCAGGATTCACACAACTGGTTATAGTCAATAGACTATCAGTGATTGTTTGCCACTTGTGAAACTGCAACTGATGTCTATTTTCCCATGATCAGCTGAGGGAATCAACCATGAATGAAACAACAATGATTTCTGGCACTCTGCTGAGTGAATAAATAACACTGTAACCAGAAAATAAAACCATGCAAATAGGAAAGAAAAGACATGCCAACAAAACATAAGAACAGGAACACTAATGTTAAACTTGACCTAGTTAAAACGTTGTTGTATAATCACTTGAGAGCCAGGCACTGCCTCAGTTTCATTTGACATGGTCGCCATCCATCCACCTTAATAAAAAATTTAAAACATATAGCTGCGAAACACATCAACACATAGCTTGTCAGTAGTTTATTCTATCCTTTTCATTTGTGTCATAGATGAAATAATCTCCAATTGATCAAACTAATCCTAATGCAATCAATAAAACATTATTTCAAAATAATCCAGATTATTTTGTTCAACGCTACAGGGGGACCAAGATTGGTAGATTTTTCCCAATTATTTCTGAGCAATCCCGATTATCGCCAATTTAATCTTTTCGTGGCCCTTGCACATTAATTGCCAATTGCGATTATTTGATCTGTGATTTGGATCATTGTCTGTATTGTAATATTTGTATAACTCATCTACTAACAATCTACCACGTATTTATAGTCACAAAATTGGCATTGCATTTTGGCTAAATGCACACCCAAAACAATGAATGATATCAATGGCACAAGTGCAAGTACAATTATGTGCAATACCAATCTTCACACCACCATATCTAATTCGATAAAGTACCAAATATGCATATGAACGGCATTAATATGTAATCTTAGAAGAGTCTAAAGAGATACAATGCTCAACCTACCGTAATGTAGCCATCTGGATCCAAAGAACAACGTTTAATAAAAGCATCAACCGCTACTTCATTTTGACATGGCATCACCTCAAGTACATCACCAGCTTCATAGTGAATGATCTAATAAGACAACAAAAATATCACATTCTTCTACCCCTCAAATATCTGCTATTAAGCTATATATAGAACTAGAGAAAGGAGTATCTCTTACCGAACAACCTAAGTCGAACTCTGGTAGGCATCAGGGCAGAGAATTGCCTGGATAGGATTGTTGTAAACATTGTAGGGATCGTAAGGCCTTTCCCTGAAGTAGTGGCTCTTGTAATAGCTTGTCAGAATGGGACGTGCCAGCAACCAACAGGGAGTCTTGGCCTTTGATTTTATGAAGAAGAAATACATCCATTTTCCCTTGTCAAGTCTTGGAAAGTATCTGCATCTCCCACAGGGAAAAGAGAAGGAACATGGTTAGAAATATAGTTATCAAGTTTGAGTTTGAATTCGGTGCATAGCAAAGAAAAAAGAAATATAGTTATCAAGTTTGAGTTCGAATTTTGTATTATACAAAGAAAAAATTTTGATTCAGAAAAAAAATCATCTATATATAATAAAATTTCACAATATAAACAAGTTACACAAGTCACATTATAAACAGGTTACACAAGTTGTAGACATATTAACTTTAGACCATAAATGCCTCCATAAAATCTTTAAAAAATGGTGCACATTAAACAATTAACACAGGAACCTGTAGTATCAATCCATGCTCTCAAGTCTATCAAGAAAATCGATTTAAACTATGAATAGAACACTCGAACTTCCATATTTATTTTCCCAATTCGAGCAAATTTGGTTAGTGTGGTTAGAAATGAGAAATATAAATTTTTAACAAGAAAATCTTACAAGGAGACCTCTTCCTCCTCCTGCATTCAAATACTGCAGCTCGTCCAAGTTTAAAGCTAGAAGCATTCAAATACTCTAGCAAGTCCAGTTTAGTTTAAAGCTCGAAGCATTCAAATACTCCAGCTAAGCTAAATAAGAAGAAAAAAGCTTGCTGCTTCATCTAGCTAAGCTAAGTAAGAAAAACAAAAAACTTACTGATTCAGTGAAAACCATGTATGAAGTTATGAACCCATCTATGAACCAGTTTTATCAGAACAAGGATGGTTTTGCAAAGATTGGCTGGTTCAACTGGTTTACAGGCCTAACCTACTCAAATTGTGGCCTTCAACTCGAAATGGTTGGTTCAGTACTGAACCAGCCAATTCTGTACTCAAACTGTCTATAAAAGCCTGAACTGGGTGGTTTGGTATAGAATTGTCTAGTTTTGTATGGGTCTATACACTGTGGGAGAGCACAAATTTGACCCTGAAAATAAACGAAGAAATAAAATAAGTAAAACAAAAACCATAAAACTAACCCTAGAACCTAGTAATTACTGGTAATATTAAATTGCTGAAAAGTTGACATTATCTTCATCTTTTATTTATCTATCCTTTTACTTAAAACTTTTAAGATGACCATTAATTATTTGAGGAGGTTTGAGAGTGGTTCCAACCTCATTGTAATTCATATGCAAAAGTAGTTTTAGATCCTATTCATAACTCAATAGACTTAACAATTTTTAGGATTGCAATGTTTCCATTGGATTCTATCATATGTGAGAGTATGGGATTGGCATTTAATCAAGAGCATCAACTTCTCTATGTACCTCAATGTTGGTGGTGCTCATTGTTGAACTCATCTATCATGAGCTTAGTGAAATTGTACCCTTCACTCAAGTA
Source organism: Larix kaempferi (assembly GCA_027924585.1). Taxonomy (NCBI): domain Eukaryota; kingdom Viridiplantae; phylum Streptophyta; class Pinopsida; order Pinales; family Pinaceae; genus Larix; species Larix kaempferi. Next base: position 32,696,633 of record BSBM01000445.1, on the reverse strand, counting down.
AAATTAGTTATTAGACATGGGAAGCATTTTTTACCCTATTTTAATGCTTGGATTAGGAAACTTTTTTTTAGAAAAGTTGTTTTTTACAACAACAAATATCCAAGATTTCTTATGGGAAGACAACAACCTTCACCTGATGCCTAAGTAGCAGCCATGCGTTATCATGTACTAAAGTTGTTTTTTACATCAATAAATAAGTGGGATTTCTTTTGGGGAGACAACAGCCTTCACCTGATGCCTAAGGAACAGCCTTGGGCTAGCAATACAATGGTGGTGACTGTGATCATGGTGGAAGCATTTTCTTTATCAAAGTATTTGTTGCAGGAAACCACCTTTTGGGCAAATGAACTTTGCAGCAAGTTGATTAGAAGCGTTGAGGGCACTTAATGGATTCAGTGGACAACTTCTCTGAGATTTTGAAGCACTGGCAGTTTTGTCAATTGGCTATCTATAAAAGTCAATATTCTCAGTTGATTGGATAATCTTCCATTTCAAAAAAAATCACTCATATTGCATCTTTGGAACACTGTTGCTTGTTCTTTGTATATACAAGCTTTTATTTATGTCTAAACTGTAACAAATGTTATGCTTTGGTGTGAGTATATCACTCGAGTGCTTTGGTAATATGTTGTGAATTTTTACTGTAATGTATTTATCTACTGCCCATTGGTAGTGGCAATAGATTTACTGCAATGTACTAATTTTTGCATCACTTCAATATTTTTTAAATTGCACTTTATAAAACATTGGTTCAATTTTACTTCAATACGCCAGCTGGCTTAACACATCAATTCTTCTGCAATCTAAACTGGGCTACTTCTGTAGAGATGGTAGGTATATTCTAAGATGAATGAGAAAAGTTCAATTCCTTTTTAAATTTGTTCAATTTAGATCCTCTAAAGTGAGGATGAGAATGTGGGTGTTAAACAAAGGGTTGCTATATCTTTTTAAAAACATATTGTCCCAGTGACCATGGCATTGTATGAGGGAAACTGCACATTCACCATCTTAGAAGTGCCATGCAAAGGAGGTAGGGAAATTGGATACCCACATTACCCAAAGTGCCATATGATGATCACTCCTGTCATTGTGGGATTTGATGGTTGCAGTAGCATTTTTTGTCCAGTGTCTGTGTTAAGTTTGTTCCACTAAGGAAGGCCTGTGCTCCTGAAAAGACTAATAGGTACGCAATTATGAATTAATTCTTCCTGGCAGATTCCTATCTGTCCTCCATAATTCGTGGTGAGCACTACATTGAATTCAACTTAATCGCCTCATAGAATGAGTGATCTCTTACCAGTGGCTAGTTCATTTCGCTTTCAACTGTTTTGTATCTTAGGTGGATCCCTTGCTCATCCGGTCGGCTTTATTTTCGGTGTGTATGTTTTGAGCACGGAGGTTGGTTATCCAATTTCACCAATGGTATTTTCTGTTGTGAAATGTTGGCAGTCCAAATACATTCTACCCAAGTGGATTCTACTCCGAAATATCCTATTTGTTTATGCTCATTTCCTTTATAATAAGATTTAGTAGTTTTACCTCTACCCTTAGCAGGAAGACGCCCAAATGTTGAAGATCCAAGAAGGTAGTTAGTAGTTTTGATAAGCATAAAGATGAGTTGACAGGATTTACTATGCATTGATCATTGGACCTCGATTGGGGTTTAATCGTAAGTCTAACTCAATGCTCATCAGACACTCATTATGGTTGGGAGGTTCGCCTACAAATTCTGATCAAGGGAGTTTTTACTGCACTTTTTTCATGGTGATTCTGTTGACATAGGAATAGTTCTAGGCATAGTTCTATTTGGAAGTCAAGCTTGTTGTGTTCAATCTGGGACTAACCTAGCAGTATTTTTCTTAAAAAATTCTGCTCATGGATCGAGGATCAACACAGATTTCATTTTGCTTTCACAGGTCTGAATACTTGAAGTTCTGTAATATTCATTGCAAAGCTTATATGATTATACTAATTTTTTGTAATGTTGGTGTATTGTGTGTGTCTGTAATGAGCTGGATAATGCAAGCATAAAGCTTGGATTGGCAAAACTTAAATGATGAGATATTTTGCATGATATCATCTCTCTTTGTACTCGATTGGAAGGTTAAAAGCACCATCGACAAGCTGGAAAAGAAATGGGTGTGGTCATTCTCATTGAAATTTTGCAGGGACTAAGCTGCATGCAGCTCTTGTTTCTTTAGTAATCAGTGTTTTCTATTTCTTGTTCTTGGTTTTGCGAAAACAGACTTCTATGCTTGGAAAATACAAAAATACCTTCTTTTCATTGTTGTTGTGTGCATACCTGTTTCTTCCTGTTACTCCCATTTTCATGGGTGTGCCCTATAGCCATGAAAATGCAGTCTTGAAGCACAGTTGTGCACTGTAGGCATTTTTGTAGCATGGATAATCAATAATGGGCAGTTGTAACAGTGTAAAGAAGGTAAAAAATCAGGCATTTACCCCTTATAGCAGCAACCTTAGCATCAAAGATGAACAGTTTCTCAGATGGAGATTGCAACAAAGCGGCCTTTTATCTAGCAACCCATTGTCTAAAGCAAGAGAACAGTAAAAGAGTGGCCCAGACATGCCCAGGGAAGCCATCCAAGTTGAAATAATAGCCCAACCTATAGGATTACCTCGAAATTTCAATTGTCAAATGAACCGTGGTGGACATCAAAGGGTTTTTCTTCTCCTATATGCTTGTAGGGCCATCCCTATTATCTTTGGCATTTCTTAGAACAAGCCGCATCCTTAATGAAGTAATGTTTTCACCTGTGGGAGGTTTTCAGTAGTGATGGAGGTGTTTGCATCAATTTGATTGGGAAGTGATATACCTTTTGTACCTTTTGCCTCAGATATACCTCGAACAATTGCAACAGTCAGCAACAGGACGACACTTACAAAGGGAAAACTTGTGATAAGCTGGATGTATGTCCTAGATCACAATCACTTGCTCTACTTGGATGTGTAGGCAGAGAAATGCAATAAGCATCATTCTCGCAAAAGAATTAAAAAAGAAATGAAGGAAAAGGAAAAAGAGGGCCTTACTGCTACTAAATTTTAACTCACTGAACCTTCTTGTTTCTCCAAATTCTGCGTGATCCTTCTTGTTTCTCCAAATTCTGCGTGATCTTTCTTGTTTCCAAATTCTCTTAAAGAAGAAAGTCTAATATTGTTGTGTTTCGTCCACGTATTAAGATTGATCTTGTCCTTGGTATGACTTAATCTCGTGTCTGTTTTATTGCTAAATGTTAGTTTGATTTTGAGCTTATTATATTCCCGAATTTGGGGGTTTTCTTGTGCCTACATTATCCAAGTGAGTTGTTTGTTTCCCCATGAAATTGAAATCTGCACTAACTGCTTTACTTTGACTCTGAGATTGATTTTGATGTGAGGTTTCCATGGACATTGGTGTGCAGCGTCTTGCTTCTGATACAATTCTTACTTATTTTGGTCGAGGAGGTTGTTTCTTATTTTGTGATTATTTTGTCGTCTGTGATTCAATTCGTTTGATGTTTCTAGGTCTTGTAGGGCTAGTTGCAATCTGAATAGGAAGCCACTCTTATTCTGATCTGGATGTTCTTTAGATTTTGAATTCAGTTGGATGGGGTATTTGACAAATTTACATGTTGCATTGTGCAGAGTATGCTTACACAGTCAACGTGAATTAAAAAAGTGACAATAGTTTTGGAGTGGTGATTTTGGAGCTGGTGACCGGCAGGCAACCAATAGATCCAGAATTTGGAGAGAACAAAGATCTTATAAAGTGGGTGTACAATAATATAGAAAAAAAGAATGGATTGCACGAGCTGTTGGATCCTGCTCTTGTGGGTTGCTTCAAAGAGGAAATGGTCATGGTTCTGAAAATAGGACTGCTCTGCCCAAACGCCCTGCCCATTGACAGGCCATCAATGAGGAGGGTGGTAGAGATGTTGCAGGAAGCCAACCCCCAGCACATGGCCAAAGCAACTGCCAAGGATGGCAAATAGTCTGATGGAACCTACAAGTTGCATTGTATAGACATGATGGTAATTGTATCTGGCCTAGAATTTTCTTCTTTGTAGAGCATTTACTGCCACTTTGTAGCTTTTAAGTTTGTTTAGGATTTGTTCATGTATACCGAAAATAGAAGCTTGCCAGCCCTGTAACTTTTTGGACATCATTCTCAACGAGAGTAGAATGGTTAGAGGCGCATGTATCTACCCTTTCCTTGGCAGCAAAGACTATACGCCATGCAGACTTTGCATCAGACACAACGCCCTTGGATATGATCGAAGTGCCCAAATTCAAGTGCGTCGTGGCTGATGCAAAATGTGCATGCCGTATAGTCTTTATCATCAGGGGGAATTGTGCTTCTGCGTTTTTCATATGTCTGCCTTTGGTTAATTAGTTGTGATGTCTGGCTAAGACTCACAGTTTGTTTCTTGTAAAAAACCATGCGGACAGTGGGAATCACAGATAGATACAATCATCTATGTACAGTCTTATTAATGGCTCCTCCCGTTCTACTCTCCTCGGGTAGAGACATTTAATTTTAAGCCAGAACATGAAGGTTTTTAATGTGATAGAGCTGGCAATCAGATTATTTTATTGGTTCTGCCTTGTATTCTCATTAGCCAGTGGTCATAAATTCTCATTTGGTAGAAGCTCAATTAGGGACATTTAATTTTAAGCTAGAACAAGGCTGTCAATGTAATGGAGCTAGAATTATTAGAGGACCTGAGCCTAATCGATAATGAAGATGAAATCAATGTAAAAGACATGGGCTTTGAACCCTAACACTATGTTTTACTTGTACTTTTCAATTTTGAAATGTTATTAGGCAATTTTTGCATGCATATAACTTAAAAGTTAAAAATCATAACTATTGTTATTGGTTTTTCAAATTTATGTCAATGAAAAAGTTGTCAAATTATTGTTTATCTAATCATTTGTTGATGTCAAAATTGTCATACCAATATACCTACCATGGCAACTTAGGGATAAACAAAAAGAAAAAACTCTAGCAAGAACTAAAGATAAATACATTAATATGCAAAAGGAGGAGAAAAGAATAGAACCACTACTCTAAACTAGAAGTAGGAATAGCGTTGGATGAAGAGTTGTCTCAATCACCATCAATCACCATGAATGATGAAGGAACCAATGCAAAGTCTAATAATGTCATCTACAGAATGTTTGGGACTGAGTGGACCAGGTTGGGTAGTGCTGGGGGGCACTCAAATGAAATCAAAATAATCTTTCGTAACAAATACACTGGAGATATAAGCTATAGAATGTTTGGGACTGAGTGGACTAGGCTAGGTAGCGCTGGGGGGCACTCAAATGCTATCAAAATAATCTTTCCTAACATATACACTGGAGATATAAGCTAAGATAAGATACTTTGATTAGTGTACAATGAATGACCACAAAAATGGGTCAATGGACTATGAGAGTACATGCAGTGTAATACAAACAGTGGTAGTGCAAATACAACTCCAATACCTATGCTAACAACAACAATAAATGTTCTAAGAACATAGCTAAATGACTAGATTAGAGAAAGAAAGAGTCAAAGGCATAATAAAGACATGATTGCATGAACAGAAACTCATTGAGAACATGTTAAGAGGATTGGAACTATAAGTTGGGGCCAAAAGAGGGGGGGAGATGAGGAAGAAGTCTCCACATCTGAACCCTTAATCACCATGAAGGGGTTGACAGTAGATACACTGTCTAAGAAGATCATTTGGAGAGAATACAAGGCTGAGGGAGCCCAATTGGGTAATTCTAGGACGGATCCTAGGGTGACCCCTAGATTGTGAAGGCTTATCACTCGTAACAATGAAGGCCGAGAGAAAGAATATTCACATGACTGGCTCGTTGCCTCAATGAAGCCTAGAGAGTAGTACATTACACAAAGGGAATCTGTCTCTGGCACTGGACCCCCCTAGAATTACAAGGACTACTAGGTCAATGAGGCCTAAGCAAAGGTCTAGGATGAGAGCTCGTCAAAAGTCCCATAGAGCTAGGACAACCCATTGAGAAGGGGGGTGTTAGGAAGAGATCCGGGGTCTCCCTAATCTAATATGCAGAGAAGATTAACCCTCTATTTGTTTCTTATTTCCCCAAGCTAGCCATACAATAGGGAAGAAAGGATCCATCCTCCTCGAAGGATCTGGATAGGGAGGACCACATAAGGACTACGAGCTATACCCGGGAAAATCCCTTAGAAAAAGAGCTAAGTAGTTGAATGAGAAAGAAATGTAGAAATGGATAGGTCAATACAATAATCAAATCATTTTGGACATGAAAAACTAAAAATTGAGAAGAGAGGTTCCTCAAAGAGTGTTATAAATTAAGAATAAAGATATCTAGTCATGGTTTGGAGAAAATAAGTTCTGTGCTCAAAATGGAATCTTTGAGATCACAAGTTGGGTTATTTTGCCAAAATTATTTATACACTATTACAGTCAAAGTAATTAATTGGAATTAATTTATGTGTAAACGTCATAAAAATGCCCAGATGTATAGAAAACTTCATACAAAGGCAAGTCAAACATAACCTCAAATGTAAACATTATTGAATAAATACCTTGAAGAATTAAATGAAATGAAATGAATTATATTAATGTTCACGAATGACCAAAATAGGTCAATGGACTAGGAAGAGCATTTGAGAACAGTCATAAGGAGTGCCTAGAGCATCTCCTAAGTGTTGATGTATATGTAACTTCGGAATGCATTTCATCTATGTATTTCATATATATTTATTGTACCCTTATAAGAGATGTGTTATTCCTCTACAAGGAAGTGTCGTCATGTGTATTGACAAGTGTTGCAAGTGTGTGTACTTGCCGATGGGTTATTAGACCACCAGGTGTGGGGTCGGCCCTGAAATATATATTATATTGTGGATGTACCTAGCTAGACAAGTCGGCCCCATAGTGTAACTGGGAAAATAGGTTAAGTATAAATAGAGATTGGGAGATCTCTATTTGATCACTCGAAAACTCACACTTCTCTCACTCAGAAAGTGGCGCACTAGTGAGGAGGAGGATCATCTGCTACTAGGAGACTATCTTAGTGTATTTTGGTTGTACTTTGGTTGAGTCATTGCTCTCTCTATCTCTGAGGAAGTTGTGGGGTTTTTCACCTTAGGGTTTTCTCCATGGAAACTCTTTGTCTCTTGTCTCTCATGCTTTTGATTCTTGTGATGCTTGTCGTACTTATTATGATTGTTATGCATTGATATACTGTACATGTTATTCTCTTAGTAAAGATCCTAGAGTATTGTGAATTAATGCTCAAAATTTAACATGGTATCAGAGCTAACCTGAGAAGAAGACATTGTGCAGTGACGAAAACTAGGGTTTCTTGTTTATTGGGTTTCTCTCCACAGATTTTGGAAAAAAAGTATAGTAGATTGACTCTACTCATTAAGGAGAATATATCTGTCCAATCAGAATTCAATTCTGAGCATTTTCAGATTTGGCCCTAAAAATTAGGGTTTCCTCAAAAATAGGAATTTCTAGAATCTAAAGACATAGATGGAAGCTCCTTGTAAAAATCGAATTTTAGAGCTTTGTATCGAGGTTTTTGGCCAGGTAGATCTCCAGGAAACGCAAACCCTAATTCAGGGCTCTCCTTAGTGAATCTGGGAAGACAAAAAGGAAGTTTTGAAGGGTGTAGCTTTGCAGATCTCAAATTCTGAATACACCAGGTTGATCAACTCATCAAGGTGCATCTTTCTATCCTTTCAGAAAGTTGAAATTCACATTTTGAATTTTTAGGATTTTTCCAACAAACTCTAATCCGAGACTAGATCCAATTTTCAGTAATTCAAGTGGTAAGACCTAAAACTTCTCTATTTCCATTTGAAGTACTCTTTAAGATGTCTCACCACACCAAGCTTGAGGATAAGCTTGAAGGGGTTGATAACTTCCGAGCGTGGAAGTATAGGATTGGGTTAATCCTGGAAGAGAATGAGTTGGGCTCATATATAAAAGAAGACATCCCTATCCCAGAGGATGAAGAGGCTAAGATATTGCATAAGAAGAACTTGGTCAAGGAAAAGAGAATCATTGTTGATTCTATCAAAGACCATCTCATCCCCCATGTGTCATCTTTGAAGACACCCAAAGAGATGTTTGCCTCCCTGACCAAGTTATTTGAAGGGAAGAACATAAATTGGAAGATGACTCTACAGAATCAATTGAAAGGGGTCAAGATGTTGAATGGAGAAACCATTCAATCTTACTTCTCCAAGGTCTCTCAGATCAAGGAACAACTTGAAGCTGTGGATGAAGTATTGGACAATGGTGAAGTTGTTATGACCACTCTGAATGGCCTACCTAGGTCAAGGGACTCCTTTATTCAAGGAATCTGTGGAAGAAAGAAATTGATCTCTTTCAATAAACTGTGGGAGGAATGCTCTCAAGAAGAAGTTAGACTTGTAGCTCATGAAGAAAAGATGGGAGGTGAAGATCAAGCTCTCACAGCTCACACCAAAAGAAGCAAGCCCAAGAAGGAGCACTCTCACTACAAGAAGTCCACTCACTATCACCAAAAGAATAAGAAGGATCTAAGGTGCTTCACATGCAATGAGAAGGGTCACTTTGCTTCAGATTGTCCCAAGAGCAAAAGGGATAACAACAACAACTCCAGCAAGAAGAAGAAGGGCAGCAAAAGAAAGTTCCATGCTCATACTGCCGAAGATGATGAACCTCCAAAGAAGAAGGCTAGGGCAGAAAGTGATGATAGTGATGATGACTCATCAAGTGAAGAAGAGTATATTCTAATCTTTGCTCTCACAAGTACTATCTCCCATGGTTGTAATGATTGGTTAATTGACAGTGGGGCTTCCAAACACATGACTAGGTTTAAGGAATCTTTTTTAAACCTATTTGAACATGAATCACCCCCCATAAGGTGAAACTTGGGGATGATTATCAATACCCAATCAAAGGAAATGGTGAAGTCTCCTACAACCTAGATTCTGAAAAATCTTTGAAGATCAAAGAAGTCCTTTATGTACCTGGGCTCAAGAAGAATCTTCTCTCCATCTCTGCATTGGATGCAAAAGGCATGAGGGTTGCATTTATAGATGGCCAAGTCCTAATGTGGCCAAAGGGTAAAACAATCGATGATGCAGTAGTGATTGGAGAGCAAGAGGGAGGATTGTATAAACTAAAGGGTCAGCCTAAACATGCCATGGTAAATGACTCCATGGAGCCAAGTGAACGTTGGCATCGAAGACTTGCTCATATGCATTATAGGGCACTTCCAATTGCAAGTAAGGCTGTAGAGGGTCTTCTTGAAATCAAGACTGAACATGAAGGTGTTTGCAAAGGATGTGCAAAAGGTAAGAACATTAAGAAGGCTTTCCCAAGCAGTGAAAGCAAGGCAAAAGGTATCCTGGAAATCATCCACTCAGATGTATGTGGTCCTATGTCATCCAGTTCTTTGAGTGGGTATGTTTACTATGTCTCGTTTATTGATGACTTCTCCAGGAAGACTTGGGTATACTTCTTGAAGAACAAAGATGAGGTGTTTGATAAGTTCAAGGAATTCAAAACCTTGATGGAGAATCAAACTGACAAGAAGATCAAAACATTCACATCCGACAATGGTGGAGAATTCACCTCAGGTGACTTCAAGAAGCTTTGCAGTGATTCAGGGATTAAGAGGGAGTTGACTACTCCCTACAATCCACAACAAAATGGATTTGTAGAAAGAAAGAATAGAACAATCATGGAAGCAGCAAGGGCAATGCTGCATGACCAGGATCTACCTATGCATCTATGGGTAGAAGCAGCTAGAATAGTTGTATATGTGCAGAACAGAACACCCCACAAGATATTGGACAACAACACACCATAAGAGGTCTTCTCTGGTAAGAAACCTGAAATCAGCCATCTCAGAATATTTGGTTGTCCAGTATACACTCATGTCCCAAAGGAAAAGAGGAACAAGCTATATCCTTCATGAACGAAGGGTATCTTTGTGGGTTACAATGAAATCTCAAAGGCTTACAGAATATACTTTCCAGGGTTCAAGAAGATTGATGTCAGCAGGGATGTGACATTTGATGAAAACTCAACATTCATCAAATCAAGAAAGACACTTGTTGAAGTTTATGAAGAACCTAAGAAACTAGATTTCAAGACACTACCATGACTGAAGCAATTCCAGATGTTGATTATGAAATTGAAGATCCACAACAACCTGTAGATCCACGCTGTGAGGATAACTCTCACAAGAGGAAACCTGCATGGGCTAGAGAGCTCATTCAAGAAGCAGAAAGATTTGGCATTCTAGAGGAAGAACACAGAACAAAGAAAAGAACCAGATCACATATCAGCTATGTTGCTTTACTCTGTGACATTATGAACAAAGAACCTTCCAATTATGAAGAAGCAGTGAAAAAGAAAGAATGGAAGGATGCCATGGTTGAGGAATACCAATCAATAATGAAGAATGATGTTTGGGATGTTGTCCCAAGACCTAAAGAGAAGTTTGTTGTGACTTCTAAATGGATCTATAAAATCAAGCATGATGCAGATGGCAGTGTAGAGAAATACAATGAAAGATTCGTAGCTCCTGGATTCTCTCAGAAAGAGGGAATAGATTATGAAGAAACTTTTTCACTTGTAGCCAAGTATACTTCCATCAGAACAATACTTGCCTTGGCTGCAACAATGAAATGGAAAATACACCAGATGGATGTCAAGACTAATTTCTTGAATGGTGTAGTTGAAGAGGAAGTATATGTGGAGTAGCCACTTGGTTTCGAAACACATGGCAGGGAGTTATATGTGTGCAGATTGAAGAAAGCCTTGTATGGCTTGAAGCAAGCTTCCAGAACTTGGTATGGTGGGATGGACAGTTTTATATCTAGTTTGAGCTTTACCAAGAGTAAAGCGGATTCCAACCTTTACTACAAGGTTGAGGAAGGGAATCCTGTGATTCTACTTCTGTATGTAGATGACTTATTTGTAACAGGAGATGACAGATTGATTGCAGATACAAAGAGGAAGCTTGCTGCTGAGTTTGATATGAAGGACCTGGGGATGGTGCACTGTTTCCTAGGTATGGAGGTGTGGCAAAGTACAGATGGGATCTTCCTTGGGCAAGGGAGGTATACTGTAGATATCCTGAAGAGGTTCGGGATGATGGATTGCAAGGCGATGGCCACACCTATGGCATCAAATTTGAAGCTTCTATGTGATGCTTCATCTGAGCCGGTTGATGTCTCTATGTATCGTCAGATGATTGGGTCCTTGATGTACCTAATGAACATGAGACCAGATATTTGCTTTGCGGTGAACACATTGAGTCAGTTCCTGATGGATCCAAGGAGTGTTCACCTAGTTGTTGTAAAGCATATTCTAAGGTACCTGAAGGGTACAGTTGATTATGGGCTCAAGTATGAAGTGAATCAAAAGTTTAACCTGTAGGGTTATGTTGATTCAGATTGGGTAGGCAGTGCTGCACATAGGAAGAGCACATCTGGGTGTTTCTTCAGTATGGGATCAGGTGTGATCTCTTGGTTTAGCAGAAAGCAGTCCTGTGTAGCACTGAGTATAGCTGAGGCAGAGTATGTTGCAGCCTGTTCAGGTAGCTGTGAGGCAGTATGGCTTTGGAAGCTACTATTTGATTTATTTGATCTCCCGTTGGATGCTACTGGTATCTTCTGTGATAACCAGATTTGTGTGAAGTTGTCTGAGAACCCAATGTTTCACGACAGGTCGAAACACATAGAGATCAAATATCACTATATCAAGGATATGGTGTAGAGCGGAGCAGTGAAGCTCCTGTATGTTGCGACGGATGAGCAGATTGCAGATGTATTGATGAAGCCATTAGCTAGAGTGAAGTTTGAGTACTTCAGAGAGAGGCTTGGTGTTCTTCATATTGATGACATTTCGAGGAAGAAGTGATGGAGACATTTGCTGAAGCCATTCCAAGCATGTTGGAAGGAGGATCCTGTCGAGCACCCAATATTCAGATAGATTATTCCAACATACAGAGTATACGAGATTTATTGTCAACCCGAGAAAGTCTTTTATTTCAAAGGATAAATGCACAGTCTATGCTTAAACACCAAATCACTATAATTGAATACTTTTATCCTCTAACAACTATGTTCATCCCAAGAATCTGTGTCATCCCAATTGCCTTCTAAATGCTACAATTTTAATTCTTTTCTACCATGCATCAACAAGAAATGATGTAAGATTCAACAACAATTGCAGATAAAAAGAAATCCTATTCACATCCTAGAACAATTATCTCTTCAATCTGATCACTGTTGAAAACCATAAGCATAAACTGAATATTAATCTAGAAATTCAATTGCAAAAGATTGAGTTCAACTACTTTAAGAGTTTGAATTACAGGAATGAAAATCAACAATCATAACAGAAAAGATAACTGCAAAGGTTCATGGGATAACAACTTAAACTGCAAGATGAACAAGGTTGTGTACGACTGTCACGTAAATTGCATAAAGAAAGTTTCCTACTCAGTCGACTGTCACTCTGTACCAATTACCAATCTCCAAGAAATGCAATCCTAATTATACTGCAATCCACACTTACGACTGCTGCGTACAAAGGAATCAAAACATCACACAACAATAAATTCGAGAAATCCTATTTTAACTCAGCAATCTCTGTGGAAGACGGGCCTAGCCTTCACACAGAGATGCTGGCTGAACAACGTAAAGTTCCTTTAAATCAGAGGTAACACTTTATATTAACAGAAGAATGATTACACAGTTTGCTCTTACTGCTAATACAATGAATGAATTCTTTGTTGTTCCACCCCCTGGGTCGAGACAGCTCCCCATATTTATACATGCAGATCATAACATCCGATCCTATTAACGGGCAGCCATGAAGATCTCTGATCTTCAGGCACCCTAAATAATACAAGCTATTACAAACGTGGCATAGTAAAGACATAGAAAAACGTGAGAAAGCTGTTGATTGGCCCAGGAGTGACGATCTTTCCAGATCACAATTATACTCGAGCAGTAAATAACTTAAAGATTTCCCATTATAGCGCATTCTGTTACAGCTGCCCTATCACAGCTCTGTCTAGAATGTTGCATTAGAACCACGTGCATTAATTTATGATTGGAACCTTGAGGATCCTTTTAAGCAGCAAACATCCCTCTTTTCAAGACTTGTTCAGCCCCACCTTCCTGCAGTCCACTTATCTCAAACTACCTTCATAAATCATAACATGTTAGCACAATTGAGAGATACACAGCCTTAATTATCACAATCATAAGCATTAATAAGATAAAGCAATGATCAGTCATACCTTGGCAGCTTGGGGGAATAAAGTGAGGACAACAGGTCTCATTAGCATGCTAAATTGTGTAGGACAGGGGAAAAAGAGGTGATCGAGGATGATAAAAAGGGGCCAATTCTGGGCTCAACATCTCTCCCCAACTATCCTGTTGCATGTCCTCATGCAACAACCTGCATCATTCAGAATCTGAGTCCTGTACTGAGCTCTATTCATGGAGAGAGGAAAAGTTGTAGGGAAACTCAAGCACCTCATCTGTCTTTAAAAAGCCTCTGTGAGTAACCCAATACTTTACAGCATCACTGCTCCCCTGCCCTAGTCAAGGAAAAAAAAATCCATATTATATGGTTTTGCTGGCCACCAAATGAGGGGGAAATTGAATTTCAACCCAACCAATTAACTCCACTCTCCCTCATACTTCCCACATAGCCATTGACTATGGAAAGTGCCTGCTTGAAATTCTTGAAATAATAAGGATCTCGGCTTCTAAGTGCAGAGGGGGCAGCTTGCCATCTGTACTTACTCCCTTCCAATGCTACCTACTGGTGTCTGAAAATGTAGTTGGTGCAAGTGGAAATCACTTCTTCTTGCAGTCTCATTATATGTTGTGCCTGGGGAGGACTTGAAAGGAAATCCTAATCTGAGTCCAAATCAATGACATTTCTAGGAGGCAGAAGCACTGGTTCTTGTGGGACAGTGTCTTCTAGCACATCTAAGTCTAATATGAGAGTTGTTGGTTCTTGTGTAACAACAACATCCTTTAGAATCTCTTCAGCATCGACCTTCATTACTTTTAGAGACACTGGTTCTTGTGTAACAGTGTCTTCTTTGTCCTTCTACTGCTGATATTGGATATCTTTCTCATTGTGTAGCTCCTCCTCCAAGATTTCGGTGTCACCTAAGGATTGTGTCTGTACCTATTCATCCTCACTCCACTGCATATCGGGAATGATATCCATTCCAGGGTTATCTTCTAATTGAAATTCAGGAGTTCCTGCTGCAGCCTTCAAGGATGTTGGTTCTTGTGTAGCAACATCCTGGCTTGCCTCTTCATCCTCTTGTTGTTGCAACTCTTCTCTTATGAGCTCTGTGTCATGGGAACCATCTAGGGTTACAACCCAGAGTTCTTCATTAAACTCCAGAGTGTCCTCTATCCCAAGTTCTTCTCCCATCTGTTCGGCCAATTGGACAATTTTACTCAGGGTTACTAGTTCTTGTGTTACAGCACCCTGTTCAAGTTTATCAATTTCTTGTCTTTGTGGCTCAGCTTCTAAAATCTCTGTGTCGTGGGAGCATTCTGGGGTTACAGTATAGAATTCTTCATTAAGCTCCATAGTGTCCTCCATTACAGGTTCTTCTCCCATCTGCTCTATAATCTCTGTATCATGGGAGCACTCTGGGGTTACAGTATATTCTTTATTAAGCTCCAGAGTGTCCTCCATTCCAGGTTCTTCTCCATCTGCTCTATAACCTATGTGTCGTGGGAGCATTCTGGGGTTACAGTATATTCTTTATCCCCATAATTATACATGATTTCATCCCCTAGATCCTTTGTCACAGGATTGGTGGCAGCTTCAGCAAGGATGGTTAAAGATGTTGGTTCTTGTGTGGCAGCATCTTCTTTTTCTGCAGCTTCCTCTATTGCGGGCGCAGGTTGTTGTGCTGAGCAGGTACGAAGTATAATCTTGTGGCCTGCCTCCTTAAAGATTTCTCCACAGGTGGGACAGATTACTCGTTCATATTCCTTGCTAGGATCGGTAGAGTTTGAATACTCCAGTTGGTCTGCAGCCTCTACCAATGTATATAGTTTCCTTTCACCTAGTTTTCTGCAAGTTTCCTTCTAGGTTTCCAATTCCCTTCAAAGTACTTGGAGGTCCTCTTTTAACAGTGTGTTCTCAACCATAAGTCCTTCAATTCTGGGTTCTTCCTCAACTGGCCTTTGTGGAGCATCCATTGGTCTCGGTACAAGGATCGGGGGCTCAACCTATGCCTCTAAGGTTTCCCATCTTTTTCTGGCTGCCTCTGCTACTGTAGCTGATCTAGTTCTTTTCTTTCTGATTGGTGAGGTTATGTTAAATTCATTGATTGATCTCTTTCTTTTCCTTTTTGGTGTTTTCTTTTATGGAGCTGGTATATAGGGATTCACAGCTGAGGTCGAAGGAATGTTTTCTTGCTCCTCATGCTGTTCTTCTTCAATTAAAGCTCCTCCTACCCACTCAGGTGAGGATTCAATAGTTGCTAGCTCAATGTTTTCTTCTATTGCCCTGGCTTTGTCACCTTCAGGTTCAATTGTCGCAGCATTTAATGCTACTCCAATTTCACCTTCTGCTGTCGGAGCTGCCCTATTATCTGGGTTTTCCACAAGGTTTTTATCTACATTCTCCCCTAACGGCTCTGCTTGTGCCCCCAATTGTTCTTCTTCTAATATAGTTTCATCCCCCCCAAATGGATCTGCTTGTGCCCCCGGTTGCTCTTCTTCTAATATAGTTTCATCCCCCCCAAATGGTTCTTCTTGTGCCCCCAGTTGCTCTTCTTCATCCCCCCCCCCCAACTTCAGTGGAGGGACTCCGGTCCTCCTGTTGTGGTGGAACTCGTACCTGCTGTAATGGGACAACCTACAAGGGAGCGGGTTGCTGAGCTCGAGCTGTGAATTGCTCCCAGGTTATATGATGCTGGGCGAGGGTTCTTACAATTATTAATTTGATAAGGCCATGGTGGGTGAGGGAGGAAAGTGGGTGCTTAGCAAACTGGACAAATGCCGCCATATGATGCAAGTCATGCAGTAGATAATATGGAATGTTCAATAAAATGCCATGGCGGAGATGAGAAAGTAAAGGGAGTTCAGAGTTATAAACAGTTTGGTATCTACCTTCACAAGTGATGTACTTCTTGAGAAAGACAGTAACCTGGTCCCATGGCCGCGGAAATGAGTGTAGTGTGATCCCTCTTCTGGATGATTGAACTTGCTCCCCCTCCAGTAAAAATGCTTCCTGTGCAGTCGTTGTGGGGACTCGTTGGTTAAACCATGCCCTTCCCACCTGCGGGATGGCAGTAACCTCGGATATAATGGCCTCGGAGACTTCTATGCACATCCCCCACACCGTGGAGTGAGTTTTGGTGAGGTTTAAAGCAAATTTCAAGGCTGCTTCCCGATTGAATCCATCTAGTTGCTCAAAAAATTCGATCCAGCCAGTGGCTTGAAAGATGGAAAGAACCTGAAGATTTTTCCTGAGTTCCTGTGTATTCAAAGGTTCATGAAGAACTGGAATCCCCATGGTCCTGGCTGTAAGCTGAAGTTTCTATCCAACAGATGACAGAATCCGAGAATAGAAGTTGCAGCATAGAGGATGCATGAATCGCTGAGTGGAGATCTTGTGGAAATGGAGAAATATGGAAAGTTGAGCACAGAAAAAAATTTGAAATTTCCATTCCGAATTGGGGAAGGTGGTAGTTATTAATGTTTATGTCATACAAGGGAAAGGTCTAATTAGGAATAATAGCGATACATATAAAGGTACGACTAATATTGTTCAATTATATCAACACTTAATCACGTGATAAATGAAATCCATACCTCATGAGACTGTGCGTCAGATATCCTGCGGAGAATGGTGGAGCATGCGATTGGTGACGTTGCGGAACCAAACTCATGCATAGTGATAAATATGATCATGATGACCAGGATAATGCAATAATTCCTTCCACCAGTGAAACACAAACCATCGCGTCCTCGGGGTCAGAATGATGAATTCGCCGGCACGACTAGGATGAATCAGATCCATATTTTAGCAGGTTTGGAGCAATTCTTCCGTTAACACAGGAGTTACCAATGCAAGTTGCCAGCAATGATATCACGGTCGACGAAAAAGATGTTGCAACCGCCAGGAAAGATTCACGGCCACTGGGATAAAAGAGTCACGGGATCGGGAAAAATTACGGCTGTCAGGGAAAAGTTTTACGGTGCCGGGAGATATGTCGCAGCCGCCGAAAAATATGTTGCAGCCACCGGAAAATGGTTCACGACAGCCGGGAAGAAGGCTTTACGGCCATAGGAATAAAAAGTCACGGCTGCCAGGGAAAAGTTTTACGGCGCCGCGAGATACGTCGCAGTCGCTGGGAAATAAGTTGCAGCCACCGGAAAATGATTCACGGCAGCCGGGAAAAGGGGTTTACGGCTACTGGGAAAACGATTTTACGACCGCTGAGAAATGATATTGCAATCGCTGGAAAAATGGTTCACGGCTGCCGAGAAAAGGTGTTGCAGCTATTGGGAAAGTTGTTGCAGCTGCCGGGAAATGGTTCACAGTTGCTGGGAAAAAGGGTTTACGGCCACCAGGAAAACGATATCGCATCCACTGGGAAATGGTTCACGGCTGCCAAGAAAAGATGTTGCAGCCGCTGGGAAATGGTTCACGGCTGCCGGGAAAAGTTGTTGCAGCCACTGGGAAATGTGATGTTGCAGCCACTAGGAAAGTTGTTGCAGCTGCTGGGAAATGGTTCACAGCTACCGGGAAAAAGGGTTTTACGACCACCGAGAAAATGATATCGCAGCCACTGGGAAATGGTTCACGGCTGCTGGGAAAAGTTGTTGCAGCCGCTGGGAAATGTGATGTTGCAGTTGCTGGGAAAGTTGTTCACGGCTGCTGGGAAAAAGGATTTTATGTCTGCCAGGATAAAAAGTCACGGCTGCCAGGGAAAAGTTTTATGGCGCCGGGAGATATGCCGCAGTTGCCGAAAAATGTGTTGCAGCCGCTGGAAAATATGTTGCAGCCACCGGAAAATGTGTCGCAACTGCCAATTTTTTTTTTTTTTTTTTTTTAAGAAAAAGGAAAATTCTGCACAGGAAGGCATGGGAAGACGACTCTCGTTTGACAGGCCCAATCTGGTCATTCTCCTGGCGCTTCCCTGGAAATTTTTGAAAAACAAATACAAATGAAAAGATCAAATGCAAAGAGAAGAAAAAAAAAAAAACAATTAGACGCTGCAGTAGAAAGTTATTTATGTACAGTAATTTAAAATGCAATTTTTAGTTTAAGGATTGGCAAAGGAAGAGAGAAATTCCTACTCTGGTGCCAGCTAATAATCTGGATCGGCGGTAATTTGTGAAATGAATGCATCTTTTGAAATAGGCTTACGATACAGTCGCAGTCTGTGGCCATTAGCAAGTAATGGTATATGGTTTTCATCGATGGTCACCAGACGGACAGTGCCATTGTCAAATACCATGTCGACCAAATATGGACCCATCCATCTTGTACGTAATTTACCTTTAAAATCCCTTTTGAACCTGGAGTCATATAGTAGCGCCCAGTCTCCCTCATGGAAGATTTTCTTTTTAATAAATCAGTCATGCCAGTTGGATTTCTGTTGCTGAAGCAACACAGTTTGGTCTACTGCAGCTAACCGTTTCTCATCCTATTCATTTAGTTGATTCAATCTTCTCTTCTGGGCTTTTGTTACATCTAGATTCATTTCGGTGGCTGTTTTCAGGGTTTTGATCACAAACTCAATTGGAAAGATGGCACTCTTCCCATACACTAGATCATAGGGAGAGAACCCTATGGTGTTGCGCCAAGTTGTGCAATATGCCCACAGTGCTTCCGGAATCCTGTCAGCCCAATCCTTTCGATGGCTCTTAACTATTTTAGTAAGGATTGCTTCAATAACTTTATTAGTACTTTCCACCTGACCATTGGCCTGGGGGTGGTAAGGTGAAGCCACCCTATGCTGCACATGATACTTCCGGAGCAACGATTCAAATTGGTGTGAGATGAATTGCAGTCCCCCATCGGTAACTACTTCCTTCGGTACCCCAAAGAGGGTAAAGATTTCACTGTACAGAAAATCAATCACCGCCTAGTCATTAGCCTTAGCCAAAGCTACAGCCTCTACCCACTTGGTCATATAATCAGTACAAACCAGAATGTAAACTTTCTGTCTGGAAGGAGGGCTGATAGGGCCAACAAAATCCAGTGCCCATCTATCAAATGGTTCAACTACTACTTGAGTTTGTAAAGCCATCTGATCTGTTTTATTAGGTTGGCCCATCCTTTGGCAGCTGTCACAGGATTGAACATACCTTTTAGTGTCCCTGAACAGAGTCGGCCAATAGTAGCCCATCCGCAGTGCTTTATGCCCTGTTCTTTTATCTGCAAAGTGTCCCCCACAAGGTCCATCATGACAGGCCTTCAGTATGTGAAAGATCTCATCTTCCCTTACACATCTCCTAATCTCAAGATGGGGTCCTCTGTAGAAGAGATGACCATTGAGCCAACAATACCTGGCACTTTGCTGGATAATTTTTCTCTTTTCTCGTTTAGACATGTGTGGCAGGAGCTTTCCTGCAACCAAATAATTAGCGACGTCTGCATACCAGGGGGAATGAGCTGAAAGTGCGAATAGATGTTCATCTGGAAAAGAGTCCTCAACAGGCAAACTGTCATCACTGTTAGTAAAACGAGATAAAAAATCAGCAACAACATTTTCTTTTCTAGGTTTATCTATAATGGTAATATCAAATTCCTATAATAACAAGAGCCACCTGGTCACTCTAGAATTGGTGACAGGTTTGTTCATTAAATATTTAATGGCAGAGTGGTCAGTGTGCACAACTGTAGGATACCCAGTAATGTAATGCTGAAATTTATTAATAGAGTAAACAATAGCAAGGAATTCTTTTTCGGTAACAATATAATTAAGTTAAGCAGGGGCTAAGTTTTTACTAACATAATAGATGGCATAAGGTACTTGACTATCCTGCTGTCCTAATACTGCTCCAATGGAGGTATCAGAAGCATCTGAGGAAATGTGGAAGGGTAGGGTCCAATTAGGTCCCCTTAGGATAGGAGCTATGGACAGCTTCTCCTTAAGCTTATCAAACGTTGTCTGGCATGCTTCACTCCACACAAACTGTGCATCCTTCATTAACAAAGAAAACAAAGGAGAAGTGAGTTTGGAGAAGTTTTCTATGAACCTCCGGTAATATCCAGCATGTACTAGAAAACTTCGCACCTCTTTCTAAGTTGAAGGAGTCGGTATATTTTTTATCACCTTGGTTTTTGAAGGATCCACCTGAATGCCATTGGTAGATATGAAATGCCCTAATACCACCCCCTCACTCATCATCATATGGAACTTTTCAGTGCTTAATGAGAGCCGAGTCTGTTCGCAGCGAATTAAAACCTTCTTTAAATTTTCCAGTGCTTCCTCAAAATCCTTGCCATAGGGAGTAAAATCATCCATAAAGACTTCCATACTATCATTAACTAATTTAGAGAATATGCCAATTACAGCTCTTTGAAATGTTGCCGGTGCATTACATAAACCAAAAGGAAGCACCCTGTAGGAAAACGTTCCCCAAGGGCAAGTGAAGGTGGTCTTATCCTGGTCCTCAGGAGCAATTAGAATTTGGTTGTACCCGCTGAACCCATCTAGGAAGGAGAAGAACTTTTTCCCTGATAGGGTATCAAGTACTTGGTCAATAAAGGGCAAAGGGAAATGATCCTTTTGCATAGCTTTGTTCAGTTCCCTATAATCAACACAGACTCTCCATTTACCATTTTTCTTGGGCACAATTACGAGTGGGGAAACCCACTCACTATCTGAAATAGGATATATAAATCCTGCTTCCAAAAGTTTCTGGATTTCCTCCTTCACTATATCCCTCAAATTGGGGTTCATGCGTCGTTGGGGTTGACACACAAGCCGGGAGTCATTTTTAATATAAATATGGTGGGTGCACAGATTAGAGGGAATACCCCTCATGTCTGTATACTCCCAGGCAAATGCCCCCTTATGTTCCTTCAAGAGACTGATTAGGCGCCTCTGTTCCTCTAAGGAGAGACCAGGGTTGATATTCAAAGTCCTTCCATGCTCTACCTCAATAGGAATACTTTTTAAACTTTTCAAAACTGGAATTATTTTTGTGTCACCAACTAGTGCTTCTTCCGTAATATTTTCTTGTTCTTCCTTACCAAGGGTAATGTTCAGGATTTGATAGATCTCTTTATCCACTGAAGCAGGTTCACTAATAAAATTACTAATAGCATCATCTTCTGTTTCATTTTTAAAAGTCAAGGCCTTCCCTATAGTTAACAGTGGCTGAACATACTCCTCCTCCTCCTGCTCTACCCAAAGGGAAGTCTCAGCCTCTAGACTTGGCCGAGCTGGAGGATACAGGGTGAGGTTTTTAGTCTCCGTACTGTCAGATATAGTCATGGACCCTGATCGACAGCTGATGTAAGCATCGGCTATGGCCAACCAAGGCCTCCCCAGGATCAATGGGTGTACCCCCAGTTGTGATTTCAGTTGTAATATCAAAAAGTCAGTAGGGTACTCCCATGAATCCACTGAGATAACAAGGTCGTCCAGAATCCCTTCGGGTTTAATAGTGGATCTGTCTGCCAATTCTAAAATGGTAGGGGTTGGTCTAAAATTAGTGAGTCCAAGCTTCTTTACGGTCTCAATTGTTATGACATTGATTGCTGCTCCTAAGTCGACTAGCACATTGGGTATCTACGTTTGTCCTATATGTACAGTGACAGTAGGATTTCCAGGGTCGTCGTACTTGGTCACAGGGGTTTTTCCTGTTATCAAAGTAGATAAATTCCCTATGACGTGAACAGTGGGAGGATCTATGGGTTTCCTCCCTAGTTTCTTAGTGCACAGGTCCCGAACGGTTCTAGCATAAATAGGCACGTCTTGAAGAGATTGAAGAAGGGGGATTTTGATGTAAAGATTCCTTAACTCTCCTAGGACGTTAAACTGAGGTTGCCCCCCTACTTTTGGTAGCATTAGTCTCTTGGGGTATGGTGGTTCCCTTATCAGCTGGGTAGGCTGTGTATTGTCTGATTTCTCATTTGATGTTTCAGCCGTCCCACCTAAGGGATGCTCAGCATCTTCAGTGATAGGAACTGTATCGAATAGATGCTGTGAACTCCCTCCTTCTTTATGCATAGAAGGTGGAGCATCTTCTGTAATTACGGGTTCTACTATTTTCCCAGATCGTAGACGAATATCATTACAAGGTACAGGGGAAAGGGAGTAGGCCGGCATATTGACAGTTTCCAATTGATGGACTATTTTATTATTCGGGTTAGTATTAGGTTGGGCAGGCAGCTGAGGCCGTATTGGTATATTAGGGACAAAATTATTCTACAGCTGCAGCTGCGACTGCTGAGGTGGGTATTGAGGATATTGAGGAAATTGAGGGTATGGAGGATAATATGGTGATTGTTGAGGTGGAGGTGGTTGAGGAAACTGGTTCCCAAGATGGAAGTTCCTCCACCCAGGAGACCATGACATAGGTTGATGTGGTGGCTTTGTCCAAGGACTCCATGAATTATAATTTTGCATTGCAGGTTGGGAAGGATTCCACTGAGCATAATTTGAAGGGAATTGTGTATTCACGTTTTGCATGTTATTATTCCAATTGCTCATATTATTAAAAAATGGAAATGAGTCCAAATGCATACCTTGATTTCGAGGATGCCAAGGTTTCTTCTGTGCAATGAAATAGGTTGATTCCACTTCTGGAGTTGATGCCTGCAGAATAGCCTTCACTTGGGGAAGTGAGGGGCATTCTTTCATGTCATGGTTCAGCTCACACAGCTGACATACTTCTACTTTGTCAAGCGGGCATTCTTTCAGCGGATGATTCTTTCTACATCGGAGACAGAACACACCTAGTGTGAGATCCTCCACTGCCTATTTTTGTTTTGCCTTCAGGACATCGATCTCCGAAGAGATGGAGCTCATCATTTCTGTTTTAAAATTTTCAAGGATATTTCCTATCTCTGCACGGGTAGCTCCTCCGTTGGACAACTTCTGAGTTCTGTCGAAGACATCATGTTCCAGCTTATCCCGTTTGTCCCGCTTATTGTTCCTGGAAGACCCCCTGGAGTATCTCTTACATAATTCCACAATCTTCCCAAAAGGTTCTTTGGAGATATCTCCCTTTCCTAGTAGGTTTAACATGTCTAAACAATCATACCTGATCCCACGAAGCAAGATTATCTTGAGCACATCTAGCCCCATGTTCGTCTGTCCGGATCTTTGCACATTGTACAGCAACCTTTCTACAAAATCCTCCAGACTTTCATCCTCCTTCTGCACCATTTTGAATAATTCCTCTCTTTTGTCCTTGGTGTTGCAATATTCCTGATATTTTTCCAGGAACACTTGTTTCATCTTATCCCAATTAGCAACGGTTCCTCCCCCAAGGCTCATGAACCAATGTAATGCATTGTCCTTCAGGGTGGCGGGAAAAAGTTTTAGCTTTTGGGCATCGGTGACATAATCATAACTGCGACAGAGGATATTGAATTCAAAAAGGAATTCGTCTGGATCTTCTGCCACCCTTCCATGGAAGCGAGGAAACACTGATGGTGAGATGTTTTTCATAGGGGATATCCCTTCTGGCTGCCGAATCGGAAATTGCAATGTAGCCATCGTTCCCTCAGGCAGGGAGTGATTTTCATGATGATAGTTTTCCACCATCGCTTCTTCCTCGTCAGACTCGTGTCTGTTACTCATCTCCTCTTCTATTTTCTCTTCTCCGTTCGTTCCTGTGTTCTTTTCCTCATTTTTTCCTTCGTCCTTGTTTTGTTCCTAATTAGCAAACTTCTGGTGGAACTGCGTCCACTCTTCTTCAGTTACATCCTTCCCGTAAATGGGGGAGATTGGACCTCTACCAACAGATCCAGTTGTAACAGTTGTGTCTTCCTCAGTTGTAACAGCAAGTTCAGTTGTAACAGCTATGACAGCTATGCCTTCCTTAGCAGGGATATATGAGGGAGTCACAGCTGCTTGTGTATTTTCCACCATGGATCCTGATGCTGGCGCCCCAAGATCAGCAGGGTTTCTTCTGATAAGAGTTTCTTGATGATGAGCCCTGGTGGATGAATCAGTTCTATCAACAATATCATCGATGAATGTTCTTCTGCCCAATGGTGGTCCTCGACCGCGACTCGAGCCACCTGCACTGTTAGTATTTTGTGGGGTTTTGGGAGTTGGGAGGTGATCGCATTTTACCCTCCTTGTATTCATGCGAATCGAATCATTTCAACAAAGAAAAGACTGACTAGAAACAATTACCAGATGCAACTAATGATTAGTGTTTAATTTTTATCCTTCTCCGGAAACGGCGCCAAAATGTCGAGCACCCAATATGCAGATAGATTATTCCAACATACAAAGTATACGAGATTTATTGTCAACTCGAGAAAGTCTTTTATTTCAAAGGATAAATGCATAGTCTATGCTTAAACACCAAAGCACTATAATTGAATACTTTTATCCTCTAACAACTATGCTCATCCCAAGAATCTGTGTCATCCCAATTGCCTTCTAAATGCTACATTTTTAATTCTTTTCTACCATGCATCAACAAGAAATGATGTAAGATTCAACAACAATTGCAGATAAAAAGAAATCCTATTCACATCCTAGAACAATCATCTCTTCAATCTGATCACTCTTGAAAACCATAAGCATAAACTGAATATTAATCTAGAAATTCAATTGCAAAGAATTGAGATCAACTGCTCTAAGAGTTTGAATTACAGGAATGAAAATCAACAATCATAACAGGAAAGATAACTGCAAGATGAACAAGGCTATGTACGACTGTCACATAAATTGCATAAAGAAAGTTTCCTACTCAGTCGACTGTCACTCTGTACCAATTACCAATATGCAAGAAATGCAATCGTAATTATACTACAATCCACACTTACTACTGCTGCGTACAAAAGAATCAAAACATCACACAACAATAAATTCGATAAATCCTATTTTAACTCAGCAATCTCTGTGGAAGATGGGCCCAGCCTTCACACAGAGATGTTGGCTGAACAATGTAAAGTTCCTTTAACTCAGAGGTAACTCTTTATATTAACAGAAGAATGATTACATAGTTTTCTCTTACTGCTAATACAGTGAATGAATTCTCTGTTGTTCCACCCCCTGGGTCGAGACAGATCCCCATATTTATACATGCAGATCATAACATCTGATCCTATTAATGGGCAGCCATGAAGATCTCTAATCTTCAGGCGCCCTAAATAATACAAGCTGTTACAAACGTGGCATAGTAAATACATAGAAAAACGTGAGAAAGTTGTTGATTGGCCCAGGAGTGGCGATCTTTCCAGATCACAATTATACTCGAGCAGTAAATAACTTAAATATTTCCAATTATAGTGCATTCTGTTACAGTTGCCCTGTCACAGCTCTGTCTAGAATGTTGCATTAGAACCACGTGCATTAATTTATGATTGGAACCTCGAGGATCCATTTAAGCAGCAAACATCCCTCTTTTCAAGACTTGTTCAGCCCCACCTTCCTGCAGTCCACTTATCTCAAACTACCTTCATAAATCATAACATGTTAGCACAATTGAGAGATACACAATGTAATGTCCCTTGTTAGGAATTTTATTAAAATTGCAATTTTCCACTTTTTTCCTTGGTTCGACCTTGGACTAGTTTCGATCTCGAGGTCCCAAATTTGACCCAAATGATCCCAAATCTTCTGAGAAGGTATATGAATGATATTAGAACATAAATATGTGTTTCAGGGATGCCTTTGTACCTTTAAAACACTTCTGCAAATACTCTTTCAATTCTGGTCAATGTAGGTAACTTTACTAGTGATTTCCCTTTGACTAGTATTGGTCTCTAGGTCTCAAATTGACTCCAAATGCCTTCAAATCTTCAAGGAAGGTTTATGAATGATATTAGGAATTGAATATGATGTTCAGGGATAACATATGGCCACCAAAAGACCTCTGCAAACTCTCTTAAGATTCTGGACCAAGTATGCAATTTTACTAGTAATTCGGGGTTCAAATCCCCCTAAGGTAAGTACTGAAAATGGCTTCCCAAATGCCTCCAAACCCACTCAAATTTATGAATAGAGGTATGTAATGTGTTAAGTATTTTATTAAGGTCTCATATGCACCATTAATAGTTTATTACAACTGTTCTCACCCTCTCCCATTCAACTGCAAAAATCACCAATTCGACCCTTGGGGAAATGACACTATTTCTTCTCCCAATGCAATTAAACTGAGTAAAAATGCTTCAAATGCTCAAGTACAGTACATTAAACTTGTATAAGACATCCATGGCAGTATATTTATCACAAATATATCATAGAATCATCCATTCATTCGAAATCATCATCAATACATTGGCTCACAACAAGGTAGTGGGGAAATGGCATTGTTCTTCCATTAAAAATGAGATTTATACATTTCTACTTGGAATTTCGACCTGAAACTTCTTGGAAATGCAGAACAAAGTATTTAATTCATATTAAAAAATAAATGGGGCATTAAGAGCTTCCCAAAAGAGTACAATAGCTCACCAAAAACACCCTCCCTCAAGGATCAAGAATATGCCATCAAAACTGGAAATGGTTGAAGGAGTGAGCTGCAATAGAAGAAACCATGAGCTGCCCTGTAGCTTACACCTAAAAATAAATACTCCATTAAATCTCCAAATGAAAGGTCTGAATGGCCTTTCCAATTACCAACTTGGATGGGAATCTTTCACCCTCGAAATTGGCTAAGGCAAGAAACTAGTCATCCACTAGCTCTCCCTCTTCACAAATGCAATTGCAAATTCTACAAATGATCAAAAGCCATTCTCATACTTCATTTCTACATTTTATAACCAACATTAGCCTTCTAAGGGTCGAAATCCTCTCAATAAATTCAATAGATTTTCATTTAGGAAATATTCCACATTTGCCACTTGTTTCCTAGTTCCAACCTTCCATCTTCTCCCAAATTCGATTTTGAGTCTCTTTGGCTTCTCCCACTCCCAAATTCGCCTTCTTTGAGCCTATTTTTGGGGCTGACATGTCATAGTGGTCAGATGTCAGAGGTCAGGTCTGCAATTTGTCATAGTTGTCATAGATGCTCCATCATTGGTGTCATAGGGCTAGGGAATCTAGCCCAAGTGTCCACAAACTTCCACTTTGACTCTTTATCTTCCATGGAGGTTACCAATCCTTCCAAATTCGACCTAATATGATCAATGACATGTGTTATGACTTACCAACTCACCCAAGAGTGTTCACATTCCCATTAATTCGAATTTGCAAAAGAGAGATACCATGTATTATGAAAAATCAAGCTAGTGTGGGTCCCACATCCTCCATATGTCTCCAAAACCATTTGTCACTTAGGATTTCTCTTGAATTTCTTTATTCACTCTATTTATTAAATACTTGAACCCTTCTAATGTCTAAACATCATTTATTATCTCCCTTATTCCAAATCCCAAAGCTTCCACCCCAAACCTAGGAAACTAGTAATTTTCCTCCTTGGCAATTATTTGACCCTTCACACCAATTTTACAAACTCTAATGAATATGGCTAATGTGATTAGGCCATTGTGACCCAATTCCAAATTTGGGACATGACAAATCCTCCCTTCCCAATATTGCTTGTCCTCAAGCAATTTCAAACAAGGGTGTTGAAGAACCTGCTTTCTGTATAATTCTTTGAAGTTGCCATTGAATTGCCAAACCTTGAGTCTTTGGGTTTCCATGAAGATTTTAGAGAGGAACCACCATGCTTGCTGCTGCACTACTCTGATAAAAATCACTTTATTAAGTGGGAAATCCATCTCCCATACTTCTTGTTTCCCCCAAAAAATTGAAACCAATGAGATAAAAATTATTCCAGGGTCCCATTGCTTGTATTGCACCCCAACAATTAAGAGTGCTATCCAACCTACACCATTAGATAAGAGGATTCCTGGATCCCATTTTCTTGTATGCATTCTTCCAAACATCATGAGTACCAAATATATATCATCAAAGTACATAACAACATAATGAAAATGTACATCAAGGATATGCTTCATCAAAGAGTCATGAAAGTGCTTATACCTCCAAGCAAGTAGACCACCATTTTCCAAGTGCATACAAGCTTCAAGTGACCAATCAAATCTGCTCCAATGACATAGGTGAGGGTCCCATGTCCTATAATGCTGCTCCAAAAGGATGTGATATGCATCAAAATATTCAGCCATGTATTCTTTCATCCAAGAAGTGAATGAAGAATCTCCACTAGAATCTGAACCAAATAATGAGAAGAAAAAACAAGGAGACTTCAAATGATTCAAAGAAGTCTCACCCATACATCCATGAATGTGAGAATCATAAAAATGTAACAAAGTATGTGGCTTCCAACAAAAATGCTCTCCCATCATAAATCTATTCATCCAAGTGTTGGATGAAGTTCCTCTAACATCAAATGAACCCAGTGTTGAGCAAGAAAAACCATGAGTATTCAAGTGACTCAAATCCATATCATAGGTGCATCCATGTAGATGTGAATCATCATAAAGTGACAAATTATGCTGCTGCAAATGTGAATAAGAATGTGCTCCAACCATGTCATCATAAAAGTTAAATATAGGAGTTCCATACTCCTCATGTGGCACCATCAAAAAGAACCCTTTCACCCATACTTCATTGAGACTAATACTGCAAAACATGGAATTGTAGGATGTAGGAGAATGTACTAACTCACCCAAATGATCAAAAAGTTCAGGAGTTTCATCATGGGAAGGATCCATGTGGGTAGTATCATGCAGCTCCTTCAAAAGTGTGAACTCTTTGTCATAGTTTGGTTCCAATGTAGAGGAATCATGCTCTTCTTTAAAAACTGCATAACCTTCATCAAGAGACAATTCAAGTTCCTCTTCCACCACATCAAGTGTTTGGATCTCTTCAAGTTCATCTTCAAACACATTAAGCACATTCAAATTTCCACATTTCTCATGATCCACCATGTCATGAGAATCCTCCAAACAATCTACCATTTGACAATCTGAAACATAGGAGGAAAAACAAGTATCTTGCAACTTTTCAAGAAGTTGCTCATTTTGAATTGTGAGCTTATGATTATCCTCATTATTCTTCAAGTATGCATCATGTAACAATTCATTAAGCTCAAACAAATGGTTCCTATCAAAAAGAAAAGAAATGAAATTACCTTTGATGTGGCACATTGCTCTTTGAATCTTCTCCATGTCTTCAAGGAAGGATGTTTCCTCCAATGAAGTAGCTCTCCAACAAGAATTTGACACCAATGCTTGAGTGTCATGGAGAATGCTAAGGGACTCTTGGATATTATTTTCATTCATCTTTAAGGACCCTTCAAGAAAATGAGGCTCTTGCAAATGAACCTCCTCATCTTCTTCAATTTTGCTTGGACCAACTTCATGAAGCTCAAGTGGTGATGGGGAAGTTGATCTTGGTTCTTCTTCAACCGCTACAAGGTCTTCATTATCATGCTTAATTAAACTTGTACTTGTAGAAACACTTTCAAAAGTGATATCTATGTCACCAACATAGAGGTGTGAGCACCCATCAGTAGGTACTCCTTCATAGTTTAAGCATCCATCAGTAGATGCTCTTTGGTTCATGTCTAAGCTAGAAGGTGTCTCGAAATGATCTTCCATATTTTCAATAGAATCTTCTTCATGCTCTTGTGATGTCTCTTCCTTTTCCTCATTAAAGCAAGCTGATGCATTTCGCCCCTTGTTTTCCTTAGGATCAATATATTTGGAATCTCTTCTTGAATAAATCTCAAAAGCTCTCCTCAAGGAGGACATCATTTCATGCACACATATATGATACTCGCTCCAAGGGTTTTTACAAGAAGGGCATAAACCTTTCTTCACTAACTCCACATCTTCATTTTTGGGCCTATTTTCAAAAACATGTTCAGCATAGTACTCAAAAGACATGGCATTTTGTGTATTTTTGTTAAAAGCAAGATATTCTTGATATTTTTGATATTGTTGGGGCAAGGTTTTATATTTTTCTCTCCATATTTGGAACTCACTCATAGAATTATCCTTGGTTGGTGTGACACACTCATATTCATCAGATTTAAAGTCATAAGAATAATCTTCATTTCTCTTGAAATTGTAAGAAGTGTTGCATGATGGCACCTCTTCCTCATACCATTCACATTCTGCTTCATATTGCTCATAAGCATCTGCATATTCCTCATAAGAATTGTACTCATAGGATTCATCATAATAGTAAGACATGACTGCCAATTATTCTTGAATGTATGTACCTAATACACAGGTGCAAGGACCATGCTCTGATACCACTATAATGTCCCTTGTTAGGAATTTTATTAAAATTGCAATTTTCCACTTTTTTCCTTGGTTCGACCTTTGACTAGTTTCGATCTCTAGGTCCCAAATTTGCCCCAAATGATCCCAAATCTTCTGAGAAGGTATATGAATGATATTAGAACATAAATGTGTGTTTCAGGGATGCCTTTGTACCTTTAAAACACTTTTGCAAATACTCTTTCAATTCTGGTCAATGTAGGTAACTTTACTAGTGATTTCCCTTTGACTAGTATTGGTCTCTAGGTCTCAAATTGACTCCAAATGCCTTCAAATCTTCAAGGAAGGTTTATGAATGATATTATGAATTGAATATGATGTTCAGGGATAACATATGGCCACCAAAATACCTCTGCAAACTCTCTTAAGATTCTGGACCAAGTATGCAATTTTACTAGTAATTTGGGGTTCAAATCCCCCTAAGGTAAGTACTGAAAATGGCTTCCCAAATGCCTCCAAACCCACTCAAATTTATGAACAGAGTGTGAAAATCCTCACAGCAGATCTAAGAGATGATGTATCTCACAAGAGAATAATTATGATTAAGCAAGAAAATAGAAGAAGAGTGATACATGCAGTATAATGAGCAACAGAATAATATGGTACAGTAGAACTCAGATAGAAGCAATAATACTTCGGTCATACTATGTTATTAATCACAAATGGACATATAAATAATACAATGCATGAGGAATTCGAATGCCTAAGGTGGCAATTCGAATTAGCCTTCATGGAGTGATCAAAGGATCACTGGAGTGTCATCGGAGCACAACTAGGTGTCCTCATGATCATCAGAGCGCAACTGGAAGTCTTCATCATCATCAGTGGAGTCATCAATGCTCAAGTAACTGTCAACCATTAGTCAAACTAACTCTAGTAGGTGTAACTGAGTGTAACTCAATGTAACTAAGTGTAACTGAGTGTAACTGAATGTAACTGAGTGTAACTGACTGTAACTCAATGTAACTGAGTGTAACTGACTATAACTGACTGTAACTGAGTGTAACTGAGTGACAACTGGACTGGTAGGTGAAGAAGGGCGAGTTGCTCCCTAAAATCAAGGAAGAAGGGCGCACTGAGCAACTGGAGGGCTAAAACTGAATAGTGAGAAGCTCCTGGGGGCTAGCTAACTGAGGGCTAGGTGCTGGACTGATGACTAGGATGCATGCAAAATGCATGCAAACCCTAGAATGCATGCAAACCCTAAAAGGTGCATGCATGACTGAAAATGTAAATGATCAAAATACTGGTGGGACTAGGATGGAGTATAGGAATATCCTAACACAGAGGTATGTAATGTGTTAAGTATGTTATTAAGGTCTCATATGCACCATTAATGGTTTATTACAACTATTCTCACCCTCTCCCATTCAACTGCAAAAATCCCCAATTCGACCCTTGGGGAAATGGCACTATTTCACCTCCCAATACAACTAAACTGAGTAAAAATGATTCAAATGCTCAAGTACAGTACATGAAACTTGTAGAATACATCCATGGCAGTATATTGATCACAAATATATCAGAGAATCATCTATTCATTCGAAATCATCATCAATACATTGGCTCACAACAAGGTAGTGGGGAAATGGCATTGTTCTTCCATTAAAAATGAGATTTATACATTTCTACTTGGAATTTCGACCTGAAACTTCTTGGAGATGCAGAAAAAAGTATTTAATTCATATTACAAAATAAATGGGGCATTAAGAGCTTCCCCAAAGAGTACAATAGCTCACCAAAAACGCCCTCCCTCAAGGATCAAGAATATGCCATCAAAACTGGAAATGGTTGAAGGAGTGAGCTGCAATAGAAGAAACCATGAGCTGCCCTATAGCTTACACCTGCAAATAAATACTCCATTAAAGCTCCAAATGAAAGGTCTGAATGGCCTTTCCAATTACCAACTTGGATGGGAATCTTTCACCCTCGAAATTGGCTAAGGCAAGAAACTAGTCATCCACTAGCTCTCCCTCTTCACAAATGCAATTGCAAATTCTACAAATGATCAAAATCCATTCTCATACTTCATTTATACATTTTATAACCAACATTAGCCTTCTAAGGGTCGAAATCCTCTCAATAGATTCAATAGATTTTCATTTAGGAAATATTCCACATTTGCCACTTGTCTCCTAGTTCCAACCTTCCATCTTCTCCCAAATTCGATTTTGAGTCTCTTTGGCTTCTCCCACTCCCAAATTCACCTTCTTTGAGCCTATTTTTGGGGCTGACATGTCATAGTGGTCAGATGTCAGAGGTCAGGTCTGCAATTTGTCATAGTTGTCATAGATGCTCCATCATTGGTGTCATAGGGCTAGGGAATCTAGCCCAAGTGTCCACAAACTTCCACTTTGACTCTTTATCTTCCATGGAGGTTACCAATCCTTCCAAATTCGACCTAAGATGCTAAATGACATGTGTTATGACTTACCAACTCACCCAAGAGTGTTCACATTCCCATTAATTCGAATTTGCAAAAGAGAGATACCATGTATTATGAAAAATCAAGCTAGTGTGGGTCCCACATCCTCCATATGTCTCCAAAACCATTTGTCACTTAGGATTTCTCTTGAATTTATTTATTCACTCTATTTATTAAATACTTGAACCCTTCTAATGTCTAAACATCATTTATTATCCCCCTTATTCCAAATCCCAAAGCTTCCACCCCAAACCTAGGAAACTAGTAATTTTCCTCCTTGGCAATTATTTGACCCTTAACACCAATTTTACAAACTCTAATGAATATGGCTAATGTGATTAGGCCATTGTGACCCAATTCCAAATTTGGGACATGACACACAACCTTAATTATCACAATCATAAGCATTAATAAGATAAAGCAATGATCAGTCATACCTTGGCAGCTTGGGGGAATAAAGTGAGGACAACAGGTCTCATTAGCATGCTAAATGGTGTAGGACAGGGGAAAAAGAGGTGATCGAGGATGATAAAAAGGGGCCAATTCTGGGCTCAACAGATCCTTCACATGGCTATGGATGTAAGCGCTGGATGATGAGCATCAGGATGATGTTCTAGTTTCTACTCTGTATGATCAGTTGGATCATTTACATTTGTGTATATATGGATCAGGATGATGATGGATATGATCAGTTGGATCATTTATATGTATATGTATTTACGCATCATGTTGGATGCTGGATATGATTAGTTGGATCATTTGTATATATTTTGTATATGCATCATGTTGGATGCTTGGACCATGTATCTGTATTTGTATCAAGTGGATACATTGTATGATCAGGTAGATCAGGTATGTTGATATATATCAGGTATGATCAGATGGATCATGTATTTGTTTGTATCAGGTGGATACATTGTATGATCAGGTGGATCATGTATGATGATATGTATCAGGTAGATACTTGGTATGCATCAGGTGGATGTAGTGTATGATCAGGATGATCATAGATGACGAGCTTCAGGATGTTTCTCTAGATGACATGTAGCAAGATGTTGCAGTGATGATAATCAGGATGATCATGTGTACATCAGGATGATGTATGGTGAGTATTAGGGTGATACTTTATGGCCGTGGATCAGGTTGTGCAGATGAGCATGTCTGGGAGATCCTATAGGTCGGAGTTGTGTACCCGTAACAGCCTGGGATGCTCTTACGAGACATTGCTCTGGGAGGACATGTAATTTGTGCCCTGGGAGATTTCAGGTCGGAGTTGTGTACTCATAACATCCTGAGATGCTCTTGCGAGGTTTTGTCCTATGGCATGTAATTTGTGCCCTGGGAGATTTCATGTCGGATTTGTGTACTCGTAACATCCTGAGATGCTCTTTCGAGGTTTTTCCATGACCACATGTAATTTGTGCCCTGGGGAGATTTCAGGTCAGATTTGTGTACCCATAACATCCTGAGATGCTCTTGCTAGGTTTTGTGGTGACCACATGTAATTTGTGCCCTGGGGAGATTTCAAGTCGGAGTTGTGTACCCATAACATCCTGAAATGCTCTTGCTAGGTTTTGTGGTGGGGTCACATGTAATAAGTCCTGGAGATCTGGATAGGATGAAAAAGGACTCAGATGCTCTTTAGGGTTCTTGCTAGGCAAGAGACTCTTTAAAGGTTTTGTGACACACGTAATAAATCCTGAGGATTCCAAAGTATGGCCAGTGATGACGAAGACCTGCAGGTGGTGGGCCTACATCCAGTATGAAAAAGGAATGGCTCTGTAGAACTTCCTATGATGAGTAGAGTCAGAGATTGGTTGAGATAGCAGCAGTAATGACGGTGATGATGACGATGCATCGATGATGATGATCTTGAGAAGAAGACTTGTCTAGCAGATCTGTGTCGAGAAATACCTTCCTAGTTAAGAGGGAGTGTTGATGTATATGTAACTTCGGAATGTATTTCATCTATGTATTTCATATATATTTATTGTACCCTTATAAGAGATGTGTTATTCCTCTATAAGGAAGTGTCGTCATGTGTATTGAAAAGTGTTGCAAGTGTGTGTACTTGTCGATGGGTTATTAGACCACCAAGTGTGGGGTCAGCCCTGAAATATATATTATATTGTGGATGTACCTAGCTAGACAAGTTGGCCCCATAGTGTAACTGGGAAAACAGGTTAAGTATAAATAGAGATCAGGATATCTCTATTTGATCACTTGGAAACTCACACTTCTCTCACTCAGAAAGTGGTGCACTAGTGAGGAGGAGGATCATCTGCTACTAGGAGACTATCTTAGTGTATTTTGGTTGTACTTTGGTTGAGCCATTGCTCTCTCTATTTCTGAGGAAGTTGTGGGGTTTTTCACCTTAGGGTTTTCCCCACGGAAACTCTGTGTCTCTTGTCTCTCATGCTTTTGATTCTTGTGATGCTTGACATGCTTATTATGATTGTTATGCATTGATATACTGTACATGTTATTCTCTTAGTAAAGATCCTAGAGTATTGTGAATTAATGCTCAAAATTGAACACTAAGAAGTTCTACAATACAAGGTCAAAGATAAGAAATAAAACTGCATATCTCACCTTCCACTACAAGGTGAGAGCTTCATAGAGCCTTCTTTCTCCAAACCTAGTTTCAGAATGTATTTTCCTGGAGCCTGGTAATTTGTGATCTAAAGCCAAAAAATTAGTGTCAGAATGGGAACATTATAACTTAACGTCTCCAAGAGATATCCTAGGCTTCTAGTCGATCACAGCTTGGCACATGAATTTTTTGCATCCAGAAATAAATACACCCAAATGCACACGATGGTACTCAAAGTCTTAATCATCGGCTCAATCTTTTTTCCAAGGACGCCAATTGCTTTCTCAACAGCCTGTTGACAAGTGACACATTATTTATGACTTCATTAACAAAAAAACACAACTTTCCTACTAATTTGTGCATAGACACAGTCATGACAGGGAGGACTTACGAAACATGTATTACTACAATAAAGTAAATCAATATAAATCAATATATATTTATCCAAGAGCTACCAAGCTAGGTGCATGAATTTTCTGCCCTAATTAACACGCTAAGCAACCTTCCCTGCTTTATATACACCGTCTAACTCGTGCTTCGTTCAGGCTATAAAATTAGCATACCCTCGGCTCTTTTCTTGCTAACCTAACATTACTTGTTCCGTTCTTACCTGCAAGTCTCAGACCCACTACTTGGATTGTTTCCACAAGCCCAATGTAACCAATTAGTTATCCCTGCCCTTTACTCTAAGGTTTAGGCCAACAGAACTCACCCTTTAATAAGGTTAAAAAATACTTTATCTCACACCTTGCATGGGGAAAAGCTTTGATTTATTAACTTTGACTCAATCCCGCCCATCCTGTGAACTAATACCAATGACCACAATCATGGGTGTGCTTCTTTTTATAGTAAATACCTAGGATCAATGGTTTTATGGCCCCACACGAACTCCGTTCATGGGTGTTTGGAGTGTTTTTTTGTAGAGTGGCAACTGTAGAAGTTGAGTGAGTGTAGCACTTAACCCAGAATACCTTAAAATTCTGCGATTCGGGGTGTTTTATTTCTTTATACCTTTGGTTTTTTCTAGACTGGAATGGAGGAGCCTTCTTTTAAGCTCTGTCTAAAAATGAAGATTATTGTAAGATTATCTACCGAGTCTAGCATATGTGTGTTGTGCGAAGCCAATCTCTATAAGTAACATGATACTTTCACATTCATGACCGTAAAGACCCTGTAATAATGTTCTCAACATAATTTAGTTAATTACGAGGTATTATGTATTGGCAGTTTGGACAGAATTTCTATAATGTAGCCATCTCAAAATACAGTTGAGATGGAAGACATGGCTGCAATCGATTCGATATGCCTCCTCACCCAACTTAAAATTGTTAATGCATAGTGTGCATGATGATCTCACACTATTACTGGGCCAGTAAATAGAAACCCTACATAAAAAAAATTGAATTCATATGCTTATATCAAAAAAATTGATTCCATATGCTTACCTTTAACCAAGACACGGAGATCCATTGCAGAGTAAATCGTGTGAATTTCATCCATGTCCATTCCATATCTTCTCAGTCGAGCATTAAAAAAAACTTTTCCCAATTTCTACGTCCCCCAATTTCTATTTTCCCCCAAATTTTATTTTATTTTTGAATTTCTAATTCGCCAAATTTTTTTCATTTTTATTTCCCTCCATGTATTTGACATTATAAGACTGATTAATATTATTATATTATATATTAATATAATATATTTATATTTTAAAACCATATCATATATATATTATATATATCATATTATATTAATATTATGTTATCTTATATTATATTATATTATAAAATGCACATTTTATATTTTTGAGGTTGAGGGGCATATAATTAGTATGTTTTAATAGAATTAGTGATCATAACCAATTTTGTGTAGCATTTTTTTGTTTACGGTAAGTTATTTGATGGAATTAGACCATGGAAAAAATGGAATTAGTCCTCTTTTTTATAGAATCTCAATTACATAATTTATTTCCCTATATATATGTTGAAATGAAATATATTGAAAAAGGTCCAACATCCTGGAAATTTCCTCATATATCAGGACTAGAGAATGTTTTTTGGCTTCCTTCTATGCTTCATCCACTCAATCACCAAATTTGAGTCTCCAAATACCTGTAGATGTTGCACACCATTCAACAGCCTGCCGATATGGTCAAACGGCGATGGTTTTAACTTTTGTTCAAACAAAATATGAACACAACGAATAAAACAAGTTGAACAGAGTGGCACTAACTTTATAAGGACATGACAATTCCAAAAGGGAAAGACGACAAATATTGACCAAGACTCGACTCAACCACGTGTAGAAGAACTCATCTATCACTTGATAAACTATATGCAAGACATGATGTATTATCTAAATATCAACTCACCAAACCCAAGGCACTAATTAGTAGAGAAACCCCTAAATGAACAATTCAATGATTCTCCTATCATCTAACACAATAGGCATCAGGATGGCCTCAAATAAATGATCCCTTAGAAGACATGTATTGAAAATTAATCCAAGTTGTGTACTATTAATGTTAAAATTTAGTAAATTGTACAAATTCATTATCAAAATTATTATTTTCCATTACCGGAATGACACAACTAAAAATGACCACATAAATGATCAATTTTTATGTGATCATTTTTAGTTTAGTTCTTATCTCATGACCAAATTGGTCATTTATCTTGGTCATTTTTAGTTTAGTTCTTATCCTGTGACCAAATTGGTCATTACCTTGGTCATTTTTAGTCAGTTCACTTAAAAATTCTCAATTTTGGTCATTTATCCCTTGAAAAAGATGTGGTGACCAATTTTTTTGGTCGCTTGGTCACTTATCTCTCATTTTGTACTAGTGAAAAAATCAGAAACATTCGAATTCTTCAAGACTTTTAAGGAAGCAGTTGAAAATGAAACTGATTCAAGAATAAAGTATTCAAGAACGGAAAATGGAGGAGAATACACCTCAAACAAGTTTGAAAACTAATGTGACAAATATGGAAACATAAGACAGTTTTGAGCAGCCAGAACTCCACAACAAAATGGGGTAGTAGGAAGAAAAAATAGGATTGTTCAAGAAATGGCCAGGACCATGCTAAACGAGTCAATACTGTCAGATAAGTTTTGGAGTCATGCCATTCATATAGTCGTACACATACTCAACAAATGTCTGATCGAAAAAAATAGCGGCTCAACACCTTATGAACTATGGAAAGGAATACCAACTACAGTCAAGCATTTCAGAATATTTGGAAGTAAATGCTACATAAAAAGAAATGACAATACTCTTAGTAAATTTGCTTCCAGATTTTATGAAGGAATTTTTCTCGACTAATCCTGCAAAAGCAAAGATTATAAGTGTTATAATTTGTGACTCAAGAAAATAGTTAAAATTCCTGAAGTAAAAGTTCATGAGGTATTAACTCACAAAAGACTCGAAGATGATGACTTGCCACTGCTAGAAAAATGATATGAAGAAATTCAAGAAACAAAAACACCACAAGAAGAGGTATATTAGCACGAACTAGAATATGGAAGAACAAATACAAAATACCCCTCCAAATTTGTCCAGAAAAATCATTCATTGGATTTAATTATTGGAGAAAAAAATGCTAGCATCAGAACTAGAAGAGGTCAGAATAATCCAGATGAAGAAGTACATTTCTCACTACTATCATAGATAGAGCTAGAGGGAGTTGCACAAGACAAACTTGATGAAGGATGGATGAAGGATATGAATGAAGAATCAGGAAAAAAAAACAAAAAACTTGGGAACTTGTTCCAAGACCCAAGAACAAGAATGTTATAGGAACAAAGTGGGTGTTCCAAAATAGATTAAATGAGGACAGCCAAGTTGTCAGAAGCAAAGCAAGATCGGTATGAAAAGGGTATGCACAAATCGAAGGAATAGATTTTGATGAAACATTTTTCCCAATAGCACGAATGGAAGCAATCAGACTTTTCTTGTCTTATGCCTGCTCAGAAGATGTCAAGGTATATCGGATGGATATAAAATAATATTTTTTGAATGGTGATGTTGAAGAAGAGGTATACATTGAACAAATGAAAGGTTTCTCTCTATATGACAATAAGGACTATGTATGCAAGCTCAAGAAAGCTTTGTATGGACTAAATCAAGCTCCCAGAGCCTGGTACTCAAGATTGGATAAATATCTGCAAAAATAGCGTTTCAGGAGAGGAAGTGTCGACATAAATATTTACATCAAAATTGAGAATGAGAAATGATTGTTGTGGAATTATATGTCGATGACATCATTTTTGGAAGTAACAATGATAGGATGAGTCAGCAATTTGCAAAATAAATGCAAAAGGAATTTGAAATGTCCATGCTAGGAGAGTTGTCCTTCTTCTTTGGGTTACAAATTTCACAATTAAATGATGGTATCTTCATATCTCAATCCAAATACATGAAAGAAATGCTAAAAATATTCAACATGGACGATTGCAAGCCTATTTGCACTCCCATGGTAATAGGATTCAAATTGAGTAAAGATGATGACACTAAAGAAGTAGATCAAAGACTTTACAGATCAATCATTGGCATTTTACTATATGTAACAACTTCTAGACCAGACATCATGCAAGTTGTCGGAATTGTTTCCAAATTCCAGGAAACACCAAAGGAAATGAATGTTCAAGCAGTCAAAAATATTTTTAGATATTTGAAATGGACCATGTATCTCGGATTATGGTATCCACAAAGCAAAAGAACTCAACTTAGTTGCATACACCAATGCAGACTGGTATGGAAATATTTATGATAGGAGAAGCACTAGTGGAGTTGTTTTTTTCTTAGGAAACTATCTTTTGTCTTAGATCAACAAAAAACAACCATTCGTGGTGCTATCTACAGAATAAGCTGAATACATTGTTGCAGCCACCTATTGTTCACAGGTATTATGGATGAAACATACCTTGAAGGATCTTCAAGTAAACACAAATCATCCAATACAATTTTTTTGTGACAACATGAGTGCAGTAAGCATCTACAGTAATATTTTTATTAATTGCAAAACCAATCACATCCCCATCAAGTATCATTTTGTAAGAGAGCAAGCAGTAGACAATGTTATCAAACTAGAATATGTTGACACCAAGGAAGAAATTGCAGATATATTCACAAAACCTCTTCCCTGAGGTACGTTTGAATATCTCATATAAAAATTGGGTGTGGCTCTCAATCCTCAACATAAGGAGAACCAAAACAAAGAAGAATAAATTCAAAAAGGGGGGAATGCACTGTGTAGCAGGAAAGCATGGAAGACAATAAAGATTATTGCACAGGAAAAATATGGTGATTCGGGAACAAAAGATGACTGCGCAAAGTATGGTAATGTGTTGTGACAGGAAGATATCTACTTCAAAAAAGGAAATAAAATATAATTATGAAGAAACACTGACCAATGAATCATAAATATAGGGGGAGTTATCACATAAAAATTTGGAACAGTTCAGGTGCAAAACAAAAGAGAAGAATTCTTAAAAGCGCAATGGACCTCTTTTCCATTGATTTCAAAGGGGGGAGAAATGCATGAAGCTATTGGAGCTGATGAGAAAGGCATGGACCCGTTGACTGAAAATAAATGTATACATGAGGATATAATCATAAATGTATAAAGATGAA
Source organism: Larix kaempferi (assembly GCA_027924585.1). Taxonomy (NCBI): domain Eukaryota; kingdom Viridiplantae; phylum Streptophyta; class Pinopsida; order Pinales; family Pinaceae; genus Larix; species Larix kaempferi. The sequence goes on along the minus strand of BSBM01000445.1, from coordinate 32,655,516 downwards.
GCATAAAGAAAACAGGAGAAATGTAGAGCAGGAAGTACGGAGTAGATGTAAAAGAGCATGAAGCCTTGAGGACTGCAGAGTATAAAGACATCAAAGAAGCAGAGCATGAAGCATGAAGCATACATGAAAGAGAGTAAATAATAATACTTGAAGACATGTCATGAAGATATGATCCACGGAGATATGACAGGAAGTTGTATAGTTTGTAAAGAAATGAAAGAAGTAATGATAAAGAAAACTGTAGCCAAAAATACCAAAGAGTTCAAAGGGAGCACTGCGACTGCTACACAAATAAAGCACACAACTCAAATAAAATCAGCACATCTTCATAAGGTGTTGACATCGATTCCAAAGGGGGGTATTGTTGAGCATTGGTTTTCATTGATGTCAACTAAAGATGATGACCATCATCCAATGTCAAAGAGGATGTCAATTGATTTAGTATGAGTCATTGATATCAACACAAGTCAAAGTGGATGAATCATTCCAGCAGAAATGTGAAGAAGCTACTTTGAGGAATTCTACTGCACATAATGAAGAAAGAATGAACATCATAAGCATATGCACCAAAGGTGAAGGTGACAAATATGCAACTTTGGAGTATATCTAAAAGCACAAATATCTGAAGAAGATAAGAAGCATATATGTGCAAGGTGAAAAACATGGATTCCACTCTGAAAAAGTATATCTACTCACTACATCCATTCTATCTAAATATGTTTACAACGTCTTGGAGCATATCTAAAAGTGAATATGTCGATCAAGGATGCATTAAGCATACAACTTTGGAGTATATCTAAGAAGTGCATCTAGGCAGAAGATGTGTATCAGGGAGACATCATACATGAGCCAGTTTGAAGAAGTACATAGGATGATACTTCATACATATACAAAAGGATACTTCATGAATATTCAGTTCAAGAAGGAACACAATCAATGCACTCTACATCATGTAGTACTTGCACATATATTAAGTCCACCAAGATACACCTTCTCATGAAAAATGGCCAAGGAATTGGATGGAAAATAGTTCAAGTGCTCAAAATTCCAAGAAGATGATTGGACCAAAGGGACAAGAAAGCTAGCAAGTCTAAATGTTGCTTGGTTGATTATTGGGAGCATTCAGGAAGAAAGGAACAATAGATGATCAGACAATCCTGAAAGCGCACAAGCACATCCAATTAGAAGACGCCTTCAGGTGGTGAAAAGCGCACAAGTTATTAAATGGGTATTGTTATCACTCATATTTTCCTTTGGATGTGGGAGGAAAATCTTGAGGTAACCACAAACAAATCTTTAGGACTAAAAAACTGGCCTTTCAATCCAAAGGGGCTCCCTTTATGAGTCTGCTATCCAAAGGTCTATATAACAACAGCTCATGTATCTTTAAACAATGACCATACCCTTAGCTGTAATAATCGTTAACAAAGTGGTTGAATAAAAAAGAAAACCATTTGGCATGGAGTCAATACATATACATCTAAAAAAAATTTAGAGACTGGTGGTGGTTTAAATCATTCACAGAGGAAAAATATGTATCATTTCTTCATATAAGTATTAATTTTAGGGGTGGTAGAAGATCAAAGAAAACAATTCATTAACATAGACCATCAAACTGGGATGAATTCTGTATCATTTTTTGGAAGAAAGAAAATTGACAATATTCAAATATATGAATAATAGCATATGATATGAATTCTAACTCGTATAATTCATTCAAATATGAAGCAAGATGGTAAAATGGTTTTAAACAAGAAATACGTTCACATAAGAGAAATTTACAGGCTGGATAAAATGATAACATATGAATGTCTTCTCACAAAAAACATGTACTTCTTCTCTCATTAAAGTTTTCAAAATATTACATCACAGAGTTTTCCTTCTCTCGGGTCCATTCCCAAATATATTGTAAAATTCAAAATTTATACAAAATGCTAAATGAACAAACCTAAATGATTTTTTCCTAAGAATAGAAACTCATAAAGAAGCTCCTAAATTTTAGGAACGGTTGCTCTGCTATCGACCACCTTTGTAGTGTGTTTTCTCAATAATGAACTTGTTCAATTCAGAATGCTTATGTGGCAACTTGAGAAAATAACAAAAATAAAATGCATCTATGTTTCAAATCAAGACATCTGGTTGTTCATTATTGATATAACCTGTACTTAGTTTTCCCAAAATTTTCCACAACCTTCCACGGCTCTTGGGTTGAGATTTCATAATCCATCATCTATTTAATCATTACCTCCAATTTTATATAATCAGTGTAAGATACAGGTGGCCAATATTTTTTAATCATCAGGAATTGATCAAATATCTCGAAATCATCAATTAACTTCTCAATTTTATCCTTCCCAGTCAATCCTTTGGTCAAGTCCTTGAATTTAGAATGATCCACGTGCGTCTAAACTATTAAGCTGTGGTATTTTCCTTGAGAAATCAAATTTCCATTGTCATCCAAAAAAGAGGGTAGACCATTTTCAATGATTTTCTGAAATAGTTTTTTAAAACTTTGAACCTAGAGGATCATTTGTTCTGCTTTACCTTGTACATATCTAGAATGATTATGCTTGCCAATAATTCTTCTTTCCCAAATAATAATCATAGGCATGTATTTAATTCCCATATTTTGCATATCTATTTGAGTAAGATTATTTAAGAAACTAATTGTATTTTGGGTTGTCGCTGAAGGCCTTCTATTCAATGTTTCATTTACTAGTTTACATATTTGGAGAGCTATGTTTTCTATAACAGCTTCATCGTCAATAAATTTTAACTATGACCAAATTTGGTGATTTCTATTGATAGTGCATCCCATATAAGGTACTTAGCTCCTTCCAAGGGAAGCTTACCTGTCACTCTATATTTTAATTCATCGACCTTTTTATGTAATTGCTTTCTTTCATTCAAAACTATGTTCTTTTCCTCAGTGTTATGAATTAATTCTTGCTTGAGTTTGTAGTTTTCTCCTTTCAATTCTTTACTTTACACATCTTTCAAACTGATATGCGACATGGTATTGGTAAATTCCTCTATGGAAGATCCATCTATCTACTTCTACTTTGTAATAAAAGATAGATCCCTTGGATTCTCTGATACTTGTTTCTCTTGAACCTGATTTGTACTTAGTACTGAAATCTGTGACAATAATTCAGATTTTTCTTTTTCCCAAGTTTGTTTCTCATATTTCAATTTCAACATTTTACCCTTGTATTCCATCATTTATTGATAGACTACCTCTTTTTCTTGTTGTAATGCTATCATCTTAGAAGATTGTACATGTTGAGCACTTGGAACTTTTAACTTTTTCTTCAGCATTTGAATGGTATTGTCTTTCTCATCGAGGAGTTTTTTTGTGCAATGGTTGTTTCCTGGCTCTGCCCCCGTAATCACAGGTTTGGCTTGTAGTCTCTTAATTTGGACCATATTTTCTTTATTCTCTATTTTTTCTTGTCTTAGATGACCCTCCATCTTCCCTATTATTGACTGCAACTTAGAAATTTTCAAAATTGACTGTAACAAGTCAGAGTATAAAACATCTCTTGTTTGTCTATGCAGTTGGATTTTTTCTGGAATATCAATATCATAAAGTTTAACTTCCATCTCAGATACTTTATCATCATTTACAACTACAAATATTAGAGTGTTCTTCTTTGAATCTTTAACTGTAACAAGTGAAACCTTTTGAACTGTCAACTTCCTTACCTGTGGGAACAATTTCTGACTTTCTTCTAAGGATTGTTTCTTCTTTTCCAGATACTGTGAAAGAAAATCAAATATGTATTTACATTGGGAACTTGTTCTAGATTCCTTTATTTTTGAGAAATAATATTGTTGTATATTTACAGGTGGTTGTGAAAATAGAGTATTTTTTCCTAAATCAACTAGATCCTGCTCTTCCATACTAACAATTTCTTTATGCTATTCTATTTTAGTATTTTTACTTGAAACTTCTCCCTCAATTTCCATGATGTCAACCTATGAAATGGATCTTTTATTAGTAAAATCGGACTTAGCTAGTGTATGAACCAGCAATTCCAAATTATTTTTTTGCTCCACATTTGTCTCCTTTACTTCCCTGGTTTTGCTCAAAATTAAATAAATTTCAAAGATAATTTTAGGGGCAAAATTTAGCCCATGGGCTATTTTTCCATGTTTTTTTTTCCAAAAAAAGATTCACCAATTTGCATTTTTTGAAACCCCGTTTCAACCAATTTTGATGGGGTAAACTTTTTTCACTCTAAAAATTGTCAAATTATTATATAAACTATATAAAATCCTTAGAAATTGAAATAATTTTAGAAAAATATCCCCAAATATTTTATAGTTGACATTTTAGGAATTGATAAGATTCGCCAAGGTTTATACACTTTTAAACAAGTATGGGTCCTTAAAATTATACCTGATAAAGTTTCCATTTTATCTAACCCTTCCACTATCTGATTGTCAAAATCCCTATTCCTATTTTGTTGTCTCCTCTGATATATAATTTTATGTGGATCGTAATCGATTCTTTTAGCTTCCTGGAAATCCATGACCTTTAACAATTTTTCCACTATAGAAAAAGATGCTTTGTTTCTTATGATAAATAGGCCAACTTTGAGGGGAAACTTCACATTTGATGATTTTTTGAAAGCACCAAATTGCTCTTATTCCCAACATAACCTCTACCTAATGAATTCTAAGGAAAAAACCCTCGGTGTCAAGAAGAATGGTAATTGGTATGGTGCTCCAATAAGGCCATATACTCTAATAACAATATGCTCTTTGTACAAAAACCAATCACCTATTTGACTTTCTGGTGTAACCTGCAATATTTTCTTCATATCTTCTAATACTCTGGGTAACTCGGTGTTGTTATACCTCCATATTTCACAGTGTCGCATCTTCACCATAAAAATAGTTGACGACACTTCCCCTACTGCTTAAAACACCCATAAGAGAAAAATGATGAATGATCCTTGAAGACAAACCTATCCTGTTAAGAATCAACCTAGCTGAGACTTCATATACCTAAACTACCGTGCCTTGCTCCAGCTTAGGTGCGTGGTAGTCCACACTACCACACTATGCTCTTTCTCTGCCACACGGTACTATCGCGCTATGCTCAGTTTAAGAGGCACGGTACTCCTTTTTTAGCCTTTTTTCCATGGCTTGTGGGATCTTGATCTTCGAGAGATTTTTTAGTATTGGTATCCTTGATTCGATCCTAACTCACCTTCTTAGATTAGTGGGCCTGATCCACTAAACATTCCCAAGATCCATTCTTCTCTCTTGATGGTTAACCCTACTACACACTATAAGAGAGAGGCATTCCATGAGCAAAGGGGAGTACTCTTGGAGACATCAAACTTATGATCTTGAATCTTTGTGGAGATAGCTAGAGGAGAAAGCACTTGGAGCTGGGAGTTGGCTTGGATATCAAGCAAGCATTGTAAGTGACTTCAAGTTGGTAATAAAACATAACTTGTCTTGTTTCCCAAATCATGTGTGTTGATTTTGTTTCAATTATATGATTTGTATCTGTTATAGATTTAGATTCTAACTCATATTTCAAGTTGCTAGAGAATCGTATATGCTTGTATCTTGGTTTCATTCTGACAGGTTCATTCGCGAGGACTTTAAAATCGGAGCGACCATTAGGACGAGCAATTGAATTGAAGGTCAGTTAGATCTCTTCCGTTTCTTTCAACAGTTTAATCTTGAAATGTCTGTTTAGATCTAGGAATTCAAGGTAGCATTTGTTATCTTTTTGTCTTAGTTTAGATTCAGTTAAAGTCTACTTTAACCTAAGAGATTTTCTACCTATCCATAGGGAGAAATTTCTACAACAAAGAATGGCGACTCTGCTGGTTTGAACCCCATTTGATTGATTCATCTCACTTTCAGTCATTTTTTATTGTGATTTTTCTTTCTCTTCAAACCAGTACTGAATTTTGGTCTCCTTGACCTTTATTCTCCCCTCCTCTCTACATCTTTCCTCCCTCTGTGATCAGTGAGTCCTTTGGGTCTGCAGCAACCCTAAAAAATTCAATCTCCTTTTCAAAAGTTGCGTTTTTCCATCCTTTGCAATAGTACCATGCCCCCACTACTATCTACAGTGTGGTAGTACCGTGTACCCAGCATGCTTACCAGAGCGGTAGTGTACCAGTACCGTGCTCTAGCTTGTTCTTGCCATGCGGTAGTGTCTGCATTTTTTCAATTTTTCTTGCCCGTTTGGTTTCCTGAGTCATTTCTTATTTTCTCTGCTTTAGTTTGGTGTTTTCTGTTTCTTATTACTATCCTGTTCATTGCATAATCTTTATGGTTTGTTTATTTCTCTTTTGAGCTTGCTTATTTTATGAGTTAGTGGCATTATTTGCACATTGGGTCGCCCCTTCAGTCTGATTGCATTTGCTTGATCTTCTCATCACAACCAAACCGTTACTACTGTCCTCTTTTTACTGGATCATGTATCTTTCATAATCACATTGTTTCCATTAGTGTTATTCAAACTTATATTGAAAATTATCATTGGAGAATATTTGTGTTGTTTCGATTGAAATGATCTAGCAGTATTATTGTGCATTAGGAAGTGAACCATTTAAATTTGCCACATAAATTCTCATTTTTTGAAGCATCCTAGTTGCAAGATCAGTGAATTGGAAAGAAGTGTTTATTTCAGTTTGGCTTTACTTAGAAAAAGAAAACAAATTTTTTTGTTTTGAAGTGGTTTTTAATTGATTGTGAAAGTTTCATGCATTTATGATCGAAGAACTCTCTCTCTTCCATAGCTAGTTTTCATCGAATACAAGGCTTATTTCGATTCATTGTCACTTGCATGGTTTGGGTTGTCACAACACCACCAAGTTTCACGTCCATTTACCCAATTGAGTAATACAACCACTAAAATCAATCTCCCTAACTAAACCAACATTAACCTCACTTGAGGAAATCAAAAGAATTTGGTAGTTAGGTAGGACACCGGGGATAGGCATCAAAATAATTTCTCCTTGTCATTTTCATCTGAGACATAGTTGTTGTCCTCTAGGGAACTAAAATCCTCTAGTATTTATTGACACGGTCATAGACCAATTTGTGGAGGGGCCTCCTGACTGTTTTTAACTTTCAGGGGTTAAACCGTCGCGAGATTGAGAACCGGACGGACTCTGTGGAATGCCACACTCCACTTAGCCCTAAGGCAACATCAATCATTGTCTTCCTTGTATTCATAGTAATGCAAGGGTGATAAGGCAGAAGCACCGAAAACCTTTTCCAACGTGTCATGAACAAGGTAGCTTAGTGACTTTTCTATTAGGGCTCTTTTACCCAGGATCCCTTTCGGTAGAGGGATATACTTCTCATATTGGTCTCTCACATTGTATTGTTCGACTTGGATTTTATCACCTTGCGAAGGAAACAACTTGCTGCGGTCTCCATCTCTTAGTTAGGAGTTTGCTTGTTATCTCATCTTTATAGAGGGTCATTTTTTCTTTTTAGTGACTGCTTGTTGGCATTCTGGCCATTATTTTTCTCGGCTCGCTTACTGAGACACTGGTCTCAGTATAGATTTTAGAGATTTCTTTTTGGCCTGCGAGCCTTGCGTTTTCTAGCTCCTCTTTTGCACACTCGACTGCATTAGAGTTTTTGAGTTCTTTGTTATGAGACTACCCCCGAATTTCATATTCCTACCATTATGTCAGAACCACCACGGAGATCACGAAGAGTACAGGGAAAAATCCCTCCACCACCACCACCGTCGCGGACCTCCAGTCCACTTGCATCATGTATTCCTACCCCTCCTGGTTGCGGTTTTGGTTGAGGGAACATTCCACCGCTGATACGCACTACATCTTAAATTCCGCTTGTAACCGTTACTCACAGCACGGTCTCAGAACCTCTTGCAGTTTCTGCAACCACTAGTACATCTAAGATTCTCACTATCACTTCACCCACTGTTATTCCAGATATATCTACCACAGTGGACAACATTACAGTGGCTAAATCTAGTACAACCCAAGATACTATACTGGAGGCCATCCTCCTCCCCGATGTCAACACCTCCCTTCCACCAGAAACTTTCTACGATGACACAAAAGGATCTGTTGGCACCAATCAAGGATCCGACCACGATATATCTGGCTTGATTCCTGTCCTGGGCAGGTACGTCAAAGTTATCGAAGAAACTCAACTTCTTGATACACCTTTTGAACCTGACTATGGCTATATCACTTCCCAGGTGGAGCCTCCGCCTGTTATCACCGCGCCATCCAGTGTTCATCCACAGGAAACCAGTTCTTCCAGCAACATACCTCATACCGTATCTCTCCCCAACCTCCCTTCGGTTCATGAGATCATGGCCTCCATTCAGTCTAGTATGATTAGTATAGCTAATTCCCCATTAGCATCAGCACAGTTCAAACATGACACAGATCAAATGCTCTCGACAGCTTCTAGATACCCCCCTATTACCCGTCCTCCCGACTATCGAGATATCAACATTCCGTCTAGCACAGAGTTTCATCACTCCTGTGCAGACGGCTCCGAACCTTCCGATGTTACTATACCTCTGTTCCCACTGGACCCTGAAAACCCTTTTCAGGATACGAACCCAGACCGAGTCTTCAATGGTCCTCCTATTGTTGAACACGCTATGGATGAAACCCCTGATACCCCTCGGTTAAATTCCCCACATTTGCTACCATCACCCATGTTTGGCGCACATTCTATGAGGGATAACCCATTTTTTTCTCTGTCCCCACCCGTCACATATGGAAGACCCCCTCAACAAATCGGCACCTCTGGCACCGTTGGCTAATCGACACTATCGTACCTGGCTAGTGTCAGAAGAACACCAAGTCATACCGCTGGATCATCCATATTGACCAGAGGTTCACCTTCGGCCACTATCTACACTATCTCAGGAGGTGGAAAATCGACTTCCGCGATCCCCAATTCCAACAACCAAACCCCTCCTGGTAGGCCATCAACCCTACCTACTGGATGAAAATCCTTTGTTGGGAACCCCGTTCCTAGTCTACAACCTCCTTCTATAGGGCCATCCAACCCATCTACTGGATGGAAACCCATCGGCACCATCCAACAACCCTCTCAACCAGTAGCATCTGCTCAGTATGGTATGTACAACACACCTGGCAGCGAACAACCTTATACCGGTTTCCCAACTGGGCCTCATCTTCAACATCCCTCGTCAGGCACGCTTCCTTCTTGGGGATCTCAAATCCCACAGAGTGGGGGTTACTTATTATTTGAAAACTGGAACCCAGCTGGGGGGCAATCTCATATTCCCCCCAACTTGAATTCCAGCCTCCCCTATCCTTCAACTGCTACAACTCCATGGAACCCATCCCTTCAATTTCCACATCTTCATCAAGGAGGAACCAACATCCCATGGCACCACTGTCGCAGCCACCCCCGAACCCTGCTACGGGAAACCCTCCACTTACTCAATATAGTAGTAACATTCCTGGAACACAACAACTCCAGGGAACCTTTCCCCAACCAGGAGCAGCAACCATTCCTGGGTTACAACAACCCCAGGGTACCACACCGACCATCACCACTCAGCAGAACATCCAACAACCGGTTACCACAATGATTCCTAGTCAGGTAATGACTTCCAACACTCAACTAGTTAACCAAATGGCCTACTACCCATAGAATTTCCAGCAGTACCCCGCAGGAAACACATATGGGTATAACATGCAGTAGTATACTATGCAGGGCCCCCCAGGTTTCTCTGCACCATACGGTTATTAATCATACTTGCAGACCAATCGTCAACTTCCCCTTTTGGCCACGCTAGACTTACCCGATTTGTCAAGGCTTATTAACGATCCTATATGGCATGAACCTCACTGGCCACCCATTCCAGCCAAACTTCCATCGGACATTCCTAAGTTCAATGCTAAGCCTGGGGAAGACCCTAAGAACCACGTAATGACCTTCCATCTTTGGTGTTCATCCAACTCATTGATGGACGATTCCATTCGACTCCGGCTCTTCCAGCGTACGCCTACCGGCACGACATCAAAATGGTACATCGAGCTGCCACAACACTCTTTCCACGATTTCAACACCTTGGCTATGCAGTTTCTGACCCATTTCAAGCTCCCCATCCAGTATTAGACTGGAACAGAATTGTTAGCCTCGTTGCATCAAACCACTTCTATGCACATTTCGGATCACATCCATGAGTGGCGTCGACGCCGTAGGCTAATCAAGGCACCCATATCGGCATCCCAATACATGGATTTGGTATATACCCAATCCGACACTTTACACAAACTTCTTCCCCATGCCACCTACGTTACCACTGATCCAATGAAACCCACCACTGAACCCCCCATTGATGGTATTGTCGGTTCAGTCAAGGCCCAGCCTACCACCAACTCGACGGGGCAACAAGCTTCTGCTTCCCCTGCTCTATCTCAGGTTGCTCCAAAAGCCACTACTTCTCCTACTATCTCCTCTGAAGTGAATGCAGTTCAATCTACGTCACAACCATCCAGAGGAAAGAAGAAGAACAATCATGGTAAATCCAAGAAGAACCAGTAGGAGAATCCCAAGCCACAACCCACCCACAATGACCCGAAACCACGTCGGAAGGATAAGTTTCCTTGCCTAATTTGTAAAGACGATCACTACACACATGACTGTCCCTACAAGGATGAAGTCAACAAATTCGTTAAAGGATCCTCTCGCCCGGCAGTGTTAACTGACCCTTTCCCTCAGCAGCAACAGAAGATGGTTGCCCAAGAAACCCCACAAGGGGGCAACCCGAGCAACCCAACTCGCTGAGAGACGTCCGTAAATCTCAAAATCTTGATGACGAGTAATGAGGAGATTCATATAACCACTCATTCAAAGACATATGAGAACCCTCCAAGTTCAAACAAACAATCAGAGATAGCCAAAGGCAAGTCTCCTGTCGAAGATCCGACTCCTACCCCTCCCCCTAACGGCCATCTCCATATTGAGAGACCGATTACGGACAAAGTACTATGCCCACCCAAGGGCACCATACGAAAGGCGACATTTAATCACAATGCGCGAGCTACCCAAAATTAAAACATTGTTGAGAATTTAGCTCAAGCACCTTGCGCCATGTCGACTCTCGAGGTTCTTCAACACTGCCCCACGCAGCGTAGAACCTTACTTTCAGCACTGGGGGCCATGGACCTAGATACTTCAAACACTATTATGTTTAACTTGGAGTATGCCAAACCTCAGCTTTCTCACTAGTTAGCCTTCCAGTTTCATACAAAAATCCATGGAAATAGCATCCATCGCACTGTTTTAGATGAAGGTGCCTCCACTTCGATCATGTCTTTGAATTGTTGGAGAGCCTTAGGCTCACCCGAAGTCACGACGTCTCCCACCACTCTAAGGTCATTTGACGGACATGGTTTTCAACCTTATGGACTCATTCCCGCAATTGGTGTTGAACTGGGGGGAAAATAGTATCTGTACACATCGAAGTCGTGGATGCACCATTGGATTACAATCTTCTACTTGGTCAGAATTAGTTTTACGCCATGACCGCCATAGCATCTACTGTCTTCCGAATTGTGCAATTTCCTCATGAAGGGAAAATCGTCACCATAGATCAACTTGATTACTATATCCCAGACTCTCATCCAAACTCCACCAACACCGTCCTGTTATTGGATCAGCCTCAGCACTGGTTCCAAGACGTTGGCGTTGGTCTTATGAAGGATTCTTCCCTTATTGGAGTTTTCCCCGAGCTGGGGCACCATGTTCAACTAGTCAACATGATTTCATCGAATGTCACCCTTTCCAATGATTCATGGGTGATTCCGAGTCCTGCTGAGATTGAAAACTATGGCAACTCCATGCCTTTGAATAGAAACCTCACAGTGTACGAAGCGATCTAGTCAGCCACCGATTGGATCGATTGTTCCACCCATCACACCGTGGCACAACTCTCATCTGAGACTCATTCATCCCCACCACTTATCGATCCTCTCACTTTGATTTTTCCCACTGACGAATCAATTATGGATGTTATGTGTGGTGATGAGCCACCATGGGGATATTTTCATCATCGATCTTCATTCCCCACCATTTAGATGCTTGAGCCCGATACAAAATCCAGCCCTTCACTTGGAATGGTTCAAACCAAGTTTCCCACTTCCCTCGACGAAGTATTTTCCGAAGGAAACTTGGATAACCTTATGGCAACCACTCCCATAGACATTTCAGTGAAGCCTGGTATCATGGAAAACATTCATATTGGCAAAACATGCACTCCCCTCGAAATGGAGTTTTACATTGCCCACTTTAAAACCTTCCGCGATGTTTTTGCTTGGAGTTATGAAGAAATGCCAGGAATAGACCCCTCAATTGTGGTCCATGAAATTCCAACCTTCCTTGGCACCCGACCTGTTCGACAGAAACTCCGACTTGTCCATCCTCGTAAGGCAGCTGCTATTAAAGCAGAAGTTGAAAAACTTTTGCGTGCTGGTTTTATCTATCCTGTCCCATTGACATAATGGGTATCTAACATCGTTCCCGTAGCCAAGAAACAGGGAACAATTAGAGTTTTTGTCGATTACCGTGACTTGAACAAAGCTTGTCCAAAGGACAACTACCCAACTCCGTTCATCGACCAGATCATCGATAACTGCGGCGGGAGTGTCATCTTTTCATTTATGGATGGCTTTTCTGGCTATAATCAGATCGATATCCTCCCAGCCGACCAGCATAAAAAATCCTTTATCTGCCCTTAGGGGATTTTTGCATATCGAAAGTTACCTTTTGGCCTTAAAAATGCCGGGGAAGCTTTCCAACGGGCGATGTCATACACATTTCACGATATCAAACATATTGTACAACCATATCTTGATGATCTTCCCGCTCATTCTCAGACTCGGGATGACCATCCTGATCAGTTAGGTGCCATTTTCGAAAGGTGTTGTCGCTACAATATCTGTTTGAATCCACATAAGTGCGTCTTTTGCGTGGAAGCCGGAAAACTTTTGGGATTCATAATTTCCAAAAGCAGGATACGCTTAGATCCTGTGAAGGTAGAAGCTATCTTAGCCATGCCTTCCCCCATGAACATCCCAGAACTTTAAAGTTTGCAAGGGCATGCAAACTTTCTATGTCATTTCATTTGTAATCTTTCCGAGATAACAAAAGGCTATATGAGGCTTCTCAAGAAGAACACTCCCTTCATTTGGGACGATGAAGCCCAACGTTCCTTTGATAATCTAAAGGCGGCCTTAACTAAAGATCCTGTGATTCAACCCCCCAATTACACACGGGATTACATTCTTTATCTTGCAGCTTCGATTTCCACCATTGGTATGGTGCTAGTCTAGGAAGACCATAACGGCATAGAACATGTGGTATACTATCTTAGTAAGAGTCTTCTCAACTCCGGAACTCATTATTCACCTGTTGAAAAACTGGCTCTGGCAACAGTTTTCGCTGTCCAGAGGTTCCGTCATTACATTCTACTGTGTCGGACCACTATTATAGCAGATTTCAATCCAATGTATTATATCTTCACGTGTCAAGTGCTTGGGGGAAAATATTCTTGTTGGATCATCATCCTACAAGAGTTTGACTTGGAATTTGCCAAAGCCAAGTCCAAGAAGTCTTTGGTCTTTGCTGAGTTGATTTGTAACTTGCCCCGTGCTACCGAGCAATCCGAGCCCTTCCTGATGAATCGTTGTTCCTCATTTGCACGTCTAATCCATGGTATGGGGATATTTTATTATATCTCCAAACCCAATGTTTCCACCCCGACCTCACTCGCGATGAACGTCGATGTATCCGACATCACGCCAAGTACTACCTCATAGTCAACGATACCCTTTATCGACTTGGTGTCGACACTGTTCTTCGACGCTGTTTGACTTTAGATGAAGCAGAACGCATTCTTAATGACTACCACACTGGACCATGTGGTGGTGATCTCTCTAGTATGGCTACGACCTAGAAGATACTGTGAATGGGATATTTATGGCCCTCAATTTTCAAAGACTGCATTGAAACAGTTAAGAAATGTCCACCTTGTCAATTGTTTCATAATAAGACACGCTTGCATCCTGCTCCACTCCATCTTGTTATTGCCCTCGGCCCCTTTTCCAAATGGGGCATAGATTTCATGCACTGTAAGCCCACTTCAGCTGGGGGGCATAGCTATGTCATAGTAGCTGTTGAGTATTTCACAAAATGGGCTGAAGCGATGCCTACTTATGCTGAAGATGGCAAAACAACAGCACAATTCATATTCAATCACATTATAGCTAGGTTTGGTGTCTCACAATCCATTGTGACCAATCATGGCTCCCACTTCAGGAACCATATGATTGAGGAATTGAGTGCCAAGTTGGGTTTTTCGCCATGAAAACTCAACCCCGTACTACCCACAAGCTAATGGCCAAGTTGAAGTCATTAACAAAGTTCTGAAACGAATGATTCAGCGTATTGTGGGCACTCATAAGTCCAACTAGCACTCAACTCTATTTTTGGCACTATGGGCATACCGAACCTCAGTAAAAAGTGCTACTGGGTTTACACCATTCCAACTAGTGTATGGCCTGGAAGCCATTTTACCAATTGAATGTGAAATTCCATCACTTACGATAGCCATAGAGCTACTTCCCCACACCACTTCCGAAGATGAACGGTTTCTATACCTAGCCAAGCTAGATGAAACCCACCGTGATGTTGCTTTAGCCAACGAAGCTCATAAAACATGCGTCAAAGCAGAGTATGACAAATCCGTTCAACCTCGGGTTTTCAATGAAGGTGACCTCGTACTCACATATGATCAAATGCATGATAAACTTGGAAAAGGAAAGCTAAAATCTATGTGGTATGGCCACTTTGTTGTAAAACGTGTCTTGGAGAAAGGAGCCTATGAACTCGTCGATTGTGATGGCACACCATTGGCACGGCCCCGTAATGGCTTGTACCTCAAACGCTTCTATGCATAGGGTTATTCTGCGTGAGATACTTTTTGTACATAATGTACCTAGCTTGTTTTCACTTATCTTTTTTGGTGTGCACACACGGACCTCATGTATCCATTCTTACCTTGACTTGCGCTTTTATGCACAGATGTCTACCTACCTCGGATTCGCCGATGGTGTGAGCCGACATACCCAGAACCTCGCTTCCGCAGCATGGGTAATCTATTCTCGCACTGGAGAGTTCCTATCTTCAGGAGCTAATTGTTTGGGTCCCGCAACCAACAATATCGCAGAGTACCATGGAGTCATCAGACTCTTGACGGAGGTTGCTTCCCTTGGAATTGAATCCCTATCAGTCTTTCTAGACTCCCAACTCATGGTTTCTCATCTGAATCATGTTTACACAGTTCGTGATCCTATCGTACTTCGCTTATTTCGAAGGGTACGCCTCTTGGAACGATCTTTTAATTTTATTTCATATCAACATATACCAAGAGAATTCAATTGTATAGCTGATTCATTAGCTAATTACATTTTGGATTGGCATCTTGCCCATACATAAAAACACATCATAAAATAAACACACAAGTCATTGTAAATAAATAGGTCATAAAATTAGGTCCATATATATATCACTGTCTATAAAAGTGTTTTTTCAAATACATAAAGTTTGTGTTTTAAAGACAAAATTTGGGACCTAGTCCCATACAAAAATTTGGCTCTCAAAGCCTACATATCGTATACAAGCCGCAAAAAGATAAAAGCTACCATCTAAGGAGATCTGGGAGATCTATCATGTTCCTCCTCAGATTCCTCATGCTGCTAGTGATAACACACTATAGCCCAAGCCACCCTACGGAGGAGTCGGCCAATACGCCTAGGCACACCTACAGTATGCCGCCGGAGATGCAAAGGGATGTCGTCCATCCTCATAGCGGGGACACTGTGGGTTAAACCCTGTAGGTTCCTCTCTATATCCGGGACCCCTCCTTCCGCCTCATCCTCGTTTTCTTCCTCGTCTGGAGCAGCTCGATGATCAACACCACCTCGGCGTAATGGCGAGTACCCTGTCGGTCTCTGTGGTCCACAATCTGCGGCATGCACACATATATATATTAAAGTCTTTTACACATTCTAAAAAACAATAAAAATTATATATTCCAAAAAAAAAAAAAAAACACATTTATGAACGTCATACCTGAATTGTCCCAATACTCATCTTCCGGCAGTGCCAAGTCTATGTCCTTGCGGAAGTCCACCCCTGCATAGGGGTAGTCATCGATCATCACAATTTGTTCCTCGAGCCACGAGAAGAAATCCTCACTGAAAGCCAGATGATGCGGCCCTCCAAGACATCCTGCATACTCACTCCATCGAGCCATCCATGGCTCGGTGGGTGGATGGGGGGGCATAGTCAGTTGTGGGTGCAACAACGACACCCTCACAAAGAAGAAGGTGACCAAGATGCTCCCGTACCCAAATTGAGAGTTCTCTCCAAGCCTGCACTTGTTCACTTGCTCTTTGAGGTTGGTCAATACTGCCTCACACCAGTTGAATACTGTTCCTGCCATACAATCCACTGTAAGATTCATCTGTGTACGGGACGCCTGATGGAGACCCGTACTCCCTGCTACACATGTGATGGTGAACAACACGGTTTTTAAAGGAAGTTCTACAATGTCCTTAATGACCACCTTTCTGCTTTTCTTCCCCGAACCTTGATGGTAATAACGAGCAATTAAAGCATTAGTGCTTGCCTCCGAGGTTGTGAACCTAGTAAAAATCACCCGGGCTTCTCTTTTCAAGAGGCCTGTGAGGAAATAAATGTCCTCAATTTCAATCTTGACGGTGTGTTCTCCCACTCGGAAAGCTTGAATGTCGAGGTCCCACATTTGAATAATGTGGGTGAGAATTTTTGTCTGCTTACAGATACCTTTGGTCTTGAAGAATTTCAACAAACCACGTTCCCGCAATGCAGTCAAGGTCTCTTGGTCATCTTCAGCCAACAAATCATCCACTTCATGCTCTCTTTCTTTCCAATTGACCATTTTGCTCTAAACAAGTTGCAGACACCTGCAAAAGGTCATAGGAAACATTCATTAATCATTTAACAACTTGATCTCAGCTAAAAATTTGAGAAAAAACTAAATTTTTCATCTTAAAAATCACCACTATTGCACCTAGGGGCAGTGCACCTGCACGGTACTGCACAGTACCGTGCCCCTGTTCAACTCTACAATGCGGTACTATTACATAGTACCGTGTTTCTCAATACGGCTCCCGCGCGGTACTGTGGATAGTGAAATTTTCCCATTAGGGCCTTCCCAAAAATTAACTTCTACTTACTGAAATCAAGTTATTTATCTATGAAATAAAAGAGGGGATTGAAAGCTCTTACCCGGCATAGACGATTCTTGAAACGGTGCTCCGAATCTCCAAATATGAACTCTTGAAGTTTTTGCTCTTCAATAGGTAAAATCTCCTCTTTTGGCAAATGCACAAGTGAAATGGTAACTTTCCATATTTACCTATTCCTTATATAACTTTTTCACTTTTTTTTAACTCATTATTTTATTTGGTTAAATTAAAACCCATTTCACATTACTAATATCTTGTTCCATGTGCATTTTTTGACAGGGTCTCCTTTAAAAAATGTTCACACCGGCGTTCTTTTATTGTTTGACCTTCATTTTGAGCCTACTTTATCTTTTCGTGCTCTGGATTAAAACTTGAAAAAGATTTCAAGCGCTTTTACACCCATGTCATGCTTGTCAAACTTAAGTAAATGGTGTCGAGCTTAGTCAGCTTTACTCATACTCATTAAACGATGAGGAAAGTATTATCCTGGTTGTATTTTATTCTTTTTTCGGACCAGAATAATTAAAAATTACGAAAAAGACCATTGGAGTCCATAGTTAAGCTCTTTTCAGACTCCCTAAAATTGAAAAGATTTCCAAGTGATCTTGACTCTTTCACACTTGTAAAAGTATTTGAAAGGTCATCTATTCGGTGATAGGTTACCCCTTTTTCAGCCCGTCTAGACTATTTACGAGAAAGGTATACCTCGGTCAATTTTTGGCTGGGAGAGTTCTCTCGGGAATTGTTTTACACTTTTTTGGGATCGAGGGACTAAATTTATGAAAAAGTACACTTTGGAGCCTTCTTTAATTTTTTCAGGCTCTCTAAATGTGAAAAACTACCGAGTTTTCCTTCCTTGGACTCGTTAAAATTTGACATCGAAGGACCCACTTTGGGACGAAACCCTCCTTTCTCAGGTTCGTAAAATATGTGAGATTGGAATCATCTATGAGATGAGCTTTACCGAGCATCTGTTATCCTCTTCAAGCTCAAAAAACAACAAAGAGGTACTCGTCTATCATGTCAAGGGAATATGGGAAACAAGTCGAGTTTATTTTGTTGGCAGCTTTCCAGTCGTCACCTTTGAACATGGCATGTGTCTGTCCCTTGTCTATTTTGGGTATCTATTGTCGCTAAGTTATGGTCATCATCCTGAGTCGTCTCTATGGCCACGAGCCTACTCGTTCGGTGTCTATCCTCTGCTATCAATAATCCCTGCTGCCAAGTCCTTTTACATGCCATTATATTCTCAAAGGGTTGCATTGTTTAGAGTCATTCATTGTGTCAAACCTCCATTGTGTCAGTACATGTTCTATCGTTTCATTGTCCTATACTATCTTTTTGTTCCGATTTCATGTCGATGATGTGGAAATTATTATGGCCCACCTTCGACGAGTCTATTCCCATCGACGCCAAATCACTATCCGGGAATTGGACTTAGGAATCAACCACTAGTACCTTGGTACCTGCATACCTCAATGGCAGGTTTCCTCGTGTTCGACAGTAGGTTTACATCATTTACCTCTGATCGAACGATCTCTCGAATGCTCGACATCAATTCATTCATTCGCATTTCGTTGAGATGTACTATAGATACCTTGGGGATCATCGTCATCATTGGTGATTTCCCTCGCATTTGTTAACAGTTCACATAACTGACCGGTAATCAAATGGTTTCTACCATGTTTGAATTCAACACCTTGTAATCACATGGCTATATTCGTATCATTTGCAGTTGAGTAGAAGACACTGGGCACATCTTTGTATTTTGATTGTGTCTAGGCTGCGATGGAGATGTCATTTGTATTGTCACACAGATCCACTTTTGTATTGGTCGTGGCTGTGTCATTACTGTCTCATGGATCTACGCTTGTTCATAGTAGCCATGATTTGTCTACAGTCTATATCATCTCAGTACTCATGGATCTGCAATGTATTGGTCGGAAATCATGCTTTGAGTCAATTGTTTTCGAGCATGAGAATGCCCGCCTCGATGGTATATCTAACATTTTGTTTTTGTTTCAGCTCCTTGTTTCTCTCCTCCATGCTATCTCCGCACAGTATTTGTAAAGTATTTCGTCCATCAGTCCCTTCTGACCTCACACTTTAGGGGGCATCTGTTATACCTCCATATTTCACAGTGTCGCATCTTCACCATAAAAATAGTTGATGACACTTCCCCTACTGCTTAAAACACCCAGAAGAGAAAAATGATGAATGATCCTTGAAGACAAACCTATCCTGTCAAGAATCAACCCAGCTGAGACTTCATATACCTACACTATCGCGCCTTGCTCTAGCTTAGGTGTGCGTTAGTCCACACTACCCTGCTATGCTCTTTCTCTACCATGCGGTACTATCGCGCTATGTTCAGTTTAAGAGGCGCGGTACTCTTTTTTTAGCCTTTTTTCCATGTCTTCTGGGATCTTGATCTTCGAGAGATTTTTTAGGATTGGTATCCCTAATTCGATCCTAACTCACATTCTCAGATTAGTGGGCCTTATCCACTAAACATTCCCAAGATCCATTCTTCTCTCTTGATGGTTAACCCTACTACACACTATAAGAGAGAGGCATTCCATTAGCAAAGGGGAGGACTCTTGGAGACATCAAACTTATGATTTTGAATCTTTGTGGAGATAGCTAGAGGAGAAAGCACTTGGAGCTGGGAGTTGGCTCGGATATCAATCAAGCATTGTAAGTGACTTCAAGTTGGTAATAAAAGATAACTTGTCTTGTTTCCCAAATCATGTGTGTTGATTTTGTTTCAATTATATGATTTGTATCTGTTATAGATTTAGATTCTAACTCATATTTCAAGTTGCTAGAGAATCATATATGCTTGTATCTTGGTTTCATTTTGACAGGTTCATTCGCAAGGAGTTGGAAATCGGAGCGACCATTAGGACGAGCAATTGAGTTGAAGGTCGGTTAGATCTCTTCCATTTCTTTCAGCAGTTTAATCTTGAAATGTCTGTTTAGATCTAGGAATTCAAGGTAGCATTTGTTATATTTTTGTCTTAGTTTAGAGTCAGTTAAAGTCTACTTTAACCTAAGAGAGTTTCTACCTATCCGTAGGGAGAAATTTCTACAACAGGTGTCAAAAATAATTTTGTAAACATATGACATGATTGTATTGGTGAATTCAAACATATTGATTTGCTTTGTATAATTAGAAGAGAACATGGTGTCAGAACTATAGGTCTAGCTAAAATATCTTACCTATGTTAGCAATCAATAACATATCAAGGTAAATAAGAAAAGCAAGAGAACAAGGAAAAGAATACACCACATATATGTGGTTCACCCAATTGGGCTATGTCCATGGGAAGGTTGTCTTCTATTATCTCTAGAAATCTCCTTCAATTTTACAAGGAAGGAGTCATTACTGCTCCCCCTTGATGACAACTTCCCTCATCCCAAGTAAAGAATGAAGATGCACATACTTCATTGGTGTTAAGGATTTGGTGAAGATATCGGTTGCCTGCTGCTTGATAGGACAATACTCAAGAGAAAGAATACCATCTGCAACGAGACCTCTAATGTAATGAACATCAAGGTCGAGATGCTTTATATTGGAGTGATATACCAGATTATAAGCAAGCTGAACCGCACCCTAATTATCACATTTCAACATAGTGGACGATTTCGGAACCAGACCAAGCTCAGTGAGAACATGCTATAACCAAACTGCTTCTTTAGATGCTTATTTGGCTGCTCTATACTCTGCTTCACACGAAGATAAAGGAAGTTCCTCACCTTCTTGATAGACCAAGAAATTGGACCTAAACCAAGTTGAAATATATAACCAGTAGTTGACCGTCGATCAGAACTATCACATGCCTAGTCAGAATATGTATATCCAAAAAGTGAAACTGTAGAACTGCTCGAATAAAAAACACCATAGTGTAATGTCCCCTATAAATATCTTAGGATTCTCTTGGCTTCCTTCCAATGATTTTCATGAGTTTGTTGCATGAACCAAGAAACCATATTGACGACAAAAGAGAGATCTAGTTTGTTGTAATTTAAATATATCAAAGTTCCCATGAGTTGACTATAAAGAGTAGCAACAAAAAGAGGAGTAGTATAGTCAACAGTTAACTTTACACCGGATTGAAACGGCGTAGGAGTAGGTTTACAATCACTCATATGGAAATGAGCCAATAAGTCGGTAGCATACTTTGGCTGAGAGAGAAAAATACCATCTGCCATATGCTAGATTTGAAGACCCAAGAAATAGTGCAATATACCGAGATCAGTCATTTCAAATTGCTTTTGAATATCACTTTTCATACTTTGAATTAAAACAAGTTGGCTTTCAGTGATGATAAGATCATCCACATATAACACAATAATGAGGATATTATCACCAAAGTTCTTAACATACAAATTTGGATCAGATATACAACGCTTAAAGACATTATTCAAGAAATATGTATCAATTTTTTCATACCAAGCCCTAGGTGCTTGTTTGAGACCATATAAAGACTTGTGTAATTTGCATACAAAACTTGATGATTCAACATTAATAAAACCAGGAGGATGCTGCATATAAATGTCTTCATTAATATTTTCATCTAAACAAGCACTTTTAACATCCCTTTGGTGTATTTCCCATTTATAAGATGCAACAAGAGATAAGATAGTTCTTATTGTATTCATTTTAGCAATAGGAGAAAAAATTTCATTATAATCAATACCTTCAAGTTGATTAAAACCTTGTGCAACTAATCTAGCTTTATATTTTTCAATCTGTCCTTCTGCAGTAAACTTAGTTTTATAAATCCATTTACAACCAACTAAATTCTTTCCCGAAGGAAGAGGAACAAGAGACCAAGTCTTGTTCTTAATAAGAGAATCATACCCAACAGACATAGCTTGTTCCCAATGAGGTTTACCCTTAGCTTGAGCATAAGAAGTAGGATCATCTGTGGTCAAAAATTTGGTCATAAGAGAAAAGTTAGATCTATTTCTACGAGTATTGGAAGGGTTACTGCTCTCACTACCTGCAGATTCAAGAGCTTTCTAGGCCCAAACAGGAAGGTTAGAAGGAACAAAAGTCACTTCAGGAGATTTGAGACTTTTAGGTGTAACACTTGAAGAAGAGGGTGAACCAATATCAACAATAGGAACAACACTGGAAGCAGTAATAGATATAGGAGTAACAGGAGACAATGGAATATTCAGGGTAATATGAGGTTCTACTGACTCAAGTGGTGGAGAGACTTCAGTAAATTGAACATCTCCTTGGATTATGACACTTTGATTAGAAGGATCAAATAACCTATAAGCGTTGGAATTCTCAACATAACCAATGAATATACACTTGTGGGACTTGGGTTCTAACATTTTCCATTTTTCATCAAGAATATGAGCCCAACATTCACAACGAAACACCTGTTACAACGTAATCTTCCACCTTGTGAGAATCAACACTCTTTGGCCTAGAGGATCCATTTCACTGACTCAGAACCACTTTATATCCTTCAAACACTATTTTTCCCTGTTTTTTCCTTTGTATGCTTGCTGCATCACTATAGCCAGCATACCCACGAGTTACATCACTATAGCCCACGGGTAGCATGTAAAATGGTAAAAATCACTAATTTATTACTTTTTATTCCCAAAAAGCGACCATTGGGTGACCTTTGACTCTCCATCTGCCCAAGAAACACCTCAATATGTCCTTTCACTTACCTTTGAGAGGACTATATATTGAGCACATATGGCTTATGGACGAGAGGGGAAAGAAGAGCAAGAGAACTCTAGTGGATTTTTGCCCAATCTTGAGTCTACACTCATTGATCCTTGTAGTTGTGAACCCTTTATGTTCACCTTCCAAACTCCTATTCTAGTTTGAGTTTGCCATTCCATGGAGGATTGAAGTGGTGGAGGCACAAGTGGATTGATCTAGATCTTGGTTCAGATTAGTTTTCGGCAAGAGGTCATATCACATTGTACTTCTTCTTGTTTATTAATAGAAATACTCATATTCTCGTCCATTAATGTTGTAAATGTTGCTTATCTTACATTGGGTTGCATTTACTTGTTATATCATGGGCCATTGCTATTGATGATGTTAATGCCATTTATATATTATATGTACTTGTTGTATATTGGCTATCAAGACTAATTTGCATATTCAAGTGCACAGATTGAAAAGCTTCAACGGGGATTTACATCAAATGTTTGGATTGAGGTTGGTTATATTCTTCATTATCTTAGCATTGTCATTTATATAACATAGCATTGGTAATTCAGTTGATTTCTGGTAGTCATCTGTCTATTGTGGTCTACCCCAAGCCATAGTGAGTTTTATCCAACACAGAAATGGCGACTCTGGTGGGGAAAACATCCATTTTTGGGGATTTTTGAGCCTTATTCCTTAATTAAAGTTGTTGTTTGTCGAAGCTCTGTGTCACTTATTTGCCGTTGAGATACACTATAGAAAACATGCTTTTTCTCAGCCATTGGACTCTTTATTTTCCAATTTACTTTTCCCCACCCACGGGCTAGCTTAGCTCTGCTCGCGTATACCCGCCTCTGTTTACTTTGCTACTCGCGAGTACCCACAGGTTTTCCTTCGATAGTAGCGTACAACTCCGGCTTTGGTTTATTTATGAATTTTGGTTGTTGCTGGGTTGGCTTTGGATGATCCTGAGTCTTTGTTGGCCTATTTCTTGACTGTTTCATGCCTTGGTTGTGACCAAAACTCTTATTTTATCTTGGTTGAGCCTTGTTGGTTTTTTACCCATCTTTGGATTTAGCCTTGTTGGTTTTTTCCTTTTGAGCTCATTCCGTTGGTTGAGTCTTACTATTTGGTATCTGCTGGGTTGTCTTAGTGATCTCCTTGGCATATCAGTGACTAGATAGTAGGATTTTGCTTGCATTTTTCATTTCCATATATTGAAAAATACAAAAATACACATAGTTTTGCATTTTCCTTTTGTTTATAAGAGAAAATACAAAAAAAATAAAATTGCTTTTATGTATTGCATCTTGCATTGAGTGCTTTCTGCCTTCATTTAGATTTTGATTGTGCATCGAAAAATATAAAAGGAATGCATATTTATTTCGAAACCATTGGATTGATTTTGCATGTTAGTGGCATTGTTTTCATTGGATAGTTGAGTTTAGGATTTGACGATTTTGCATACTATTGAGTCATACACATCACTAGTTTCACGATCATATCCCCCAAGTAATCACAGCCATTAAAATTAATGCTTAATCTTAAAATTGATTAAACCAATTTTATTTATAGGGTACACCAACTAGCATAGGTTTAGAGTCTTGGAATAGATCATTGTGAGTTAACAATCCAAGACTACTAGACGAAACATTAGGTGTCTGACCAGGGAGTGGAGGAATCCATGGTATATATTGGTGTTCTCAAGAAGCTCTACTCAAGCTAGAGTTAGGCACGAGGTCACAGGAGGTTGGTTGAAGAGATATCCCTCTGATACCGACTGGACGTGGGATATATTTCCAGGGTTTGTTCGTATCTTGGGGTATCGGAGGTTCATCCTCTTGTGCTTCGAGCTTAGCTACCCTGGGCATACGATGGATCCCACCTACGACTGTCCCCCTGAGCATTGGTTATATTGTGGTGACCATAGTTTCCTTACCTAGGTATCGCATAGGGTACTTGCAGTGGTTATGCTGTTTGTGTCCTGAGTCAAATGGGGGTTGGACAACACAGTTTCCGTTGTATAGGGACTTGACCCTGTGCACGCAGTGAAGTTAGGGGGCCGTTATAACTGATTTTGTTACCTCTAGCTATAGTTTGGGAGTCTCAAGCCTCTCCTAGGTGAGACATACTGGCTCTAGTGTCGGGAGCTCATTTAGCCACTCTGTTTGTCTGCTCTTGGCTATAGTTTCTCTAGGTTTGTGCTTTTGATTTACTATTTTTGATCGATAGTTGTCCTTTAGGGGACGTTTTGATTCTACATTCTCCTTGGAGATATCGTGGCTCGGATTCCTACTCTCCACCGATCTCGTCGGTTGGTTGGTTTAGAACCTACCAAGCTTTCACACCGTGTTGCTAGGGGATGCCGGAGGGCTCCCTTTGAGTCTTCGGATTCTTACGAGACATACATCCTAGACGTCATGACTGCTGCACACTCTAACACTAAATAAATACCTACGAGTCCATCGGGTAGAGTTGATCCCACTTCTGACACCCCTACACCTTGAGAGGCCTAGGGGGGTGATCCACCTGAGACTCAACCTGGTTCAGTTTGGCCGAATCCACTTGAACATGATCTATTCGATCGTTCGAATCTGGATAATTATCTTTATGGGATGCCAACCTTACCCGACGACGAAGATCATGACGACACGTTCGTTCCTTCGTTTCCACGCAATTATAGACATGGGATGCTAGAGTTACATGACGACACTGGTCCTATGATCAACCCAACCGCACTCTCTTTTGGTATGCCTAATTATAGTACAGTTCAGCCTTCCACTACTTTTGGTAGTCATGTTGGCGCTAGTCATGGTGTTAGCCATACTATACCCACTGGGGGCACTACATTGTCCAGTCACACACATAGTATGGGGACTAGTCAAATTCCTCCTAACAATTCTAATGTTGGAAGAAGGCCACCTCCTAGGACTTCCCAACCTAATAGGAACGTTGTTCGAAACACGACTCGTCATCCACCACCTAATACACATGTCGTTACTCGTTAACCCAGGAGGGTGGACATATATCACATACTTTTGCGTCCCCTGCCACCACTAGTAATGCCAATGTAGGAGGTGGGAATATATACTATCCACATGGACATAATGCCACCATCCCTGCTACTAGTAACACCAACATTGGGGCTAGGAATACATCTCATGCTTCTGGTCACCACACGACTGCTCAAGTTGATCCTAATGCTGGGGGTGGAAACATACCATACCATTATGGTCATTACAACTCGGTTCCCACTACGAATAGTACGTACATGCCTGATACTCATGGTGGAAACCCTTACTACAACACAGTCGGTGCTAGCCACCAGTACAACCCACCCCAATATGGTGCCCAAAACACGTATATACCTGCTTACTCTCAAATGGGTCAGGAAGGAGGAGGTTATCAATATTATGGCCATGGTCAAGCTTATGGTCTGTCAGATCCTCATTATCAACAATTTAATCCTCATGGTCAAGCTTTTGGTCCATCTTATAATTCGGTTCCATTCAACCAACCTTTTATGGGGGCTTATAATCAAGCTTTCCAGCCTCAGCTCCCGTTTCTTGCACGCTTGAATCTTCCAGATCTTTCGAAGCTCACAAATGATCCAGTGTGTCATGACCCTAGTTGGCCCCCAGTCCCTACCAAGCTCCCTTTGTACATTCCTAAGTTTTAAGGGAAAGGTGGTGAGGATTCGGGAGATCATGTCACGACATTTCACCTTTGGTGCTTCTCCAACTCATTGAATCATGATTCCGTTAGATTGTGACTATTTCAACGCACCCTCACGGGGGAAGCCGCGAAGTGGTACATCGAGTTTCCTGGAAACACTTATAGGGGTTTTAACGAGATTGCTTTGGTTTTCTTGGATCATTTCCAGTTGCCAATTCGATATGAGACTGGTACTCAACTTTTATCTACCTTTCATCAGAACAAAGCCACACATATTTCTGACCACGTTCAAGAGTGGCGTCAGCGAAAGAGGTTAGTGAAAGCCAACATTCCTCCAGAGTTCCTATTGGAATGGTTCCTCAAGTCTCTAATCCCATACATTGCTAAGGATGTTTGAATGTCCGGCATTGTGACTGAGGAACAAGCCATATTGAATGTCCAGCAGTTAGACTTACTATACTCTCAATCTAGCATTTTGTACAACATTATACTTGACGCACCGCGCACACGTCATGAGCCTCAGTCAGTTCTTAGACCACATGCCGATGGCATCGTAGGGTCCACAAGGACTCGCCCCGTAGATTTGGTAGCTAATCAAATGCAAAATTTGTCCTTAAACCAGTCTACTCCCAAACAGGTTCACACCTTGTCCACTTCCACCCCATCGTCCAATGTACACAATGTGCAAACGACAAACCAATCAAGTAACTAACAACCTGGTGGTAAGAAAAATTGGAGGAACAACCGTAGGGGTGGAAACAATGGGAATAACAATAACAACAATCGCAATACTCCTCATAAAGAGAATGCCAACCCTCCTCGGGAAGGCGGAAATGCTGGTGAGGACCATAAACCCAGGCATATGGTAAATTTTCCCTGTAAGCTCTGTGGGGAAGACCATCTTACTCACTTGTGTCCTCGAATTGAAGAAGCATCGAAGCATTTCGCACAAATCCAAGCTATGTTGAAGGATCCCCTACCTCATCACCAAAACATGGCTTCGCATGCTTCCACCACTGGTTATGGACCTACTGAGACAAACGTCTTCTTCCAATACTAGTGGTTATGGATGTGTGAACATGGTTCAGTCAGAGGTTAGTGTTGCCACTCGTCAAGGTGATTATGATACACCACAACCCAATTTGGGGAATGAGCCTCCCTCTCCTCCTGATAATTCCTTGCATATCGAGAAGACCTCTAATATTCCATGGATAGCGAAAGGTGTTCTTAAGCGCTCTACGCATAACCCTAATGTTTGAGCCACCCATAACTACTCCATCGTGGAACATTTGGGCCAAAGTCCGTGTGCCATGTCGGCTCTTGAAGTTTTGTAGGCCTGTCCTTCTCAAAAGCATGCCCTTTTGAGTGCGTTAGGAGTTCAGGATGGGGGAAGTCCCAGTGTTATCAAGTTTGACACTACTGATGTTCAACCTCACTTACCCTACCATGTGGCTTTTCAAATCTAGGTGGTGTACCTTCAGAATTTTGTCAAACGTACGATGGTTGACAAAGGTGCTTCCACATCAGTAATGTCATTATCTTGTTGGAAAGCTCTCGGCTCTCGTCCTCTACTCATGTCTAGAACCACGCTCACTGCATTCGATGGTCAGTCATTTAAGCCGCATGTAATTATCCCTTCCTTTGTTGTCTACTTGGGAGGTAAATCTGTGCCTATTGAAGTCCATGTGGTTGATGCGCCCTTTGACTACAACCTTTTACTGGGTCGGAATTGGATGTACGCTATGAAGGCTGTCACGTCTACTGTATTCAGAGTTATCTGCTTTCCTCACGAAGGCAAGATTGTGACCATCGATCAGCTGGATTTCATTAATTCCTCTTCCACAACATCCACAAGATCCATAGTCCTGCAGGTTACTCATTCTCAGCCGAAAACTGGGAACATGGGTGTTGGAATGTATCCTTCATTGATGGGATCGTTCGACCTCCCTGCACCAATATCCTTCATAGGAACCATATCCAATGATGCTCCTTCCTCGTTGAATCATGTACTTTTATGGACATCATACTTTAGCGATCCGTGGGATCCACCTTCCATGAGTTCCCCGTCTGGAGACATTTCACACATTGGGATGGATATGCCCTTGTCCGTAGTCAAGATTGCTCATCATGTTCAACCAGCCATTACAGATTCGGATCTCTCTTCTTCACAGACAGTCGAAGAAGATCTCATTACACTGCCAGTTTGGGTAGTCAACCCATCTTGTTCATATGAATTCCTTGATGGTAGTCTACCTTCGGATGAATATTTTATCGAGTCCATGCATGGTAATGACGATCCTTGGGAGGATTTCTATCATAGATCGCATTCCCTTCCCACCCTTGGTTTTATTGAACGATATGAGCCTATAATACAATCTGCCACCCATTTGGATTTGGATCTAGTTACAGTCTTGTCCAGATTTGGTTTGACGTTTGAGTCTGATGAGTCTTTGAGCTCTCCTATATATCCGCAAATCAATGCTCTTGAAGAGTTTGATTCTATTTCTAGAATTTCCAACTCCCATGATGATGAATTTACTCTTGTAGATTCCTTCACATCCTTCAACTTTGCTCTTCATTTTGAAGATGATCATTTTGATCCCTCAGGTATTGGTACTATGGCACCTTCATTGGTTAGCTCTACCTGCATGTTGTCTGAGGTTAACAATAGTGAAGTTGAAAATGTTTCTACTACAACGACTTGTATCAAATTTTTCTTTACGTACATTTTAGAGATAATCTTGGTACTTATGTTTTTTGGAGACAGGATTCTTAGCTGGACTTATACTTGTTTACTGGTTCTTTTTGACACTTGCTTCAGTCATGGCAGGCATATTCAGAACCTTGCATATAGGTTTAGGCCTCCCCATTGTTATGATGCATTTGAACCTTTTTCTATCCGAATTCATAGACACCCCCTGAGTGTCCTTATCTTTCTCATGTTCCTTGCATTATGCATAGATTTGTTCCATGCGCTTGGAACTAGTCTCGCATGTCCTTGACACTCATCTGCCCCCATTACGAGCATTCTTCCATCTCTCCTTTGAGCTCGTTAAAAACAGTAAGGAGGTCACGAGTTTACTTTTTCAGGCTCATTAAATCTTTACAGAAAATATTTTTATAAAGTCTTTTTTAAGCCTTTGTTAGACTTTTCCAAATCAAACAAGATAGCCGAGTATACTTGTCATTTCAAACTCGTTAAAGGATTTGAAGCGACATCCACTTAGGTATAAGTTTACCCCTTTTCCGGACCTCTGTGGATTAATTATGAAAAAGGTATACTCTAGTCATACGTGATTAGAAGAGTTCTTCTCTCATTGTTTTACACTTTTTCGGGTGAGGAGACTAACTTTACGAAAAAGCAATCCCCTTTTATGTCGAGTTGTGATTGCATTGCATTATCCTACTTGCCGCCTGAGCCTAGTTCCGACTCCCGCTTACTCACTTATTAGCCATGTGCCTGAGCACTTTACCTTTCGAGCCAAGCAGAGCCTTAATTTATCTTTCACATCTTGATGATCCTTTACCCTGAGGGAACATTCCCCCGAGTGTCCACATCCTGCACATGCTTCCTTGCATTGATCATAGGTATGTTCCACTGCTTGGGACTAGTCTGCTCGATATTTGACACTCGTTCCCTCACTTGTTGTATTATAAGCAATTTTATTCTTTTTCAAGCTTTTCCAAATATGAAAAAGGCCAAAAAAAACAAATATTCCAAAAAGCCGGATGGGATTATGGTTACTACTTCTTGTTGGAAGCTGTTGTGTCGCCTTTGAACAGAGCATTCGATCCACTCCATACATTATGAGTCGGAACTATAGTTGGACCTTAGGAGCTGTACTTGTTTCTCAGTTTACTCCACCGATTGGTTAAGCTTCCAGTCATTATGGAGCCCTTTGTAATGCCTGCTGTATTGCACAATTTATGTTAAGTCTATGTTGCCTGAGTCTATCCATCTGCTCATGCTCTTGTTCAAAGTAAGTCCTGAACCTAGAGTCGGCCACTCCTCAGATCTCTTGACTATTGCATGTCGGCCATCCTTATTGAGTCAATCCATTTCATCTGAGTTCTTCCAAATCTTTCAGCGTAGCTGGTACCTCGTGCTGTTTGATGGGGGATGCCTTAATGCCCTCCTTCTAGTGAGTCTCATTCCGTCGACCTCAACCCATTTATTCCGAAACATGAGGCTTAGAGTTTGGTTGAGTACCTTGAGGCTTACAGTCATTAGTGGCAGGTTCTTTCACCATCGATAGTTTTTGGAATATATCAATGTCCCCTGATCGATGGATTCATCCTAGTGTTTAACTTCAACTCATCTATTCACACTCCGATGATTGTGCTCTATGCCTTGATGCCCATTTTCATTATTGGTGGGTTATCTCGCGTCTGTTAACGGTATACATCATTGACCGGTAATCAGACGACTTCACATCAAGTTCGACCTCAACTCCTTTATTCACTTGATGGGACTTGCACCATCGAAGACTTGTGTAGAAGACCCCAGGCGATAGTGGCATTCAGTATGCTACTTATGACTATGACTTTACATATGAGATATCACCTCTCAGATATCAATAATGTGTACCTCCAGTTTGCACCAGTTATTTCCTTTTCAGCAGGAGACCATATCTTACTGTAGAGGGATCATGGCTATGATCACTTATGACATATATTAACTATGTACTGCCTATTCATGGCCATTGTATCAGATTGTTGTACTACCGACATGTATTCAGGGATACTATTGTATTATGACGAGTGAGCTGCTATTTACACTTGTGTCTCCATCACTCCATTTCTAAGATTTATAATGTATTTCGGTCATCGTAGCATCAGTCTCTGACCTCACACATTAGGGGGCATCTGTTACAACGTAATCTTCCACCTTGTGAGAATCAGCACTCTTTGGCTTAGAGGATCCATTTCACTGACTCAGAACCACTTTATATCCTTCAAACACTATTTTTCCCTATATTTTCCCTTGTATGCTTGTTGCATCACTATAGCCAGCGTACCCGCGAGTTGCATCACTATAGCCTGCGGGTAGCATGTAAAATGGTAAAAATCACTATTTTATTACTTTTTACTCCCAAAAAGCGGTCATTGGGTGACCTTTGACTCTCCATCTGCCCAAGAAACACCTCGATGTGTCCTTTCACTTCCCTTTGAGAGGACTATATATTGAGCACATATGGCTTATGGATGAGAGGAGGAAGAGGAGAAAGAGAACTCTAGTGGATTTTTGCCCAATCTTGAGTCTACAGTCATTGATCCTTGTAGTTGTGAACCCTTTATGTTCACCTTCCAAACTTCTATTCTAGTTTGAGTTTGCCATTCCATGGAGGATTGAAGTGGTGGAGGCACAAATGGATTGATCCAGATCTTGGTTCAGATTGGTTGCCGGCAAGAGGTCGTATCACATTGTACTTCTTCTTGTTTATTAATAGAAATACTCATATTCTCGTCCATTAATGTTGTAAATGTTGTTTATCTTACATTAGGTTGCATTTATTTGTTATATCATGGGCCATTGCTATTGATGATGCTAATGCCGTTTATATATTATATGTACTTGTTGTATATTGGTTGTCAAGACTAATTTGCAGATTCAAGTGCATGGATTGAAAAGCTCCAACGGGGATCTACATCAAACATTTGGATCGAGGTTGGTTATATTCTTCATTATCTTAGCATTGTCATTTATATCGCATAACATTGGGAATTGAGTTGATTTATGGTAGTAATCTATCTATTGTGGTCTACCCCAAGCCATAGTGAGTTTTCTCCAATATAACACCTTAAAGTTACTAATATTTCGTTTTTTACCATTCAATTTTTCCTCAGGGGTAACATGCTTAACAAATTTTGTAGGAACTCTATTTAAAATAAAGTTAGCACAACTTATGGCTTCAACCCAAAATTTCTTGTGTAATCCTTTACAATAAAGCATACATCTAGCCATTTCAACTAAAGTTATGTTTTTTCTTTCAGCAACACCATTTTGTTGAGGTGTGTAAGGAAAAATATTTTGATGTTGAATTCCATGTTTAGATAAAAACACTTCAAATTATTTCTTAACAAATTCCCCCCCATTATCAGTTCTCAAAGTTTTTTTTTTTTTACCATAACCATTTTCAACCAAGGATTTAAATGCTTGAGACTTAGAAAAAGTGTCACTTTTATGTTTCAAAAAATAAACCCATGATTTTCTACTAGAGTCATCAATAAAGGTAAGAAAATAGATTACATGAGATATAGAAGGAACTTCAAGAGGACCACAAATGTCACAATGAATTAATTGCAAAGATTCTTTAGCACGCCAAGCTTTATGTTTATCAAACATTTCTCTATGATGTTTACCAAGTACACAACCTTCACAAAAACCGTTAGTAGACGAAATATTAGGCAAGCCATGTACCATTTTAGTTAACATTTTCATTTTACCATAATTCAAATGACCCAATATTTCATTCCATAATTTACTTAGTTCATCGACATGAGCAACATAGGAATAAAAAGGTTGTGTTTTAGTTGAATTAAAACCAACAAATTTATATAAAACAACAATATGATGAATAAGACTAGAGGAAACTGCTTTAAAATTATGATTGATATCTTTAGGAACATATTTATCAGGCCAAGCTTCAAATTTATATCCTTTTTGACATGCACTATAAATAGAAAGCAAGTTGATGAGCATGTGTTCAACATGAAAAACATCTTCCAATTGACCATTAGCAACATTAACATTACCATAACCA
The DNA here is from genome assembly GCA_027924585.1 of Larix kaempferi. NCBI lineage: Eukaryota > Viridiplantae > Streptophyta > Pinopsida > Pinales > Pinaceae > Larix > Larix kaempferi. Next base: position 32,622,079 of record BSBM01000445.1, on the reverse strand, counting down.
ATTACAGAAAGTTGTTTACCATCACCTATAGATACTTTCTAAGATGTGTATTTATTATTGTCATAAAATGTAAATAAAGAAGCATTACCATTCATATTTTTAGAAGCACCACTATCCATTATCCATTCCACATTAGAATAAGAACTACTAGACAAAACAACAGATGCACATAAAGCTACTTGAGATTCATTAGAACCTTTCTTTTTATCCTTAGACATTAAACGTTTCGCTTTAAAGCAATTATTTTAAGGATGGTTAGTTTTACCACAATGCTTACAAGGATCATACATAGTATTCTTCTTACTATTTTCATTATGTGCATTAGAAGCTTGACCAAATTTAGTAGTATGATTTGAAGTGTCTGAACTAGAACCTTTAACATTATTAAAACTTTTCTCAGGATTCCTATTATGTGTCATAAGAGCCTTATTAGGAGAGACTTGTCCTGAAACAATCAACCTTTCATGGTCATTGATCAACCCTTTACAAAAATCATCAAAAGTAGGTTTCGTGGTATGTTCAGACAGATGAAGAGCCATATTCCTAGTTTGGATGAACATGTCAAAACAAGATGGAATTTTTTTTTCTACAAGAATTATAAGAGCAGTGTCTATCTTCTTGTAATATTTACCGCAATTATTTAATTTTTCATTTAAAGTCTTCACTTCAGCAAGATATAATTCTACTCTTTCAAAGTTAGTAGGATCTATCTCAAAAATATTCTTTTCAAGGTAATAAGCAGAAACATCATCATATTTATCAAATAAAGAAGAAAATTTTTTCCATACCTCAACCAGGTTGTCTTCTGCATCAATACTTACCTGAAGACTATCTAAAACTGTTTGACCAATGAGCCCTTTTTCTTGATCACATTTATCTTCCCATATAGCCACATCTTTAGCATCAACATGTTTTTGGTGTTTATCATTAACAATCCTCCATAGATTCTTAGTCCTAAGAACATCAATCAATTTTCTTTTCCATGCAAGATAGTTAGGACCAACTAGTCCAGTAACAGAAGCTACTTCTGAAGTCATAATGATAGAAATATTGACAAGAAACTCAAATGCTAGAAATGACAAGAGAAAAAAGTGAATAACAGAAAACTGATACACTTTACCATACGGATCCGAAAAAACACAGTAAAAAATAGGAACTTTTACTTACAGCCCCTTAAAAAGTGCCAAGAAAATTCACTCGCAGGTCTTCCATAGTAAACTTGTGAATACTCACGGGTCTCTGCACGACAAGGTCATAGTTGGATCTGATACTCGTGGGTCTCTGCATAGTGAAGTCATGGCTATGCCGAAGCACTCGTGGGTTTCTGCATAGGAGGGTTGCGGGTATACTGAAGTAAGCACAAGTTTACAGTAGATCAGGTGCGAGTATGTCGTAACACACACGGGTCTATACACTGAAAGTCGCAGGTCTGCAGTATACTCGTGGGTTCACAGTATGGAAATTTGCAGTTACACACGTTGTCTGTAAAGTAAAAGTCGCGAATGTCCAGTTTTAGGCCGAAAATAGTGCCAATTAAGCCGCTGACGGAAACCTGCACAAATTCTACCAAACTTGGATGAAAACAACAAATCTGTTTACCGGAAGATAGATCTCCTTGAGTAGAATCCAAAAATAATATATATATATACAGAAAAGCAATCAATAAACCCTTGAAAATTTTCTGCAAAAAAATACACAACAAGGTTAAGGGTTATAAAAAAACTAAAGAATCATGCTCATATTTGAAGAGAAGCCTAATGGCTACCAGATAGAAAGAAAATCTACAAGAATAAACAATGCCTAAATGATAATAGTTATTGATTGAAATTTGTAGAAGGTGCTAGATCATAACAACCAGCTCTGATACCATGTCAGAATTATAGATCTAGCTAAACTAGCTTACCTATCTTAGCAATCAATAACATATCAAGGTAAATAAGAATAGAAAGAGAGCAAGGAAAAGAATACACCACATATATGTGCTTCACCCAATTGGGATACATCCACGGGAAGGTTGTCTTCTATTATCTACAGAAATCTCCTTCAATCTTACAAGAGAGAAACTACAAATAACCCCAATATAATATAGCAGAGAGCTTGTGAGCACAATATAATGTGTTGATACTATCTATGAGCGTATACCACTATATCATTGTCATGTTTTGATGTGACTCCCTTCACCCTATTATATACCAAGATATGTGGAGGAATTACGCTCGCATATTGCATGTGGGATAATATAATTCTCCATAATAACATCTCTTTATATAATAATGGATAATAAGAGGATACTTTGCCATAATGAATATGGGATATAATGTATTACTCTTTTACATAAGATTGTGGATAAATTCCGACATAATACAAATACATTATTACCTTCCAAGGAATATAATTAATATATTCTAAGACATGGTGCCGAGAAACTTCAATTCGGAAACATTCGGGCATAAGAATAGGTTTAGGAGATAAGACTGGTATCTGAAATGTTTTAACTTGTGGAAGTTCACCAACTAAGCATTAATTGATTTAGCTAGGAACTCATCAAAATTAAAGCAACATGTTGGACTTGCACTGACTCGAGTGAATTTATTTTCAGAATAAAACCCAACATAATTTCAATGACTCATTTATCATTATTGAGACCTAAAACTTGAGTTAACAAGGACAAGACTAATTGGGCATCTTCCTATTAGACATCGATATTCAAAGGAAAATAGAGGTTTTCATGTGATTGATCAATTTTCAAAACTCACGACATAAACTTTTCTTTATCTTCCAGGCTACAATCTCTATACAATTTGACCAAGACTTATTCACTAAATGACTCAGGGTTTTTGGGAAAAGCTTTAGGTAAACCTAAGACTTCATGGACAATTTGTACATTGACTTGCCAGAGGATTTTAGTTGTATTAGAATTTATAATTAATATTTTGGTCTGTGAGTAGTTTTTCGCATACCAACTAATGAAGTCAGGAAAATTTAGGGTTTGTTCAATGCATAAATAGTATTAAAAAGAGCTTAAAAGATTCAATACATCCATTCCCTATGACTTAAACTCCATTAACCATTATTTAGACTGTGAAATGCTACCTACATATAGAATTGGGTCGAAAATTTTCCCCTCCCTATCAACTCTGACTTCTTCCTTATCATCTAAAACTTCACATAGTAAGACAAATCCTTCAATTTGTTCCATGAAAATAGGGAATTCGAAAAATGCATATTTTTGAGATACCTGTGGACGAGACCTATGGACGAGAAGACTATGAATTTTACCTTTGTACTAGGTTGAAAAAGAAGACTGATGCATTGTCGACACTTCACCTTCATCCACGATGCAATAACGAATAACCCCCTTTTAATTTCCCAACATGCTTTTATATAACCAAGGCCAAAGCGGTTTTGGGGCTCTCAACAAGTGGTTTAGTTCCAACCGCTTTTGGTAGTGGGATTCACGAACACACACCATGTGGTAGGTCGTACATTTTCCGTTGCCACCTTTAAGATTTAATCTCAGCGGTCTTTTCCTTCATGAAACAGCTTCCCACCATCGATTTGATTTAGACGCGACCTGCACTGTTGAGCCATCTTTTGTTTTTATGTTTTGATTTTGGTCTTTGTTCGCTCACCTTTAGCACCTTCTGTCCTTTTATTTCAGTCATAGCCCCAAGACACATGCTACACAGGTTATCTCTGTTCTCCTTTTTCGTTGGATGCAAGTCATAGCCCTTGATCCTATGCACTTCAAAATTTAATCTTTCCTCCTTTATCAAACTTTTCTTTAAGCAACTTTAACCCTTTAACTTTCAATCATGGTTCCTAGTTATAGGATCAATTCCAAAGGTTAGAGTATGAATATATATGACTCATCCTCATTCTATTTGGTTGTTTATCTTCTTATTTTTGAACTTCAAATGGAATCAAAACCACAAAAATTCTCCAATAATTTATCATGTTAACATGTATGATCGGTTTAAGATCACAGATGAGCAAATGCCTCAACCGACGAACAACAAGTGTGTAAGTCCCACAAGTAATGATGAGGCAGAGGTAAAAAAAAAACCAAAGAGAAGTCGGAGTGTGTGAAGTTTCCATAAAGTTTCAATAAAACAAGATCACATCACCCAAATGCAATGATGAGCATGGATCACAATCCCACTAAGCAGAAGCCGGAAAATGCTCAGACTATGCAAATTGGTGATAAAACAAGGGTGCATTACCCACAAGGGATGGTACAACAAATATCATGGACATATAAAAGATAAGGTGAAATATTTTGTATATACCGTAAGGCAATGGTACATCTAGAGCGCAATGGTACACCACCAAGGTGCAAAGTCCCACTAAGTTGTGGACCTTAAGGGTGCTTGATACATCAGAGATGAAATATCAATAGCGCAGATGATGACATGTGGCATATGAATGGTTCGAGAAGTATGGAAGAAGGGATGCCACGAATGATTTGCAAACATACAATCCATGCATGACATGTATAAATAGAGATGCAAGTTGGGGATTAGAAGGAAGTGAAAAGAGAAAGAAGATTGCAAGTTTTGTGAAAGTTTCAATTTGTTTTTCTGGGAATCAAGGGGCTCATGGATATAAAAGAATGATCTAGCGAAGAGCCGAACGAATGTGCACATACAATAGAATGAATTTTTGATCATGCACAGAAAGATGTCATAAACCTCTGACAATTGCGCAAACACGGAAAGGAATAAATACTAAAGAATGCGCAATTGTTGGATATCTTAAAGGACTGTATTGCAATCAACATGTCGAGAGTCACAGAAGTTGAAGAGACAGAAGCGTAGAGATATAATCAAATATTATCAAATATTTCATGGATGTCTAGCCGATGAATAGGAACTCAAGTGAAAGTGTGCAAAGTTGAAGACTACATCTGATGCGCAACAACAAAACAGTAGCAGAATCAGAGAGGCACATGAAAATGCATATGATCTAATATGAGTGCTTTATACTGAATGGACCAATCAATTAATGCATAGGATGTCGCATATCGTCTGAAGGACTGCAACACTTAATCTGAACGGACACATCATAAAGTGCGCAGTTATCTCTATTACTATTGCTTCATTTCTGTACAACAAATCATCAATTGAAAGCATAGTATCAGTTGATCATTGAAGTCATGCAAAGAAGAGCATTTAACCACAAGTGAAGACTGCAACATCACAAGAAAAAATAGGATTTTTCAAGAGATGGCCAGGACCATGCTAAACGAGTCAATGTCATGTACCCACCTGCTGACCACTGCAAGGCAAGGAACATACTACCAATCGATGGGGCTTTTAATCAAAATTCAGCCCCCTCATTTGATTAAAAGGAATAAAATATGAATGTGCAGATGTAACACAAGAAAATTATGCACAACGGAATTAAAACAACATTCACACACTCTTCATATGCATTCAACATATCAATAATCAATCATTAATTAAACATTGCAGGAGTAAATACATAGACAGAAACACTTATCTTCATTGCAATTGTCCCAAGCAACTAGCTATGTCGTTGCAACGTTCCACCCAGCCATATGCTCTTCGACAGCTTATACTGAGTCCATCCGAAGGCCACCCCCGAGCTGGACATGATTCTCACAAGGAAAAAGGTAAAATTCACGCTCACACATAGTCCATTAACTGATTCATTTTAGCCAAGCCAGTCCAACTGGGTTTATCAGGCTACAATTGAACCCTGGAGGCTTACACTCAAGCTCAAGCCATGGATACCCATACCCAACACACTCTTCATTCACACAGTATGCACAAACAGGGGCAGGGATACCCCTTTTAAAATGGGAATTACAGTTAAGATGGCCATGGGTCTTCCCAAAAACGTTCCCAACAAAAACGGATTGTGGGATGGGGCAAACAACCCCCGTGAGGAAAAACGATTTCTTCCCCAATATCTCAGCCTTCAACAGCCCAAAACGGTCTCTATTGAACCCCCATTCATTTTCCCCTCTTCCCCACTGGTATCCAACACAGAAAAACGCCCTTCTCTGCTGGGGAAATGAAGAAAACGTTTTTCCACATGCCTGGAAAATGCCCAGGTAGTTCTAAATTCGTGAGGGAGGAAGAATGGTCATGGATAATGGTTGGGAGAGCAATTTCGTGGCTCTCTTCTTGCCCAAGGAGACCCACACGATTTTCCATGAAGGGTGGCTTTCCCATACCCGAATTTTGACAGCCATACCTCTCCCTTCTCAAGGCATTAACTACCCCAACCAACTCTTGGGAGAAATCAATGGTTTGGTACAAAAGTCAACATGGGTAGTTGAGGGTTTGATGGGTTCCCTCATTGACACTTGGCTTGACTCTATTGGCTCAAGGGTTTGAATGTTTTCCCTCCCAATTCCTTGTGAAATCATGCCCCCATCTCTTTGTTGCATTGCATAGCGAGTTGTGGGTATTTTTATTAAAATGCATATTACATGATATTTGAATTTCCAATGTGCATTGCTAGCACGCAACCCATATGCATCACTAAATTGATGGCGGGGCCTTGGCCTTGAGCTCCTCACCATGATTTCATAACAATATTACATCATTTATAGTGTTAATGCCATGGGGTTAAACTAGGGACATTACAGTCAATATTGTCAAATACGTTTTGGACTCATGCCATGCATACAGGCTTACACATACTCAACGGGTGCCTGATCGGAACAAATAGCGACTCAACACCTTATGAACTATGGAAAGGAATACCAGCTATAGTCAAGCATTTCAGAATATTTGGAAGTAAATGCAACATAAAAAGAAATGATGATACTCTTAGTAAATTTGATTCCATATTTGGCGAAGGAATTTTTCTCGGCTACTCCTGCAAAAGCAAAGCTTATAAGTGCTATAATTTGTGACTCAAGAAAATAGTTGAAAGTCCTGAAGTAAAATTTCATGAGGTATTAACTAACAAAAGACTCGAAGATGATGACTTTCCACTGCTAGAAAAATCATATGAAGAACTTCAAGAAACATAAACACCACAAGAAGAGGTATATCAACGCGAACTAGAATATGGAAGACTAGATACAAAATACCCCTCCAAATTTGTCTAGAAAAATCATTCAGAGCATTTAATTATTGGAGACAAAAATGTTGGCATTAGAACCATAAGAGGTCAGAATAATCTAGATGAAGAAGTACATTTCTCACTACTATCATAGATAGAACCATCGGGAGTTGCACAAGACAAACAAGATGAAGGATGGATGAAGGATATGAATGAAGAGTTAGATCAAATCAGAAAAGAAAAGAAAAGAAAAAACAAACTTGGGAACTTCTTCCAAGACCCAAGAACAAGAATGTTATAGGAACAAAGTGGGTGTTCAAAAAATAAATAAATGAGGAAAAACAAGTTGTCAGAAACAAAGCAAGATTGGTATGAAAAGGGTATGCACAAATAGAAGGAATAGATTTTGATTAAACTTTTTCCCCAGTAGCACGGATGGAAGAAATCATATGTTATTGGCTTATGCCTGCTCATAAGATGTCAAGGTATATTGGATGGATATTGTTACACCTAAATCTTTCCATCATGAGACTTAGTGTAAACATCCCTAAAGTTTCCTTGACTAAGTCATTTACCTGGAAGAGATGCAAACTCATTTGTACTAGGTTTTGAGAGGTCATCGCAGGTTGTCCTCATGCAACCTGCGACATCGTGGGTTGTCCTCTTGCAGCCTGCGATGATGATAGTTAATGGACCAAAATAGCTTCTTCGAGCTCATTCTCGAAGCCTGCTGATGTGTATCCCTATCCCTAGCCTTTGGGGAAGATGGAATTCGGTTCCCATCCCTTTGGGTGGGATCCCCTATCTCTCTCCTACCATATATCAACCTACCTTATCCACTTAGTCCTATATAAGTGAAGCTCACTCCCATTCCAAGAGGAGGAAGTCTATTGCTAGTGAAATTAGCTTAAGAGATATCTCTACTCATCCCTTGAGAGATCCATCATCCCTTTGGAGGCTTTGGCATTGGCTTGATCGGAGAAGGACTACTACATTAAGTCATTGGTTGTAATCTCTTCATCCTATGTATTTCCCTTTTAATACAATAATATAAGTGCTTTCCACCAAATCTCATTGTGTTAATGATATGTTGTGTAGTTTTCCTACTTAACTGCTTACTTAGATCTATTATTGTGTAGATGTTATTTTACTGCTTGTGTTGTTGTATTGTCTTGGCAGGTTCTATAGCTTGGATCTAAAGACCATCAAGCTTTGGAGAAACATTCAAGGAGAAAGGATCACCGATCTGAGAAGGTAAGACCATTGAGTTCCTTGATCTCTAATTAGATCTAGGAGAGTCATTTATGTTTTGTCTCTATTTGTTCTAGACTCACATTGAGCTAGGGAGATCAGGCCTTGAGTTCGCTCTCGATAGATTATCCATCAAACAAATCTGGATTGTCCGTTAAACAAATATGGCGACCATACTGGGGAATTGCATTGTTTAGTTTTCATTTTATTTCTTTTTGCAAGTCATCTAAGCTACCTCCTAAGTGTTTTTCACCATCAGATCTTCACATCGAAGAGTCTATAGTCCTCCTATGAGTCTGTACTCACTATTTTAAAACCATTTCATTGCTCATTGTTTGGAGATTTGTTCATTTTTGAACTTGGATCTCGCCCGTCGCACCTGGGCAGTGAAACCAGAGCGTTGATTTGACCTCTGCTTCTCTGTCTGTTGGCCTATTGTCGCAACCCATCCACTGGTGAACTGCGACATCATCGCATTTCCCGTACTAGAGACTTGCGATGGTCGTTCTGTGTACACACACATAGTGCGTTGATCTGTCAAAATTGACATGTGGGAATCCCCCTCCATCTTTTTGATTTGAGTCTTGGTTTGATGTGTAGACCCTCTCTGTTTTGCAAGATCCAGTCAGAGATCTTTTTGATCAGTGTGTCGAAGTGTTTGGTTTTTGTATGGGTTGTATTGGGCCTCATTTTCTTGATGAGATTAACCTTGGTAGTGGTGGACACCTTTGTCTCCCCATATTCATCCACTTAACCTTATCATCATCCCTCTCCTCAGCTCATCTAATCCTTTCATTGGATATGATCCCAATTCCCCTTTTCACACTTGTCACCTTAGTTTTGTTTGCATTCAATTGTTTGATTGAGTGTTTTGAATGTTTTGAAGTGTTTTCGGTCCATTTGAGTGCTTGTCTTTTGCTTGAAATTTCCTGAGTGTTTAGAGTGCTGCAAATTAACTTTCTTTTCAATTATCAATGCTTAAAAGTATCATTGCTATCAACTTGTAATTTGGGCATATAATTGGAAATTGAAAGTGCATCATTTTTATTGTTTTCAAGTATGTTTGGAAATCATTGTAGAAATTACTTCATGCATTGGAATTGTCATTCAATTATCTTTTGCAAAAGATTGAAGAGAAATTAGTCATTCGTGCTTTTCGAGAATTATGAATGTTAGGAACCCATGTCTTTACTTTGTTAGTATGTTGTTATTGGATGCATATGCTTTGTAAGTCGTCCCGTAGTATTTGTTGATCAATAGTTTGTGTTATTGTGTTGGCGCGTATGCTTTGTAAGTCGCCCGTAGTATTGTTGATCCATAGTTTGTAACGGCCCATGGTTTCGACCCATAGTATTGGCACCTAGAATTAGTATATAAGTGTGTGTTGAGACCTATGAAGGCACCATGAAGTTATTTGTATTGAGCTTGCTCAAAGGAGGTTGCCCCCTCGAAGTGACCTGTGATCAATACAAAAGTGATTCTGAGTTCTGTCATTTCTGCTATTTCGCATATTCTTGTTAATTAATTGTTGCAGGTGCCTCACATCTGGTATCAGAGCACTTTCTTGGGCTTGCTGGGTGAAATTTCTGCCAAATTTTTTTTTCACATCTGTTGCAGGTTCGGATTTGGGAATAATCCCTATCCGCTTAACTGTGGGAAGTACTTGGGCATAAGCCCTAAAACTCATTGTGAGGAGTACCACAGGAACCCCGAAGTAGCTGGCCCATTGAGAGGACCTGCCGGCGAAAAGGGCAACGACCCCTACCTGATTGACTAGTTCCCACCCGTGAGGTAAACCAAGAGCTGTCGTTTGTGGCAAAGCGGTTATCAGTTTTACCTGAGCCGTGGAGTGAGGGGTACTGCCCCAATACGCAAGCCGTCAGACAGCATTGGTGGCCGAGTGAAAACCCTAAACTGTTAGGAAGTCGCACATACCTGGGGTCCATATCTACTTTCAGCTGAACTATTGTCGATCACTGCTGCGCCGTTTCAGATTCATTTTGCAAACCGTTCCAGATCCAGCCGTCGGCGTTGTTCCAGAATCCTTCGAACCGGAGATCCCATTCTACAAGTAGAGCTGTAGTCGCTCCAGTCTGTAAAAAAAAAAAAAAAAAAAAAAAAAAAATCGCAAATTGACATTGTCTCTGTTAGGAACCCATGTCTTTACTTTGTTAGTAGGATGTTGTTGGACGCATATGCTTTGTAAGTCGTCCCGTAGTAATTGTTGATCAATAGTTTGTGTTATTGTTGTTGGCGCATATGCTTTGTAAGTCGCCCGTAGTATTGTTGATCCATAGTTTGTAACGGCCCATGGTTTCGACCCATAGTATTGGCGCCTAGAATTAGTATATAAGTGTGTGTTGAGACCTATGAAGGCATCGTGAAGTTATTGTATTGAGCTTGGTCAAAGGAGGTTTCCCCCTCGAAGTGGCCTGTGATCAATACAAAAGTGATTCTGAGTTCTATCATTTCTGCTATTTCGCGTATTCTTGTTAATTAATTGTTGCAGGTGCCTCACATCTGGTATCAGAGCACTTTCTTGGGCTCGCTGGGTGAAATTTCTGCCAATTTTTTTTTCGCATCTGTTGCAGGTTCGGATTTGGGAATAATCCCTATCCGCTTAACTGTGGGAAGTACTTGGGCATAAGCCCTAAAACTCATTATGAGGAGTACCACAGGAACCCCGAAGTAGCTGGCCCATTGAGAGGACCTGCCGGCGAAAAGGGCAACGACCCTTACCTGATTGACTAATTCCCACCCGTGAGGTAAACCAAGAGCTATCGTTTGTGGAAAAGCGGTTATCAGTTTTACCTGAGCCATGGAGTGAGGGGTACTGCCCCAATACGCAAGCCGTCAGACAGCATTGGTGGCCGAGTGAAAACCCTGAACTGTTAGGAAGCCGCACATACCTGGGGTCCATATCTACCTTCAGCTGAACTATTGTCGATCACTGCAGCGCCATTTCAGATCCATTTTGCAAGCCGTTCCAGTTCCAGTCATTTGGCGTTGTTCCAGAATCCTTCGAACCGGAGATACCATTCTGCAAGCAGAGCCGTAGCCGCTCCAATCTGTAAAAAAAAAAAAAAAAAAAAAGTATAAAATTCTGTTTTTTCTCCATATCTCCCTTGTTTTACCTCTGTTTTCCTTGAAAATTTCAGGGAACCCCTGTCATTCCATTCTTCATATTTCATCCCTGAGGACCCTATCCTCAATTCCCTTTCCTACAGCCCGAAATCCCAGAATTGTCTATTTTTAGGGTTTGCCATAACTTCCTCAGATTTCACCCAATCACCTTCAATTTTTACCACAGAGTTCCTTTCTGAATTCTGCTTCTTTGTTCCCCTCTGCCAAATTTTCCCATCCTTTAACCCCACTGCTGAAATCCTCATTTTTGCTTCCCTGTCTATCCAACAGTGTCCAAAAAACGAGTCAAACCCCAATTACCCTTCTGATTTTTTCCCAAATCCAAATTTTCCTTTACTGAAGTAGTTCCTGTTTTTATTTTCCTACCCAGTCCAAAAAAAAATCCCTGGTTATGGTTGTCACCCGTGCAGGAGCAAAAAACATGGAGGAAGCCCTTGCAGCCATCCAAGCCAAACTCCAGGATCTGGATGAAAAATTTCTTGGTCTCCATCTTGAACATTCAGCTATGAACAACAAACGGCAGTCCGAGTCTTCAGTAGACAATGGGTTCTCTTCTTCTAGCAATTTCCGTGGTCCGAAGCTTGATTTTCCTCGCTTCAATGGTACCGATCCAACTGGATGGATCTATCGTGCAGAACAGTATTTCAGTCTGCATAATACTTTTGATGTCAACAAAGTTCCATTGGCATCCTTTCATTTGGAACAGGAAGCTCTTCAATGGTACCGTTGGTACATCAAGGCTCATCCAGAGCCCAACTGGCCAGACTTTTGTCAGCTCCTTTTGCAACGATTTGGTCCTAGTGCTTTTGATGACTTCACAGGAGCCCTCACTAAACTTTGCCAAACTAGCACTGTCAGAGAGTATCAAACCGAATTTGAGAATCTAGCGAACCACACCGAAGGATTGACTGATGAATTTTACCGGAGTTGTTTTATCAGTGGTCTAAAGGATGCCATTCGCTCTGAGGTCAAAATGTTCTGTCCCAACACAATGATGGAAGCACTCGGGTTGGCTAAGTTGGCAGAAGATAAGATTGCATCCCAGCAACGCTCCAAGCCCACTTTTGTTCCCTTCAGAAATATGGGTTCTCAGCGACCACCTATACCGCAGGCTCCTCGACCGACTCCTATCAAGCGTTTGTCTGAAGCAGAGATGCAAGCATGCAGAGAAAAGGGGCTTTGCTATAATTGTGATGAGAAATTCACTCGGGGACATCGATGTGTTCAACAAAAGCTCTATCTCCTGGATGTGGAGTCTCCGCCTGCCTCTGAAATGGGTGACGAACATCCAGAAACACTGGATGCGCCGGTCGACATTCAGGAACCGCCTATTGACCCTCGGTCTCAGGATGACCAGCCAGAGATATCTCTCCATGCTTTAGCTGGAATCACCACCCCCCAAACAATGCGGGTCAGGGGTTACTTCAAGAAGCTTCCTCTTACAATCCTCATTGATTCTGGTAGCACTCATAATTTCATTGACCCTCGGATCGTCAAACAAGCTGATTGTTTTATCCATCCTTGCTCCAACTTTGAAGTCATGATTGCCAATGGGGGCACCTTACCTTGCAAAGGGAAGTGTCGAAATGTGTGTATCTCTATGGGAGATTATATCCTACGCTCTGACATGTTTTCCTTGCCCTTAGGCGGATGTGATGTGGTTTTGGGCGCTCAATGGCTACGCACACTCGGCCCTATCTTATGGGATTTTGCCGAACTGTGGATGCAGTTTTCCCTCAATGGACACAAACACACATTGACAGGATTACAACCAGGGTCTCTCAGCATCATCAGTTCACATCGCATGGAGAAACTCCTCAAGAAGAGTTCACATGGTGTCATCGCTCAGATCAGTTCCATCCAGATGCAACCATCTGCGGTCTCCACTACTCCTTTGGATCTACAACAAATTCTGAATCGATATACAGGTGTCTTTGCTGAACCAGTGGGATTACCACCTTCCAGGCCGGAAGACCATCGTATTCAGCTCCTTCCCAGCAGCGTTCCTCCCAACATCAGGCCCTATCGCTACCCATTTCACCAAAAAACAGAGATTGAAATGCTCATGCGGGATTTATTGAAGCAAGGTATTATTCGCCCAAGCACTAGTTCCTTTTCTTCTCCAGTTATTCTTGTCCGCAAAAAAGATGGGTCATGGCGCCTCTGCATTGACTTCCGAGCACTTAATCACCTCACCATCAAGGATAAGTTTCCAATTCCTGTTGTTGATGAGCTTCTTGATGAGCTTCATGGGGCTCACTTTTTCTCCAAGTTGGATCTTCGTTCTGGGTGTCATCAAATTCGGGTTCATGAGGAGGATATTCCTAAAACAGCTTTCCGCACACATGATGGCCATTATGAGTTTTTGGTCATGCCCTTTGGCCTCACTAATGCTCCTTCCACATTCCAGGCCTTAATGAATAAAATATTTCGACCCTACTTGCGGAAATTCATTCTGGTATTCTTTGATGATATCCTCATCTACAGTAAAACATGGGATGAACATCTCCAGCATCTGGATCTTGTCATGCAACTTTTCTCTGACCATCATCTCCATGCCAAGCAGTCTAAATGTGTTTTTGGACAAAAGGAAGTTGAGTATCTCGGGCACATTATCTCAGCACAAGGGGTTCGCGTGGATCTTGCCAAAATCGATGCCATGAACAATTGGCCACATCCTCAGACACTCAAGAGCCTTCGTGGTTTTTTGGGGTTGACTGGCTACTACCACAAGTTTGTCAAGGATTATGGGAAGATTGCAGCTCCATTAACTGCCCTATTGAAAAAAGATGCTTTTACATGGACACCTGCTGCTCAGTGTGCATTTGACAAACTAAAACAAGCTATGTGTACTACACCTGTGCTAGCTATGCCCGATTTTTCCAAGCCCTTCACTATTGAGAGTGATGCTTGCGGCAATGGACTTGGTGCTGTTCTCCTTCAAGATGAACACCCCATTGCATTCACCAGCAAAGCCCTTTCAGGTAAGAATTTAGCTGCCTCTACCTATGAGAAGGAAATGATGGCTATTTTGCATGCAGTACAGAAGTGGCGTCCATACCTATTAGGGAATCATTTCTGCATCAAGACTGATCACTAGAGTTTGAAATATTTCTTGGACCAGCGTGTCTCCTCCCCGGCACAACAGAAATGGGTTAGCAAACTCATGGGTTATGACTATGAGATCACTTACAAGAAGGGTAAATACAATATTGTGGCAGATGCTCTTTCTCGTACATTTGATGCCCAAGGTTCTCTTTCAACTATTTCTATGCCTGTTCCAAATTGGTTGCAATCTGTTCAACAGGGTTATGTCAATGACTCTTCCTTATCTCAGATCATCCAGCGCTTGACCAACAATCCTTCTGCGGTCCCACATTACTCTTGGGATGGTGCTTCTCTGCGATACAAGGGTCGTCTGGTGCTTCCCCAGAGCACAGATATTCAACAGGCTGTCTTCTATGAACTCCATGCTTCTCCATCAGCCGGGCACTCTGGGTTCCTCAAAACATATGAACGAGCACGGCGTAACTTCTTTTGGCAGGGCATGAAAAGGACAATTCAACAGATGGTGGCCGAATGTGATACCTGCCAGCGCAATAAGGGTGAAACAACACTCCTTCCAGGATTGCTTGAACCCTTTCCCATACCTACACGGATTTGGACAGATATTTCTATGGATTTCATCGAAGGGCTCCCTAAATCTGGCGGAAAGACAGTGATTCTCGTTGTGGTTGATCGTCTCTCCAAATATAGTCATTTTTGTGCTCTCAGCCATCCCTATACAGCCTCCTCCGTCGCTCAAATTTTTATGGACCAGATCTTTTGTCTTCATGGCATCCCTTCTTCCATTGTCTCGGATCGTGATGCGACTTTCACTAGTCATTTTTGGACAGAACTATTTCGCCACACTGGCACCAAACTGAAGATGAGTTCAGGGTATCACCCACAAACAGATGGTCAGACTGAAATTGTTAATAAATGCTTGGAAACTTATCTTCGTTGCTTCACCTCGGAACAACAACATCAGTGGGCAAAGTGGCTTCCTCTCGCTGAATGGTGGTACAATACCTCTTACCACACTGCCTCCAAAATGACCCCATATGAAGCAGTCTATGGTCAGGCACCTCCAGCTCTTCTTCCATACACCCCCACCAGTTCACCAGTTCAGGAAGTTGACAGGGTCCTTCGCAACCGAGATTAGATTCTTCGCATTTTGCGGGACAATCTTCACATGGCAAGGAATCGCATGAAGCAACAAGCTGATCAGCACCGTTCAGAGCGCACCTTTCAAGTCGGCGATATGGTTTTTCTTCGTCTCCAGCCGTACAAACAATCCTCCTTGAAACTCAAAGGACGTCATAAGCTCGCTCCAAAGTTCTATGGGCCATATCGGATTCTTCAGAAGATTGGGTCCGTCGCTTATAAATTGGAACTTCCTCCTTCTTCCTGCATTCATCCAGTCTTTCATGTCTCTTGTCTGAAGAAAGTTCTTGGCACCAACATCAGCGGCCAAACGATTTTACCTGAACTGGATAATGAAGGATCCATCCTTTCGGAGCCAGAGGCCATCCTCAATCGGCGCACGCGTCAGCTTCGCTCTCGCTCTATCACAGAGGTCTTAATTCAGTGGCACGGCATGCAACCAGAGGATGCTACATGGGAACCACTCCTTCAGATTCAACAACAATTTCCACATCTAAAGCTTTGAGGACAAAGCTTTTTTTCAAGGGGGAGGGGATGTTAGGAACCCATGTCTTTACTTTGTTAGTATGTTGTTATTGGACGCATATGCTTTGTAAGTCGTCCCGTAGTATTTGTTGATCAATAGTTTGTGTTATTGTGTTGGCGCGTATGCTTTGTAAGTCGCCCGTAGTATTGTTGATCCATAGTTTGTAACGGCCCATGGTTTCGACCCATAGTATTGGCGCCTAGAATTAGTATATAAGTGTGTGTTGAGACCTATGAAGGCACCGTGAAGTTATTTGTATTGAGCTTGCTCAAAGGAGGTTGCCCCCTCGAAGTGGCCTGTGATCAATACAAAAGTGATTCTGAGTTCTGTCATTTCTGCTATTTCGCGTATTCTTGTTAATTAATTGTTGCAGGTGCCTCACAATGAATCATTCATTTTCTTGAAGAATTCAAATGAGATCAAGTTTTTACAAAAGTGGCTCCATGCTTGAGAAAATTGTATGCATTTTTGGTTCTTAGTATTTTTTAAGCTGTCATAGTGAAATTGAAAAGTTAGAGTGCTCTAGATAGGAAATTTCTCTCTTTTCATCTCTTAAAGTTTTGATTCGAAAAGACAAAAGAAAAAATGTTTGGATTTGGTTATCATGCTTGTTGATTTTTAGAGTTTTGCTTGGAAAAATGGAAAACACAAAGAGTACTTTTTGTCGAATTTGGTAGATTTTGGGATTGTGTTGCATTGTGTTGCTTTGGTAGAGTCATTGGAAAGACGTTTCTCCCTCCCATACATAGATTTCATCAAAAGAAAAGAACACTTTTTGCATGTAGTTAGGACATGCATTATGTTTACGATTATGTACTCACCTCATGCATTCACCTAACCGTCCAAATAAAATTAATGGTAGAACTAGGGTAAAAATTTTAGTAACTTGTGTGTAAGTTAGAGACGTGTTTTGGCATCGTAAAACGTGGCAATTGTCGTTACTTTCTAACACTGTATTCCAAAGGTATTGTAGTCTTCCATGTACTTATTGGTATATTGAAGCTCTTTCACGTACCAACCAGGTATATCGAATCTCTTTCATGTACCCACCAAGTACTTCATGTACTTGGCATATATCGAAAGGTGTTTCACGTACTTGGTAGTATATAGGAAGGTCTCTTGCTGTACGGTTGTGCATTAGATAGCACCACTACGTATTTGAGCTCCCACGTACCTTGAGTATATCAGGAGACACCATTAGGATTCCTGAGACCAACTAAGTTAACCTTTTGGCCATTTTGGCAGAGCAATACACCGAGAACAACACTCAAGGAGATTGCTACGTACGTACTATCCAGGTAATCGGGTATTCAGGAAAGGGTATGGTCCCAATCCTCCTTGTCGCGTTTTACTAATGGACCCTGCGGTATATAGGGATTTGCGAAGCTTTGACAATCCTATGAGGTTCCAAACTGTTGAATCCACTCCTATCACATAAGTTTTCTTGTGGCCTTAGTTTGTGTAGGGTTTGTCTAGTTTGCTTTGCTTTTTTTTAGCTTTCCCTAGGAGAAACTGTTGTTTCAGTCACTCTGGATGACTTTCCTTGGATAAGCTCCCATGGGATTCATAAATTACAACCCGAATATCCCCTTAACTAGGAGGTAATTTTGCGGGTAAGGATGGACCCACAAGCCATGGTTGTGTCATCTAAAGTGGAAAACACCACTTTGAATATTGGAGAACGTTTGTTCCCTCCAACCCCTCCAACCCCCCATAGGGTGAAGAGGAACAAACTTTTACTTCACAAGACCTACCTCCCATTTTACCAAGAGAGCCTGGATCAGTGGAATGGTTAAATTCACCCCAGGATGGCCCAACAATAGCTGTTGGTCCAACCGCAACCTATCGGACATCATCTCGAGGCCACCTAATGGCCCATTTTGTTGTCGCATCTCCACCTAGTTGGGATACTCTCGAAGATCGCCTACCACCTTATCGTGAGCAATTGGCTCATTTCACTAGTACAAAATGAGAGATAAGTGACCAAAAAAACAACTAAAATTCGCATATAAATGACCACTTTTGAGTTGGTGACCACTGGTAGCAAATTAGTGGCCATATATCACGCGACCAAAAATGTGGTCATATTTAGCTTGGTCATTTATAGCATATCTTGTGGTCATATATTTGGTCATTAATTTCGTCATATATTTGGTCATTAATTGTCACAATTAATTAATAAATTTATGACCGCTAATTTGCTACCAGCGATCGCCAACTCAAAAGTGATCATTTATATGCATATTTTGGTCATTTTTTTGGTCACTTATCTCTCATGTTGTACTAGTGGTCATTTATATGCAAATTTTGGTCATTTTTTTAGTCATTTATCTATTTTTAGTGGTTTCAGAATATAAATAGGGCACGGTGGAATCGAACCACCAACCTCCTGCCTATAAGGAAGGTGCTCTACCATTGAGCTAGCACCCTTAAATAGAATTCCTTGTGGATTGATATGAGAATAAAATTTCCAACAGTTAGCACCATCTTGCCAAAGGTCAAAATACTATAAAAAAAATTAAGAACAAATTCTTCTCTATGCTATTTTTAGATTATTACTGAAAACTTCATACATAAACTCTATTTCACACTCAGCTCACTCTATTTCATACATGTGCTAAATTAACGTCAAGCTAGTTACATATTGCTAAAAAAGAATATGGTACTTTTATTTTTCTCCTCAAAATGTCATGTTACTAATAAAAATCATGTTCTCAACTTGAAAAGAATGTATATTCACAACATCATCCAAGCCAAGTATGAGCATAGTTTGTGGTGGTATTGATTTGTAATTCCCCTTGTCTTGGTATGGAATAGTATTGATAAGTTCTTGTTTGGTGATGTGATCATACTCATTAAGAGACAACACTCTTGGATGCTCAGACAACTTTGAATTGTACCTTTATTTTTTCAAACCCAGTTTCGACCTTATCTCGTCAACAGTAGGATCCCTCCCAAGCTGCAACAATAAATTTAGAGTTTCCCTTTGTATATCTAATTTCAGCTACATCAACAACATCAACATCATTACTAATATTGCTCTCTAAACTTGAAGATAAACAACTTAATTTCAACACCAAACATATATTTGTTTTTGAATGTGATATGTTTCCACTGGACATTTTGCCCAAGGTGATATTAGAACTTAAATAAACACAAAACAACACAAACCAAATAAATTAAGGTAAATTTCTATATAGGAGAGCAACCCTTATTGGTGATTCACATTGGTTTATTCTCTTGGCACATGATGGATTATGATATTACATCTGATTTGTTGTTATGATTTCAATTTGGAAATTGTGTTGTAACTTCGCTTTTTAAGGTCTTAGTTATTCGATGTCCTCCTTTCAGAATATCTATTTAGAGGAGGTATGTGCTCAAGTCAATGCTAAAGGCTACTTGTTGGTTAGAGATGCAAAAGAGATTTCAACTTCCGCTTATTTTGACATTATTGTAGCCATTATCCTAAGAAGGTAGAGATAATTTTGTTTTTAATATAAAAATTATTTTATCAAAAAAAATCTATCCTAGAAGTTTGCTCAGATGATCCAAAAATAAATTCAGAGTTGGTCTTTCTATATATTGTTTTAAGCAACATCATATATAAGTACTAATATAGCTCTCAACTTGAATACGTGCAGACCAATACCTTCATTACAAAGCTAATCTCAAGACCATACATAATGTTTGTTGATCTGATGACTTTATGTTTAAAAGTAATTAGCTATATTCTACTTTCATAAACCTTCTACACATTCTGCAGAATTGATGTTGGTTCTAAACTACATAATTGATGTTGGTTCTAAACTATCTTATTGAGCTTCCTTTGCTCAAGTAACGTCCTATAAGGTTACCCAATGTTGACAGGTTAGGTCAAAGCATTGCCTTTATCATTCTACTACAGGTCAGGTCAAAGCATTTCCTTTATCATTCTACTGCAGAGGTCAAGGCATTTTGTTTACCATTCTACTATGGAAGATCACTTCATCAACGTCAAAGACAATCCTAGTTCACCTTTTTTTATTATAATTTAAATCCATCAAAGTTTCATGTGAAATGGCATTGTCAAGTCATCAAAGTGCTCGATTTGCACTACTTTTATACTATAATATATTTCGACTAATAAACAATAAATTGTGCTAACAAAAAGATTCATTCTATTGAGCTAGCCCAAAATATTCAAATAAAAAGGGATAAAGGGTGGGTCACAAAATATTTGAAACAATCAGAGCTTAAAAAAATAACATGTTCAAAGCAATCCACAACCCAATTTTGTACTTACATGTTTTGTTCTTGAAACAATTGTAGCGATCACTAGTCACCATCAACATGCATGCACTACAATAAAAATGGTTCCATGCTATACAAATTTTGAACCATTGATGTTCAATAGTTAACTTTCACATCAGTGGGGTACTAAATTTTGACTTCAATGTGCACGAATATCCACAAGGTGACTAGGGTGGTCTATATCTTTGGCCCATCTACTCTTCTATGCTCTAATGCATGAGGGGGGAAAGCATTGGCACTTCTCAAACCCTTGCAGATTTAGATCAAGACAATTTTGCTCACCAATTTACATAGATTATACAAAACAAATACAAATAACATTCAATTTATTACTTCCTGAATATAAAATATAAAATAACATTCAATTTCTTACTTCCTAAATAAGAATATAAAATATAAATAACATTCAATTTATTACTTCCTAACCATTAATCATTATCCAATAAATATTTTTGTTTTTTAAATAATGATTCTGGTTGTAATTAATATGTGTGATATATACATTTATAATACATTTTTTAGGGCATGGAACCTTACTAGGATAGCACAGAAACGAAGGGCCTTCCATGAGGATCACGTCAGCTTTCTGTCATTTTATGCTGCAAAAATCCGATCTACTTCCATCAATTGACCAAAAAGATACCGACATAGATTCTATTTTGGAGGGCTCGTGATCAAGAAGACATGATAATTCATTCTTTACAGGATTTGGACTGTCTAAGGCGCTAAATTCGTAATAAGATTCATCACAAGAAATTTCTGCATTTTCTTATGAGCCAGTGTTTTGGGAAGAACGTGAACCCTGTTCCATCAATCGTTACCCATGAACATAGACATTGGCACACAAATTACCCTGTTCCGAGCCAGTGTTTTGGGAAGCACATGAACCCTATTCAGTCAATGATTACTCCTGAATACAAAGCAATTCAAAGATTGGGACACAAATTACAATTTACAGAGCAATTCGTGGAGGATCTGCAAAGACGATTGAACAATTGAGTGAATTTGCTTGTACTTGGTTGCAGAGAGGATGACATCCTTCCGCCAACAAACCTCCACTCCAAAGATAGAGGTGAACGTTTGCAGTAAGTAAGCCATAATCCGGTGATCAATCTTTGTTGAAATAGCAAGGAGTTATGTCGCAATGAGTAAGCCATGATCCGATGATCAATCTTTGTTGAAATAGCAAGGAGTTATGTCCCAATGATCTCAATATGCAGGCTGAAATTGGAAAAGGGAAAACTAAAGGATCATGTGCCTATATAGTTCTGGAAGTGATGTTACTTCTAGGGAATTTAACCATATATCATCATCATTGCACTAAACAGGACTAAAACCTTGTACCCTCACAGAAACAGGGATAAAACCTTGTTCTGTCATCCCCTTTTCATTCCATTGATGGGAGGATCCATGCTTATGGTGCAAGGAGTTATGTCCCAATGATGTGGCTTTAAGAGAAAGATATTACTAATGAGGTGGTTTGAATCCATAGACAACAAGCATCACGAGATAATTGCTCAAGTTTTAATGGGCTAAGCTTGCATTCTTCCAAAATCATTCTTTCTTTCCCATTTAGTTCTCAAAGCCACTGAGATATTGACAAAGAGTAGAGAGTCAATCGACCCTATCTAGTTGTCGTAGCAATGATATATCATAAGTTTGACGTCAAAAATCTTGACGAGAGAGAGAGAGAGATTAGATGGTTGTTTCATTTTCTTTGCCATGTTTATTGACTCAAACAAGCCATCCTCATCCATATGGAGAAAGCCCAAAATAAAAGATTTATCAACTGCAAATTTGAGGAAGCTCATTGGAACCCTAACATTTTATATTCTTTGACTTCTCATGACCAATTCAGGACAGGTTAGAGGTAGGTCTGAAGCATTTTTGCAAGAAATTTTTTCTAAGGGTTTGTTTGAATGGAAACCGTTTGTTAATGATCATATAGATCATATAAACCCTAAATGTTGTCTTAAATCTTCTTTTGTGAGCATATTTCAAGCAGACTGTTGGTGATTCTAAGCTCATTCAACTTCTTTTCTGGGTGCTCCATTTCAATTTAGTAGTTGCTCAAAGGTGTGTGGAATGTTTTCATCAGCTGGCATGTCCTTGTTGTTACTTGTAGAAGAAATGTTATACTAAGCAAAAAATAGCTCTCAACAATCATTGGTTATGTTTGCATTAGGGAAAGAAATTGATAGTGTTCCACAAATTCATATGAATCTATCTTGCAATAAATGACAACTATGATATCAAAGAACCAAAGCTATATATTAACACATAATAGAATGTAAATGTTCAAAGACTTTAGGCAAAAAAAACTTCTAAATTGCATTTGGAATGTAACAGATATTGAAATACAAAACTGTAGGTATGATTGAACAACAATATTGATGTATTGTCAGCATTCCCCCCTTATTTTCCTTCTCTTCAAAAAGAGTTGTGAAGGCTCCAGGTTTAGACCAAAATTCCCTTATGCAACTTTAGTAACATTAATATAAGTTATGGATTCAATAGAGATAAAACTATGGAGAATAGGTTAGAAGAAGTCTGAAAAGTAATTGCTAACAACCCATACTACTAATCCAAATTTATTTTTTGGAAAAGTAATTGTTCCTTGACATCAAAAAGCATTGCAACGACTTCAGAGACAGTGATCATAGTTTTTTTAGTTATGTGATGTTGTTGCCTACTGACAGTGTGAAAAGGCCTGCCTGGCATAGTTTTTGCAAACACAACACACTTGACGAAATCTTTTTTGAGTAATTCTCATAGGATATTTTCCCAATTTCTGGGAAACATTCTTCAAGTGCTCGACTACCTAAGGTACATTCAATTGGCCCATCCTCTGTTTCTAGAATGCATTCAACATTGTGCTCATATCTCACTTATGTTGCTTCTTTGCAAACTATGCAATTTGATGAGCTATGTATCATTAGTTGTTCACATTTGGTGCGGATACACTGGAACGATTGGGCGAAAGCATTCTTCACTTTTAGCAAGCCTTTCATCTACAAATAAAAATTGTTTTTGATAAAAAGGGTCAAGACTTACAATTGCATTGTCTATGGCATATCTCCATCCTTGATACTTAGATCGTATTGTGTGTTGTTTTATTGACATCCAATGACAATTGCTGCAATAGAACCAACTGAATAGGCATCATTTGATTGCACTAACTCATCAATTATGGTGTCCGGTGGAAATTTGTGATATTTGCAAACCTGCTCAATAACCTCAAATTTTGTTCTATCAAGGAGGACAATGCAGAATTTCGCATCTCCTCTACGGTATGGTCATTTTTTCTTCAAGACAAAGTCGACTATTCTGACACTAACTACATGACATAGTTAATCAATGAAACAAGGGATTAAGTGGTTGTTGATGTATACAGTTATTGTCATCTGTCCATCCTTGTCTACTAGATCAGCATGTACCAATTGTGTTTTTGTCAATGAATTTGTCCCTTTGCTCTAGCCATGTCCATATAGTGCTAACACGTCTCCCTCGAAAACTTTGTTATATATCATCGAGCATAGTTTCATTATTGTAAATAGGCAAAAGAAAGAAGGAGAAAAATAAATATGTATTAGGACCATAATCTACTATATAGCAACTTTGGGAATTTGCTTGTATTTGTATCGGATGAATAAAAAAATGCACCTTTTGTGTGTATCACTAGTTGATGTTTTGTCCATTTTGTTCTCCATCCTGTTAGTATTTCTGCAATGCATAAATATTTTGGTAAATTGTTTGATATTTTGTAACTACTAGCAAGACAATATGTTGATAGATGAAGAGGAAGCATATGGGAAGAAAACCAAGTTCAAAGGCAGAAAAATAAATATGCGTAAGGCTATTCATTCAACTCAACAACATAACTTGACAAATACTATTTGGAGGAAAATTTTAAAAGAAAATAGTAGCAACAACAGAATACCAAGGAAAGTGTTGTTTGCATTGCATTTTGCCATATAAGGCATAAGTCGCCAACAAAAGTGGTTTTTTTTTAAGAATGCTTAGATGTATTCTAAATGGAGCATGGGCATTTGGAATTCTCCAAAAATACACAGGGCCGGCAATTCAAGGTTCTATTAAGCGTTCAATTGTAGAATTAAGGGGTATTTTATTTGCATATTTTGCAATGTTGGAATATGTCGGCAATATTTATATTCATTTCTGCTACAATTATTTTTATTTTATTTTTTTACAATTTGGTTATCAAAATATGCAATAGCCTAAGTTTGTTCTAAATGCAAGCAAATGGATAAAAGATGCATGTAATTGCAAAGTTCCCAATATATCATAAACAATGGGATAATTTGGAGTCAATCTAAATGCATTAATGCCTTTAGTTTTAGCTATTGTAAATATATAAACTATGTGCATTGCCTATTTTGATTGTTTATGTAAATTTTGTGTCTATCTTCAATTATTTTTGTCTTTTCGCCAAAAACCAGCGAAAACTACTTCTGGATTAGAATTAAGAACATTGAAATAGCACATTGACACTATAGACAATTTTGTCATATGCCATGGAAACCAAATGAAGTGAGTACCATAGCCGATAGCAACAGGGTGTCAGTTGCATCAGAGAACAAGAGCTTTAGATGGGAAAATTGGTGTTCATCAAAGTCACTGTTGAAATAAAATCCATAAGAAGCAAATGCTTCAGTTGGAGAATGATTGAGACAAATAGGTATAAAATCCAATAGGTAGGAAGCTGTAGGGATGATATGGACACAAGCAACTAGGAATAAGAGTATTAAACAGATTTTTTTATTTGACTCATTGTTGGCATGGAGGTCTTTAATGGCTAATTGCCTATAGTTTTTTTTCCATGTTGATATTCATAGATAATTAGAAAAATCTCTATATGGTCTGTAATTGAGTTGGGGAAAGTGTCGGATTGCCATTATAGGATATGGTGCACCTCAAAGGTAGGAAACAAGAGTCCATTTCTTTTGGCACTTTCCAAGCTGGTATTGGTGCCAAAGTATTTGTGGTAGTTTAGACAGTTTTTCAAATGCTTCTCACAGAGCGTTCTGCAATTGACACAACCTATGGAGAATATAGCAATTAAATGCAATGAAGATTAGATCATTGAATCTGGCCAATTTGACGATATTGACATTATGGCATATCTTATTTCCTAGAGGCCAACGGTGGATCAAATCAGGATAATGCAAGTAGGGATAATGCCAATTGCCATTTGTTTTTTTGTCTATTTGCAATAAAAAACAAAGGAAACAAATGTAGTAGGCTCTATACATGGAATCCATGTTCATTGTAGGACATTGTGCCATATTCATTGCACATACATAGCCAAATAACAAATCGTAGATGCTAAAGCCAACATAGGTTTTCAATAGATATATAAATATACCCATCATTACTACTTTCAATGTTTCTTTATACATGAGGAAAGAGGCAGTGTTTTCTGGGACAATAAATTTAATGAACAATAAGATCGTGAATGATAAAAACATAGTAAAAAATAGAGGAATATAAGACGTTTAATCCATTTGATGGTTACAAGATATTTGCTTACCTGAAGACACTAGATTTCTACAGGCACCATTATGTAAGTCATGGAAGACTTTATTCTGGTGAGATTGTAACATCTTTGCATGGATGTAAAAGCATGAATATCCAAGTTCCGTGATTTTTTTGGCCAACAGTTCCACTCAATTAAAATAATTGAAAAAATATACTAATTGGTTGATTTGGATCTGCAGGAAAACAACAAAACATCAGACGAGTGATCATCAATCCACTAGTTTTGGTTTTCATCAAGAAAGCAGGAGATAGAATTCTCCAGAAGGCTATTTTGATGTAATAGCTTG
Organism: Larix kaempferi; assembly: GCA_027924585.1. Classification (NCBI taxonomy): domain Eukaryota; kingdom Viridiplantae; phylum Streptophyta; class Pinopsida; order Pinales; family Pinaceae; genus Larix; species Larix kaempferi. Next base: position 32,595,772 of record BSBM01000445.1, on the reverse strand, counting down.
CCCAAAGCTATAGGCCATTGTAGAAGTTTGGGACTAGGAGCATGCTCTATGCAAGTTCTTCCCTTTAAAGATACCAATGTTTCCATACTCGGATGTTCTTCCAACAAGAACGCCAAACCCTAAGTTGGAAGCACCCAAAAGGGGAAAGCCACTTACCAGCTGCGCACAATTCCACCACGCCCCATGGGAAATACCACACCCTAAGTCGAGACTGAGAGCCCAAATCCAAGTCTCCAGCATTAATGCATGCCCGCGTATGGACCTACAGGGTAAGCTGTGTGCACTACCCGCATTGTTAGCCCACCTATCAAGTGCATAACAAAATATTGATACCAAACCCTAAGTAAAAAACACATAACTAGTTCGGATAGACCAAATGCAAACCTCATATATATTTACCCAATGATCTTTACTGTCAAGACAGAGCTAGATGCTGAATTTCTTGATCAGGTTGTCAGTTTTGGCATGATTCAACCCTTATTTGGCATCCATTCAACTTAGATAGATTGGATCTATTTAAGCTTCATTTATTTTCCCTCCAATTCTTCTTTTTTAATTTATTCCTTTTTTTTAGTAATTCACTTTTCCTTCCCCTTTCCCTCTTTTGTCTTCTCTCTTTTAAATTTAGTTTCCCGCTCTTTATTATATTTCTTTATTTATATTCTTGATTTTTTAAATTTGTTAATACCAATATAAATATATTACATATATTAACTATATAACTATATAATAACTATATAACATATTAATATATTATATTAATATGTATATAATATATTAATACATTAACTAATATATAGTTATAACAATATGATAAATACATTAGCATATAATAATAATATATTTTGAAGGTCATCTCGAGATAGCAAGTTGGTGTATGAGACCACTTTGTTTATGGGACAAGGGACCCCTTCTACCCATAAATATGGCATTTGGAAGCGGGTGAGTAGTAAAAAGGGGTAGAGGATAAGGCCTTTTTATTTATGATTTATTTTCTCTATTATGTTTTAATGAAACTTTTGGAAACATAGGGAAGAAGGGTATGTGGCTATGCCGTAAATGGGGGATTCTTTAAAAGGGATGTTCATAACATGTAGAATATGTAAAAGGAATAGAGGGTTAATTAAAAGAGACCCGTTTTAATTAAGGTGGGAAAAGAGATTGTTGCATATTTATAAAATTATAATAATAAAAGCATAGTAGAAAAGATTTAAAATCTTACTATTTGGGGAATAGAATTTTAGAAGGGGTAAATTATACACATGGGAATTTTAATATAAAAAGGAGGGTTTTTATTTTATTTTTAAATGGAGGATATATGACTTTTTTTCCGCACAAGAACATCAAGGTGGTATTTCTAACATTATAGGAATAGACATGATGAGTTGGCATCCATAGACAAGATCAACAAATTAACCAGGAGGCACAAAATATGTGTATTTCAACTGATGAGATGCAAAAGACTCTTACTTACCAAAACTTCAATCGAGTGCCGAAAGGGTCAAACGATGATTTTTTACAAATGAAATATGACCATGATAAGTGCAATAAGTTGAACACAATGGTATAAAATTCAAGACATGATGATGATTTTAACAGGAAACGACCAATCTCTGAGACACGACACTAACTGGACTATAAAAAGAACCCACTGAATCCTTGAGGGAGTCTACAATTTACTAAATCTTAACATTGTAGATGGATTCAGAGACATCCTAGAAAGACTCCCAATTTGGAAATCAGTCCCCTCTAAGACCCACTCATGAAACGTATCAAATGTAAAGTAGGTCACCTATTTAGCTTGAGCTTATAGTAGCTCTGAGCTAACATATATGGAGACTAAATGCGGGAACGAAGGAAGATTGTAACGTATGAGGTAAATTTTCCTCTTCTCAGACATGGGTATCCATGATTCGTCCTCTTCGTCATGCTCCATTGTTGTGTTGTACCAATTACCCATTGTTTCCTCTTTAAGTTTTCATGTTTGGATTATTCAACTCCAGCAAACTGCTGCGGCAAAACAATGAATTGGATTTGGGCCACCATTCGTAAATATCAATTACTCGGGACTGCCATAATGAAATTTTTTATCATTCTAGTTTTTTGGTATAGATCAGTGATCGGATAGATATCTGCGTATTGAGACCATTAAACCATGAATTCAAATATTAAAGAAATCCCATAAATACAATGGAACCAGAGTGATAAGGGTGTTACCTGAAGCATGATTGTGCTACAGTAGTTGAGCTAGGGTTTTGAACCCACCCCAAAGATTGTTGAAAAAATTGACGGCGAAGCAAAATCAAGAAGCTTATCACATAGAGATCCCTACAACCATATGGAGAACTTTGCCTCCTGTGCGCAATTCATGGAGATCACATGGAGATCCTTGCAGCCATATGGAGAACTTTGCTTTCTCTCAGCAATTCTTGGAGATAAGATCTATTGGAGGCCCTATTTTCTTTTATTTTCCCTCTCAATCTATTTTCTAATTTACCACTCATTCACTTTTCACTTTTTTTTAGTTTCTCTCTATCTGTTACATTTGTTTTGTTTATATAATTATTTTTCTTAATTTGTAAATACTAGTTTCGTCATATACATACATATACATATATATATATATATATAATAACTATACAATACATTAATATTATATATGGGTGGAAAGATACAGGGAATTTTTTTTTTTGATAATTTATTTATTTTATATGTGAAAGGAGAACGGGTTAGCTGAGATTATGTGGGTATTTTTATTATTATTACTATTCAAGGAGATGGGAACAAATGGATTTTTACAAAAAGGGAGGAATTATTTTTTCTTCAAAATGGAGGATATTGGTTGTTTCTTATAAGGGAGGGATCCACGAGGACTTTAAATATTTTCGAACTCAGGTGCAAAGAGAACCACGGTGAATGAATGCATATGGAGAATTAATAGAGGTTGTGAAATTGACAATTTTTAGCTAACATGACACAAAATACATGAACTTGTCGAAACTTTAACAGACTGCCAAAATGGTCAAACGACGATGGTTTTGTTGAAACAAAATATGAACACAACCAGTACAACAAGCTGAACAGAGTGACACTAAATTCAATACATGACAATTCCAAAAGGGAAAGATGAAAAATATCTAAGACTCGACTCACCACATGTATAACTAGAAGAACGCATCTATCACTTGATAAACTATATGCAAGAAATGATGTATTATCTAGAAATCAACTCACCACACCCAAGGCACTAATTAGCAGAGAAACCCCTAAATGAGCATCTCCATGATTCTCCTATCATCTAACACAATAGGTATCGGGATGGACTCAAAGAAACGATTCCTTAGAAGACATCTTACAATTAACTAAATTTACTCAATTTTAACTCTACAGATGGATTCGGAGACCCCTTTTAGAAAGGGGTCTCCAAATCCATCTGCAGTGTTAAAATTTAGTAAATTGTACAAATTCATTATCAAAATTATAATTTTCCATTGCCGGAATGACACAACTAAAAATGACCACATAAATGACCAATTGTTATGTGGTCATTTTTAGTTTCGTTCTTATCTCCTGACCAAATTGGTCATTTATATTGGTCATTTTTAGTTTAGTTCTTATCCCATGACCAAATTGGTCATTTATCCTAGTCATTTTTAGTCAGTTCACTTAAAATTTCTCAATTTTGGTCATTTATCCCTTGAAAAAATTGCGGTGACCAAATTGTTTGGTCACCTGGTCACTTATCTCTCATTTTGTACTAGTGTTTACGTGCTGTGGGTGAGGAGTTTTGAAGACGAAGTCTTCAACTAAGGATCAACAACCCGACTTTACCCCCTTATCATGATCCCTATGATTCACCGAAATCATCCACACAACACGTAACCACTTATGAGGCTGGTCAACCATCTGCTCCTGCACATCCACACCCTAGATAGGACAACAGTCCAACACACTTGTTACTACCATGATTACATCACCTATTCCTCCCCCACCCTAAAATTCACGGGGAGGATACTCTTTACCTTCTACTTTCTTTACAGGTAATGCTAATCCTACAGTAGATAATCAACAACTCGTGTTGAGTCAATAGGACTGTTGTCCATCAGTCCAAATTCGAGTATGGGCAAGCCACCCTTCCTAGATTTTCGTGTTTGGCTTCTTGGGCAAGAAAAGGGCCACGAAATTGTCCCCCAAGCCATTATTCAACCATCAGTTTGCTCTCTCACGAGTTTAGAGCTTTTTGGGCATCTCCCTCCATGAATTTCCTGTGTTTACCTTTGTTTTCCTAGCTGGAAAGGGAATTTTTGTTGTGGCTAACAGTGGGAAAAATAGGGGAAATGATTTGGGGTTTAATTGAGGTCGTTCTGGCCCACTGAATGCTCATACACCTGTGGGAGAAATCGGTTTTCTTCCCTGGGGTTGATTCCCTCTTCCCACAATCCGTTTTTGGTGTGCCCACATTTTGGGGAAAACCCATAGACCTTATTCTGTGAATCCATGGTTGAATTGTGTATCCATGCCAGTTTTGAGCTACCGTGTGTAGAAGAATGTTGGGGTTGAGATGGGTATCCATTTCTTTGGCCGTGCAGGGTGTGAGAGTCCCAAGTTAATTGTAGATATCATGCCCACAATGGGTGTGGTCTCTGAGTGCTGAAATAATACAAGCTGGGCAGAGACCTACGGTTGGGAGGAATGTTGCAGCGACATAGCTAGTTGTTGGGACAACATTACATCAAGATGAGTATTTTCTTATGTAATTACTTCTACAAATGTATTAATTTGTTGGTTGTCTTAAATTGAATGGCATCCTATAATGTGTGTGGATGAGGTTTTCATTCCGCTGTGCATGTTTAATTGATTTACATCTGCGCACATGTATTTCTTTGCTTTAAAATCTAATGTATGGGATGAGTTTTTGTAAAATCCCCATAGAACAGAATCAGGTTCCCTTCCTTGCATTGGGTCCAAGGGTGGGGACATTACATCCTTACACTCTATGGGGACAACAAATTTTTTTACAACATGGATCCCCACCTATAGTCCATCAAGTCCCTCTACCCCCGTTTGGTCCCCCCCCACCTCCCATTGGAGGCGGTGGGCCCCCACACAACTCTGGAGGAGGCGTATCCCTACCTTATAGCGGAGGACCACCTCATTTTGGCCATGCTGGCACACCCCCTCTCGACAGTGGAGGTGGACACACTCCCCTTTCAGGCATAGGCAGAGGACCATCCCACCCTAGTGGTGGAGGACCATCTAGCCCTAATGTTGGCGGACCATCCCATCCTAGTGGTGGCGGTAGAGGACCATCCCATCCTAGTGGCAGTGGTGCTGGAGGACCATCCCATCCTAGTCGTGGTGGTGGTGGAGGACCATCCCATCCTGGCGGTGGTGGTGGTGGAGGACCACCCTACTATGGTGGTGGTGGTGGCAGACCACCCTACTATGGTGGAGGTGGCGGAGGAGGCCCTTACCCTTCCGGTGGTGGCAGTGGACCACCACCCCCTCCTAGCGGAGGTGGTGGAGGCCCACCTATTCTGGTGGTGGTGGTGGCCCATCCTATCCTGGTGGTAATGGCAGACCCCCGCCACTTGGAGGCAGACCCCCACCTTACAGTAACGGGCCACCTTATGGTAATGGACCACCTTTTTATGGTGGCGGACCTACTTACGGTCCAGGTGACACACCCACTTATAGTCAATTTCCTCCGGGAACACCTTACAATCAGTCGATTCAAGTTCCTACTGGTCCATACATGCCTTATCAGTACTACCAGTACACCCAACTGAACCAACAACTACCATTTTTGGCTACTTTGGACTTACCCGACTTGTCTCAGCTAGAGAATGATCCCATTTTCCATGGGCATAACTGGCCACCCATTCTGGTTAAGTTACCATCTGATATCCCCAAGTTTAATGGCAAGCCTAGTGAGGATCCTAAAAACCATGTGATGACATACCATCTTTAGTGTTTATCCAACTCCTTGATGGACGACTCGATCCGTCTTAGGTTATTTCAAGGGAATCTCACCGGCCCAGCTTCCAAGTGGTACATTGAGCTACCACCCCATTCTTTTCCTGATTTTTTATCTCTTTCTATGTCGTTTTTGACCCACTTCCAATTGCCCATTCGCTATGAGACTGGTACGGACTTATTGACCTCTCTTCGCCAGAACAATGCCACTCATATTTTCGATCATATTCATGAATGGCAGCGAAGATGATGTCTCATTAAGGCTCATATTCCTGACCAACTCTTAGCTGACTGGTTTACAAAGTCACTTTTACCCGTCATAGCTCGAGACATAGCTATGGGAGTAGATGTCACTAAGGAATAAGCTATTTCTCGTGCCCATTACTTAGACTTGGTCTACGCTCAATCCAACACTTTATATGAAATTGTTCCTGACACACCCCGCCCTACATCCGATCCCGTGAAACCACCCAAGGGACCCCAAACTGATGGCATCATTGGATCCCTTGCCTCCCAGCCTTCTATTCAAACTGGTGGCTTATTGAACCGTCAAGGTCCTTCCCCATCACCACCATAGGCTAGAAACAGTACTGCCAAGTCCACCACTCTTGCCTCTACCGAAGAGGTGAATTTTGTGCAATCAGCTTCATCTCTGAAGTCCGATGGTAAGAAGAAGAATAAAGGGAAACCTAAGAAATATTCTAACCAACATGAGTCCAAGCCCACTCAAGAAGACACCAAACAAAAGAGGAAGTTAAAGTATCCTTGTTTGCTGTGCAGCAGAGACCATTTCTCAAAGGAATGTCCCCACCGAGATGAAGTTCAGAAGTTTCTCAAGGGAAACTCTACTATCGCAGTTCTCAACAATCCCTTCCCCACTCAAAACTAACAACTTATTGCACACACCTCTCCTTCCCAAGGAGAAGCATCCTCCACCGCGCATGTTCTCATGATGCGTAGTGAGACCATCAACTTGAACACCCATTCTCATTTGTATGACTCTATCCCAACAAAGGAACCTGTTGGAAGTAATACTGAAAAAGATTCCACTTCAACTCCCAACGTCACTGCACCGGCTTCTTGTCTCACCATTGAGAATCCCTCTTTCGAGTCAGTGTTGCGTCCACCCAAGAGCAAGATTAGAAAATCGGTTTTCAATGCCAATGCTCAGGCTACTCAGAACTACAATATTGTAGAGGACCTAGCACAATCTCCTTGTGCTATGTCAATGCTCAAGGTCTTGCAAAACTATCCTAACGAGAACAAGACTCTCCTCGCTGCCATCAGTGTAGTTGACCAGGATTCATCGAACAGCATCATGTTTCGACTGGAATACTTCAAACCGAGGTTCTCCCATCAGTTGGAATTTCAAGTTGCCACAAACATTGCTGGGAAGACAATCCATCATACCGTTTTGGACAAAGGTGCCTCTACGTCAGTCATGTCAATTGTTGGTTGTAAATAACCTTCTGGAGGTTTTCAACATAGACCTAGGTACTTCGCAGTTCAAGGAACCAACAAAACCCCTTTTCATCGGCCCTTTCGGCAACAGACTGTGCGTAGCCTGAGGTCTCACCCGATGCAAAGCTAAGGGGGTGGTTGCAGAATCAAGTTTCCACAATCGGGTGATGCGAAGGAGGAAGGACTGATAAGTAGCGCAATACCTTGCAGACTGCTATGGGCCACCAACTGCGCAAACCTTCTGTTCCGCATCGGGTACTTCAATGCGCGATTGTGCTTGTGCACTAGCGCCTCTACTGGCTGCGCGATATAGGATACTTTTGCGTTACGACAATAAGCTATCAACAGCTTACCTTGCAGCAAACGTCAATGACTCGGCACATCAACTAGACCACGCGTCCCTTCCAAGATGATTAATTTTAACCAATCCTACTTAGCATTCTTTATCCCTTCAACTCGTTCAAGTTCTTATCATTAAGTTGCAGGTGATTGAATAAACATATATTTACTATGCGCTCCAATGATGCGCTTAAATTCAATGTTCAATTATGGGACTAATTGAAAAATTCATACATTCCCAGACTCGTAAGTGTTGAATACTTAACATTCATCCATGCATGTATTACTTAACATATTATTCCCATTCTCTGCGGCGAATACAGATAAAAGCAATCACATAACATAAGACTTCAACATTAAACATTCATACCAAGAAAATGAACAATCATAACCACACAATAATCACATAACACAGAATTTAACATGGTTCACCCCCCAGATGGAGGCTACGACCACAAGAACGGTTGTTAATATTGCTCTTTATGGGAAGGGTACAAACGTTCTTAGTCTACACACTCAGCTACAGACTCTCTTCTCTCTCAGATAGGTCTCTGCGCACTCATCTGCAGAACCTTTACAATGGCCTTCTAAGCTTAAGATTCTACAATACTCAAATACTTAACCAAACTAAAGAGTAACCCTTCCCTTACAAAATTGTGCCTTATTTATAGATCATGCTCGTAGGTCATGTATTTACAATCATTAGGCCGAAACCCTAAGGTTTCCAAACTGGTGTGGATAACTGCCACCCTAGTTGTCACTGTCAACAGCCTGCTCTTCCTGCTCTAGTTGGGCCACTCGTGGCTCGCACGCTCTTTTGATAGTCGCAGTCCTCAAAATAGTTACAATTGCATCATGGCTTGTCCCTTTCCACTCCTTCACCTTCCTGTCGCCATAGGTATCGTGGCCTAGCTTTTCAACTGCTTTCCGCCACATGTTCAAACAGGTCACTTTCCTTTGCCATCCACCTATTCCTTACCCAAAATAGGTCATATCCTTGTCTGACCTTTACCCATGTTATGAACCAAAAATAGCTCATACGCTACTATGCGCATCGTCTTACTATGTGACTGTGCCTTGGCCATTGCCATCGCGCGACATGCGCAATTTCTCAAAATTGTCTGTCACCTGCCGTCGTGCGCAATGCTCACTTAAAAAAACTGCTTTCACTACCTGCCGCAACATGCAATGCGCAATTATCAAAATTTCCTTTTCTTTCTGCTACAGTGCCCAACGCGCAATTTTTCACACTTGTATATTTTTCCAACCCATTTGGGCCCCACCAAATAGGCCCCTAACACTCACATGTGGCTCGTCCCGAGCCACTTCCACTTGCAGAAACTGGTGCCGCATCCTCAATCATACCAAGCTTTGATGTAAATCTTTGCAGAGTTCCTGCTAACTCTGCAACTATTTCCTTAGCTTTTCGTTCGAAACCTTGAAGCATCCCCAGAGTTTCCTACGAGACCTTCTCCCAAGCCACTTGTTCCTTCATAGCTGCTTCTGCCACCTGAAGTTATACAAACTTCGCGTCGAATTGCTACATTAGTTCGAGGCCTTCTTGCTCAATAGGATGCAGCCTGATCGATGTAGCAGCCTCTTTCTCCCTTAGTGTTTCCAACTCTTTCTATAGGTCCTTGACCTCATCAAATTTCTGCACTTTCTCTCTTGCGGGCGCATTCGTCAGCTGTACACTTGCAGCATCTACCTGCTGCTATTTCTGCTGTAATTCCACTCTTACCTGCTGTAGCGCAGGATCCTCACTCAACTCGGTGACTACTATAGTTATTTGTTCAAGTAACTCTTGGCATTTTGTCACTTCCGCCGAAATTTCGTCCAGGGTTTATTTGACGTCCTCAGCTAGAGCTGGGCACTGATTTGGTGGAATGACAGGGTACCTAGCCTATAGCTCTATGATTTTTCCTTTATAAGAGGCTTCCATTTGTATTTTCTCAGAGGTAAGGGATTCTACCTTGGCCCCAATTTTCTTTATCGTGTCCTCCATATCATCTTCTTCTTCGCATTCTTCTATGTTTGCGCACACAGCTGAAATGGTTTCCTTCAGCTTTCGGCCCTATTCCTTGGTTGCGCTCAATTCTTCCTTGTTGCTGTCTGATTCCTGCCATAACTGATTGATGTCTTCAACTAACTGTGCACACTTATCATATGAGGTGAGGCCTCTCTCATGAAGTTCTTCTGCAACTTTGATGTGCAATTTGTTCAGGTCTTCTAGGGGTAGGGCCCCAATGTTCAGGTCGAGGCGCCCAGTCTTGACTACCTCCTTAAGTGTCTCATTTGAACAAATAAGGTAGCTCGGTTCAAGGTTCAAGATGCGTGGATACTTACTTCTAGTGACAAGTGGTCTTCTTTGTGCACTTGGTTCTCCTGACTTCCCGTCAAAGCCTGAACCTGGTTGTCCCAATCCCATATGGGCTACCATTGTCTTGACCTCCTCCATAACTTGGATTATGGTGAACTGCAATTGTTCTTGCCTAGCTTCTTTCTCAGCACGAGTCTCTTCCCATGCTTCCTGCACTTTTGTTGTGATGGTCTCACAATCATTTGGATGTAGTTGTGGCCCGAGCTTGGGTTTTTTAGCCTTCCTCTTTGTGCGTCAGCTCTGTGATTGCGAGGGGCCTTGAGTGGCATTTCTCTTTGCTGCTGACGAGGCGGTATGTTGAATCTGCACATCATCCTTTTCTTCCTCAATGGGCATACCAGCCAGTAGCCTGCCCTTCTTTCCCTTCTTTGTTGTTGTTTCTTCCTTATCTTCCTGATATGTGTCTATGTTTTCTTCATCGGTGTCTTTTACATTGATCTTCTCTCGAAGAGGTTCTACGTTCTGCTCGTAGTCTGATACATCATCGCATGAAGCGGGATATTTCCATTCTGGCTCCCATTGCTCCATCATTCCCTCGATCGCCTGCTCATCCAGTTGGTAAAAGCCTGGATACCATAAGTCGTGCTCTGTTATGTCACGTCTTGGCTGAATGAATGATTGGTGCCTTTTCGCACGAAACCTCATTATGAAGGTGTATTCATCAATTAATGGTTTGGAAATGTGCGGTGTTTCCATAATTGTGTCATGCAACTGGTGATAGTAAACATAGAAGACTTCAGTCATTTGTCGCTGCCTAGACTCCTTTGGGCTTGCCCATAAATTGGCAAAGCGCGTTCCTCAGCCTTGTCCTGCTAAAGTGGTAGCTCCCTGATATCCCTCAGGCCTCTTCCAGCCTACAAAGGCTATCAACACTAGTAGCCAACTAAAATGGAATGCTATTCCATTATCTTGGGTATCCTAAACATCTGCTAAGAACTCGTTCAATAAGAGCTGGCATCAATTGTAAGCTTTTCCATGCAATACATTAGCGGCTGCCCTGATTGCGACCACAGGTACTTCAGTTGGTCTACACTTGTGCAACAACTTGCCTGCAAGTAACTGGGTCGTAAAATTTGTTGCGTGGTCATTGATGTCAACCGTTGGGAACCCACGTCCCTTGTGCACTACGCCGAACTCTTTTTCTACTTCAATGCTAAGGGCTCTATCCTTCGCCCTCTTTATGATGACGTTATAAGGGTCCTCTCCTCTCTTGTTTAGTCCGGTGATATGATGAATCGTGTCGATACTGATATCAATTCCCGTGTCCAACCATAGTAATCCTTCATGCACACAAGTGAGCAGTGTTCACACTACCATGGAAAACTCAACACTCTTAGTAAAGTGCGGCATTTGCAGTAAATTTAACAAGCCTAATGGCCGGATGGCCCTTAGCCATTCTTGAAATTCCAACCTGCTGGTGCCAGTCTATGCATCCTTGACCTAATTGATATAGGAATTCGGTCTAAATTGTGGGTAATTTTTCGGCATGACCAACATATTCTCCAATAAGTCCTGGTCATCCAGCTTGAAACCTGGTACGCCACCCATCAAATTCTCCTCAATATTCACCCTAGCAAAAATAGTGGGTAGCGGAATTTTGTATTGGAAATTATTTTCTATGTTGATTGGTGGGGCATCAAGCTTCCTTGTCGGGATGTAGTCGGGAACAGGGTAAAACGACAAGTTCTGAGCTGAGACTGACTACTGTAATGGCACTTCGGACCCCCCTGCTCTGAAGCTATTTCTTTACCCTTGCTGCTTCCTCCAGCCCATCGTGCTGAACTTCTAGATGCACCTGCTTTCGTTTTCGTCATTGCTGCTGGAATCCCTGCTTGCTCAAATAACCAGGAGATATCTACCAACTCAACCTCTTCACTCATACAACGCTCTAGTCACTCGGCTCTTGAATAGTTCAAACACTTTGTAAAAATGGTTAAGAGGACGAGCGAGGTCTATTTATAGCCGCTTCTGGTCTGCTACGTGGACTTCCGCAGTTTCCGAGGCCCTAAAAGCCATATTGATTGCCAGTTCGTGCATATTATCTTGGCCCTGTCAGCCAATCCTTCTCATGATGTGAATGTTGTTTCCTTAAATGCCAAAAGGTTTCCTAGCAAGCCAGCATGTCAACTCCGTCGAATCAGCATTAGCGGCTTAGCCTGCCAACCGGATTTTGATATGAACTGGTCACTTTTGTCTTTAATAGGTTCCAAGATGTCACATCTGCCCTTAAATGTTAAACTTTCCAAGTGTCACCAGTTTGGTTAACGTCCCACTAACCGGCCGATAGATGTCATGGTAACGGTTTCTGTCATAATATGCTGGTGGTCTAACAAATTGTTTGCTTCGGGATGCGCACTTCGTGTCCCTTATTTTCTACGCAATCAGTATCTGTACTTGCTCTGCACAGCTGCTCTCCTCTTCTCTCTCTCTTTTTTTTTTTGCGTGCAACTTCAACAGTGTTGTGCGGTACACTTCCCTGAATTATATAGAACTCTACGCATCTGGACTATCACGGTAAAGCTTTAGTCTACTACCATTTATCAAACTTGGTAAGGTATCTTCGGATAATGCAGCTAACTGGACTGCACCACCATTAGTAACATGCATTACAATATATGGGCCAAGGCAATGCGTCTTAAACTTTCCAGGAAATTTCATGAATTTGCTATCATACAGGAGGACTAGATCACCTACCTGAAAGCTCTTGTTCTTGATGTGGCGATCATGCCATGCTTTTTTGCGGTCTTTTTGTATAACTTGTTGGTGGAAGCCTGCGACGAATGGATCTTCCTCTAACCCAACCAAGTGTAGGAGCCTTTCTTCGAGTGCTGCGTGATCTACCATGCCTGTAAACACTGCTATTCTCAAGCTGGGAACAATGTACTCCATCGGCATAATTGCTTCTTTCCCATAGGCCAACCTAAATGGTGTATGGCCAGTTAGTTTCTTGCAGGTAGTCCTGTATGCCCATAGTACAGATAGAATGCGCAGGTCCCAATCGTCTCGATTGACATTGCATATCTTGGTTAGCACATTCTCCAACACTTTGTTAAATGCTTCAATAGTTCCATTCGCTTGTGGATGATAAGGCGAGTTGTGCTGGTGGTGAACGTGGAACTCTTCGATCAAAGCCACAATGGTCTTATTCAAAAAATGAGTGCCTTGTTCACTCATCAAGATCTTTGGGCATCTGAACCTTGTAAGGATATTTTCATATATAAACTCCACGGTTGTAGCTGTGCTATAGTCTATAACTGGGTTTGATTTTTCCCATCTGGTGAGGTAATCGATAGTAGTAAGATATACCTCGCACCAGTTCTTTTCCTTGGTGGGTTAATAGGACCCACAAAATCAATGGCCCACTTCTCAAAGGCCTGCAATGTTAGCTGTGGATTTAGGGGCATTTCATCTCTGCGTGATGGCTTCCCTGTTCTTTGACAAACATCGCAATTCTATGCTCCTTCAAATCTCTATGAATTGTAGGCCACCATAGCCCTGCACGCAATATCTTTTGTGCGGTAGCTCTCCCTGCGTAATGGCCTCCTGCAACTCCTGAGTGCGCATTAGCTAGTATGAATGGTTTCTTATGATCTAGCACACATCGGCCCAGTATTTCATCAGGTCCCAGTTTGTATAGCTGACCTGCAATTATAGTGAAGTCTGCTGCGTGCACTACCAGCTGCTTTTATTGCTGCATAGTGAACTCTGTGGGTGCGAACCCAGTAGTCAGAAAGTCAATGATGTCTTTATAATACTCATCGACAACTTGTATAGCAAACAACTACACATTAGGCAGATTATCTTCCAGATTCGTCGGTTCTTCTCCTGACTCAATCCTTGATAGATGATCAGGTCCCAAATTCAACCTTCCTGGCTTAACCACAATTTCAAAGTCGTACTCCTAAAATAGTAGTAACCATCTGCGTATGCACCCCCCTAACACTGGCTTATTGACTAGGTATTTCAAGGCAGAATGGTCAGTGAACATGGAGAAGTGCACACCAAGCAAGTAGTGCCTAAACTTCTGCAGCACATATACCATTGCGAGTCCTTCTCTTTCAGTGGTGGTATAGTTCTTCTCAATGGATGATAGCTTTCTACTGGAAAATGCAATGGGATGATCAATGCCTCCTTCTCCTGGCTGAGCAAGAACAATGCCTAATGCAATACACGAAGCATCAACATGGACATGGAATGGTTTTTCCCAGTCCGAAAAAACTAAGATTGGTGCAGTGACCATCTTCTCTTTTAATGTGTCAAATCCTTTCTCGCAGTCCTCATTCCAAATGAATGGTGCATCTTTCTTTAGCATCTTCTCCATGGCTATTGTTATCTGCGCATACCCTTTTATGAATTTCCTATAATATCCGGTATGTGCCAATGTGGTGCACAGCTGCTTGACTAAATTTGGTGTAGCCAAGTTTACAATAACTACGATCTTCGCAGGGTCAACCATCAATCCCTGTTTGCACAGAATGTGTCCCAACAAGATTCCATAGGGAACACAGAAAACACACTTCTTCAAGTTTAATGAAATTTGTTGCTGTCTGCACTTTTCCAGCATCATCCTAAGGTTTGCGGCATTGTTTTTCAATAAACCGAAAATGGTCCAATCATCAAAGTAAACCTCTAAAAACTTATGTATAAGATCCTTAAATGCTGCGACGACCACTCTAGAAAATATGGCAGATGCATTCTTCAGACCAAAGGGCATCACTGTGTATTGGAACGACCCCCATTCTGTAGCAAAAGTCGTTTTGTGCCTATTTGCGCAATCAATCTTAATCTGATGGTAACCGGAGAATCCATCAGTAAAAGAATAGGCCTCATTCCCTCCAACATTATCTAGCACTTCATCTATAAAAGGTGTAGGAAATGGGTCATGCATTAAAGTATCGTTCAGTTTTCTGAGATCCACACAAATTCTGATCTCTCCCTTTGTTTTCTTATCCTGGATAACCATCGGGCTTATCCATTCAGATTCTTCATTTGGCTCAGTGATCCCGACATCGAGCATTTTATCGAGTTCTTCCTTAACTCGTTCTTTATAGCGCGGATTCAATCTATATGGTCTTTTCTTTACAGGCTTCACGCCAAGCTTAAGAGGAATTTTCATCACTCATAAGTCTCCCAGTATACCTTTCATCTCTATGAATTTAGTCGGGAACAGTTTGCAATACTCCTGTAGTATGCCCGCGACCTCCTCGACTATGTATTCGTCCCAGTAATCTCCGATAGCTGCGAACTTTGGCTCTTCACTTGTGCCAATGTTCATTTTTCTTGTTTTTACGGGTCCGCTCATGTCTGGGATTTCTAGTGGAGGTCCTTCTACCTCGCGTGCACTCTCTGATTTAGGTATCTTTATGTTTCGCGGGTCATCCTCATCACTGTCTCCCTGGGCTGTAGATTTGTCAGCGAGGTTATAACAATCAAGAGTAGGCTCTAATTTCTCCTTCCACTCTGGGTGTAGATGCATAGGTATGCTCTCTATGCCAAATAATTCTTCTAGGGTCATATTTCCATTAGCATAGTTTGGTCAGAATATTTTTTTCTGAAGAATATGCAAGGAATCATTGATGCTTGGATGTTCATCTTCGAAACTGAAATCTGTCTGGAAGCTCACGGTCAGGGAAGACCAATATGTTGTGCCCCTGTGCAGTTCCAGGTCTAGGTACCATTTCTTTGGAATCGGTTCTTCCAGCGTATGCACAAACAAATGCACCCATTCTGTTTTTGGTCTTTCCACCCAAGCTTGTGAACAAGTTTCCACGTGATCCCTTGGATATGTTTGTCCATTATATTTTGCAAAAGGTAATGTAACCTTCTCATCGAATTTGATTTGCATCTTGATTCTACATTGATCCCATGTAGTCAATGTCTACTTGTGCGTAGCGCACCATCTGGCAGGTGTCTCGCACAATGCTACATCTAATGCGTGTAAGTGGTGTTCATCTGCAATTGCTGCAGTATAATCTCTGATGAAAGAATAAATGTTAGATGAACCATCATATGTGGGGATCGGGCTTACCTTCGTTCCAATCCAGCGTATCAACTTCGTGATCTGCATGCATCTCCTTGCAGATACTTCATGCATTTGATTTTTTCAGTTCTCCAACCCTGCATTAGAGTTTGAAATGCAAGAGATGTCGCATCTCCAGCTGAGTGTACCATTTGTAGTAGGGTTGATGTAATCTTCCTCATTTGTGTTCAGTTTGTACAATAGGTCCAAATCTTGAGCTTGGGATTCATCATGAATCGGCTCACTATATCTGTCTCCATTTGCAGGGTCCAATGGTGTAATCACCCTAAGATGTTTTCCTTCAAAGATCATCTTCCCGGTCTTCAGATTTATGATTGCAAGGTTATCAATAGCCCAGTCAATACCCAATAATGCCGGGAAAGGCTGACTATCGTCCACAATCTCGATAACCTTGAAATCGGCATGACTCTGTACTCCATCAATGTCAACAACCACACTGGCCAACAGTCCAAACGGTATGACTTTTTCCTGATTGGCCATTCTCAATTGGATAGGTGGCCATGACAGCTTTGGTCGCTCCATCTGCTGCCATGTATGCTTAGTCTCATCTCTCTGTCGGTTCTCTTATGTTTCTTGATATAATGAACTATGCTATCAGTAGTGTCTTCTCCACTACGCAGTTCATACTGATCTATAACCTTCTGCAGTTCTATTATAGCATCGAGGTTCTTTAACAATTTTATGCAGCTTCTAAGGAACTGTGCAACAGAGGTGCATGTCTATGCTGCAGCACTTGTGTTGTCATAAGCAGCCGGTATTTCTTCCACATACGGCATTTGAATGTGCAGTGGGATCCTTAGTGACCTCAGTGTCGATTCTCTAAGGATATCCCGCGCTTTCATGAACGATCCTTTGTTCTTCGCCAGGTTGAAGGCAGGTGTTTTCTCGGTAGCTTTTCTTATCCATTGTGTCTCAAGGGATGTTTGCTTAGTTCCAAAATCTCTAGAAGTTGAAGCTTCTGCTCCTCGATCGCGCCCTGTCGTAGCACTACTGCACGTTACTACATTGATGCTTGGATCTTCAAGTCTCCTTTCTGCTGCAATCCACTGAATGTTTGGAGCTGGTGGATCTATTCTTCTGCGTTTCTGCATCTCGACCTCTAGCACGGGGAATCTTCAATAACATGCTCAAAAAATTTACAGTAATTGCACGTAGTGCATGGGTTGGTACAATCCCTAGAAACATGACTTGGTTGGCCACAATTATAGCAAATTACCTAACCATGACCTCTTCCTTGCACCGGGCCTCTTCTTCTTATGGGGTATCCACAACCAGGGCCTTGATATGCCCCCTAGTCATACTGCAGATTCTCTTGCTTTGGCTGGTTGTCTTTGTTGATGTATATGTAACTTCGGAATGTATTTCATCTATGTATTTCATATATATTTATTGTACCCTTATTAGAGATGTGTTATTCCTCTATAAGGAAGTGTCGTCATGTGGATTGACAAGTGTCGCAAGTGTGTGTACTTGCCGATGGGTTATTAGACCACCATGTGTGCTGTCGGCCCTGAAATATATATTATATTGTGGATGTACCTATCTAGACAAGTCGGCCCCATAAGGTCACTGGGAAAATAGGTTAGTATAAATAGAGATCAGGAGATCTCTATTTAGATCATTCGGAGAGTTATCTCTCTCTCACTCAGAAAGTGGCACACTAGTGAGGAGGAGGATCATCTGCTTCTAGGAGACTATCTCAAGTGTATTTTGGTTGTACTTTTGTTGAGCCATTGCTCTCTCTATCTCTGAGGAAGTTGTGGGGTTTTTCACCTTAGGTTTTTCCCCACAGAAACTCTGTGTCTCTTGTCTCTCATGATTTTGATTATTGTGATGCTTGTCATGCTTATTGTGATTGTTATGCATTAATATACTGTATATGTTATTCTCTCAGTGAAGATCCTAGAGTATTGTGAATTAATGCTCAAAATTTAACATGGTATCAGAGCTAACCTGAGAAGAAGACATTTTGCAGTGACGGAAACTTGAGTTTCTTGTTTATTGGGTTTCTCTCAAAATATTTTGGAAAAGCAGTATAGTAGATTGACTCTACTTATCAAGGAGAATCTATCTGTCCAATTAGAATTCAATTCTGAGCATTTTCAGATTTGGCCCTAAAAATCAGGGTTTCCACAAAAATAGGAATTTCTGAAATCTGAAGACATAGCTGGAAGCTCCTTGCAAAAATCGAAGTTTAGAGCTTTGGATCGAGATTTTTGGCTAAGTAGATCTCCAGGAAACTCAAACCCTAATTCAGGGCTCTCCCTAGTGAACCCAAGAGGACAAAAAGGAAAATCTGAAGGGTAAAGCTTTGCTGATCTCAAATTCTGAATACACCAGGTTGATCAGCTCATCAAGGTGCATCTTTCTATCCTTTCAGAAAATTGAAATTCACATTTTGAATTTTTAGGGTTTTTCTGACAAACCCTAATCCGGGACCAGATCCAGTTTTCAGCATTTCAAGTGGTAATACCTAAATCTTTTCTATTTCCATTTGAAGTACTCTTTAATATGTCTCACCACACCAAGCTTGAGGATAAGCTTGAAGGAGATGATAACTTCCAAGCTTGGAAGTATAGGATTGGGTTAATCCTGGAAGAGAATGAGTTGGACTCATATGTAAAAGAAGACATTCCTATCCTAGAGGATGAATAGGCTAAGGTATTACATAAGAAAAAAATTGGTCAAGGCAAAGAGAATCATTGCTGATTCTATCAAAGACCATCTCATACCCCATGTGTCTTCTCTAAAGACACCCAAGAAGATGTTTGACTCTTTGACCAAGCTATTTGAAGGGAAGAACATGAATCGGAAGATGACCCTGTGTTACCAATAGAAAGGAGTAAAGTTTCAGAATGGAGAAACCATTCAATCTTATTTTTCAAGGGTCTCCCAGATCAAGGAACAACTAGAAGGAGTGGATGAAATGGTGGAGAATGGTGAAGTGGTGATGACCACTCTAAATGGCCTACCTAGGTCATGGGATTCTTTTATTCAAGGAATCTGCTTGAATAGATTGCGGGAAGAATGCTCTCAAGAAGAAGCTAGGCTTGTGGCCCAAGAAGAAAAGGTGGGAAATGAAGATTAAGCTCTCACAGCACATTCCAGGAAAGGCAAGTCCAAGAAGGAATCATCTCATAACAGAAGATTCTCACACCATCATTATCATAAAGATAAGAAAGATCTCAAATGGTTCAATTGCAATGAGAAGGGACACTTTGCTTCAGATTGTCCAAAGAAGAAGAAAGACAACAACAACAACTTCAATAAGAAGAAGAAGAATAACAAAAGAAGATATCATGCTCATGCTGCCGAAGATGATGAACCCCCAAAGAAGAAGGCTAGCGCAGAAAGTGATAGTGATGATGACTAATCAAGTGAAGAAGAATATGTTCTAATTTCTGCTCTCATAGGTACTATCTCCCATGGTTGTAATGATTGGTTGATTGACAGTGGGGCTTCCAAACACATGACTGAGTTTAACGAATATTTTGTGAATCTATTTGAACATGAATCACCTCATAAGGTGAAACTTGGGCATGATTATCAACACCCAATCAAAGGAAGTGGTGAAGCCTCCTACAACCTAGATTCTGAAAAATCTTTGAAGATTAAAGAATTCATTTATGTACCTGGGCTCAAGAAGAACTTACTCTCCATCTCTGCATTGGATGCAAAAGGTATGAGGGTTGCATTTATGGATGGCCAAGTCCTAATGTGGCCAAAGGGAAAGAACATAGATGATGCAGTAGTGATTGGAGAGCAAGAGGGAGGTTTGTATAACTTGAAGGGACAACCTGAACATGCCATGGTACATGAATCCATGGAGCCAAGTGAACTTTGACATAGAAGACTTGCTCATATGCACTATAGGGCACTTCCAATTGCAAGCAAGGCTGTAGAGGGTCTTCCTGAAATCAAGACCAAACTTGAAGGTGTTTGCAAAGGATGTGCAAAAGGTAAGAACATTAAGAAGGCTTTCCCAAGCAGTGAAAGCAAGGCAAAAGACATCCTTGAAATCATCCACTCAGATGTATGTGGTTCTATGTCATCCAGCTCTTTGAGTGGGTATGTTTACTATGTCTCATTTATTGATGACTTCTCCAGGAAGACTTGGGTATACTTCTTGAAGAGCAAAGATGAGATGTTTGATAAATTCAAGGAATTCAAAACCTTGATGGAGAATCAAACTGACAAGAAGATCAAAACATTTAGATCCGACAATGGTAGAGAATTCACCTCAGGTGACTTCAAGAAGCTTTGTAGTGATTTAGGGATTAAGAGGGAGTTGACTGCTCCTTACAATCCTCAACAGAATGGAGTTGCAGAAAGGAAGAATAGAACAATCATGGAAGCAACAAGGGAAATGCTGCATGACCAGGATCTACCTATGCATCTATGGGTAGAAGCAGCTAGAACAGCTGTACATGTGCAGAACAGAACACCCCACAAGATGTTGGACATCAACATACCAGAAGAGGTCCTTTCTGGTAAGAAACTTGAAGTCAGCCATCTCAGAATATTTGGTTGTCCAGTATACACTCATGTCCCAAAGGAAAAGAGGACTAAACTAGATCCTTCAGGAAAGAAGGGTATCTTTGTGGGTTACAGTGAAAGCTCGAAAGCTTACAGAATATACTTTCCAGGGTTCAAGAAGATTGATGTCAGCAAGAATGAATATAAGTTCAAGGACATGTAATGCAGGAAGCAAAGATCAAGAGGGAGCACACTCCAGCAGCTCCTACAAGGATGCATATTTTCAGAGGGAGTTGAACATCTTCCTACATTCCACAATATAAAGGTGTAGAAGAAGCTACTTCAGCAGCTCTTGCCAGGAAGCAAAGAATCAGAGGGAGTCCACCCAACAAACAAACAAAGATAAGTATTTCAATTATCATTTCTTGCCTATTTTGTTTGTTTAAATAATATTATGCTTATGTTCCTAGACTTAGGAGATGTATTGTGCATATTAGAATGATTGCATTAATGAACAGTATACTACTAATATGCATGTGATGGGTCAGTGGCCTATGGCACTGTACAACATTCTAGTGCTACTTATTTAGAATGAAACCTCTTTGCTGACATGTTGGGAGTAGTGCAAACTCTTAACAATGTTTTGGTAGAGATTAGAAGGCATCTAAAAAGTTGTGGAACATGGATAAATGTTGTATTGAAGCATTGGCTAAGATAACTGTATGACTGCATGACAGATTTCTTTATGTGTAAAGAATTTGTTCTGAAAATTATGAGATGTTTCTAATCATGCAATTTAACTTGTTTTGTAGGAAAGACCATATATCTTCACCTACAAAAGAAGGACTGCAACATTTGTTCCAGCAACAAAGATATCTATTGAAGATATTGAAGTTCCCAGGATCTGGGATGAAGAAATGGAATGTCATGGTCCGTCGATCATGAAGATGATGTTTGGGATACAGTCCCAAGACCTGACAGGGAGTCACATGTGTGCAGATTGAAGAAAGCCTTGTATGGCTTGTAGCAAGCTCCCAGAACTTGATTGCAGATACTAAGAGGAATCTTGCTGCCGAGTTCGATATGAAAGATTTGGGAATGATGCATTATTTCCTAGGAATGGAGGTGTGGCAAAGTACACGTGGGATCTTCCTTGGTCAAGGGAATTACACAGTAGATATCCTGAAGAGATTCAGGATGATGGATTGCAAGGCCATGGCCACACCCATGGCATCGAATCTGAAGCTTCTATGTGATGCTTCATCTGAGCCAGTTGATGTCTCTATGTATCTTCAGATGATTGGGTCCTTGATGTACCTGACGAACACTAGACTAGCTATTTGCTTTGAGGTGAACACATTGAGTCAGTTCCTGACATATCCGAGGAGTGTTCATCTGGTTGCTGTAAAGCATGTTCTGAGGTACCTGAAGGGTACAGTGGATTATGGGCTCAAGTACGAGGTGAATCAAAAGTTTAACCTGCAGGTTTATGTTGATTCAGATTGAGTTGGCAGTGCCATAGATAGGAAGAGCACATCTAGGTGCTGCTTCAGTATGGGATCAGGTGTGATCTCTTGGTTTAGTAGGAAGCAGTCCTATGTAGCATTGAGTACAGCTGAGGCAGAGTATGTTGCATCCTGTTCAGCTAGTTTTGAGGTAGTATGGCTATAGAAGCTAATGTCTGAATTATTTGATCTCTCGTTGGATGCTACTAGTATCTTCTGTGATAACCAGAGTTGTGTGAAGTTGTCCAAGAACCCAGTGTTTCACGACAGGTCGAAACACATAGAGATCAAATATCACTATATCAGCGATATGGTGCAGAGAGGAGCTGTGAAGCTCCTGTATGTTGCGACGGATGAGCAGATTTCATATGTGCTGACGAAGCCACTAGCTAGGGTGAAGTTCGAGTACTTTAGAGAGAGGCTTGGTGTTCTTTGGATTGATGACACTTCGAGGAAGAAGTGATGGACACATTTGCTGAAGCCATTCCAAGCATGTTGGAAGGAGGATCCTTCACATGGCTGTGGATGTAAGCATTGGATGATGAGCATCAGGATGATGTTCTGGTTTCTGCTTTGTATGATCAGTTGGATCATTTTTATATGTATGTATGTATGCATCATGTTGGATGTTGTATATGATCAGTTGGATCATTTAATGTATGTACGCATCATGTTGGATGCTGGATATGATCAGTTGGATCATTTATATGTATGTACACATCATGTTGGATGCTGGATATGATCGGTTGGATGCTTGGACCATGTATCTGTATATGTATCAGGTGGATACATTGTATGATCAGGTAGATCATATATGTATCATGTATTTATATTTGTATCGGGTCGATACACTGTGTGATCAGGTGGATCATGTATGATGATATGTATCAGGTAGATACTTGGTATGCATCAGGTAGATGCATTGTATGATCGTGAACAACGAGCTTCAGGATGTTGCTCCAGATGACATGCAGCAGGATGTTGCAGTGATGATGATTAGGATGATCATGTGTACATCAGGATGATGTATGGTGTGTATCAGGTTGATACTCTATGGCCGTGGAACAGGTTGTGCAGATAAGCATGTAATTTGTGCCCTGGGAGATTTGTAGATAGTCTTTCGAGGTTTTGCGTATGGCATGTAATTTGTACCCTGGGATATCTGGAAAATGCTCTTTCAAGGTTTTGCTTGGGAGGACATATAATTTGTGCCCTGGGAGATCTGCAGATAGTCTTTCGAGGTTTTGCCTATGGCATGTAATTTGTGCCCTGGGATATCTGGCAAATGCTCTTTCGAGGTTTTGTCCTATGGCATGTAATTTGTGCCCTGAGAGATCTGATAGGTTAAGCCATGTGCTCGTAATCAGTCCTGGGATGCACTTTTGAGGTTTTTCCATGATCACATGTAATTTGTGCCTTGGGAGATCCGATAGGTTGAGCCTTGTGCTCGTAATCAGTCTTGAGATGCTCTTTCGAGGTTTTGTGGTGACTGCATGTAATTTGTGCCCTGGGAGATCTAATAGGTTGAGCCTTGTGCTCGTAATCAGTCCTGGGATTCTCTTTCGAGGTTTTGTGGTGGGGTCACATGTAATAAGTCCTGGAGATCTAGATAGGATGAAAAAGGCCTCAGATGCTCTTTAGGGTTCTTGCTAGTCAATAGACTCTTTTAAGGTTTTGTGATGCACGTAATAAGTCCTGAGATTTCCACAGTATGGCCAGTGATGATGAAGACCTGCAGATGGTGGGCCTACATCTAGTATGAAAAAGGTCTGGCTCTGTAGAACTTCCTATGACGAGTAGAGTCAGAGATTGGTTGAGATAGCAGCAGTAGTGACGATGATGATGATGATGCATCAATGATGATGATCCCGAGAAGAAGACTTGTCTAGCAGATCTGTGTCGATAAATACCTTCCTAGTTAAGAGGGAGTGTTGATGTATATGTAACTTCAGAATGTATTTCATCTATGTATTTCATATATATTTTTTGTACCCTTATTAGAGATGTGTTATTCCTCTATAAGGAAGTGTCATCATGTGGATTGACAAGTGTCGCAAGTGTGTGTACTTCATGTGGATTGACAAGTGTTGCAAGTGTGTGTACTTACCGATGGGTTATTAGACCACCATGTGTGGGGTCGGCCTTGAAATATATATTATATTGTGGATGTACCTAGCTAGACAAGTCGGCCCCATAAGGTCACTGGGAAAACAGGTTAGTATAAATAGAGATCAGGAGATCTCTATTTAGATCATTCAGAGAGTTATCTCTCTCTCACTCAGAAAGTGGCGCACTAGTGAGGAGGAGGATCATTTGCTTCTAGGAGACTATCTCAAGAGTATTTTGGTTGAGCCATTTCTCTCTCTATCTCTGAGGAAGTTGTGGGGTTTTTCACCTTAGGTTTTTTCCCACGGAAACTCTGTGTCTCTTGTCTCTCATGCTTTTGATTCTTGTGATGCTTGTCGTGCTTATTGTGATTGATATGCATTGATATACTATATATGTTATTCTCTCAGTGAAGATCCTAGAGTATTGTGAATTGATGCTCAAAATTTAACAGTCTTCTTGGACGCGGTATATTCCAGCAGCTCACATCGCTTCCATATCGTGCTTTCTTTCATTCATCAGCTCATATGCGCGACAGTTGGATTCATCATGTCCAACTGATTTACAGAAATTACAGTACAAGCTCTTAGATGTTTTTACATATTTCTGTATGAGATAACAGTTTTCTGGTCAGTGTCCTCTGCTTCTGCAGATTTCACACCATGGTGCCTGGTTGTGATTCATATTTATTGGGTTTGGTGCACCAGTGTCAAGAAAATCTTGAAATAGAGGGCAATGTTCTCTGGTGTGGCTCTCTCCTTTGCATCCTGTGCACCAAAATTTGCGTCTGTGTTCATATCTCTACTCTACATTTTTCATACCTTGCAATTCTAATGTCAAGGTAGTCAACTGGTTCTGGATCGGAGACATCGCAGAACTAGTCTAACCAATCAGCAAATCCTCTAGCTTCATCGCGATCTTTAAGGCCTCTGCCTGTGATGCAACCTTCTGTTGCATCAACGGTTGTCTGATGTGGGGTAGTAGCACAGCAATGAACCATTCTTGATGTTGTTGCGGAGCTATCACAAATGTTACTTGTTCTAGGAGTGTTTTAAACTTCTGGTCAGATTCCCAGACCATTTCGTTGGGTTTTTTCTTAATCTCTTTCAGCTCTATGATACATTGGGATTTGTATTTTGGTTTCTTAAACTCTGCTACCATTGCATCCTTTATTTCTGCTAACGTTCTTGGTTTTGCTTGAGAATATTTCATAAACCAATGAAGGGATCTATCCTTGAAAGTAGTGATGAGTTGTGCTCTCTTCATAGCATCATCCTGAATTTGCTTTACACTCCATATGGCTTCACATAGAAACCAATGTTGATCAGGGTCTTCCAGACCCGTTCCTTTGAATATAGGCAGTTTTATGTCGTTATCCGTCATTCTCCTTCCTAGTGGTGTATTGGTGTTCTGATTCTGGGGAGGGTTCTGAGTGGAAAAAGTAAAAGGGATATTTGGACTAGTGCTAGGGATACCACTCTGTGGACTATTCTGAGACTGGGTGTTCTAGACTGGACTAGTATTAATATTCTGTGGGGTGGGCTGCGCTATGCTCATAGCGGGCAGGTTGTGAGATAGGGGTGGCACGGTATCTGCAACCGGCAGGTTCTACGGTGTAATAGGATGTATAGTAGTTGATAACGGGGTGGTCTGATTATTAAGATCACATGGGAGTTTGGTATCTATGCGGAGTCCAGGTCCTTTAGGATTCTTTTCTTTGTTAAACTTATATCTCTTTCCACTTCTTAGGTTATGTGTCTCTTCATCAGAATCACTATATATGCTATTTACCATGGAAGATTCAATACTATTATTGCATCGTTAGAACACCTTTTTCAGCTAAAAGCATTTTAATGTATAAACTTAGGTTGTTTGGGAACTTACCTCTGAATCCTTCGAAAAAATATGCTTCAGCTTGATTGTAGGACTTCAACGTGTCTACAGCAAATTCTGTTATGAATCCTTCAAGTATGCTATCAACCCAGAAATCGACTACTCATGATAGTGGGCTGTCTATTGCTTTGAGTTGCACTGTGAGCTCTGGAGTCCACTCTGTAGGTACTCCTCCTTGAAAACAATATTTCTTTTCTGTGAGTCGTGAGATCCACTCATGCAACTCGGTTCCTAATGAAGCCCAGAAAATCTCGTGAATCTCTCTCCACAAGTATCTATTCAACCACTATATGTCAGTGAGACGCGGATGTCTGTTCTCTTTCTTTGCAAAATCTCTTTCAATCTTGTCACACCAATCCCAGATCTCTTTCTTTTTAGGATGCCAATTGTCTGAACCCAACGGGAACTGCTATTCTTATTCACACATTACTTTCCAACCACACTATCGCATCACTGGTCTTAGCCGAGAAACAAAACCATTTGTTGGCTGTAAATAACCTTCTGGAGGTTTTCAACATAGACCTAGGTACTTCACAGTTCAAGGAACCAACAAAACCCCTATTCACCGGCCCTTTTGGCAATAGACTACACGTAGCCTGAGGTCTCACCTGAGGAGAAGCTGAGGGGGTGGTTGCAGAATCAAGTTTCCACAAATGGGTGATGCGAGGGAGGAAGGAGTGATAAGCAGCGCAATACCTTGCATACTGCTGTGGGCCACCAACTACGCGAACCTTCTGTTCCGCGTCGGGTACTTCAATGCGCTATTTTTCTTGTGCACTAGTGCCTCTACTGGCTGCGCATTACAGGATACTTTTGCGTTACGACAATAAGCTATCAACAACTTACCTCGCAGCAAACCTCAATGACTTGGCGTGTCAACTACACCGTGCGTCCCTTCCAGGATGATTAATTCTAACCAATATTACTTAGCATTCTTTATCCCTTCAATTCATTCAAGTTCTTATCATTAAGTTGCAGGTGATTGAATAAACATATATTTACTGCGCGCTCCAACACTGCGCTTAAACTCAATGTTCAACTATGTGACTAATTGGCAGATTCATACATTCCCAGACTTGTAAGTGTTGAATACTTAACATTCCTCCATGCATGTATTACTTAACATATTATTGCCATTCTCTACCGTGAATACATATAAAAGCAATCACATAATAGAAGAATTCAGCATTAAACATTCATACCAAGCAAATGAACAATCATAACCACACAATAATCACATAACACAGAATTTAACGTGGTTCACCCCTCGGATGGAGGCTACGTACACAAGAACAGTTGTTAATATTGCTATTTAAGGGAAGGGTACAACCGTTCTTAGTCTGTACACTCAGCTGCAGACTCTCTTCTCTCTTAGATAGGTCTCTATGCACTTAGCTGCAGAGCCTTTACAATGGCCTTCTAAGCCTAAGATTCTACAATACTCAAATACTTAACCAAACTGAAGAGTAACCCTTCCCTTACAAAATTGTGCCTTATTTATAGATCATGCCCATAGGTCATGTTTTTACAATCATTAGGCCGAAACCCTAAGGTTTCCAAACTGGCGTGGCTAACTGCCACCCTAGCTGTCATCGTCGACAACCTGCTCCGCCTTCTCCATATAGGCCACTTGTGGCTCGCACACTCTTCTGACAGTTGCAATCCTCAAAATGGTTACAACTACATCATGGCCTATCCCTTTCCACTCCTTCATCTGCCTATTGCCATTGGCGTCATGGTATAGCTTCTCAACTACTTTCCGCCACACATTCGAACATGTTGCTTTCCTCTGCCGTCCACCTGTTCCTTACCCAAAATAGGTCATATCCTCAGCTGACCTTTAGCCATGTTATGAACCAAAAATAGCCCCTGCGCTACTATGCGCGTCGTCCTACTGTGCGACCGTGCCTTAGCCATTGTCGTCGCGTGACATGCGCAATTTCTCGAAATTGTTTGTTGCCTATCGCCACGCACAATGCCCACTTAACAAAACTGATTCCTCTACCTGCCGCAGCGTGCAATGCGCAATTATCAAAATTGCCTTTTCTTTCTGTTGTAGCATGCAACACGCGATTTTCCACACTTGTATATTTTTCCAACCCATTTGGGCCCTGCCCAACATCGATCTCATGTTGGAGAGCCATAGGATCTCCCGAGTTGAATCATTCTCCTACCACTTTGAAAGCATTCGACGGGCGTGGATTTCAAATTCATGGGCGTTTACAAGCTTTAGAAGTCGACTTGGGGGGAAAGACCGCATCCATTAATGTGGAAGTGGTCACTACCTTGTTATATTATAACATTCTGCTTGGTCGTAATTGGTTTTACGCCATGACTGTGATCGCATCATCTGTCTTCCGCATAGTACAATTCCCCCATCAAGGTTGAATTATCACTATTGACCAACTCGATTTCTTCACACCTGACACCACTACTCACCCGGGTGATAACGTTCCATTACTTGGACAATATTCGCATCAATATGAGAGCATGGGGGTTGGCCTCATTAAGGACTCATCCCTTATGGGCGTTTTTCCTACTTCGGATCCCCCAAATCATGTTGCCATGGTGAACATGATCTCCTCGCGGATTTCATCTATCCCCAACTCCATTGATTCATGGCTTGTACCTGATGAAGCCACCACACATTTGATTCGAGACATTATGCCTCTTTCACCCACCAAACTTATGTACAAGGCTATCCAGTCAGCACTGGAGGACCACTTAGCTGTGGCCTCGACCTCTCGTTCTCTACAACAGACATCATCCAATCCCCTGCTATGGAATTTTCATTCTGATGAGTCCATTATGGAAATCATGAGTGCGGATGATCCCCCATGGGAAGACCTCCATAATCGTTCGTCTTTCCTTCCCTCCTTGGATACTGTGGAGAACAGCATTAGCACTATCTTTACATCGGATGTCTACTCTGGCTCTCATTCCTCGATACTCACATTTCAAATGGAATCCGAATTAGGAAACTTAGCCAACATTGAGCCTACCATTTCGGTCGACATTTTAGTTATACCTGGTGTAGTGGAACGCATTTGTTTAGGCCAGAAGTGTTCCCTTAAAGAAATCACAATGTTTATGGCCTTGTTCAAGCAATTTCGAGACGTGTTTGCTTGGACTTATGAGGAAATTCCCAGGATAGACCCCGTTATTTTTTCACGCACGATTCAAACCTATCCCGACGCCAAAACCAGTCCAACAAAATTTGCGACTGGTGCAGCCCCGAAAGACTGCAGCAATCAAGGAAGAGATAAAAAAATCTCTTGAAAGATGGTTTTATTTACCCTATTTCATTGATAGAATGGGTCTCAAACGGCGTCTCTGCAGCTAAAATTCAGGGTACCATTCGTGTCTGCGTCGATTATCGGGTTCTCAACAAGGCTTGTCCGAAGGACAATTACCTGTCTCCCTTTATAGACCAAATCATTGATAACTGTGCTGGAAGTGTCATTTTTTCATTTATGGATGGATTTTTTGGCTACAACCAGATCAATATCCACCTGGCCGATCAACACAAGACAACTTTCATCTGTACTTGGGGTACATTTGCTTATCAAAATCTCCCTTTTGGCCTTAAAAATGTTGGTTCCACATTCCAGCAGGCTATGTCATATGCCTTTCACAACGTGAAGGCTTTGTGGAACCTTACTTGGACAATTTACCTGCCCATTCACAGCAGCACAAGTACCACATTGATCATCTGACGATGGTTTTCCTCAGATGCAGGTGGTATAACATCCGCCTGAACCCTCACAAGTGCATCTTCTGTGTCGATTCTAGATGCCTCCTTGGCTTCATAATCTCAAAAGATGGGATCCACATTGATCCCATGAAGGTGGCGGCTATTGTAGCTCTTCCACCTTCCACCGACATAATGGAACTTCAAAGCTTGCAAGGGAAAGCAACTTATTTAAGGCGTTTTCTCTGTAATTTCACACAAAATAAGCAGGTCTACATGAGATTGATGAAGAAGGACGTCCCCTTCGTATGGGACGACCAAGCTCAACAATATTTTGAAAGTCTAAAACATGCTATCACCCATGCCCCTGTGCTCCAGCCACCCAATTACTACAAGGATTATATCCTTTATCATGCTGCTTCTGCCACCATGATCGCCATGGTTTTGGTTCAAGAAGTCAACAACGCCCAGGAACATGTGATATACTATGCAAGTAAGGGTCTTATTGACGCTGAAATTCATTATTCACATGTCAAGAAACTCGCTCTTGTGGCAGTCCTTGCCGTCCAACATTTTTGACATTACATCTTGCTTCGCACCACCACCATCATTGCCGATTCGAACCCCATGTACCATGTTTTGACACTTCAGGTGCTTGGGGGAAAGTATTCATGTTGGATCGTGATACTGCAGGAATTTGATCTCCTATTCGAAAAAGCTACGTCTAAAAAGTCTTTGGTGTTTGTTGAGCTGATATGTGATATTCCCCGTCCTGATGTCGAATTTGAGCCCAATGATTCTCTTCTAGACGAATCATTGTTTCTCATCAGCACGTCTGATCCATGGTATGGAGATATCCTTTTATATCTTTAGACCCAACCTTTCAGCCCCCAACTCTCACGAGACGACCGACATCGAATACGCCACCATTCAAAGTATTATCTAATCATCAGTGATACTTTGTATCGGGGTGGTATCGATTCTATCCTTTGATGTTGTCTCACTCGTGAGGAGGCTGAACACGTCCTAAATGACTATCACACTGGGGCATGTGGTGGTCATCTCTCTGGGATGGCTACAGCCTAGAAGATACTTCACCCTGGATAAATTTGGCCATCTATCTTTAAAGATTGTATTGAGGCCGTAAAAAAATGTCCTCCCTTCCAACACTTCCAAACTAAGAAGTGCACTCACCCAGCCCCATTACACCTATTTATTTTCGTTGGACCCTTCGCTAAATGGGGCATCAATTTCATGCATTGTAAGCCTACCTTGGATGGGGGGCATGGTTACATCATAATAGCCGTGGATTACTTCACAAATTGGGTCGAGGCTATGCCTACATACACGGACGACGGCAAAACCGCCGCACTTTTCATGTTTAATCATGTAATAGCGCGATTTGGATTTCCTCAAGTGATAGTTACTAACCATGGTTCTCACTTTATGAACCACATGGTTGACAAGTTGAGCACTAGATTGGGTTTTCTCCATGAAAACCCAGCACCATACTACCCACAGTCCAATGGACAAGTAGAGGCCATCAACAAGGTCTTGAAAACCATGATCCAACGCATGATGGGTACTTACAAGTCCAATTGGCATAATATGCTCTTCTCTGCACTTTGGGCTTATCGAACTTCCGTTAAGACTGCCACTAGATTTACTCCCTTCCAACTAGCGTATGGATTGGAGGTCGTCCTTCCGATTGAGTGCAAGATTCCATCCCTTAAACTCGCCATTGAACTTCTCCCCAACAGTACTTCCGAGGAAGAACGCTTCCTATACCTAGCTAAACTCGACAAGACTCACCGCAATGTTGCTCTTGCCAATGAGGCTCATAAGAAATGCATCAAAGCGCAGTACAACAAGTCAGTAGAACCTCATGTCTACAGCAAAGGAGATTTGGTCCTCACATACGACCAAAAACATGATAAGCTGGGTGCAGGAAAGTTTGAGTCCATGTGGCATGGACCTTACATAGTGAAACACGTCTTAGAGAAGGGAGCTTACGAGCTTGAAGACTACAATGGGATATATTTGGGTGAGCCTTGCAATGGGCTCTACTTAAAGAGGTACTATTCCTGAGTCTTTCATGCATACGTACTTTTGTATATACTGTACATGGCATGTGTGTTTTTGTGTGGTGTGACGCTTTGATTTTTTGCATGCTTAGGTCTTGTTTCGTTACTTATACCATGTTATGTCTGCGTGTGCGGATGGAAACTTGCAACGGATTCATGGACGACGCCAACTAACATACCTGTAACCTTGCTTCGACAGCTTGGGTGCTCTATTCTCCCACTAGCGAGCTTATCAGCTCAGGAGGAATGTGTCTAGGTTTCGCAACCAACAATACTGCGGAATATCAAGCAGACATTGGAACCCTGACCGACGCTACTTCTTTGGGTATGGACCACATTGTCATCCATTTGGATTATCAACTGGTGGTCTCTCATCTTAACCAGGTTTACACCATCCACGATCCTACCCTACTCCGTCTCTATAGACAAGTTCGTCTTCTGGAAAGGTCCTTCGAATCCATTCAGTACCTGCACATTCCATGAGACATGAACACAGTTGCTGACTCCATGGCCAACTTCATCTTAGATTGGTACATTGCACACACATAAGCATATTCATGAATTGTAAAAGTAGACATAACATGTAAATAACTCATTGTATAAGAAAACACATAAACAAGATCATATCATTCATCCATTAAAACACATAATGTATAAATCTGCCAAAATCTCTCTTTATATATATATATAATCAAGATAATGTAGTGCCGATACAAAAAGTTTGAAACATAACGGCTTTTAGTAAGTCCATACAAAATATGAAGCCTCATAGCTTTCAGTGGTACAAAATCTGAGGCTCACATAGCTCTCAGTACATACATAACAACATCATTGGGCTTGACGCCTAGCTCCTGCACCTCTAGGTCTAGCAGTCCTCGCCTGCTGGACATTGAAGCAGTCAACTACCCTCGCTACCTTGCGGAGTAGTGTACCAAAGCACATGGTCACACCGACTGTATACCTCTGTATCAGCCTCGGAAACTCATGTACTGCTGCATCCAGAACGTCCAATGTCAACCTCGCAAGGTTCTAGTAGACGTCATCCATCTCCACCATGGCATCATGCATGGCTAGGGCCATTGGAGGTGCCTCTCCTCGACTCGCAAGGAGTGAGACTCCCATTGGCCGTGAAGGGCCCACATCTACACACACATGTTATTAAATCATCAACACTATACCAAAAAAATTATAAATACACAAAATGTAAAAATTACAAGGGTCATTGTTCTTACCGATGTCTCCCCACTCTACCTCCTCAGGTAGCACTAGGTCTGGGTCTTCTTTGAAATCCGTACCACTATACGGATAATCCTCTACCATGAGTAGCTGGCCTTCCAACTAGGTGAAGAATCCAGGACTGTACCCGATGATAG
The DNA here is from genome assembly GCA_027924585.1 of Larix kaempferi. Classification (NCBI taxonomy): domain Eukaryota; kingdom Viridiplantae; phylum Streptophyta; class Pinopsida; order Pinales; family Pinaceae; genus Larix; species Larix kaempferi. The sequence goes on along the minus strand of BSBM01000445.1, from coordinate 32,562,448 downwards.
GACCCCGGCCACCATGGCAAGCCATCATCTCTGTCCATCTGACCATGTGTGGATCCTTGGGATCCCTGTCATCCACAGTCACCTACGGGCATAGAAGGGGAACCCGCTCCAATAAGAATGAGATCACTATCGATCCATATCCGAACTGCTTGAGCTCTCCATGTCGACACTTGGTCAGCTGAGCTCGTAGGTTGGTGAGGAGTCCCTCACACCAGTTGAATACCTTTGAAGACATGCAGTCCTCCACATATAGCATCTGGGGCTTGGTAGCTAAGTGAGCCACTTAGCTCCCTGCTATCCTCACTATGGTGAAAAGAATAGCTCGTAGTGGATGATATCGCACCTCTTTGATGGGAATATTCCCACTAGAGGCATGGGTATGCAGAGTGCAGTGCTGGAGGATCAAGTTGTCCACCATCCAGTCACTTCCCCATGAGCCGGTAAGAGCAACTGTGTCCCCCCTCCAGGACAATCCAGTCAAGAAATAGATATCCTCGATATCTATGGTCAATATGTGCTCTCTGATCACAAAATACTGTTGCGCTGTGTCCCAACAACGGACGATATGTTCCAGCAGTAGGACTTGGGCCCTCATGCCCTGGACATGGAAGAACTTTAGCAGCCCACAGTTCCACAAGGCCTCTACACATAACGGGTCATTTGCTGCATGCACATCATCTACCTCATGTTCTCATTCATGCCACTCTAGGACCATGTTGGCTGCTACTAACCTGCCAAAAGGAGCATTTTAACATCCTTAGAACTCACTCCAACCATCCAAACTTTTTCTTTTGGCTTGGGTTTTGAGTTGAACATGCACCTTTCCACCATCGCACCTCATCCTTGCAGATAGGGTGAGATCATCGCAACCAACCTTTGTGGGCATTGCGACGACCCGGGTTCGTCACAGTTCCCGTAAGGGAGACCTGCAACGACTCAAGGGCGCACAAAGTCCCCACAAATCAACTCAAAAACCCTAAAAATGAACTAAAAATGAAATTCTAAACCACTAGAAATATGCTGGATGAGATTTAGGGTTACCTTCTTCGAATGGCTCGTGAAATGGTTGCTCATAGCTCCGACAATCGGCAAGTGAAATTCTACTCCAAATGGCACCTTCTCTCCCTAGTTTGGCAAATGAACAATGGTAACTATATTTGGTCACTTTTTTCTATTTATAAACAAAAATGGAATATTCCTTTTCAAATATTTGATGCTTTTTGGTTTATTTGCTATAGTTTGGATCATTTTACCACATTTGAATGCCTGGTTGACTATACGACTTAGTTTTAAGCGTGCAGGAGATGTTAACTGTTCCATTTGCGTCGTTTTCACATTGCAGCGGCCATCTTAGGTATGAACAACCCCTTGGATGTTTTGTCGTTATTTTTCATCCGTTAGATTTTGATTATTTAATGATGATGAGATTACTCTTTGTTCTTTCTCATGCTCTTAAAACCATGAGAATAAGTCACCAAGTTATGATTTATCACTTTTCCGGGATCGTTAAACTCCCACAGAAAAGGACTCCCCCGGAGTCTATCTTTAAGCTCTTTTCAGGATCTCAAAATACGAAAAGATTACCAAGAGAACTTGTCGCGTTCATGCTTGTTAAAGAATTTGAATGGTCATCTCCCTGGTGATAGTTTACCCCTTTTTTGAACCAGGGGGTACTACTTAAGAAAAAGGTATACTCCAGCCAATTATGACTGGAAGAGTCCTCTCTTGCATTGTTTTACCCTTTTTTGGGCGATGAGGGTAAATTTACAAAAAAGGACCATTTGAGTCTTCTTTAGTTATTTTCAAACTCTCTAAACATGAAATGACGACTGAGTTTACCTTCTATGGACTCATTAAACTCTAACATTGAAGGGCACGTCATGGGAAAAACCCCTCCTCTCCCAAGTTCGGGAAATATTTGGGATTGGACTCATCTATGAGATGAGCTATACCGAGCATTTGTTTACCCTCATCAAGCTCGTCAAAAACACATGAGGCACTCATCATTCATGATGGGGAAAAAGGAAATCTTTTATGTTACACCCTTTATCCGTGGCAGTACCTAGTCGTTCTTGAACATGGCACTCATTTGCATTTGCATACTGCGCTTGCATCATCCATTTGTCCTCCAGTTTTGCCTACTTCCTGAGTCTAGTCACTCCTTTGAGTCATTCAAAGAACACTTCCATCATCAATTGCATTAGGATTTAGTGTCATACTTGTCATGTCAATACTGCCAAGTCATTCCATGCCCATGTTCAATAATACTTTCACCACTCATTATATGCAGTTAGTGCACCTTCCACCATGTTGGTCCATTCTGAGTCAGTCTTTCATGTTACTGTACCATCCAATCTACTCCAAACATCAGTTGTCTTGTTTCGTGTCGATGATGGGGGATTCATCATGGCCCTCCTTCGACGGGTTCATCCTTGTTGACTTCAACACATCATCCGAGGATTGAATCTAGAAACCAATCAAGTACCTTGGGCTTGCATGCCTCAATGGAAGGTTACCTCGCTTTCAACATGAGTTTACATCATTGGATCTTGATTGAAATATTTCATTTGGCGTTCGACTTCAACTCATCTATTCACACTTGATGATATGTACTGTGATACCTTGGGGATCATTGACATCAATGGTGATTTCCCTCGTGCTTGTTAATGGTATACACGAATGACCGGTAATCAAGTGGTTTCTACCATGTTCGATGTCAAGACATTTGTAATCACATGGATCGATTCATATCATTGCGGGTTCAGCTTGAAGACCCTAGAGATTTATGTTTTACCCAGGTTGCGATGGAGATTGTTTTGAGTCATATTACACGGATCCACATTTGTATTGGTCGTGGTTGTGTTATCATCTCATCATGGATCTATGCTTGTGTCTAGTAGCCATGATTGTGTTCAATCGGTCATTACTACCATGGATCTGTAATGTATTGGTTGGCAACCATGTTGTATGTCATTTTGAGACTGTGTACTCAGAGTTAGTTGTACTGTAGCAGCGTCCTTCGTCCGATGAGCCATTACCATTCCTTATGTCAAAGCATTTCACCTGTCCAGTTTAAACAGCTTCATGCTTTGGGGGGCATTATGTTACACCTAAATATTACCATCATGAGACTCAGTGTAAACATCCCTAAAGTTTCCTTCACTAAGTCATTTACCTGGAAGAGATGCAAACTCATTTGTACTAGGTTTTGAGAGGTCGTCGCAGGTTGTCCTCATGCAACCTGCGACGTCGCAAGTTGTCCTCTTGTAGCCTACGATGATGACAATTAATGGAATAAAATAGATTCTTCGAGCTCATTCTCGAATCTTGTTGATGTGTATCCCTATCCCTAGCCTTTGGGGAAGCTAGCATTCGGTTCCTAGCCCTTTGGGTGGGATCCCCTATCTCTCTCCTACCATATCTCAACCTACCCTATCCACTTAGTCCTATATAAGTGAAGCTCACTCCCATTCCAAGAGGAGGAAGTCTATGGTATCTAAGTGCTGGTGAAATTATCTTAGGAGAGATCTCTACTCATCCCTTGAGAGATCCATCATCCCTTTGGAGGCTTTGTCATTGGCTTGATCGAAGAAGGACTACTATGTTAAGTCATTGGTTGTAATCTCTTCATCCTTTGTATTTCCCTTTTAATATAGTAATAAGTGCTTTCCACCAAATCTCATTGTGTTAATGATATGTTGTGTATTTTGCCTACTTAACTGCTTACTTAGATCTATTATTGTGTAAATGCTATTTTACTGCTTGTGTTGTTGTATTGTCTCGGCAGGTTTTACAGCTTGGATTTGAAGACCATCAAGCTTTGGAGCAACATTCGAGGAGAAAGGATCACCGATTTGAGAAGGTAACATCATCTAGTTCCTTGATATCTAATTAGATCTAGGAGAGTCATTTATGTTCTATCCCTAATTGTTCTAGACTCACGTTGAGCTAGGAAGATCAGGCCTTGAGTCCACTCTCGGTAGATTGTCCATCAAACAGATATAAAATCATATTTTTTGAACGATGATCTTGAAGAAGAGGTATACATTGAAACAACCAAAAGGTTTCTCTCTATACGACAATAAATACTATGTCTACAAGCTCAAGAAAGATTTTTATGGACTAAAAAAATCTCCCAGAGCATGGTACTCAAGACTGGATAAATATATGCAAAAATAGGTTTTTAGGAGAGGATTTGTCGACAACAATTTTTACATCAAAATTGAGAATGAGAAAATGATTGTTGTGGAAATATATGTGGATGAAATCTTTTTTGGAAGCAACGATGACAAGATGAGTCATCAATTTGCAAAAGACATGCAAAAGGAATTTGAAATGTCCATGCTTGGAGATTTGTACTTCTTCCTTGGGTTAGAAATTTCACAATTAAATGAGGGTACCTTCATATCTCAATCCAAATACGTGAAATAAATGCTAAAAAGATTCAACATGGAATATTGCAAGCCTATTTTCACTCCCATGGTGACAGGAGGAAAATTGAGTAAAGATGATGACACTAAAGAAGTAGATTAGAGACTTTATAGATCAATCATTGTTATTTTACTATATGTAACAGCTTCTAGACCAGACATCATGCAAGTTGTTGGACTTGTTACCAAATTCTAGGAAACACCAAAGTAAATTAATGTTCAAGCAGTCAAAAGAATTTTCATATATTTGAAAGGGACCATGTATCTCGGAGTATGGTATCGACGAAGCAAAAAAACTCAACTTAGTAACATACACCGATGTAGATTGGGATGGAAATATTTATGATAGGAGAAGCACTAGTGGAGTTGCGTTTTTCTTAGGAAACTGTCTTATTTCTTGGATTAAAAAAAAAAAAAAAGACCATCTGTGGCGCTATCTACAGCAGAAGCCTAATACATTGTTGCATCCCCTGTTGTTCACATGTATTATGGATGAAACATACCTTGAAGGATCTTCAAGTAAACACAAATTATCCAATCCAAATTTTTTGTGACAACATAAGTGCAGTAAGCATCTCCAAGAATCTTTTTATGAACTGCAAAATGAAGCATATCCCCATCAAGTATCATTTTGTAAGAGAGCAAGTAGTAGAAATTGTTATCAAACTAGAATATGTTGACACCAAGGAAGAAATTGTAGATATATTCACAAAACCTCTTCGCCGAGGTATGTTTGGATATCTCAAAGAAAAATTGGGTGTGGTTATCAATCCTCAACATAAGGAGAACCAAACCAAAGAAGAATAAATTCAAAAATGGGGGAATTCACTGCGCAACAGGAAATCATGGAAGACAAAAAATATTATTGCACAGGAAAAATATGGTGACGCAAGAACAAAAAAGCACTGCGCAAAGTATGGTAACGTGTTGTGACAAGAAGATATCTACTTCAGAAAAGGAAATAAAAGATAATTACGAAGAAACATTGAACAATGAAGCATAAAGACATGAAGTTTTTGACTGAAAAGAAATGCATACATGAGGATACAAGTAGAAATGTATGAAGATGAAGCATAAAGGAAATAGGACAAATGTAGAGCAGGAAGTATGGAGTAGATGTAAAAGAGCATGAAGTCTTGAGGACTGCAGAGTATGAAGACATCAAAGAAGCAGAGAATGAAGCATGAAGTAGACGTGAAAGAGAGTAAAGAATAATACTTGAAGACATGTCATGCAGATATGATCTGCGCAGATATGATAGGAAGTTGTATAGTTCGTAAAGAAATGACAGAAGTAATGGTAAAGAAAACGGTAGCCAAAAATCCCAAAGAGTTCAGGGGGATCAGTACATACACATGGGGAGCACTGTGACCAGAACATAGATGAAGCACACATCTCAAATAAAATAAATACATCTTCATAAAGTGTTGACATCAAAGCCAAAGGGGGATATTGTTGAGAATTGGTTGTCATTGATGTCAACTAAAGATGGATACCATCATCCAATGTCAAAGAGGATGTCAATTGATACAGTATGAGTCATTGATATCAGCGCAAGTCAAAGTGGATGCATCATTACATTAGGAATGTGAAGAAGCTACTTTGAGGAAATATACTGCACATGATGAAGAAAGCATGAACATCATAAGGATATGCACCAAAGGTGAAGGTGACAAATATGCAACTTCGGAGTATATATAAAAGCACACATAAATGAAGAAGATAAGAAGCATATATGTGCAAGGTGACAAACATGGATTCCACTCTGAAAAAGTATATCTAGTCACTGCATCCATTCTATCTGAATATGTTTATAATGTCTTGGAACATGTCTAAAAGTGAATATGTGAATCAAGGATGCATTAAGAATGCAACTTTGGAGTATATCTAAGAAGTGAATTCAGGAAGAAGATGTGTATCAGGGAGACATCATACATGAGCCAGTGTGAAGAAGTACATAAGTTGATACTTCATACATATCCAAAAGGATACTTCATGAAGATTCAATTCAAGAAGGAACACAATCAATGCACTCTACAATATGTAGTCCTTGTGCAGATATTAAGTCCACCAAGATACACCTTCTCATGAAAAATGGCCAAGGAATTGGTTGGACAATAGTTCAAGTGCTCAAAATGCCAAGAACATGATTGGACCAAAGGGACAAGCAAACTAGTAAGTCTAAATGTTGCTTGGTTGATTACTGGGAGAGTGTAGGAAGAAAGGAACAACAAATGGTCGAACAATACTGAAAGCGCATAAGCACAACCAATCAAAAGATGCCTTTAGGTGGTGAAAAGTGCACAAGTTCCTAAATGGATACTATTATCACTCATACTTTCCTCGATCATTGCTACTCTTGTAATAATTTTGGACATATGGATAGAGAATGTAAGTTGAGAAACAATTCTTTAGTAAAAGTTCAGAAACAAAGGAAGGGATAAAAGAAGATGGAAGTTGTGAAGTAGAAAGATCAAAGATTCCTCAAATATAAAGGAAAGTTCTATGGATATTGTCACTGTTGTCACAAGTTTGGTCACAAAGATGTTGTTTACAGAACCAAGCAAAAAGATCAAAGTACAAAAACGAAGAGACAAAGAAGTGAAAAAATAGTAACCATAGTACCTCATGGAAAGATGTGGAGAAGAAAGGAAGACTACAAAGATTCAGGGGAAACAAAGATTCCAAGCATCAATGAAGTTTACAATGATGATGTTCATGATAATAGTGTTGTAGATAAGAATGACATCCATTATGATGGAAAGCAAGATGAAGATGTAAAATACACTGATGGAGATCAAGATGATTAATGTCTCTTCTAAAGTCTCTCGTGACCTAAAAGAGAACCTTGAAATAAGCATTAGAAGGGATCTTATACTCAAGGGGAGTAAATATCATAAAAATGCAATTGGTGTTTTAAAGTAATTAATATCACTTGCTAATAATAAAAGGCAATCTTCATCAAGGACATAAGAAGTGAGTTTCTCCTACAAGAATTGTCTATATACTCCAAACAAATTATGGAAATGTATGCAATCTTTGATCTAGAATGTAAGAGTAATGTTGACACAAACCCAATCGATAGGGGTTCCTCACACTGTCGACACCGAAACCAACACGATCTCCCTGAGCACCGGCCCAGATAGGTTTTACCCTATCCAGCAACACCTGCGGAGAAGATGAAGTCTCACCAGAGATGTTCAAGGGAGAGCTGACAGAACCACATTTCCACCAAATGAAGGAGGAATTTGTGCATCAACTCATCAACTTATCGCAACATTGCATAACATATCTAACCATTCAACTTAGGCATTAAACATAATTGCAGCATCATTCAACAGATATCATCATTGACAAAACCACTAATGCGAAATAGATATAACAGTAAAACATTAATTACAGCAAGAAAGCATCGCACCATTTACAGGTTCATATCGCATAATGCATTTATCACAAGGGAATAGGAAAGACACAATGATTCTGCTCAAAACTCTGTCATATCATATTAATATTCGCAACAAAACCTAGATACACTAGCCTAGATCCAAATCCTAGGATCTATCAAGCGCCGAGAGGGATCAAATATCCCGAGGTGCAAACCTCACCTTGAATAGCTCCTTGAGTGCAATACCCGAACCACCTAATCCTAAGCTCTAAAGTCTCTAGTTTAAGTCTCATATTTATTTTTTATTTTGTATTATTCTTTTTTGTTTATGACTGACATAATATTTATTCATTTTTACTTTGTATTATTCTTTTTTGTTTACTTTGTATTATTTTGTTACTCCACAAACATACTCGACAAACACTCTAAAGTCTCATATTTACTTTTTACTTTGTATTAAAAGTAAAAAGTAAAGTCTCTGGTTTAAGTCTCATATTTACTTTTTACTTTGTATTATTCTTTTTTGTTTATGGCCGACATAATATTTACTACCTAATCGTAAGCTCTAAAGTCTCTAGTTTAAGTCTCATATTTACTTTTTACTTTGTATTATTTTATTTTGTTTATCGCCGACATAATATTTATTACTTTTTACTTTGTATTATTCTTTTTTGTTTACTTTGTATTATTTTTTTACTAGACAAACACTCGACAAACACTCGACACATGTTACAAGATCTCCCTCATACTGGGTTGTAGAGAACCTCTCGACGCAATGAAGATAGTCCTTTTGTTCCATACCCAGATTCAAACAGACTCAGATCAATATCCAAAACATATCGCAATAACAAGTCTCCTCCTAAAGATAGATCATTTAACATTCCGTACGCTTACAATCAACATCTATTTATAGGCTTGCACCTTTACATTCATTGTCCACTTAACCAACCGCCTAACTAGTTCTTAACAAACTTTACAAAAATATGACCCAAACCCACATATTGCAGTCCAAATGACCCAAAACCCACATATTGCGGTACAAATGACCCAAAATACATAAAATACTATCGACTTGTGCATTGCTTTCCTTCTTTAACTATATCTTCGGCCTTGCGTAGCTTCCACGATGCTGCAAAGCTGACTCATCCAAACCACCTGCCAACAGGCCCCCAACACAATCTTGTGGCTCACCCTCAAGCCACGTCAGTTGGTGTACTCGGTGATCTTTAGCCCTAAGTCCTCATACTACTGATCGATCTCCCTAACCTGGTCCTTTAATGTCACAGCCAATGCCTAAATTTTTGTCACGTCCTTCTCGGATGGATGCTCACTCAGCTTACCGGCAACTTACTGGTGACTCTCCTGCACAGCTCGCAGTGCGGAGACTGCCTTGAGAGAAAAATGATCTCCAATCTCTTGGAACTCATCCAGCTGTATGCTGCGCTTCTTCTGATGCTCTTCTTCCTTTGTGACACGTTGTTGCAACTCTTTCAGTTCCACCGATTTGGTGACATGAACAACTGGTGGCAGGGTTCTCATCAACATCTTCAGTGTTTCCAGCTGCCCTTCCGCCTCTTGCCGCAGCTTGGTTAATTGTTCTAATTTCTCATCCTGGACTATGCTGCTACAAAACTGCACAGTCTCTGCAGTGATTTTTGTCACTGCTTGCTCCAGCTCACCCAATTGTGTCACCAACTCCTCTATGGCATGCTTCCTTTCGGCTACTTTCTCCAGTGGTGTGCTTGGGTGCACCATAGATCGTAAGTCGACATTGTCTCACTACAATTGGGAAATGAAGGCCCCAAATCACTGTGCTCTTTCAACCGGATCCAACTACGCAGTGGGATCTGGTACATACTGACAGGCTTCAGATATTTCCTCCTTCAACCCCATGGTGCTATCCCAAATGTGGGATTTCTCCACCATCAAGCGGTCCTACTCCTTCTTTAATTCCTCGATTGGTCGATCCTTCTCCGCAATCAGCTGCTCAAGCTTGTCATCCAATTCGTCGACCACCTCCCGAGTTGCTACCACCTTCTTTGTTAACTCATCTACTTCTTTTCGAGCCTCTACCTTGTTCTCCTGCAATCGCAAGAGTTGACCATTGATGTCTTGTTCCCTTTTGTCCAGCTCTTGGCTAGCAACCGCATGCATATGCACCAACATCTACGAGGACGGTGCATTGATGTCGATCGACAAACTTTGTAACTATTGCAATGACTCTTGGAAATCCTCATTATCGGTCGCAATCGCAGTCGAGGGAATTTGCACATTCTGAACCCACGACGTAGTGCTGATTGCGCCAACTACCTCCACAAGTGCGACCTTCGGTGCCTTTTGCGAAATAATATGAACTAAGGAATCAAGGCGGGCTTATACCTCATTGAAACCTGCTACTTACTGCGTTGTCTTTGCGTTAGCTAACATATTCGTTGCATGTGTTAAGGATGCAACAAGCCGTCCCAACTGCACTTCCATTACTGGGGTTGCACCACTAATAATACCTTGTTCATAGCGCGGCTTCGTTCTTCCCTCCTCAACCTAGTGCTCTTCATTCGTAGGAGTCCGCGATGACTCTTGATCTGAATCTTGGTTACCCTGTGGGTCCATCTTGGGTGCATCCGATGGAAGCCCCATCAATTCTTCTTCCTGACTAATCGGTTCTCACTATTCTACAGGCCAGTCATTGATGATTGCATCCAACTCCTCATCGGACAATTTGTATGAGGTCTACAACCATTGCTTCCCCGTATCATGCCGTGCTTGCATGTAAATGTTGTGTGGCCCGATTGCAAACTGGGAAATCCCTTTATACTTCGTGACAGCTGCCTGAGACAACCGAGGAACACGCTCAGCTATCCCCTGCAGCGTTTCCCAATAGATCTAGAACTATGCGGCACAATCATTTAGTCTCTCGGGTTCCTGTACCGACTAAAGGTTCTTGTAGCGGGCTCCTTTGCAAACTTCTACTGCATCTACGTCCATCCCTTGATAGTCATTGGGTTCCATCAAAGCGACAAGCGCGACTAAAATCAACAACTAGCTGTATGCAAATGGCTGCTTTCCTTCCCGGGCCACCAACGCATCCTCCGTCAACCGGTTTAGCAGAAAGAGTGACTAGTTCATCTGCACGCCTTCCGCACATAGCTCGGTGCATGCAACGACCCCTGAGTTTCCTTGGTTGGTTCAGTTGTTCCTGACTATTTTAGTAGCAAGGATCCTTGCCCTGATGTGAACCGTTAGATCATTGATGCTGGTAAGGCGATACGCCCATCCGTCATGCTCCAATTTGTAACGCGTCCTCAACCTTTCCATGAGCTTCTTGTCATTGTTTTTCCCCTAAAAATACTACGTGGGGTCTATCCCATCCTTTGGTAACCCCATGATCTCAAAAATCAGATCGACTGTGACAGTAACCAGTCTGTCCAACCATAAAGTTCCACCATGAAAGCAGGCCAAAAGCTACTTATCGCAGGTTTTTTCCTCTGTCAACCGCCCAAAGTGCGGCATGTTAATCAAGCCCAACAATCCAGCTTTCTCCAATCCCTTCGCCCAAGCATGTGGAATCCGTGGTGTCGGGCCAACTTCTTAAGCTGCTCTCGGCAGAAAAGGTTCCGTCATAATGTCCAGCAACGCTAGCAAATTGTGGTCGTCATATTTCATGTGCATCAAAGCAGGCACAATATCCATGCTGCAAACCATTTTGGGTGGGAGCTCTAGCATCTTGACTTCGTATCTCTAGTTCTTGGTCAGCTTGCAAAGCGGTGCACCAAGTCGACATGGAGGTATATACCCGAGGATATCCATGGTGGATACCCCTGCTTGAGCCGTGGATTCCATGACACCTAAGCTCGACGGACTTGCCTCAGGGACCTCTTCTACCACTTGGGAAGATGATCGGGTCTGTCTCTTCCCCAGTGGTGGGGAGCTCTACTGCTCCCCCTCCTCTTCTTCGGGATCACTGATGACTCGAATGACATGCTGGCGACTTCCTCCTCAATAGTGGCAGGGATGACAGGTGACTCTACTTCGCTCAAAATCTCAACCGTATTCGGTTCACCTGCACTCCGCACTCGACCCCTGTAACACTAAATTGTTGCTTACCCTCGCGCTAAATACGGTCCAACTCGGCTCTGCAAATCTACTCAACCCTACACAATTCGACTCCAACATTGTTTGGCTCGACTCACTCTTTGCAAAATAATGGCTTTCGACTAGCCTCGGCCCGTTCGTATAGCACCAAATTGATTCCTTCCTCATTATGACCAAATCAAACAACTCATCATGACCAAATCATGCCTTAATTACCCGAATCCATCGTCAATCCTGTCAATCCAACGGCCAAATCATTCATTAATGCCGATCATTTCAACAAGCATCGCTAATTAACTGTCTTTAAATTTTTGCATTTATTGCTAATTTGAACAAGTCGCGGCCCTGTGGCCATTGCAGTATGGTTCCCAAACTATGATACCATCGCTCTTCGTTGTGCATCCTGGTCCTTCTTGTGCACCATCCTGCCACCTAGCATTCTGCATTTTTTTTATACTTGCGCAATGCTTTACGCATCCCGCGACTCCTGGTCCATCCTGTAGGGATTCAACCTGCTACCATCCATCATCTTTGGTAGAAGCGCTCCATCTAGCTGTCGCAACTATACTGCGCCTCTTGTAGTAATAGAACTGACATGATATGGTCCCAGCCAATGCATCTGTAGTTTGTTGGGATGCTTCATGAACTTGCTGTCATACAACAACACCAAGTCGCCCTACTGAAACTATTTGTTTTTTATATGGCGATCATGCCAAGCTTTTTGCCAATCCTTATCCATGCGCTGGTGAAAACCTACGATAAAGCGGTCTTCCTCAAGTTGCACCAACTGCTCCAGTCATTCTGCCAACGCTGCTTCATCATTCGTACCTGTCAATTCCACTATGCATAGACTCGGAACAATGTACTCCATAGGCATAACTTCCTCTTTCCCATACACCAATTTGAACGATGTTTGTCCTATCAATCATTTACAAGTGGTGTGATATGCCCACAAGACTGTTGAAATCTTCAAATCCCAATCATCGCAGTTCGCATTACAAACTTTGGTAAGCGCATGCTCCAACACTTTGTTGAAGGCCTCCACTGTTCCATTTGCCTATGGATGGTACATGGTACTCTTCTTATGCTGTATTTGAAGTTCTTCTGTCAATGCATTGACAATGCGATTGATGAAATGACTTCCTTGGTCACTCATCAATATCTTCGGGCAACCAAACCGAGTAACAATATGGTCAAACAAGAATTGCGTTGCTATCACAGCGGTGCAATCTACAATTGGTGCAGCCTCTGCCCATCTTGTCAAATAATCTGTTACTATTGTCAAATGGACTAGGAGTGACATAAATTCAACTATGTTTACTGTCATAAATGACCCTTCAATCCACAAGTGTCCTGTTGTGTGACTAAACTTGATCTCAAGAAGTGTCGTCATGCGACCAAGCACTACAAGTGTCATCACGGACGGAGAAGTGTCATTTTAAGCTATAACTCTAGTACACTTCCCAGGTGGGTTGATAGGTGCCATGAAATCCACAACCAATTTATCAAATGGCTGCAGTGTCACTTGAGGTATTAGTGACATCTCATCCCTCCTGGAGGGTTTTCTAGTCCGTTGACAAACATCGCAAGATTGCGCATATTCTGTTGCATCATTGTGAAGAGTGTGCCACCAAAGTCCTGCGCAAACCACCTTCCTGGTAGTCGCACAACCACCATAGTGTCCACTAGCCACTCTTGCATGTGCCTCTGACAATATCTTCCCTTGGTCATGAGGCAGGACACAATGCCTCAAAATATCATCTGGTCCTAGTTTATATAGTTGTCCAACGATCAACTGGAAATCTGCAGCCTTAACCACCAATTGCTTCTTCTAACTTGTGGTGAACTCCTCTGGCGTGGTTCCTGTAGCCAAAAAATGAATTATTTTTTCATAGTAGTCATCAATCACCTCGACTCTGAAAAGTTGTGCATCTAGCAACCAATCTGTTGAATATTGTAACTTCTAAGAATATTATATTTGTATATTATTTATTCCGGAGATGTTCCATACCTCCGATGTGATTATACTATGAATCCGGAGATGTTTATTCCTCCGAATTGGTTGTGGTAACTAGGGTTATTAGACCCACCATGTGGGGGTCGGCCCAGTCAGTTATAATAGGGTATTTAACCTAATGGTTAAATACGAGCCTACATGTACTTATGTAAAATACATGTCAATGTAGTGTATAAATAGAGGAGGTATGTTCCTCATTTGATACACTCACACACTTGAGAGAGGCGCACTTGTGGAGGAGAGGTCTGCTATGGTGGAGAAGGAGATCATGTATTTGGTTTGCATATTTGTATATTGCTGGTCATCTATATTGAGGAAGCTTTACTGGGTTTTCTACCCCATGAGGGTTTCCCAGGATAAATTTGTGTCTCTTGTGTTTATGCTGTGCTTGTTGTTTCTTCAGTGATCCTGTATATGCTATTATTGTAAAATGGAATGTAATGCTGCTATTTTCTGTCTTAGCATATTAAATTTTAACATGGTATCAGAGCTAAACTGAAGGAAGGCAAGGTATGGCACTTACGGCACTTGCTTTACTTACGACAATTTGAAGGTTAGGGTTTTATATAGCAAAAACCAGTCATCATGGAACTTTCGCTATAAATCCATTTTGGAGAAGGTTCAGGATATGAAACCTTTACAGGTCGTATATAACATCTCCAGGTATCTTGTGTCCAAAGGGAACCCTCAGATTCGTTGTACTTTGTAAGTTGTGATCAGTACAATTTAGGGTTTCTGCCTCTTCCAGATCTCAGTCAAAATCAGGTGACCTACGAAAAAAGGTCATAACTTGGGCTAGGAAGCTCCAAATGCAATTTCGTAAAAAGTGACAAGTAGTACACAAACTGTACTATGTCAAGAAACGTTTTCAGAGGTCGAATCTGAACCAGTGACACGTGGCATGCCGTACAAGTTCACTCTCCTGTTTAATCCCATAAACAGGTCACGTTGCGACACTTGAAATAACTCTCTCTCAGAGAGTCCAATTGAGGTCAGACCTATCAGGATGGAAAGATAATAGGGAGAGCTATCTCAAGAGAAGTTTTCAGAGGCCGAAGTTCAAACAATGACATGTGGCACGCCGTACAAGTTCACTCTCCTGTATTATCCCAAAATAGGTCATGTTGCGACATTTGGCATAACTCTCTCTCAGAAAATCTAATTGAGGTCAGACCTGTCAAGATGGAAAGATGACAGGTTAGGATACTACAGAAAACGTTTTCAAACCCTGTGGAGCAAAAAGTTCGGAGTTATAGCAGAAACAATCAGGTACATATTTATGTCAAAACAGAATTATTTTTGGAGCACCTTTATTCATGGCTTCCGGAATTTAGGGTTTCGGAGAAAGTTAGAAATTTTGGAATCGGAATCCACGGCTGAATGCTACTCAGGAAAATCAAAATTTAGAGACCAAGATCAAACCTTTTGATTGAGCAGAAGAGTGGGCTTCATCAAACCCTAGTTCGGGATCCTGTCCAGAAGATCCAGAAGTTTCAAAGGCAATTTTGAGGGGTCAAATTTTGGAATTGAAGTATGCTAGTTTGATCAGCTCAGCAAGACACATCCTTCCATTCATTCATAAGTGTAAAAGTCAAAGATTGAATTTTTAGGGTTTCTCTAGCAAACCCTA
Organism: Larix kaempferi; assembly: GCA_027924585.1. Lineage (NCBI taxonomy): Eukaryota > Viridiplantae > Streptophyta > Pinopsida > Pinales > Pinaceae > Larix > Larix kaempferi. The sequence continues at coordinate 32,546,894 of BSBM01000445.1, read as the reverse complement.
ATCAAGCTCCAGATCAAGTTTCAGGGGGAGTTGAGGCTAAGGCCTTACATAAGAAGACTACAAGAAGTCTTGACAGGTATGACTTAAGGAGGTTCAGGTATGTCTTGAAATCTTATTCTCGATTAAGTTCATGATGTGTTTGTCTTCACATTATTTATTAGTACAATCTTGATTAATGTTAGAATTGTCTTATCACCCTAGTAACAGTATGAATGCATGAAGACATTCATTGATTAGGGTTATATGATTGTACTAATGCATTATGGTGTTGTGTGAGGTTGATGTTGTCTGCTAACAAGATACAGGTACATCACAAAAGACAATTCAAGTTCCATGACCATGACCATGACAACATGAAGACAAAGACTCACGAGGTATGTATGACTTTGTTATATTATGTTTAACCTATGAGACATGCAGGTTCTAGCTCAGGATCTCTAAATCATTGAAGAGATTGTTTAGGTATGTTGTACATAACTAAGCAAGTATACTAATCCAAGTATGTTTTCCTATGTCATGTTAGAATCTTACCTTGTGTTAGGATCCCTTATGTAAGTATACTTGGTATGATTGGTTAGTAATCAAGGTTTTATGCATATTATGTCTCTTATCTTGGTTGATGATTTAACTAACTAGATCAAACAAGAATATGCATGAGTAAAAGAAGACTTACTTGAAACCTTGAATACTAATGATCATGACTGTACATATTCAAGATTATTTAGAATTAGAATGTTTTGATAATATTGAGAATATACTAATGAATGTATGTTTGTGTATGAGATCATCAGGATGACACTAGTGTACACTTGAGCATGCACAGTGGTACAGAATGAATAGAAGTTCAGGAGATATACAGAAGATCAAGCGGGAGGCAACCACACAAACATAAAAGATAAGTATTTGAGTTGTTATTAGAAATAGTAAATGATATTGCTTGTATGCATATTTGTATTCCTAGAATATATCATGCTGAGTGTAAACATTCATAAAGCATTGAACAGTATACTACTAATATGCATATGATTGGTAAGTTGGACAAACATTCCATTGTTGCTTGTCTAGAATGAAACCTCTTTGCTGACATGCTGAGAGCTATGCACACTCTCGATAGTATGTTCTGGTAAAGATGGAAGGCATCTAGATAGCTACTGTATGCATACAGGATATGGGAAAGTGTTGTGCCAAAGTATTGGTCAAAATAGTTGCATAACTATGTAAATGATATCTGTATGCATAATAGGTTATCATTTGATGATTATGAAGTATTACTAATCATGTACTTAATTTTGATTTGTAGGAAGAGAATCATGATGAGATGTTTTTCTCCAAGGGACTAGATAAGACCATTCTCTTAATGATGTAATTAAAGAAGAAGTGTGAATCAGGTTATGTATGGGTACCTAGGATCGGTACTCAATTGATGAGCTTAATGATCATCATGGGTGATGTGGATCTCAACCTTTGCCACAAGGTTGAATATGGCTTCTATACACATATGACATGGATGCAAGAAGGAACTCACCACAGAGTTCGAATGATTTTGAGGCTCATATTAGTAGACCCATCTGACGAGAGATGGCACAAATAGATATGCAGAAGATCACTCAATGCAGAGTGTGAATAATGGACAATTGACAGCTTCATGACAAAGCTCGGGCTTTACCAGAAGTAAATTTGTTCCTAACCTTTACCTTAAGGTTGTGGATGATGAACCTATCATACCATTATTGTATGATGATGATCTCTTTCTGACAAGGAATGAGAAACAGGTCATGAAAATGGCTGCAGAAATGAAAATGAAAGATCTAGGATTAATGCACTACTTCTTAGGTCTTGAAGTATGGCAAGATCCAAAAGGAATCTTTTAAATCAAGGTAAGTATGCTGTGAAGTTTCTAAAAAGATTTGATATGTTGGAGTATAAAGCCATGCCCACTCCCATGGACTCCAACTTGAAGTTATTAGTTAATGACTCATCGTATTTAGTGGACCTAACCCTATATAGACAAATCATTGGGTCATTGATGTATTTAACAAATACTAGGCCAGATATATGCTTTGCTGTAAATACCCTAAGTCAGTATCTAGTAGAACCTAGAAAGGTTCACTTAATAGCTACAAAGCATGTAGTGAGGTACCTAAAAGGTACATTAGATTTTTGGTCTATATTATCTTGGAGGTCATGAACTCCGTTTACATGGTTACTCAGATTCTGATTGGGCAGGAAGTGTCTCAGACATAAAGAGTACATCAGGTGGATGTTATAGTCCTGAATCTGCCATGATCTCATGGTTCAGCAAGAAACAATCTAGTGTGGCTCTCAGTACTGCTGAAGCAGAATATATGGTTGTCTGCTCTGCCAGCTGTGAAGAAGTGTGGCTTCAGAAGCTATTATATGGAGTGTTTGACTTAGAAATGGATCCCACTGTGATTATGTGTAACAATCAAAGCTGCATTAAGATGACTGAAAATCCTGTGTTCCACAATAAGTCAAAACACATAGAGATCCGATACTTCTATATACGAGATATGGCGCAAAGAGGAGCTATCAAGCTCGTTTATATAAGCATTGAGGATCAGATTACTGATATCTTGACTAAACCTCTCTCTCGAGTGAAGTTTGAATACTTTCGAGACAAGCTTGGTATAGTTCAAAAGAACTCTCCTCGAAAGGGGGAGTAGCATAGTATCCGATAACAAGTCTGTCTCATCAATGATGAGGTTACCTATTTACTGCACTTAGTTACTTAGAATTATTTAGATTTAGGAATCTTATATTTTTTCTTTTGATGATAGATGCATACATGCTTTTGATGTTAGATATACATGCTTTTGATGATAGATGTATACATGCTTTTGATGATAGATGTGATGATGAGGATACATGTTTTGATGATAAGGATACATGTTTTGATGATGAGGATACATGTTTTGCTATACATGTTTTGATGATGAGGTTACATGATGCCTTGATGTATTGATACATGGTTGTACTTGTATGGATGAAGATACTTGTACCCATAGTTATGTGGGGATTGGATCATCCCTAGACTTCAGTCCTAAAGAGAGCCGTAGACGTATGTCTTTGAGAATGAAGTCCTTGGTGGACTTGAGGGGATTGGATCATCCCTGGACTTCAGTCCTAAAGAGAGTCATAGACGTATGTCTTCAAGAATGAAGTCCTTGGTGGACTTGAGGGGATTGGATCATCCTTGGACTTCAGTCCTAAAGAGAGCCGTAGATGTATGTCTTCGAGAATGAAGTCCTTGGTGGACTTGAGGGGATTGGATCATCCCTGGACTTCAGTCCTAAAGAGAGCCGTAGACGTATGTCTTCAAGAATGAAGTCCTTGCCGGACTTGAGGGGATTGGATCATCCCTAGACTTCAGTCCTAAAGAGAGCCGTAGACGTATGTCTTTGAGAATGAAGCCCTTGGTGGACTTGAGGGGATTGGATCATCCTTGGACTTCCGTCCTAAAGAGAGCCGTAGATGTATGTCTTTGAGAATGAAGTCCTTGGTGGACTTGAGGGAATTGGATCATCCCTGGACTTCAGTCCTAAAGAGAGCCGTAGACGTATGTCTTCGATAATGAAGTCCTTGGTGGACTTGAGGGGATTGGATCATCCTTGGACTTCAGTCCTAAAGAGAGCCATAGACGTATGTCTCCGAGAACTAAATCCTGAATGAACAGGTAAGGGGATTGGATCGTCCTTGGACTATGGTCCTTTGAATTGAGCCGTAGACATGAGGTCTCCAAGAATTGAATGATAGGACTGGATCATCCCTAGACTTCGGTTCAAAAGGTACATGATAGGACTGGATCATCCCTGGACTTTGGTTCAAAAGTTACATGATAGGACTGGATTGTCCCTGGACCTCGGTTCAAAATGTACGTGACAAATCCTAGAATTGTTCCAGGTTACATCCAGCATGAAACAGGGCTGGCTCTGTAGATGTGATACATCCAGCATGAAACAGGGCTGGCTCTGTAGATGTGATACATCCAGCATGAAATAGGGATGGCTCTGTAGATGTGATACATCCAGCATGAAACAGGGCTGGCTCTATAGATGTGATACATCCAGCATGAAACAGGGCTGGCTCTGTAGATGTGATACATCCAACATGAAACAGGACTGGCTCTGTAGATGTGATACATCCAGCATGAAACAGGGCTGGCTCTGTAGATATGATACATCCAGCATGAAATAGGGCTGGCTCTGTAGATGTGATACATCCAGCATGAAATAGGGCTGGCTCTGTAGATGTGATACATCTAGCATGAAACAGGGCTGGCTCTATAGATATGATACATCCAGCATGAAACAGGGCTGGCTCTGTATATATGATACATCTAGCATGAAACAGGGTTGGCTCTGTAGATGTGATACATCCAACATGAAACAGGGATGGCTCTGTAGATGTGATACATCCAGTATGAAACAAGGCTAGCTCTGTAGATGTGATACATCCAGCATGAAACAGGGTTGGCTCTGTAGACGTGACACATCCATTATGAAAGAGGACTGGCTCTGTGGCGGTAAATCCTAGATCTGATCTAGGTCACATCCAGTATGAAAAAGGACTGGCACTATGGTTGGGATTAGATCGTCCCTAGACATGAGACTTGTCTTAAAGAGATAAGGATTGATCACTCTGGAACTTGATCTGGATTGTATCATCCATGGACCTATGTCCTAAAGAGAGCAGGATTGATCATCCTGTAATATGATCGTGTGATGATGATGCTGTTGATCGTGTGATGACGATGCTGATGATCGATGTTGATGATCGTGTGATGACGATGCTGATCGTGTGATGTCGATGCTGATGATCGTGTGATGACGATGCTGATCATGTGATGGTGATGCTGATGATCATGAGATGACGATGCTGATGATCGTGTGATGACGATGCTGATGATCGTGTGATGACGATGCTGTTGATCATATGATGACGATGTTGATATTCATATGATGACGATGCTGATGATCGTGTGATGATGATGCTGATGATCGTGTGATGACGATGCTGATGATCGTGTGATGACGATGTTGACGATCGTGAGGATTCAGATATTGATGTTGCTGTAGCTGTTTGAGTACTGCAGAAGATAAAGACTCAGTACTAAAGATGTTGATGTTCCAGTATTGAAGATGTTCCAGTAACTGGTTGAGTTACTGATGATGTTGAGAAAGCTTCCAATGATTTATAGATGTATCATGTATGATGTATGACTCGTTGCTCCTGCGGCTGTTGTTATAATATCCTTCTCGTTAAGGGGGAGTGTTGAATATTGTAACTTCTAAGAATATTATATTTGTATATTATTTATTCCGGAGATGTTCCATACCTCTGATGTGATTATACTATGAATCTGGAGATGTTTATTACTCTGAATTGGTTGTGGTAACTAGGGTTATTAGACCCACCATGTGGGGGTCGGCCCAGTCAGTTATAATAGGGTATTTAACCTAATGGTTAAATACGAGCCTACATGTACATGTGTAAAATACATGTCAGTGTAGTGTATAAATAGAGGAGGTATGTTCCTCATTTGATACACTCACACACTTGAGAGAGGCGCACTTGTGGAGGAGAGGTCTGCTATGGTGGAGAAGGAGATCATGTATTTGGTTTGCATCTTTGTATATTGTTGTTCATCTATATTGAGGAAGCTTTACTGGGTTTTCTACCCCATGAGGGTTTCCCAGGATAAATTTGTGTCTCTTGTGTTTATGCTGTGCTTGTTGTTTCTTCAATGATCCTGTATATGCTATTATTGTAAAATGGAATGTAATGCTGCTATTTTCTATCTTAGCATATTAAATTTTAACATGGTATCAGAGCTAAACTGAAGGAAGGAAAGATATGGCACTTACGACACTTGCTTTACTTACGACAATTTGAAGGTTAGGGTTTTATATAGCAAAAACCAGTCATCGTGGAACTTTCACTATAAATCCATTTTGGAGAAGGTTCGCGATCAACTGGAAATCTGCAGCCTTAACCACCAATTGCTTCTTCTGACTTGTGGTGAACTCCTCTGGCGCGGTTCCTGTCGCCAAAAACTGAATTATTTTTTCATAGTAGTCATCAATCACCTCGACTCTGAAAAGTTGCGCATCTAGCAACCAATCTTCAATGTTGGTTGTCTCCTCCCCCGTTTTAATTCACGGCAAGTGATTTGGTTTTGCATTAAAGCGACCTGGCTTCACAATGACCTCAAAATCAAACTCCTGAATGAGAAGTAGCCAACGACATATCTTCCCCCCCAACACAGGCTTATTGAACAGATATTTCAAAGCAAAGTGGTTTGTGAACATATTGAAATGACCCCCCAATAGGTAATTCCTAAAATTCTGCAGCGTGTATACCATCGCCAAGCCATCCCTCTCTGTAGTGATATAATTTTTCTCCGTAGAGGACAAATTCCAACTCACAAAAGCAATTGGGTGATCCATATCTCCTTCCCCTGGTTGCGCGAGCACTACTCCCAACGCAATTGATGATGCATCCACATGGACATGAAATTCCTTGCTCCAGTAGGGGAATGCTAATACCGGAGCAGAATCCATCTTATCCTTTGGCATCTCAAAACTGACTTGACATTCTGGACTCCAAATGAATGCTACATCCTTCTTGAGCAACTTTTCCATAGGATCCGTGATCGCAGCATAACCCTGGATGAACTTGCGATAGTACCCTATGTGCCCTAGCATCGCTCGCAACTGCTTGACATTGGAGGCGGTGTTAAGCTCAAAATGAGTGCAATCTTTGTTGGGTCAACCAACAATCCCTTCTTGCAAACAACGTGACCCAACAATATCCCAAATGGTGCACAAAAAATGCACTTCTTCAAATTTAGCAATATATGATGCTGTTGACATCACTCCAACATCAGTCGCAGGTTTTCCAGATGATCCCTAATCAATCCATAAATTGTCCAGTCATCCATATAAACTTGCAGAAACTTCTGAATAAAATCCCTGAAGGCAACAAAAACAACCCGAGAGAATATCGCAAGTGCGTTCTTTAGCCCAAACAGCATGACAGTGTACTGGAAACAACCCCATTCAGTCACAAATGTTGTCTTGTAACGGTCTTCTTTTGCAATCCTGATCTGGTGATAACCAGAAAAGCCATCTGTGAAGGAATACATCTCTTGGCCACCCACGCCCTCCAGTACTTCATCAATGAACGGTGTCAAAAATGGATCATGCATACATGCGTCATTCAACTTCCTTAGGTCGACACAAATCTGTACCTCACCTATCTTTTTGTCTTGCACCACCATGGGACTAATCCATTCCGATTCTTCAACTAGTTCAATGATGCCAGCATCCAACATGCGGTCAAGTTCAAATTTGACCCTTTCCTTATGTCACGGATTCAGTCGATATAGTCACTGCCTAATTGGTTTTGCATTTGGTTTCAATGGAATCTTCATCTCCCCTAGATCCCCTAAAATTCCCTTCATCTCGAAAAACTTCGTAGGGAACAAATCTTGCAACAGATCAATGACCTTCGCCATCATGTCTTCATCCTAGTAGTCGCCAACATTCGCAAACTTTGAGTTCTCCTCTGTCCCAATGTTGACCTTCCTGAGCTTCAGAGGTTGACTGATTGGATCTGTTGGTGTGTCATGTGCTACAACGTTGCGACTTCCTTCTGATTTAGGAATATTGACATTTGATGGATCATCACATATCCTCTAGCCCTCCAGTGATATTATAACATTCCATCATCAACTACATCTTACAATGTGTATGCAGATCCACAGGATATGCCACTGGAACTACCTTCAGAACAACGTCATGGATGACTTGCAGGGCATTGTGAACATCTAGATTGGTATCCGCGAAACTGAAGGTATGAGTAAAGAAAACCATCAACTCTAACCAAGAGGTGATCTCCCCTTGCAACTCAGCTAAAGCATACCATGATCACAACATTTCATCCAAAGTATGGATAAAAGCATGGACCCTTTCATCCCTTGGTCACGAGGCCCACAGAGTCTGACATTCAATCAGATGATTTCCAGGGTCATTCCTCCCCTCGTACCTTCTAGTGTGGTATATTTCTGTGTCGCCGAAGCGAACCGTCATCAACCTTCGACACTGCAACCACTCGGTAATTGACTTCTTATGAGTTGGCCACCAACATGGTGGAGTAGCCTTCAACGCCTCCTCCAATGCCAGTAAACACTATGGTTCTGACACCTTGTCTTCAAATGCTACTAAAAATGTAGACAACCCAGGAAGTCCTTCATATACTAGAAATTCAATGGTTTCAGTTGCGACATGGCACAGCGACTGCGTAATAAAACCACACTTCCTAAACGACACCTCATGTAGGCAGTTCTACCAGCTCTCTAAAGCATCATCCGAGTCAGAAGACGCGGAGCTAGAGTTGTGCCAACTAAGTTCTTCGCCATCATTTGGATCCAATGGAGCGATGATGCGGAGGTCCTGATTTTCAAAGGTCATCACTGGCTTCTTGAAATTGATCACTACCATACTGTCATCAGCCCATCCAATCCCCAACAATGCGGGATAGGATCTTCCACCTTTGACAACCTCAATGACATCAAAATACACATAGGTTTTCATTCCCTCTAAATCCACAAGAAGGCGTGGAACTCTCCCAATTGGTGTGACTTTGGCCTGATTAGCCAATCCCAGTTGTACAGGAGACCAGCTCAGTGTTGGGCTTTGCATCTTTTGCCATGCCTGCTTTGTCAATATGTTAACATCAGAGCTGAGATCCAGAATAACTGAATTGACCTCGTAATCCCCAATCTGGACATTCATGCTCATTTCTTTACTCATCTTCTTCCTTTGTAAGGAATTCACCGTGGAATCCCTCCATCCCTAGGTCAGTCGACACAATAGATTCTCAATTTTGGCAAGAGCATCCGGATCTCTTGTTGGCTATAAGCAACTTTACAAGAAGTGCTGCAAGGTACCATACTGACGCGATGGTCCTACTTCCGAAGTTGAGTTAAAAACTGGGGCATGTCATTAAAAATTGACTTACCGCGATTTTTATCCATTGCATTACACGCTTGAAAGAATGCGTCACGCTCAGCATCAATATCAAACTGTTCCTTGTTCTTTCCATCCAACCGGATAAGAGGATGTGAACCATATTTTCCTGTCGTCGCACCTCAGTGAGTGATAACAACAACAGCAGTGTCTTGCATCCTCGGCTCTGCTGAAATTTCTGCAATAGTTGATCCCTGAATCTGGTTCGGCGGTGGGTTTGCAGGTTGATTCTCATTCTGGTTGGAGTTCTGATTCGGACACTGGTTATGGTTCCACGTCTAAGTCTGATTTGGAAATTGGTTATGATTCTGTAACTGCGGTATATTTCCTGCCTGCCATCGCGCAATCAAGTGCAGACAGTTTTCAATAGTGTGATCAGCAACAAAACAATAAGTACACTGTGTCTGCAACTGTGGGAAATATCTCGGGCAATCTCTTTGTTAGTGTCCCAACACTCCGTAATTATAACATTGGACAGGTCCGCAACCAAATCCTCCCCCGCGTCCTCCCCGGAATCCTCCAGGAAATCCTCCTTGCTGCTGATAATGTGGTTGAGGAAACTGTTGTTGCATGGGAGTCAGTTGCAGCTGAACACACTGCCTTGGATGAACACACAGTGCTAGATGAATGTACTATGGCTGTTGAATGTACTGTGGCTGTTGTGAAGCCATCTGCATCTGGTTATACCGTGGCACAAACTGTTGTTGTGGTTGTGGCTGTGGTACAAACTGCATCTGTAGTTGAGGTAGCAGTTGGGCCACCTGTGGCTGTGGTTGCAGTTGATGTACTGCATGTTGGTCGTCCTTCAGATAGTAGGAGTCATACATTCTTTCCTAAAAGAGGCCATATGTGCGGCAATCCTTATCTTCATGCCAAACTAACTTGTAAAATGTACAATACAAATTCATCGGCTTTGTGACCATCTTCTGCATGTATTAACACTCCTCATGTTGATGCCCATATACTTGACAGATGCAGCACCATGGCATACCTCCACCACTTAATGGATTCAGTGCTCCTGATACAAGGTAGTTGCAGAAATCTGGGCCATTATCCCTTGTATGTCCCTCTTCACGACATCGAGTACACAAGACCTCCTCACGATGCTATTTTCCCTTCTTAAGATATTGCAACTGAATTGTTAGGTTTGCCAATTGTGTCTAGATCTGAGACATGCCAGTTGTGTTCTCACCAATCGGTGAAACTTCTAACGCATTGCAATTTCCAGAGCTTCGCTCGGTGTTGTAATGTTTTTTTGCATCAACCGGAGTCGAATATGAGGTAGCAGTGCCACGATGAACCATTCCTTGTGTTGGACATCCCTCATGTTGAAGCTGACTGTTGCCATCAGCGTTTTGAACCTTTGGTCGAAATCCCAAACAGTTTAATTAGGATACTGCTTAATCTCCTTCAGTTTTGTAATATATTGCGCCTCACATTTTAGTTTTCTGAACTTTGCAATCAATCCTTTTCTAACCTCATCCAGTGTCTTCTTTGGATTTTATGTAGGAACTTGTACAAAATTCATAAACCAGTCCAATGCGCGACCCCAAAGAGTTGTCGCCAACTGACCTTTCTTGGCGTCATCATCCATAATTTGCTTAACAGTCCATATTGCTTCACATAAGAACCAATATTGCTCTAGGTTGTCAGTGCCATTCCCATGGATCAGCGGTAACTTCGCATCTTCGCCCGCCATCCTAGGATTCCTTCCTACAATCGTTGAGCTGCTAGCAATCAAGTTCTGTTGACATGATGAACACGGTGGTGTCAAAGTTGTGTTCCTTCCTGGTTGTGAGATAGTGAGTGGAGGTGTGGGTATGTTGCTACTGGAGGTTGGTCTTGCCTCTATCCTGGGCGTAGCCTGGTTTTCCTTGTCAGCACTGTGAGGTCGCTTCATCCCATGTGGTCTTCCTTCGCGTCTTTGCATTTTGACCGCAACAGGACCTTCTCCTATCCTCTTCCTCTTCTCTTGTCGAAACCTTGCTCCTCCCCTCGTAAGACCACTCTCTTCCTCGTCTTCCTTCACAGTCTCATCATAACTTGCACCCATCTACCCCATATTATTCCATTTACCGCCCCCCTTCTATCGCGATATTCACAGCCTCCGCCCACCAGGGTTCTACTGATCGAGGTGCATCTTTAGTATTCCCTTTTCATAAATGAGCATCTTAATGGACAACTGTAGTGACAACATGAACCTGTCTCTCGGCCCGTTGAAAAATTCCCTTTCAGCTTTGCTATAAGACTTTGTCGTATCAACCGCAAACTCGGTGATATATCCTCCCAATCTACTATCGAACCAGACCTCAACATCCCATGATGCTTTGCTATCTACCTCTTGTAGCTCCTGGATCAGTTCTAGGGTCCAAGATGTTGGCTCACCACCTTGGAAGTTTCGCTTCTGAAAGGCAATTTTGCTAACCATTCATACAGGATGATTGGGAATTCGCAGAAAAAATATTCATGTGTACCATCGTGTATGTACTTTTCCATCCACCGATCCATCAACAACCTAGGGTTCTGATTTTATTTCTCAACGAACTCTCACAACTTTAGGTCGAACCAACCTTGAATTTCCAGTCTCGTCGGATGCCGCAACATGTCCTCCCTCCACTTTGCACTACGATCCTGGCAACGGAACCATTTGTTGACACGAACCCAGTCGACAAGGATTCATCACACTATTGACACTGAAACTGCCACAATCTCCCTAAGCACCGACCTAGGCAGGTTTTACCTTGTCCAGCAATACCTGCGGAGCAGATGAAGTCTCACCCAAGATGTTCAAGGGAGAGCTGACGGAATCACATTTCCACCGAATGAAGGAGGACTTTGTGCATCAACTTATCGCAGCATTGCATAACAGATCTAACCATTCAACTTAGGCATTAAACATAATTGCAGCATCATTAAATAGGCCTCATCATTGACAAAACCACTAATGTGAAATAGATATAACAGTAAAACATTAATTGCAGCAAGAAAACATAACATCATTCACAGATTCATATCGCATAATGCATTTATCAAAAGGGAATAGGAAAGACATAATGATTCTGCTCAAAACTCTATCATATCATATTAATCTTCACAACAAAACCTAGATATAACAAGATAGTCCTTCTGTCGCATACCCAGATTCAAACAGACTCGGATCAATATCCAAAACATCCCACAATAACAATTCTCCTCCTAAAGATAGATCTTCGATCATTCCATGCACTTACAATCAACATCTATTTATAGGCTAGCGCCTTTACATTCATTGTCCACTTAACCAACCGCCTAACTACTTCTTAACAAACTTTACAAAAAGATGACCCAAAAGACATAAAATACTATCGACTTGTGCGTTGCTCTCCTCCTTTCACGATATCTTTGGTCTTGAGCAGCATCTGCGATGCTTTGCAAGCTGACTCATCCAATCCGCCTGCCAACAAGTAAAATGAGTCTAGGCATGATCAAAATCTCAATGTCCTATGTGAAACTCTATTGAGAAAGAACAATGAATCCAGAATTTTTGTGAGCATACATATATATGCAAGAATTGGATAAAAGGTGAAAAATACATTGAATATGATCACCTAGTGAGAAAACAAAGATACTATCCATCCATGATATATGAAAAGCATGATCAAATAAGCAAGTACACAATACAGACGAGAATACTCATGATGGGAAGGCTGAAAACATAGATTTTTGCAGATTGTTGAAAGGAAAATTCGGGATTCAGATACATATCAGTTGGTGAATATCTTTCTGAATTTGCCTCTTGGAAGTGTGTGAATGAAATTGTAGTAAAGCTTGTTGTTGAAAGTGTATTAGAAAGTTTTTAACATCAAAAGAAAAATGTTTGATGAGTAACAAGATGATACTGTGAGATTCTTGGTGAGATGATGTGCAAAGCAGTGCATAGAAGTCCAACACTACTCACACATAAAAATATTTATCTGGACAGTCATCACATTGACTTGAAGTAACTATGAAATATTCATTAATGGATCAGAAGGCAGCACTGTCATAGGGGGAGTCTATGAACTCATCATCCAGGTTCTCTTTCAAAGATTCACTACAAGAAGGTAAATGAGGATGTTAACCATAGTATCATAACACAATGAATAGTACCAAGTCCAATTAATAAGAGGAATCAAAGAGCTAAATTTTTTAAAAGAGGAGATATATTGGTAAGGGAAGTTGTCAAAAAGAAGAAAGATAGGAAATTTCCTGTCAAGATGGTTACAGCAAGAGCATAACGGGTTATCCTTTGTCATTGTTTTCAAAGGGGGAGAATGTTTAGATGTTTCCATCAATGCCAATGGGGGAGAATGTTGAATGTGGTTTTCATTGATGTCAAAGGAGTTCAGTAATGACAAAGGAATAACCAAGGACATGATGGTAGGGAAAACTCAGTGAGAGACAAAGGAATAACAAAGGAAGTGATGATGCGGAATGGGTGATGAAGATGAAAATACACCTGATCATGTTCTAGTATCTTCATGATGTAATTATTACAATTTGACCTAATTATATAGAGATTTGTTAGCTTGGAGAAATTCTGGAAAATGGCTGTGTTGGAAAATTGGTCCAAGTGGCCTTAAGAAAATGCTCATCGTACCTCATGGGTGAATGATAAAAACTATCGGAAGGCATCAGGCTATATCTTGTTGAATAGGCTATATTACCATGGTCTCAGTTATTGAAAAGGGTGTTTGATGAAAAAGTTAAAGGCCTTCGAAAACAAGGTTTTAGGCTATTTTGCACCTGTGGTAGTAAAACTGCCTATGTGGCCTCAGGAAAATGCACGCCATAATTCATAGGTTAAGGTAAATGCCCACCCCATCTTGTCAGGTTGTATCTTGTTGATATGTATACTTGACCATGGTATTATTTTGTCTGGAGAGTGTATAAGGAGGAAGTTATGGGTTTTCCAAAACAGTGTTTCGGGTAGGTTGCTCCAGTCTTGTAAAATGCACAAATTGTTCAAGTATAAAATTACTAGTAAAAATGCCTAAGTGAACTTTGTACAATGTCCGCCATTTCCTATAGTTGATGGTTTAAATTATCTTGAGGGTAGGGGTCTCTAGATTGTTGAGTGGTGAATCCAACCATATCATTAGTTTGTCCAAAAAGTCTCTGAAGGTGAAGATATCAATCTTCCAAAAGTACCTTCCAGCTTGATTTACACTACTCCAGAAAAATGCCCGCAGAGGAGAGATAAAGAGGTTTCAAAGGATGAAATTGGTCTAGATAGAATTAACATGTTTTCCTCTATCCATTTGGTGTCTCATACTTCCAATTTGATGAAAATAAAAATCTCCTCATGTTAACTTAGTGTTTGACAATTTTGTTTGTGTTGAATTGGTAGTTTAAAAAGCTAGTTTCAAATGCCCACTAGATGAAGTGTGTGTATCAACAAATTCAAAAGGTGACATGGTTCTGTTCCTTGATGATATGGTCATCTATTCATGGTTCCATACTTCTATCTGGAGATCACATGTGTGAAATACAAGCCTTCCAAATTGAGAAAAAGGTTGTCTTTTTGTCTAAATAAGGGTTGAGAGGCAGTTGGAATGCACGCTAGAAGTTGTGGTTATGCAAATAAATCTATCCAATGGTGTGGATCTATTCTTTGGCAGTTTTTCCATCTAGCCATGGTGACAAATACTTATTTGGTAGTCACACGTGTGAAAATTTGATTTTCCAAGTTAAAGGAAAACTATTTTTACAGTATGTGAATATGCCAGCAATAAGCTTGATAAAATATGTTAACAAGTTTCTGTTTAAATTTCCCAACTAAGTCAATTTAATAAGGAATAATTAAGATGTTATTAAATAAAGGAAATGAACTACCAACTATTTATCAAAGAAAATTAATTAAACCAAGAAGTATTTTTTATGAAGTGGTGTGTTTGATAAAAAGGCGGTTTCCAGATTGTAAGCACGTGTTTGCTGAAGGATGCGAGTGTCTAGCATGAAGTGTTGAAACTATAAAAAGGCATGACGATAATCTACGGGAATAAACTAATGAGGCAGAGTTTATTAAATAAAAAATAGAGACATATTCATTGTGAAAGGACACGGGTTTCTTTTGGAGGGACATACTCAATTGTTTAATTCAGGTTCTGATGAAAAGACACGATGGTTCATATGAAGATGATGAATAGATTAGACAAAATTTGATTATGGAAGAAGAGTGTCTCTGGGATAGAATATGAGCATCTAAAGCAACATAACATAGTCTTTATATACTCAATATGAAGACCTGAAGCAGTGTAGAATCTAGAGAAGGCAAAAAGAAGATGAGAGTGTCTATTGTGTGTTTAAATAAAGATTTGAAGCAGTATAGATATCAAAGAAAGAATAAAACGAACAAGGGCAGTCTTTGGAGCTTGGATTGAAGATCAGAAACAGAGGACAGAGAAAGTATAAACTGATGCATATCCCATTGAAGTTATAAAATCAAATTAGGGAGGTGGGGTGGTTCTAGGGAAGGCTACAAGCTTGCAAGGGGGTTGTATCCTCCTTCCAGTAGTAGATGGTAAATAGGGTGTAGTAGAATCCTTGTTTGTTGTAGCAGGAAGAAACCAAGGTGTTGTAGCATCCTTCAGTTGTAGCTGAGAAACTTGGGGATTGAAGTCTCCAGCAAGTTGTAGCATGCAAAAACTATTGTAAATATAATTTTGCAGTATAGAAAGAGTTTGTGGTTTTCCCAATTGGGATTCCACGATAAAATATGTGTTCTGTGTATCATGTTGATAATTTGTGTTAATAAATAAGTTAAAAGTGGTTTTAATTGTTAAAATTTATCAATACTAATTCATCCCCCATCTCAGTATTGTCCAATATTCCAACAATTGGTATCAGAGCAATATACTTCACTGCAATCTAAACCACTGGAAGGAAGATCCTATTAAAAAACACCATGGATCAACAAGAAGGGATTTCCTCTGACAGATATCCTATAGTTAATAAAGAAGGATATGCATTATGGAGAATAAGAATGAGAATGTACTTACAGTCATTAGGATATGGAGTATGGAATTTAGTAATATCTAATTACATGCCACCAAAAAGAGTAAGGACTACATCTCAGAAATATTCCAATAAAAATAACTCAAGTGAAATGGAGGCCATATTTGATGGATTACCTCAACCCATCAAAGAGAATATAGGACAATTTATCTCATCTAAGGAACTCTCTGTCAAATTAGACAAACTTTACTCAGTTGAACAAAGAGTAGAAGCAAGCCCTGCTATTCTCGAGGATGCTAGTGAAGATGGAGAAAATCTATTCATTGGGATAGTAACTCAAGCTTCATAAGAGGAATTAGATGTGGAAGGAGAGGTGGACCTAGAGGCTGAACTCATGTGTGCTCTTGAGAAAATTGAAAAATGTAGAAGAAGGAACAAATCTTTGAAAGGACAATTGTCAAAATACCAAGAAGAGTTAAAGTCAAAAGAAGAGCAAGTCAAAACCCTCCAAGAAGAGATGCACAAATCAAGTCAACAAGTGATGGTTAGCATGAAAGAGGCTGAGAGATTAAAACAAGAAGTTTCCAAATTCAAGGAAGAAATAAAAGGCTGAAAGACCAGCATACCATTAATTAGAAGCTCAAGGAGAAAATACAAGGCTTGAAAAGACTTGAAGCAGAAGTTATTTTTCGTAGAAAGATGCTTGATAAAGAATCTATTAATTAATCAAAATTTGAGAACAGCTCAAAGAATTTAGATGAAATCCTAAGTAGCCAAAGACCATCAACTAATAAAACTGGATTAGGTTATGACAAATAAAAGAATCCAGAATGTTTGTCTCTTACACTCCAAGCTAAGAATAAAAGAAACTATGATGTTGCACTCAAAATCTTGATTAAGAAGGATAGTCAGAAATTTGTTCCCCCCTCTCATAATAAAGAGAGAACTGATATGATACCTAAAATACCAATGATAAGAAGGTTCCAACAGATCTTTTTCGGTCATTGCTACTCTTGTAATAATTTTGGACATATGGCTAGAGAATGTAAGTTGAGAAAGAATGCTTCAGTCAAAGTTCAGAAACAAAGGAAGGGATGGAAGAAAATGGAAGTTGTGAAGCAGAAAGATCAAATATTCCTCAAATATAAAGGAATGTTCTATGGATATTTTCACTGTTGTCACAAGTTTGGTTGCAAAGCTGTTGTTTGCAGAACCAAGGAAAAAGATCAAAGTACAAAAACCAAGATACAAAGAAGTGAAAAACCAGTAAGCAGAGTACCTCATGGAAATATGTGGAGAAGAAAGGAAGACTACAGAGATTCAGGGGAAACAAAGATTCCAAGCACCAATGAAGTTTCCAAATATGATGTTCATCATAATAATGTTGTAGATAAGAATGACATCCATTATGATGGAAAGCAAGATGAAGATGTAAAATACACCGATGGAGATAAATATGATGAATGTCTCTTCTAAAGTCTCTCGTGACATAAAAGAGAACCTTGAAATTAGCATTAGAAGGGATCATATACTTAGGGGGAGTAAATATCATAAAAATGCAATTGGTGTTTGAAAGTAATTAATATCACTTGCTAAGAATAAAAGGCTATCTTCATCAAGGACATAAGAAGTGAGTTTCTCCTACAAGAATTGTCTATATACTCCAAACACATTAAGGAAATGTGTGCAATATTTGCTCTAGAATGTATGAGTAAAATGAGTCTAGGCATGATCAAAATCTCAATGTCCTTTATGAAAATCTATTGAGAAAGAACAATGAGTCCTTAAGAATTTTTGTGAGCATACATATATATGCAAGAATTGGATAAAAGCTGCAAAATACATTGAGAATGATCACCTAGTGAGAAAAAAGAGATAATATCCATCCATGATATATCAAAAGCATGATCAAATAATCAAGTACACAATACATATGGGAAGACTCACTATGAGAAGGATGAAAACACATATTTTTGAAGATTGTTGAAAGGAACAATTGGGATTCATACACATATCAGTTGATGAAGATATTTCTGAATTTGCCTCTTTGAAGTGTGTGTATGAAGTTGTAACAAATCCTGTTGTTAAAAGTGTATTAGAAAGTTTTTAACATCAAAAGAAATTTTTTTGATGAGTAACAAGATAATATTGTGAGATTCTTGGTGAGATGATGTGCAAAGCAGTGCATAGAAGTCCAACACTACTCACACATAAAAATATTTCTCTGGACAGCCATCACATTGGCTTGAAGTAACTATTAAAGATTCATTGATGGAGCAGAAGGAAGCAATGTTATAAGGGGAGTCTATGAACTCATCATCCGGGTTCTCTTTCAAAGATTCACTACAAGAAGGTAAATGAGGATGTTAACTAGGGTATCATAACACAATGAATAGTACCAAGTCTAGTTAACAAGAGGAAACAAAGAGCTAAATTTCTTAAAAGATGAGATATCTTGGTAAGGGCAGCTGTCAAAAAGAAGAAAGATAGGAAATTCCCTATCAAGATGGTTACAACAAGAGCATAACAGGCTATCCTTTGTCATTGTTGTCAAATGGGGAGAATGTGTAGATGTTTCCATCAATGCCAAAGGGGGAGAATGTTGAATGTGGTTGTCATTGATGTCAAACGAATTCAGTAATGACAAAGGAATAACCAAGGACATGATGGCAAGGAAAACTCAGTGAATGACAAAGGAATAACAAAGGAAGTGATGACATGGAATGTATGATGATGTGGCATGGGTGATGAAGATGCAAATCCACCTGATGATGTTCTAGTACCTTCATGATCTCATTATTATAGTTTGACCTAATTATATAGAGATTTGTCAGTTTGGAGAAATTCTGGAAAATGGCTAAGTATTGGAAAATTGGTCCAAGTGGCCTTAAGAAAATGTTTTTCGTACCTCATAGGTGAATGATAAAAAGCATATGAAAGAATCAGGATATATCTTGTTGAATAGGATATCTTACCATAGTCTCAATTCTCAAAAAGGGTGTTTGATGACAAAGTTAAAGGCCTTCCAAAATAGGTTTTAAGGTTGTTCTGCACCAGTGGTAGTAAAACTACCTAAGTGGCCTCAGGAAAATGCATGCCATAATTCATAGGTTAAGGTAAATTCCCGCCCCATCTTTTCAGGTTGTAGCTTGTTGATCTGTCTACCTGACCATGGTCTCAGTTTGTCTTGAGAGTGTCTAAGGAGGAAGTTATGGGTTTTCCAAAACAATGTTTCAGGCAAGTTGCTCCAGTCTAGTAAAATGCACAAATTGTCTAAGTATAAAATTACTAGTAAAACTTCCTAAGTGACATTTGTAAAATGCCCACCATTTCCTATAGTTAATGGTTTAAATTATTTTGAGGGTATGGGTTTCTATATTGTTGAGTGGTGCATCCAACCACATCATTAGTTTATCCAAAAAGTCTTTGAAGGTGAAGATATCAATCTGCCAAAAGTACCTTCCAGCTTGATTTACACTACAGAAAAATTCCCGCAGAGGAGAGAGAAAGAGGGTTCAAGGGATTAAATTGGTTTGGATAGAATCAACATGTTGGCCTCTATCGATTGGGTGTCTCATATTTCCAATTTGATGAAACTAAAAATCTCCTCATGTTAACCTAAGGTTTGACAATTTTGTGTGTTGAATTGGTAGTTTAAAAAGCTAGTTTCAAATGCCTGCTAGATGATGTGTGTGTGTGTATCAACAAATTCCAAAGGTGACATGGTTATTTTCCTTGATGATCTGGTCATCTATTCATGGTATCATATTTCTCTCTCTAGCTTACACGTGTGAAATACAAGCCTGTCAAATTGAGAAAAGGGTTGTCTTTTTGTCTAAATGAAGGTTGAGAGGCATTTTGAATGCACGCCGAAAGTTGTGGTTATACAGATAAATCCATCCAAAGGTGTGGATCTGTTTTTTGGAAGATTTTCCATGTGGCCATGGTGACATATTCTTCTTTTGTAGTCACACATGTGAGAAATTGATTTTCCAAGTTAAAGGAAAACTATTTTTACAGTATGTGAATATGCCAACAATAAGCCTGATAAAATATGTTAACAAGTTTTTGTTTAAATTGCCCAGCTAAGTCAATTTAATAAGGAATAATTAATATGTTATGAAATAAAGGAAATGAACTACCAACTATTTATCAAAGCAAATTAATTAAACCAAGAAGTATTTTTTATGAAGTGGTGCATTTGATAAAAAGGAGATTTCCATATTGTAAGGACATGTTTGTTGAAGGATACGAGTGTCCAGAATGAAGAGTTGCAACTGTTAAAAGTCATGATGATAAGATATAGGAATAAACTAATGAGGCAGAGTTTATTAAATAAAAATAGAGACATATTCTTTGTCAAAGGAAGCGAGGTTCTTTTGGAAGGACATACTTAATTGTTTAATTCAGGTTCTGATGAAAAGACACGATGGTTCATATGAAGATGATGAATATATTAGATAGAGTTTGATTATGGAAGAAGAGTGTCTCTGGGGATAGAATATGAGCATCTAAAGCAGTAGAACAAAGTCTTTGTGTACTCAATATGAAGACCTGAAGCAGTGTAGAATCCAGCAAAGGTAAAAAGAAGATGAGAGTGTCTGTTGTGTGCTTAAATAAAGATATGAAGTAGTACAGATATCAGATAAAGAATAAAAGGAACAGGGGAAGTCTCTGGAGCTTGGATTGAAGATCGGAAACATATGATAGAGAAAGTATAAACTGATGTATATCCCATTGAAGTTATAAAATCAAATTAGGGAGGTAGAGTGGTGCTAGGGCAGGCTACAGGACTACAAGGGGGTTGTATCCTCCTTCCAATAGTAGCTGGTAAATAGGGTGTAGTAGCATCCTTGTTTGTTGTAGCAGGAAGATACCAGTGTGTTATAGCATCCTTCAGTTGTAGCTGAGAACTTGGGGATTGAAGTCTCCAGCAAGTTGTAGCTTGCAAAAACTATTGTAAATATAATTTTGCAGTATAGAAAGAGTTTGTGGTTTTCCCAATTGGGCTTCCACGGTAAAATTTATACGTTCCGTGTATCTTGTTGTTCCTATGTGTTAAAAAATAAGTTAAAAGTGGTTTTAATTGTTAAAAGTTATCAATACTGATTCACCCCCGCCCTCTCAGTATTGTCCAATATTCCAACAAGGAGCTTGTAATTTGCGGTAGAGGGACTATGAGTATGATGAATAGGACACCATTGATTTGTGGTAGGGGCCATAGGGGAAGCAAACTTATGGTTTGTGGAAAATTTGAAGAGGGTGTAGGGATCAATGAAGCATTGTGAGTTAGAGAGTTGGCAATGAAACTAATGTGACATTCAAATTTGCATTGGGTAGTGAAGCCCCATTGGAAAGATTGGTTTTGGGTATAGGTTTAGAACTTAGAAAATCATTCTCAAATAAAATACAGTATACACGAGCTAAATTTAATAATGAATACCTCATATAGATTTAAAATTTGCAATTGAATATGAAGGTGGTGAATACTTCAACAAACTACTCCATAGTTTATGGTAGCACCTATCTAAGTTGGAACCTCGGGGCTAGTATATTTGTGCTGTAGACAAGTTGGTAGAAACACTTCTTAATTTCCTCACAAAAGTCCTCCCAAGTTCTGATACATTTAGAGGTAATGGAGGAGTTGTCCTCATCATTAAGTTCAATATATAATATATGTTCTTATTGTTAAGACTAGTACTGGCCCTGCATGATGCCCTCTAGGTGTTTGTTGATACTAAGAAATTGTTGGTCCTATTTGAGACTAGGGATGGTCTAAAAATAAGAAATGGGACTACTAGGAATCCACAACCTCACCCTTCATTTTCCCATCATATTTATGGAGAGTAATATTTGTATCTAACTGAAAGATAGTGGGTTTGTATTTATTGATGAGAAATTCCTTTAGAAACTTGATTATTTATATGTCTAGAGGGTCATAGGTATACTCAAAATTTTTATTATATGCATATTTATAAGGGTCCATGAGATCTTATGGGAGAGAAAATGACAAAAAAAACATGCCTTGAAAACTTTAGTGTCTCAACTTATAAGGGTGTTAATATGAAATAGGAAATCAGAGAAAACCCTAGCATCTAGTGTAAGGAAGATGTTGGATGGGAATAAGGATGACTAGAAAAATCAAGCTTGGTATTCAGAGTTTGATTTAAATCAAAGCATTGAAAACCCAAAAAAATATCGAATGTGCAATTAGAAACTGACTAGAGAATCTAAGATCCAAGTGGGTGGGATAGGTCACCACAAACCATATCTACAAAAAAAATGTTCATTCCCAAGAAATACTTCTACTTCAATGCTAAACTTAAGTAGGGGATAGCCTTAGAATAGGCACCAACCTAGATCAAGATGGAAGGTCACACTCCAATGAATCATATATAGAATTTTTCTTCTAAAAATATTTTGAGGTAAGAGAGGCACCAAGATTTACAATCTTGACATAGAGTAGGTCCCAAATTGATACTTTGATACCATTTGATGTATATCTCATCTCTATGAAGCTGCAAACCTTAGGATAGATGGAAGAAGACCAGATGTAACTTTGATTAATTTCTTTTAGAATATCAAGTTATCTTTTTTTCGGCTTGAAAAAAAAACCCTAGGTTAGAGATGAAATGCACCATCCAAATTTAATTAATCACCATATAATATTCAATAGCAAGAAATAAAAGAATAAGAATAAGAGAGATTGCAATAGTTCTCTTTGGAAGAAATGGATTACTCTTGTTATGACGCCAACTGGCCTTTATATAGTATTACATAAGATCCACATGAATGAGAGTAATAATAAAATACTCCTTGACTCAACACATGGGTGAGAAGATGCATCTACATGAATGCACATAATAATACAAGTCAAAACACAAAACATGAATTAAGGAGTATCCCATCAATGACTACTAACTAAGCTAGGAAATATTAGCTAGATGTTTTTGTCCTACTTGGGAAGAATGCCCAAGTTGTTTACTGGTCAATGGAGTTCTATGTGGCCAGAATGAAGGGTGTGATCTCCTTGGGTGGGGTGCTTAGGGATCTATATACATAAAGTCTCCAACAATGTAGCTAGTGAAAGGTGTGAGGACTATCTAGTGTTTTTAAAATCTCGTATTAGGGTTGTTAATGACCAAATCCTCACATCTAGTTTACTATTTGGATGTGTTGGTTGTGGGTTAATTTTTAGTCTACCTTCATTCGATGATGGTGGGTTTAGATTTTCTTCAAGTATAGGCTCGATTAAATGTGATTTATATGTTGCATTTAAAGAGTGTTATGGCGTATTTTATTTATTTTTATACATAAGAAAATTTATTAATACAAAAAAAAACTTGTAATAAGCTTACCTCAAACCAATCAATCAAGATGTGAGCACCTAGAAATCAAATGCCCCTCCATGAGCTCCTCAAATTGCTCTTGCGAATTTGGATGACTGTATTGGGCATTGTGAAATAATACAACCTATGAACCCTTTTATTATTAATACACAAAGGAATGTGCATGTTCTTAGGATAATGAGCATCTTACTATTGCGTGCATGTTCCTAAGCACACATATTCCTTTGTACACACATGTTATTAACGCGTGCATGTTCCTAAGTGTATAGCACATGTATTAATGCATGCACATTCCTAAGCACACATGTGTCCCCTTGAAGTATGACTTGGCATTGTTTGTGGCAATGTGTGTGGTGAGAGTGTTGAAGTTGTAGCAAAAGTAAGATATGTGCATCCTATTCCCACTTTTTCAACCATCATCTTCTTCCAAATACCCTTCCAAAAATTATAAGGTTAGATCTTAATACCTTTATTTTCACGATGTTCAAATATATCATCATCCTCATCATTATCATCAAAATAAAAACCACTTGTTATTATCTATTCAATTTGTTGCATCATTAATAAAAATTGAGAATTGAGAATCAAATATTATTTTCTATTGGATTTGTTGGGAGCTTGTATAATCACGGCCATGAATATTACTCTTCTTCATTTGGGTGTGTTTGTATTAATTACTATTTCATTTTTATGAGTGAGTGATTAGTGTCACTGTTGCATTTCCCTTGTGTGACAATTTCTCAAGTAGTAAAATTATTGCATTTCAAGTGCATGATTATAAATCCAATCAATCTTCTCTTTTGTGAAGTATCCTTAATTCTTCCATCCAATATGTAAATGAAAAACAAAAAAAACGTTGGCCTTATTCAGTAAGGCCATCTATTTCTCAATCCCCATAAAATATAAAGAATTGTAAAGCACTTTATTTTAAAAATAATAAAAATAATAAACTAACTTTTTATCAAAGAAATCTCTTTCGAAATACTTTGCGATGCCCCCACTAACATTATGATTTTGGTTGGTAATTAAAAATCAATTACAAGAAAACAATAAAATTCATTTTTTTATTTAATTTAATTTTGAAACCACACAAAAGAAGGTAACTCCTTGTAAAGTAAGATTTTTGTCTTAAAATTACATGACATTATATCAAGCTGATACAATGTTAATCTTTCTCCGCCTTTTACGAGTGAAAACAAATAATACGACTGAAAAATATGTTTGGAAATATGTCATATAATTCAAACATACGACGGAAAATGTAATCCACAAAATGACCAAAATAAAAACGGAAAAAGACTTTGCAGATACGAAAAACAAAAAGAGATGGCAGATACGAAATAGGGTATTTCCACATCAATGGTCTGGTCGGAGGGAAAAGGCCACGAGAAAATGAGATCAGAAATAATACTCACGAAAGAGACTTCCGACCATTACTGAATGATATTCAAAATCTAATGTGGAAAGCCATTAATTGACATGTGTTGCCAATAACTTTGGGTTGATTTTAAGATTATTTTATGATTATGCTTTAAAAAGTGAGGTAAGAGTTTGGTAACACTTGGAATTCTTCACTTTCGATGTTTATTTTTTTATGGATAAAGAGTCATTTGGCTTGTTTTAATTGGCTATTTTTTTATAGTTTTTAAATTCAATTCAAGATTGATCTAATGAATTGAGTTATTGATTAAATTGTATTATTGGAAGAGACTCAGTAAACCATGAATCGGATTATTGGTTGAATGTAAAAGCACAAGATTTTCTTTTGTTCATGGATTTGGTTTGTTTTAAATGATCAAAAAGTGGTCTTAAATCAATTATAAACATTATTCAATTATTCAATGGTGAGTTCATTCTTCTCCTTTCATTTCTTAGAATTTGCATAGAAACAACGTATACAGGGATATTAAGAGAGAGAGAGCCTTAACCCTTAAACCCTATATAAAATAATACTAAAAAATGTGTTATCCAAATAATTAAATACACTCTAAAAGGCTATGGTCATTTACTTATAGAATGTTTTGGAGCTCATAGAATGTTTTAGAAAATGTTAGCATTTAAAGTTTTTTTTAAGAATAATACCCCTCATTTTTTGGTTTGTGTCAAAGATTTATATTTTATCACTCTTGGGACATGTTACTATAAGGACTCCCACTTTTAGATGCTAGCACCTTCACTTGGCCAATGATGGAAAACAAAACCCCCACACTTGACTAAAACTTAGTGCACTAACACTTAAAGTTATTAGCAATAATAAGTTAATTTGTTAACAACAATAAATTAAAATTCCTTTAAAAGTTTGATAACAATATAATATATACAAAAAAACCTATATACAATATCTACCCTATTTGAAATTGAATATGTCAATTTAGTAAAAGTACCCATATATTACATGTTTCAAATTGAATATACCAAGTTGAATATACCAAGTGCTCACTACATTGATATCATCAACCAAGTTATCAAAACCCATCCTCAATGTAATATGTATCTATTGGTATTTGATATGAGCAACTTATAAGGTTTTTTAAAATTAATTAAATTGATATCATCAACTATTATCAAAACTCATATTTAATGTCTCAATTTTTTTTAATATTTAATTTTTTATTATATATATATATATATATATCTGATATAGGCTATTTATGTTTTTAAAATTAATTAAAAAATAATTGTATTTGATTTTTAAATTTGATAATAAGCTAACCATTAGACTAGTCTCATCTATCATCTATTAAAAAAAAGTGTCTTATTTATGCACTAGTTACCAATTATTCATCATAGTTATCAATTATTTTTTATATTGTTTTTTTATAATTAATTATTTTTTATATTTTTTTAATAATTGTTTATTTCAAATTTGGAATGATTGCCATAAAATTACAAAATTAAATCTTACTGAAATTATTAGGATTGCAATTTTAGATTGTTGGAATCATAGTAGCAAAATTCGAGTATGGATTAGAAAACAGTTCGAATAAAATACGAAAAAATACGTAATAAAAAAATCAAGTACGACTAAAATACGGTAGTAGACATCTTATAAATACACCAAACATACAATTAATTTAAAAAGAAAAAAAATTATACATAATCATTCCAAATTTTAACATGATTCATTTTTCATTGAAAACTTTAATAATAAAATTTAAAAAGTTAAAACTACATCTATCTATTTTTATATAAAATGACTTGAAAAAATGAAAACAAAAAAACTATATAAATTTACTTTTTGATAAATAATAAATACTAAAATCTAAAATTAAAATAACAATGATGTAAAATAAAACTTAAATAAAAAACTACATGTAATAAAATAAAACTTAAATAAAAAAACTACATGTAATAGTAATAAAGTCTTTTTATTAATTGGCCATACTTTGGAGTTTTATATTTGATTGTATCAAGATGAATTTAATTCCAATTCACTTCATTCAAAATTTTGGTAATTTTGCTATTGTGGTTGGAATTGTATAATGAGATGTTGACTTAATTGAGGGGTGTTGAATCCATTTTTGCAATCAAAATTGCAATTCTAACAATGAAAATAATCATTTCAACAAAAATAACATCATCAAATTCGAACACTAATAACTCCAAAAAAAATGAAAATAGTCTAACCATGAACTTACTCCTTCAAGTTTAATGATTATGACAACTGTTACCATATTTTTTTTTTATAATTGTTTATTTCAAATTTGGAATGTGTTTTGTTTCCAATCCTAATTAATTGTCTACAGAATGTGTTTTGTTTCCAATTCTAATTATAATGATCTGATCTATTAGGTGACAAAGTATGGGATTCGGAGCTCACTGAATTTCCACTAATGAATAACAGCTGGTATTCACCCTTCCGGCCTACTACTCTGTCACTTTACCATGTAATTACATGGCTGCAACATCATTTAATTGTTGTATAGAATTTAATTGGCACCGTGGCCTCTTAAAATATGATGCAGCACCTACCACCGCCGACTAGGCTTTTGTGGCCAGCCATACTAAGGACCAGACATTAAAAATTATGACGGGTAAGCAGTGCGATTTAATGTCAATTTGACGGGATGGAGTTTTGAGTTCCAAATTTTAATCCACGTGTCAAATACTTCTTGGAACGGAAAAAACGTTCTGTAGCCTGTCAAATTCCAGGAAGCTGCCAAAGCCATTCGTGTTTTGACTCCGCAGACATTTCTGACTTAGATGCCACGGTCATTTCTGGTCCCGTCAATCAATCCTAGTGCTTTCAGTAAACGAAAACATGTGCAAAATAGATGCAATGACAGTCCAAGCAGACAATTTTAGTTTTTCAGACTTTTTCTATCAATTTTTTCTACTCTTTCGATAATAAATCTGTTCCTTCTCCTTTTAACATTCAATAAGCACCTCGCAACCATACCTATAAATAACTTTCTTGTAGTCCAAGCTTATCCCTCATTGCTGCCTATAATTACCTTTCTTCCGATCCAATTTTCAGCGTTATCCCTCAACAGCGCGCTTTTTCGTCTGCCTATAATTAGTTCCTCGTAGTTTGTTTCAAGAACTCTTTTAGTGTTGGTAAACACTGCAACGGCAAGGTAGGAAATCCGAAGTGCAAGCATTCATAATCTGAATTTTCCTGAGAGAAACCAATGCTAAGGAAGCTGCTATCAAAAGAAATTTGCTAAGCTATTGTTTTGCAGATGGGAGAGCCTGCAACAAATTCAGAAGGGTTGTCCACATCTCCGTGCGCTGCTTGCAAAATGCAGAGAAAGAAATGTACAGACAAATGCGTTCTCGCGCCATATTTCCCACAGGCCGAACGCGAGAAGTTTCTGCTGGTACACAGAGTCTTCGGCCACGTTCATGTCATCAAATTATTGCAGGTTCAATTGATTTAATGCCCGCTCTTTCTAAAATGAATAGTCAAATCAACTCAGTATGGGATAGCAATTAGCAATGCCAAAAATTTGGGAAATATTTGTATTCTCTGTGAGTGCAGGGTAGATCCAGATGCAGATCTAGACATTTTAACTCAGATCTTTTTAGAGATGTTTAGGAAAGATTTGCATTGAGATAATTTCATTTATCTCAATGTATAGTATATTCAAAGTTTAAATATAGAATTAAGATGGATTTACTTTAAGATATTAGTTATGTATATTTTAACTCAGATTTTTTTAGATACCAGAGGTTTAGATCTACTCTAAGATATTAGTTATGTAGTTTTAACTCAGATTTTTTTAGATACCAGATGTTTAAGATATTAGTTATGTAGTTTTAACTCAGATTTATTTTAGATACCATATGTTTAGGAAAGATTCGCATTTAGAGAATTTCATTTATCTAGTAGATCCAAAGTTTATATCTAGAAAGAGGATGAAATTAGTTATGATTTTTGGTTAAAAACAATAAGAATTTTATTTTGATAAGTGGATTTTTTTAATTAGGTGTATATATCTCAGAATTTGGGGTGGACTATCATCTATATTTTTTCTAGATTGAAGTAAGATGGGACAAGTGTATTGTCTAGTAAGATGGGACAACTGTACTGACAACCCATTTAATTAAAGAATAAGACACATAGATAATAAGTGATTACAATTAAACATGAAAAACAAGTAATATATTACTTATTCATGGCACTTAACTTGTCACCTATGATATTCACCTACCACTTAACAGTTCATACATTTAGTTCATGTTGAACAGTAAGTTTTCATATCCTCTTTTAAAGTCAACTTAGCTTAATGCCAAAGCAAAACTTTTATTACAATTAACTCGTTAACAATTTGAGTGAGCAACACATGTATTTCTTCTGTATTTCCTCTTTTTTAAGAAATCATAGATTCATATATAAATATAGCTACTTTCCTCTTAAGAAATCATAGATTTATATTGGAATATCCCCACTTAAATATCGCTACTTTCCCCTTAAGAAATCATAGATTTGTATTGGAATATCCCCACTTTGGCATGTATTGCAACCTTACGAATGCAAGTTGCCAAATTTAAGCCAAGATTACAACCGATTCAATTGTATTCATTACGCTTAGGCCAATTAAATAATGGCAGAGTATTCCGAAAAGGCTAGGCAAATATCAATTATAAGAAATATTAGACTGTATATAATGGGAATAATCATCCATTAAAACTATATGTGATGGGCTTATGGCTTGATAATCCATTACTGTGTTACAGGATCTCCCGGTAGAGCAGAGAGGAGATGCAGCAAGCAGCATAGTGTACGAAGCGGGCGAAAGACTGCGAGATCCTGTCAATGGCTCTCTAGGAGTAATCAATGATCTCCAGAAAAGAGTAGCGGAGCTGGAATCACAATTAGCTTCCAGAGAAGCAGCGCTGGATAACGTTAGTCTGCAGCATGCTAATCTCTTAACCCTGGTTACAGGATATGATCCTAAGTTTTGCAACGCTTCAATGGGAGAGAATGAAGACACGTATATGAAACAGGATGTTTTAGAGGATGTAGATCCTCTCCAGTTATGGGAGCCATTCTGGACATAAACACGAATGATCCGCCATTCTTTATCTAAGACGAGCTGTATGTGAACACGAATAATAAGATAAAACTTTTGATGTTTCTTCCTCTACCTTCTTGATTGCGCCTCCATCGCTGAGGCTCATTCGTTAAGTTTGTGAGATTCTCGACACTAACTGGTCGGAAACCAGTACGGCTTACTAAATAAAATGTTTTCTTTTTCTTTTTCTACTCAATGTTTTGTATATTGTATGGTTCATAGACGTGTGGCCAGTGAATATGGATATGACACAAGTTAAGTGGCACAAATAAGTTACTTGTTCTTCATGTTAATTAAACAGAGCTGCATGTTAACAAACTGTCCATCTGTTAAAAAACTGTTCGTTATCCATGCTTATCCATCATAGCTATAGTTATTTTAAATTCAATCTGAACATGTCTCATCCTCGTGCAATCTAGGAAAAACATAGACTGTAGTCCACCCCAAATTCTCTCTCTTAGCCATGGTGTAAATAACATCATTTATATTATATATTATTTGGTGTTGAAGTAGTGGTATTACTATTATTTATATTATGTAGTGTTAAAGTGGTAGTAAGGACTTAACAACATATCTCATAATATATGATAAGAGAAATGATGAATAATATGGTGAGCTAAGCATTTCTTTACCACATTGACATGTTTAAGCAGGATAACCATAAGAGTTTGTAACATAAACAAAATAAATCCAGAAATAATTATTTAATATTTGAGTGGAGATATTTAATATAAGAGTGTGACCTCTCAAGAGACCTCCCGAGAGAATCATTTTCCTCCAAGTTTGGATATGGGCACCATTAGTATGGATTGAGCACTAGGTTTGGGTTTAAGTACATTAACCATGGTCAAGGGAGGAAACTCAAGCCTTAATTTTTGAAAGCAACTCTGAAGGATTGAGGACCATGATAGAGGCCTTAAAACACCACATAGGACCTATTTTTTGGGTATTTGGCATGTGATAGAGGATATGAGTTTCATTGGAAGGTTTTAAAAGCTAATGATGGGTAGTCGTGTGCTAGACAAGATAGTGGGAGAAAAAAGGCTAGCTCTAGGCCCTAAACGAAGCTTTTAGGCATTTAGGCCCAAGAATGTCACTTTGAACCACCACATATGATCTCTTGAGGGTCACAATTAGGGGTTTTCTTAGTACTAGGTTTTGGTACTAATGCATTAACCATGGTCAATGGAAGAATGTTAGGCATTGGGAATTAAAGGTACCTTCTAGAATTCAATGTACATGAATAACAAGTTGAAACACCATAAATGATCTCTCATGAGGATCTTTGGACTTTGAGTGGGGATATGGGCATCATTAGGAATTTTCGAGCATTAGGTATGGGATTCGTGACCTAACACGTGGTTTACATAAAAAACATGGGCCTTAGACCCTAAAGGAAAATTCTAGGCATTTAGGGGTAAGAACGACACATTAAACAACCATAATGAATCTTTCTATGGTATGTTTTCCTTCTAAGTGGAGATATTGATGTTGATATTGCATTTTACAGACCAATTGTGAGTCTCAAGGTCTTGGTAATGGCCGAAGGTAAAAACTTGGACCAAAATATTCTAAGCATTTGAATCAAATAATAATGCCTCCAACAACCACACATGACATCCCAATGGCATCCTTTTCTTCTAAGTGAAGATATGGGTACCATTAGGTTTTTTTAGAACTAGACATATGTCTTGCAGCCATGGACATGTTCAAGGGAGGACAATTGAGCCTTAGGCCCTAAACTAAGATTCAAAATGTCTAGGGAAAAGAAGGATGCTTCAAACAAATAGTTATGGCTTAACAATGTTATATTAAGCCAGTAATTGGGGATGAGAGTGCCAATAAGTGGTTTTGAGTGGTGGGCATGGGTTTCAAGGTTCTAGACATGGTTTAGGAAGGAATCACATGCCTTAAATATTAACAGAATATTTGAGGTGTCAATGGCCGTGAGCAATGCCTAGAAGCACTACACATAACCTCCCAAAGGTATCCTTGCCAGCCTCTAAGAAAGGGCACAAACATCTTTTGGATATTTTAGCATTAGATATGGGTTTTCCGGCCTCAAAATAGTAAGGGACACCTTAGCCACTAAAAGAAGCTTTTACGAATCTAGGGACAAACACGATGCCTCAAATGATAGCAATTTGTGGTAATTTATTTTAGCTTATGGTTTGTTTTCATATGACTCATATTATTATGGTGTGTTTATTATTGTGATTGGTTTTTGGTTTAAAGTAGCCTTTTAGTTTCTTATTCTAATGGAGTAGTTAAGATGCTCTCCCTAACATCTATTATTGTAATCAATTGTTATTATTTAGGACCTTTCCTCATAGTTTGTTGAGGTTATCTTCTTCATTCCTCGTGTAAAACTATAAAAACCTATCCTCTCTTAATAGAATTCAATCAGAGATTTTGTGTTCCACATATGGGTATGTGTAGAAGTCTGCTGATATTGTGAGATCCTCCCACATCATTGGTATCAGAGCATTTTACAATCCGGTTCAAGGTTCGGGTATTAGCTTCCTCTACATCTTTCCTTGGATTTTAGTTCTTAAGCTTCTTCAATTTCAAATTTCAACCTTCTTAGTGTCAACACTGGCCACCTGCTTCTGATCGTGGGTATAGTACTTTGGAGCACTTACCTTGGCTCAAATTTGATAGTTCTAGCACGTCATTCAGCTCGAAGGCTTCTTGTTACACTACTATGACACCAAATGTGACTGTAAGTTAGCGATGGTAGTGGACATTACACAACCAATCACACGACAATAGATGAAACCCTAGACACGAAGATTACAACATGGTTGGTTTGGCACGAAAAAGTTGTGTCTGGTTGATCTGATGTTAAGCTCAAATTTGGTGCTGCTGGATTTTAAATGGTAATGCCCCGCCATATTCCTCGACCACAACAATAGCACAGAAGCAACATGTCAACGATTATTTTCTTTCATGTTCAGATTCCCATACTCGTATCTGAGAACAATTTTATGCGCTTCATTTTATTTTTGCGAAGTCATACTATTCTCTTCACTGGCTTATGCGAGTTAGCACCATTGAGAAATCAAACTCATCTGATCGAGCATGGCAATTTTTCTCAATCATCCAGATTTTAGATATGGGTGATAGGTTGGTTTAACTGATATGAAAAAGTTATTTTTTGAAACTGTATCAAAACCATAGACAGAAAGCATCCTTCAGATCGTGGGAGTCTCTTTTCCTGCTCACTGCCTGCACGAGGCCTCTTTTGTTGCAGATTTGTGGCCCATTTGTTCGGAACGCCCCTCCTCTATCGTGTGGCTACCTTCCACTCAGATCTTGGAGCTCCCATGGCTCTTAGGCATGGCCCATTTTATCAGTTCAGTGCTCCGAATAGGTCGGACCAACAAGGGGCTATTAATGTTTAGAGTGGGTGTTTGAGTTTTTTAATGCTATGGAGGATTGAGGATCCTCGTGCAATATCTAATTTGAAGTACATGCTCTTGTGCAAAATCATGGTCAACCAAGGTCACGATGTTGGTGGTCTTATGCATTGCTTTCAAGGTGGTTTGCGTGCAATATGTGTGGTAAAAGCTCTCTACTCATCCCTTTTAAAAGACATTATTTAAAAAGAGATCTTCCTATAACATTGAACATGTATTTTGGTCTGATGACATTGAAGAGGTATTTGGTATGGATTACTATAACATTGAATAGGCATTTTGGTCCTATGACATTGAAGAGGTATTTGGTATGGATTACTATAACATTCAATAGGTATTTTGGTTATGTATTTTGGTCATTGAAGAGGTATTTTGGTATGGGATTTTAAAGATGGTTTTTTGCATATTTTTAAAGAAAACAAAATATATTCATTCACTATTAACAATAATCTATTCACGATTAAGAATAAAACCTAAAAGTATTGAATACATGACCTCCCAAATGAATATTCTATACATTCATCGTTAAGAATAACACTTAACTTCTTAAATGAATAAATTCTATTCATTCATGGTTAAGAATAACACCTAAAAGTATTACACGTGGCCTCCCAATAGTATCTCTTGATTCGAATGGGGATATGTCCACCATTAGGATTCTTTATGCACTAGGTATGACATTGGAGAGCCTAAACATGGTTTGGGGAGAAACCTTGAGACTTAAGCTATAAAGAAAACTTCTAGGAATCTAGGGCTATGAACAATGTCTCAAAATAAACAATGTCTCAAAACACCACAGTGACCTATCAAGGATATCCTTAGTCTTCGAGTGGGTATTTATATTCCTTTATGAGGTTGCAAGTATATCTATTGACATGGAATTCACTATATTTCATTTAGTGAATAACATTGTGAACAAATGTTCAATTGTGTAGTAAGAGCAAAGTATAAAAAATACAATTTGGTGGATAAAATGTAATAATGTTGTCATAGGCATGTTTCTGAAATTTAAAACAACTTTTTGATGTTTCTGAGTCATAATGATATGATGGTTGTCCATCATGTTAATTTTACTCATTATATGATGTTTGTCCATCACATTAATTTTCCTCAATCATGGTTTGACCATCTTTTATGAATCATCAGGTAGTGAGATTTTTTTTTATTTTTTTTTATTTTTTATTTTTATTTTTTTTATTTTTTTTTTTCAGTGAAAAAAACCCATACTATTTCTATTCATAGTGAATCGAATAGTACATATAATCAGATAACAATAGATAGTAAACTTATCAAATCTGAACATAGCCTGTATGATAGTTCCATCAGAGCAAACCATAGAGACATGATGCCAAAATAGTTACAAGGATTCAAGCTACAAAAACTAAGCTTCAAGTAGGAGACCGAAAATAAGTAAGAAACCAATCAGATATCAAAGATTGGAATGGAGCCCGAAAAAACAAGTGTAGGAAACCCTTTGAACTCAGCTTATGTTGATAGAGGAGCATCAAATGAATGCTTCTTGATGTGAACACATACATAATCAAATCTGAAAACATAATCAAATATGGACAAGAGATATGTCCACTCCTATCTGAAATACATCAATGACCTCAATAAGATTAGTACTAAGTACAATTGTATAATAGACAATGTAGCCATGTATCTTCTTCTCAAACTGATTGATTAACTTCCTAACTTCACAATGGATTTTATGAGGCTCTAAAGCAACAAAATAGGAATCATATGGAGTAGAAAACATCAATGGTGAAGTGCCTCCATGAGCGAGTAGGATCACAAAAATAAAATATTGTGCAGCAAAATTATACTGATTGTTGAGTGAACCTGCGGGGTCTTTAGACTGTGTAACATTGAACTTCGAACCAAAAAAGATGAGATCAGGTCCAAACATGTGGAATATCAGTCCAAACATATCCAATGTGATGGAATCCCAACCATTGAAAGATATGAAATACTGGAGTGCAACTGAAATAATTGACACGGTTTCAAAAACCATGGGTTTGTCAACTGGCGCACTTGGGGGTTAAGGAGTCTTTTCTGAATCTAATAGTGGGAAGGATGAATGTATAGGCCATACAAACTGCTTATAACCTTTTGAATCAGATTCAGATATCTTATAGGAATCATTCGAAGGGAATTGAAAAGAGATTTCGGAAGGCAAGATAGAAACATGTGAAAAAACACAAGGATTGAGAGGTGGTTCAAGTGGATTGGATGGAGATTCTTCCAAGGAAGGGATGGATATTTCTGATTGTGATATATCAAAATGTGCATCTAAATTAGAAATATCAGAAGCATAATAAAGTGGTTTTACTTGAGCACGTAAAGCGTAAAAATGATTACCTTCATGAGTAGCGTTGAGACAATGTTCCTGGTGAGCAATAGGTTTTTTGGTTCTTTGTTTCTTGTGAGATCAGGAACATCAATGTTATTCCTTTTGAGAAATTGAGCCATGATGTCCAATTTCTTCTTCATATAAGATTTCTTAGAATGGAAACCTTTGCTACAATAAGAACACTTGGATCCCCCTTTCTGGATCTTCTTCTTGGAATTGGAACCTTCATTAGTTGAATTGGAACCCTCATCATCTAACATATTCTTCTCTTTCCTTTGGCATTCTTGGCTCCATAAGCTGTAAGCGCATGGTCCTTGGAGGGTTTCAAATTTCCCATATGAACCAACTTGTCTTTCTCTTTGGTGAGAGAATCTATGAATGCACTTAAGGATGGTATTTTCCAATTTGGAACTGCTTGCTTAGTTGCATATAATGTTGAGAACAATACTGAGTAATCACGACCCAATTTTGAGAGGATGGAAAGAATGATATGCTCTTCTTTCTTCTCAATCCCACATTGCATGAGCTGAAGCACTAGTGATTTGAACTTTGAGATGAAATATTGCATAGTGTCGAAACTTCTTGGACTCAATGAGATCAACTCATTCTCTTATAGATGACCTCTTAGCTCATCGTGCTTTCCAAAGAGGGACTCAAGCTTGGTCCACACATTATTTGGGGTTGATAACCCATCAAGATGAAACATAATTTATCTTGGGATATGCTGAGACAAAGAAAACCATAAGCTTCATCTAATCTATTAAACCACCTAACTTTCTCAAAAACAACATTTGGTTCATTTTTCTACCGCCATGGTGACTCTATAGAGAGCCTTACTTCGAAGTAGGACATCCCTTTTGGCCTTAGATTAGAAATAATTGATTGGATTCATGATAACAGCTTGAATTTGATCTATGCTTTTCTAATGCGCTCCTGGTGAGACAATAACCTACAAAAACACATTGAAAACACACTGGAAGAAAATTTTATATTAGCACACTCAATCTCTACTTCGACATTAAGCACATTCAGGAGTGCCTCACACCTGGAAGATTTCCTTGGCAAAGACAAGGCTATCAAGGTTATTTCCCCTAGGATTTACATGGAAACTCCACAACTTTTGGTGCATCAATGGGTGTACCTAAGATGAACTAGATAACTGGACCGCTCTGATACCATGTGAAAATTCTTTCACAGGTGGATCTCCAGCAACAAAACTAACCTAACAAGTTTTACATAGATCTATAGGAAAATAGAGAAGAAATAATGTGAAAATATACAAGAAGTTTGGAACTCAATTGGAATACTTTCCATGCATCTATTATTCAACATTGTGTATACATTTATAATGCATCTTCATTAGAAAAATTAGTGAGCCTTAAGAGGCATTTGAAATCCACACATGTGCCAGGCTCACTTAGGAAGATTCACATCACTAGACATGAGCATTAGTGCAACTCTGATGAAATGGCTAGTTAAACTGATGGTAGGTGGCAGTTAATTTATGGTAGATGGCCAGGAGGGTGAATTAGTCAGTTAACTGATTGTTTGTAAACCAAAAGGCGCATTAGGGAGTTTGGAGTCTCAAAATAGCTGAGAGAGAATATTAAGAGGGAACATTAGTGCGTTAACTATCAGTGGTTTTCGGTGATGAATTCAAGGAAGGTGCTCAGGATCCCTAAATTCAAGGAAGCCCCTAAAATTTAGGAAACTGACTCAGCATGTCCCAAAAATCATGCATTAGTGGATAATGAGGCTAAAGATGACAAATCAATAACCGATGATAATCATAATGATGAAAACTATGCACTAGGAAGGCAACTAGGGTGTCTATAAGAAAAACAAAAAAAGTTTTATAGCTAATGTCTAGATGGGTAATATATCCCAACAAAAATGCACAAAAAAAAAATTATTTGTGTCTAAAATTTCATCAAAAATAATTGTGTAAGGATAATGTAATTTTTCCCAAAATAACAACCATTGTAATTTTATAGAGTGTTTATATATTTTTGTTTTAACTATGAGACCTATTTTTTTTTCTTTAAATATAATTCATATCTTTCTAAAGAAAATAATAAAAACATATAAATTATAGATTCAAAGTTAATTTTATATATATATATATATATATATATATATATTTTAAAAATAATAATAAAAGTATATCAATGAAAATTTAAAGTTAATTGTTTAAATATATTGAAATAATTTTTTTTTTCATAAAATATTTAATGTTAAAGTGTTAGTAGTCAAAAAAAAATATATATATATATATATACCACTTAGGGATAGAATTTATTATAAAAGTTTTCAATAAACTTTATTAATATAAAATAATATTTGTTATAGGAGTTTTGATTCATTGTTTTATTATATTTTACAAAACTATTTTTTTTTAAAAATATTTTTCTCTCATTTTCCATTATATATATATATATATATATATATATATATTAAAAAGAATAATAAAAGTATATCAATGAAAATTTAAAGTTAATTGTTTAAATATATTGAAATATATATTTTTTTCATAAAATCTTTAATGTTAAAGTGTTAGTAGTCAACTATATATATATATATGAATGTATACCAATTAGGGATAGAATTTTTTATAAAAGTTTTCAATAAACTTTATTAATATAAAATAATATTTGTTATAGAAGTTTTGATTCATTGTTTTATTATATTTTACAAAACTATTTTTATTTTTAAATATTTTTCTCTCATTTTTCACAAAGTGTTTAAAGTTAATGTAATTTTAAAGATATGTAATGAAATCATAAAAAATTATGAGTAGAATTTATTATAAAAGTTTTCAATAAACTTTATCCACGCTGATGAGATGGGACGATACTGGGACGTCTCAAAATAGAGCCATACAGGGCCTCATCTTGATCTCCACAAACCATGGCTTACCTAAAAAAGTTTTCAATAAACTATTATAATATAATAAAAAATGTTAAAAGAATTTTGGTTAATTGTTTTGTTATTTGAAAAAAAAAAATTTGTAATTTTTTTAATTAATATAATTTTATAGAGAACCGGGATTATTTAAACATTTTTGATTCATTATTAAATTTTATTTTAGTTTTTAGGGGAAAAAATATCTTTCTATGTTTCAAGGAATCAAGAAAATATTGAAATACAATCATTACAATAGGGTTTAACAAGAGCATCATGTCACTTACAAAAATTGAGGTAGAGAGAGCAACAATTTTTCCTCCCAAACTATAACCAATAAACAATTCACTATCAAATTATTTTTAGGGAACATCATATTTTTAGGGAACATCATATTTCAAAAAAATTTCACAGAAGCTTTGACAAATCATTTTGATATGTCATATACAATTATCTTATTTTTTGTTTACACTTTGTGGTTTCCAAATTACTATTGCATTTCCATTATTTTATAGAATGCTATTTTTACTTAACCAACTATTCTTCAATTTTATGCCGCTAGACAAATAAAATGAAATCCCATTGATTTTATTTTAGGATGTACTTGGTCAATTATTTTGGGCAGGGATCTACGCAAAGCTGAAATATTAATAAGAATAGTTGTGTTTCAAAGATTCCAATTAATAAGAATAGTTGTTGTACTTCTAGAATTTACTAACACGTTTTATCCATTTACTATGTTTGTGTTTCAAAGATTCCAATCATTTTCATTGTGTACTTTTATAACACTTTTCAAAATGAATAGCCTAGTTGTTGAAATATGATATAATTACAATTATATTGTTATATAATATATTTTCAAAATGAATAAGTTTAGTGGTTGAAATATAATATAATTATAATTTATTGTTATATTTTTTTAAAACAAAAATATTAAAATATAAAATAGCTCGATAATTATTACAAAAGGAATACAAAAAATCATCAACAATATACCAAAAAGATCAGATCACGGGTAGCTTTCACATTATATTTCACATTATACTCAATGGACACATGTTAAAAATAGAACTTTGTTAAAAGAATTATTGCCTAGGGTATTTGTACATTTTCCATGGTTTATTTTTAATTTGAATGCAGCAAATTCATTTGTTTTTAACATTACTCCAACACCACACCTCATCCCTAGATCCTATGAAGCATAAAAAATAATCACATGCAAATTGTCAATAAAATAAGGATGAGGAACCCTATCCCCAATTTACCTATTTCTAAATTTATTTTCCCATATACACTTGAATTTTTTGTATAAATCTTCATTACAGATATGGGATTTCCATCGTATAAAACTGAATTCATGACTTTCCAAATCTCTCAACATAGATAGCAAGGAAGCTCTTTTTAACAAAAATCTTTTAACAACCAATTCTTAAAACAAAGATCCAAAGATTGATGATTCTAATTTTGAGAAATATTGAAGATAACTTGTATTTCTTTCCTTTAATTTATTGTTATATATAAAAACAACATACATAGCAAGGAAGCCTTTTTTTTAATAGCAAAAATCCTTCAACAACCAATTCTTAAAACAAAGATCCAAAGATTGATAATTCCAATTTTTTAAAATAACTTGTATTTCTTTTTTTAATTTATTGTTATATATAAAAACATTTGAGATGTTAAATCTATTTTTATAATAAAAATAAAAATAAAATAATACAAAATTAAAATTTGTTTAAACAAATTTAAATAATACAAAATTAAAATTTGTTTAAACAAATTTAAATAATACAAAATTAAAATTTGTTTAAACAAATTTAAATAATACAAAATTAAAATTTGTTTAAACAAATTTAAATAATACAAAATTAAAATTTATTTAAACATTTATGGAAAGATTCTTTAAAAAAAGGAAAACGTTAAGATAACTCTTGTAAACCCAATTTGGCATTACTCAATGATTTATAAATGCAAATATTGACTAGATTTGACACTACTCAATGATAGTTTTTATAAATGCAAACATTGATTGGATGAGAGGATGGGTAGGGTAGGTGTTGGAAGGAGAGTTGGGACAGGTGGAAAAAGGACCTTAGCAGAGGTTTTGTTCGTCTGGGACAAGCAGAGGATAAGTTACAGTGGAAAGGGATGAAGGCGGGCAGAATTTTTACTGTTAAGGAGGCTTATAGTACGCTGTGGAAGAGTGCAAATCATGAGACTCCTTGATGGGGTTTAAAAATCTAGAAGACAAAGGCGCCTTACAGGTGCAAAATTATGATTTGTTTAATATTGAAGGGCAGGGTTTTAACTTGGGATATGCTTAAAAGAAGAAATCAGGCAGGGCCCAGGAGATGTTGTCTATGTAGGCAGGGGGACGAGGACACTAAACATATCTTTATGAATTGAAAAGTCATACATGAGGTCTGGAAAGAGCTCGGGAATAAGCTTGGTCAGGTTTTTACGGGGGAGGGAGAAGCTTTCAATGCTTTTTTGAATTCATGGTACGCAGACCCAGATATGGATTTGTTACGCTGCTTACCGTCTTTGGTGGTCTGGGGAGCCAGGAACTTGTCAATCTTTGAAGACCGTAATATCCCTTATTTCGTAGTGGTCTCACAGATTCTCTCGGTTTATAGTAATTTCCTGGGCACTATGGGAGTTAAAAAAAATAGAGTAATGAAAGAACTGACCCATAAGGAGGATGACAATGTCAGATTTTTTGATGGAGCTTGTGTAGAGTCAATATGTGGAATGGGAATGGTGCTGCATATAGAGGGACTGGAGATAAAGCTACAAGCTAATGGGGGGAAGGGCACCAACAATCAGGCTGATGGGCTGGCCTTAAGGCTATTACTACAGAAGGAAAAATACCTCTCGCTGGAAAGGCTCAGAGTATATGGCGACTCATAAATATGGATTAATC
This sequence comes from Larix kaempferi, assembly GCA_027924585.1. Taxonomy (NCBI): domain Eukaryota; kingdom Viridiplantae; phylum Streptophyta; class Pinopsida; order Pinales; family Pinaceae; genus Larix; species Larix kaempferi. The sequence goes on along the minus strand of BSBM01000445.1, from coordinate 32,505,406 downwards.
GAATGAACAACTTGACAACTTTCAACAATCATAAGCTCCAAAAAATGGGAATTTGTATGGACAGGCTGGTGGCACAATTCTCCTTGGTGGAGTTTATCCATATTTATCGAGAACATAATGAGGAGGCTGACAGCCTTTTTAGAGCAGGTATAAAGGAAGAGGAAGACAAGTGCAAAATTATGATTATGAGAGATGCTACAGAAGAGATAAGTTGGGAAAGACTGGAGAGATAAAACAACTACTTTGGTTTTAAAAAATTTTGAACAGTTCTTTTGATTAGTTTTTTCTTTTGAAGACAGTAATTTGTTTTAATTTTTGAAATAGTTGTGACAAGTTTTTGAAGACAGTTATAGAAATGACATATAACAATGTTTATATCGTACACAAAGCACCTCTGGATTGTATTCGATGCTCTTAAAAAGATCAATGAATATGTTTTTTCTATGGAAAAAAAAGGTTTATTTAAACATTTATGGAAAGATTCTTTAAAAAAAGGAAAACGTTAAAGATAACTCTTGTAAACCCAATTTCACATTACTCAATGATTTATAAATGCAAATATCGACTAGATTTGACACTACTCAATGATAGTTTTTATAAATGCAAACATTGACTAGATGAGAGGATGGGTAGGTTTAGATAACAATAAAATTGTATTTATATTATATTTTAACAATTAGATTTGTTAATTTTGAAAAAGTGTCATATAATAACAAAATTGTAATTATATTATATTTCAACAATTATATTTGTTCATTTAAAAAGTGTTATAAAAGTATACAAATGGAAATGATTGGAATTTTTGGAACAAAAGCATCATAAAAGTACAAAAATGAAAATAATTGGAATTTTTGAAACAAAAACATAGTAAATGAGGATATGAAAGGGGTATGTAGTAGAAATAGTGTATATCTATAAAAATATCATTTTTTAATGGGAAAATGTATTGGGAGGGAGATTCAACAAAAAGATTTTGGTAAATAGTTATCCATATCTAGTAAAATTATGAGCATTTTTTAATATCCCGTGAATGCACTTGTTATGGCATAGTTTCATTAAGTGAAGGCAGAGTGACCTAGAAGCACCACACATGACCTCCCAAGGATATCATTGACAACTAAGAAAGGGAGAACACCTTTAGGAGATTTTGAGCATTATATATGGGTCTTAGAGCCTGAAAATGGTAAGGTATGAATCATAATCCTTAGCCACTAAATAAATATTCTACAAAAAAGGGGTAAACATGATGCCTTAAATGATAGGGATTTGTAAAATTTATTTTTTCTTATGGTTTGTTTGGTCATTCCAAATTTGAAATAAACTATTATAAGAAAAGAATATTAAAAATAATGGGTACCTATGCATGGATAAATGGTACTTGATGCATGAATAACTAGTAGCGGATGCATGTATAACGACAATTCATACAATGCTTAACTTGTGACCTATCTATGTTCATCGGCCACAAGTTAATTGATTGCGCTAGTTACACTACTATGACACCAATTGTGCTTAGCTTGCTTATCCTTCTTGTGCTACCAGCTTACAAAAATGAAATTGGGTGTTCCATGTTAAGAGGCAAAGTGAAGAAAGGGTGCTCAAGAGGACTGTATGGGCAATGGTAACCTTTCTATGCTCACACTAAAGGATACTATAAGAGATGGATAGACCCGAGGAGCTGTGTTGCAGAAAAGGGGTATCATCCTTGTGTAGTGTGAGTGGGTATTGTGGGGCCATGCTAGCGTGCAGTCAAGTGAGTCACCTATGGAGTTCCTGGAGGGAACCACTAGTTTGCATAAAAGAAGGAGCCACATAATCATATTATGTTGTTCTTATTGCCTGATAAACCCAGTCGGTGTACTAGCTTGGCAATGGTTGTTGTATGCCTGATAAACCCAGTCGGTGTACTGGCTTGACATGTTGTTAAATGGATGCCTGACAAACCCAGTCGGTGTACTGGCTTGGCATTTGTTATTTGCATGTTGTGGAGGTATTGGTGAAGGGTGTTATTTCCTGACAAACCTAATCGGAGAACTAGCTTGGAAATGGTTGTTGTATGTTTGATAGACCTAGTCGACGTACTGGCTTAGCATACTGATTTTTGAAATGCCTTATAAACCCAGTCAGCGTACTGGCTTAGCATACTGCTTTTTGAAATGCTTGATAAACCTAGTCGGCGTACTGGCTTAGCATACTGATTTTAGGGATGCCTGATAAACCCAGTCGGCATACTGGCTTGGCATTGCCTATTCGGATGATGTTGTGGAGCAACATGTGTGCTGGTCAAGAATCCACCCCATAGGTGATCCAAGGCTTGTAAAACAGAGAAGGAAACCTATGGAGTAGCAAGGAAAATGCACAATATAGATAAGTATTCATTTTCATTTATTTCTTGTTGGAATAATGACGATTTCAGGTATAAGTCTTATGACAACCAAGCTAATAAACTGTTGTTTCTTTGTTGGAAACCTTGGCCATTGCAGGAAGTAAGGACCCTCAAAAAGCCACAAATGCTTGGTAAGCCAGAGAGTAACTGGTTGTGCACTATAAATTCTTGATAAAACCAAAGAGTAATTGGTTGTGCACTATAAAATTCTTGGTAAATCTAGAGAGTAACTGATGCTCGATAAATTCATAGAATAATTGGTGGGAACATTAACCACTTGATGTTGTGGAGCAACGGCGTACTGGACAAACATTCCTTGATAAAACCCAGTCGACGTACTGGCCTAGCATTGCCTATTTGAATGGTTGTGGAGTAGCTTGCGTGCTGGCCCAACATTTGTTATTGTATCCACGAGAAATCCAATGCTTGTAAAGCAAAGAAGAAGCCCATGGAATAAAGTGAAGACATCCAATACAGATAAGTATTTGGTTATCTTGCAGCTTTTTGCTTATTTATTACGAATACACGTGTGTATATGATTTGATTATGATTTCTTAACTTCTTATCTAGAGATAAACCCTATGAAAATACACTAAACATGTGAATTGATTCAATGTTTGAGTGTAGGTATTGCTGGAAGAAAGGACTATGAAAGCATCTGGAGGATGCATGTGGACATGTGACCGTCCTAAAGAGAGCTTAGTATGAGCAGTAATGAAAGATGGTGCTAGTGGAAATGTGTAGGTCCTAGCAACCAAAGGTTCTGTAAGCAACAGTGGGGAAGGGTTCCCTAGTTGAAAATCCTCAAACAGACCTTAGACAATATGTGTCATAGCCAAGAAAGGGCAAGTCAAGCATTCACATTGAAGTGAAAGGGGCTAAGGAGCATAGAACCACAAGTGATGGTGTGGCTCTGGATTGGAACAAGACTAAGAGGGGGAAACTCTTACTCTTCTCTTTCCCTTTTGACTGATGCATCTTAAAAACAAAGGATTGTTGAGTGCATGTCATAGCTGAAAATAGATTGTGCTTAATTGCTTGAAATTAATTTTATGCTAAAATAGTTATTTTCCTGTGAAAGGATGAACATGAATGAGTTCATGTGTATGTGGGAAAGCATGAAATGTGTGGAAATCTCATGAGTAAAGCATGGACGTTCCAAGTCAATGGAGAAAATAATTGACTAATTTTGATATTGTGTTATGCTTGTCCTAACAGGAATTGCCATGATGAGTCTCACAGGTGAGACATTGAAAGCCATCGAGTGTAGCTAGTAATAGCCAAGTGTTGCTAGTGAGAAAAGCAAGAGTCAGTTGTGCACATTGATCATGGAAGTAGGCCAAAAGCTATTTGATTTGGTTGAAAATCTTCCTCAAATAGTTGCCAGGACAACAAGGAAGATGGCAGCCATGAAGTTCTAGACTTGTAGATCAGTTGGAAGGTGAATAAAAGGAAGGGATTGCTGTGGAGCGATGCCCACCTACAGAGCTGGAAAATCAAAGCTAGCAAGAGTAGCTTGTGGAAGCCAAAGGACTTGACCCTGAAAGTTCAAAGTAAAGAGATGAAACGCAGGACAGACCTGCCAGCAGTTGTGAATTTTTAGGCATGTGTAGAGTGGGTATATATTTCGAAGTGTTGGAACACCGAGGACAGTGTTATTCCAAGGGGAGGGGTATGTCACATCCTCATTTTGACCCTATAGCATTAAAATGTAAATGATGTAATATCGTTATAAAATCATGGTGAGGTGCTCAAGGGAAAGGCCCTGCCATTGATTTATTGGTGCATATGGTTTGCATGCTAGCCAGGCACATTGGAATTTCAACACCATGTAAATATGCATTTTAATAAAATACCCACAACTAGCTACGCAATGCAACAAAGAGATGGGGGCATGATTTTAAAAGGAACTGGGAGGGAAAACATTCAAACCCTTGGATCCAATCTAGTCAAGCCAAGTGTCAATGAGAGAACCCATCAAACCCTCAACTACCCATGTTGACTTTTGTACCCAATCATTTAATTCTTCCAAGAGTTGGTTGAGGTAGTTAATGTCTTGGGGAATGGGAGGTATGGCTATCCAAATTCGAGTATGGGCAAGCCACCCTGCATGGAAAAACATGTTTGGCTTCTTGGGAAAGAAAAGAGCCATGAATTGCTCCCCAAGCCATTACCCATCAAATAGTCTTCCTCCCTCACGAGTTTTGGAGCCACCTGGGCATTTTCCTCCATGGTTTTTTTGTGTTTCCTTCTTTCTCAGCTGAGAGAAGGGTGTTTTTGTGTTATATACCAGTTGGGAAGAAAGAGGAAATCGATTTGGGGTGAATAGAGGCTGTTTGGACCACTGAATGATGATATATCTATGGGAGAAATCATTTTCTTCCCTATGGTCGAATTTCCTTCTCCCAATCCGTTTTTGGGGTGCCCACGATTTGGGGAAAACCTATGGCCGTATTATTTGTAAATCGCATTGTTTAAAATATGTATCCATGCCCCATGTTTGTGCTTGCTTTGTGAGAGAAGAGTATGTTAGGTATGGGTTATGGGTATCCATTGCTTTGGCTTGAGCTTGAGTGCAAGCATCCAAGGTTCAAATGTAGCCTAATAAACCTAGCTGTGGACTAGCTTAGTTGAGATGAAATGATTAATTGGCTGTGTGTGAGATTAAATGTCCCCTTTCCTTGTAGAAATTATGCCCAGCTTGGGGGTGGTCTCTGAGTGCTGAAATAATACAGGCTGGGTAGAGACCTATGGTTGGGTGGAACGTTGCATGGACATAGCTAGTTGTTTGGGGACAACATTACATCAAGTATTTTCTTATGTGTAATTACTTCTATAAATGTATTAATTTGTTGACTGTGTTAAATTGAATGACAATCATGTAATGTGTGTGGATGATTTGTTTTCTCCGCTATGCATATTCAATTGAGTTGCATCTGCACACAATGGTTTTTAAATGTATGAATCTAATGAATGGGCCAAGTTTATGTGAAAGCCCACAGATTGGCATCATGTTCCCTTCCTTTCCTTGGAAAGATGGGAGGGTATGTGACAGAATAGCCCACCTATTACTATATACATAGTCGTGGGTACCCCTATAGGTTAAATGTTTTCCTGCTAGGGTTTGATTTTTAAGGTTGTGCCTTGGAATTTTGTGAATTTATTGCTCTTCAAAAGACATATACAGTCACTGTACTGCATGTGTTCAAGTTTCACTTCTTCTTTAGCCTCCTTATTGATTTTGAAGCTTGTTAGGGTTTGTATTTGAGTCTTTCAAGTTTGAGTGATTGGTTTGTGGATGATTTGGTTGAACTTTATTGGTTTTTTGTTTGTTTGAGTGTTATTTGTGACCTTGAATAAGTTCCTTGTGGATACTTTTTCTTGCCTTTCAATTCCTTTACTCAAAGTGTGTTATACCAAAGTTAGCTAATTCAAATTTATGTTTGGATTGACTCGTCAAACTTGTTGTTTTCGGAATTCTGAGAGGGTTAGAGTTCTTTTCTTGTAGGCTGATGGGCCCTCAAAATTGCTGATTTTCATGACTATATTATACTATCTCGGCAACACAGTTTACCATAATTTGATACATTCACCATTCAAAAGATTGTCTTCACTTTAATCTATCAATTAAAAACAATAAAGTTAAAAGACATTTAATTTATTAATTTGTGGTGTATTATTCATGGTGATTGTGGAATTCTTGACCTTGGGCTTGCATTCCGACACTTATTCGGTACCGAGTTATGTTGCCCCCCAATCAATTCCCCTTAGCTTTTACTAAATCAAGGGGGCCCCATGTAAATTTTGTAAATACTTTCTTTTGCTTTTCTTTTATTTTAACTTGCTTGATTTGGTAGGTTATGACATGGTTTTCTTCCTCTTTGGGTCTCTTGTTCTTTGGATTGGTTTTCATGTCATGAGGATTGGATGATTTGGATGTCCTTGGTTGTTTGATTCTTTAGTCTTCCTGGATTGCTCTTCAATTGCGTGCTTTTGATCGATTTGAAGTAAAGTTGCATGGCATTATTTTCTCTACCTTTTAGATAGATGAACTCTCATTCTTAATTTTTGGTATATCTATAGTTTATTAAAATCATTACACATATAAAAATATCAAGTTTTATAATATTTTTTAATTTTTCTATTTCCATATATAATTATCTTGATAAATCTTTCAAATTTATCAAATCATATAATCTAAACCTAAAGACAATATCAAAACTAACTATTATGATTGTCAAAACTTTATTCAATATACCTTCGAGACAATATTAATAATTTGCTTTGATATGGTAACATAAGAAACATCTTTAATGTTAAAGGTTCATAAGAGCTCATCATCACACTTTTATTATTATTTATTTGAAAGGTGATAAACCAAAATTTGTTCCCATCAATATGACTAAGAATTAAAAGTGATATTTTTGGAAACTTTAATAAATTTTGTTTTATTATTATACATCAAATTGCAATAAAAATATTTATTATTATAAAACAAAGTTATATATTTTTAAGAGAACTTAAAAATATAAGTGTTTATTTTTATTCAAATCATTTTTTATAAGTTATTTTTATTATTATTAGTTTCCTAAGGTGCATACTCATTATAGTGCATAGCATCTTGGATCCACTTTTATTATTTTATTCAAAAGATGCACTTCAAGCCCAGAATTGTATTTATTTTCATATGGTTAACTAAATTCTTTCTTGTGTGCAGGAATATTAATACTTAATCTTAGATTCTAATTGGAATTTTGTGCTCAGGTACGAGATTTTCAGAGCTCAATCAACCTGTGGAAATAGAAACTCAGAAATCAATGGTTTAGTTGAACAGCTCATAAAGGAATTGATTGACATAGTTGTTGTTTAGGAAAGAATCTTGTACCAAGGGTCTATATAAAGAGAACGATTATAATTCCAAGTGGGGGAGATTGGAGTCTGTAAATCAAGTTTATCATCCTGTAACTCAGTTTCTTTCAAATATGGAGATATCACAGGCTTGACCACCTATAGATCGTATTTTTGTTTTATTTTCAACATTGATTTTGGTTCTTGATTTGATAGTGCAAGAATGAATTTGTAGTTATATATATTTTTTCCGTTCATCGGTAGATTTTGATTTCTGATTTGAGTGCAGGTTAAATAGATTACTTATTCTTCTTGTTTTCATCATAGATATTATAGAATTTAATTTTAAAAAAATATTTCTATGATTTCCTGCTCGGAAGACTTCTCCTTCACTGCAATTAAATTCCTGGCAAAGTTGTTTACTACTGAATATCTCATTCCAGTTATGTTCTCTCATGTATAAATGCGTTGATTCAAATAACTCTGTGCGTTGACAATTCACTGCGTTGATGACATATGTTCTGTGCATTGGCTATCAAACTATACGCTCAAATTTTAAACGTAAAGTTTCTTGTGCGTTGGCTATCAACCTTTTTTTTTCCGGAAAAAAAATAATATTCATTCATCATAAAGAGTTTAGAATACATTCCTCGGGTACTGCAACAGCACTATATAAAGATTCTATTGACTACTACTACTGAAACTTTTCAGCCATAATAAACTTTTACAAAAGACTATGAGAAGTCTGCTTATACTATGTCTGCTTCTTGTTTTCTGCTATTGATCTAACAACCATTTTTTTTTAAACTTCACAAAAAGACTTTGGTAACTCTACTAAAAGTATAACCATTTCTTAATACAGTTAGTACAAAAAAGAGTCCAGGCTGCTGTTCCTTTCCTCCAAAGTATCTTGATTGTTTGATGTAATTTTGCACATACCTGCTCCTTCAAGAAGACCTGCTTTAGAGAGTCCATCAGCCCTGTCGTTCTGTTCTCTGAATATGTGTACAAAGTCCACCTTCCTAAACTTTCGTGCCAATATATCAACCCGAAGGCCAAGGTTTTGCAGATGTGATTTTGAAAATTGATTTCCTTATTCATTCTTTTTATCCACAATTCGGAATCCCCATAAACTCTAAGATCTACCACTGAATGAGCTTCCGCCAACTTCAGGAGTAATAAAAGGGCAAGTCCTTCTGCTCGATTATTTGTGCCTTCTCCTCCATTGGCCTGAAAAGACACTTCTTTACCTTGATGGGATATATGTCCTCCCATACCACGTCCATTGTTCGCACAAGCTCCATCAAAAAAACCTATTGAATCTCCTTCTCCATGGTTCATCAATTTCATAACTCTAACCTTAGCTTTCTGATCCTGACCCTTGAAGAATTTAAAAGTAGAAAGAATTTGAGAAGTAACTACGAAGCTAGGGATTAGCTTATCTTCAAATATTGCAATATTTCTAGCCACCCATACCTGCCATATCACCAAAAAGAGAATACATCTCATATTTTTTATCTTCTTTTCCCTAAACCAGAATTTCAACAAACCTTCAATACTGTCTACTTCCTTCAACTTCCCCAACTAAAGCTTTTCCATTACCTCTGTCCAAACCTGTCTAATAAATGGGCATATAAGAAACAAATGCTCAGCATCTTCGTCTTCATTCCTACAAAGGCTACAATGTCCTGGACCTGCCAGATTCCTTCTTTTCAGTTTGTCCCAAGTTACCACTTTGCCTTGAATTAACAACCAAACCAAGATCTTACTTTTATGTGGAGCTAATGATTTCCATACAGAGAGCCCCACCACGGTTTTTCCACTATTCTATGGTTAATAAGTGCTTCATACGCTGCTCTTACTGTAAAATTTCCCCCTTCGTCTATGCCCTGCTAGCGTAGAACATCCGATTCCTCCCTCAATCTGATGAAACCTTTCCTCATTTCTTCTGTCCATTCAGTCCAAATTTCCACCCATCCAGCCGGAATCATCAATGTCTCTGCTGATAGCCAATGCTGAGTGATTCCATGAATTTGAACAGCAACATCGTCCAGAACCATATATCCATTCGGCTGTAACCATAATATAAGCTCCTTTGGGAAAGCATAAATTTTCTTGACTCCTCGTTAGAACTCGCTTCCAATCTTGGCTAGTTTCCCATTTCCCACCTCCCAAACCAATCTCTCCTCCACTATCGGCAAAGCTGCTATTATTGATTTCCAAAACAGTGAACCTCCTCGGCTGTTCTTCACTGAGTTTCTTAACCAATTTATAATTGATTCATTCCCTAGATATTTATAACGGAGTAATGATTGCCATTTTCCCGTGTTAGAAATAAACAGCCAAGTCGATTTTGAAGCCAAAGCCTTCCTAAAATAGAATAGATCCTTAAAACCCCATCCACTTGCATCCTTCGGTTTAGAGACCGACTCCCAAGAAGCCCAATGAATACTTCTGTCCTCCTTACATTTCCAGAGAAATTTGAAGAAAAGCTTTTGAAGAGTATGAAGAGTACCTTGAGGTAACTTGGCATTTATCATCCAGTACACAGGAAGCGCACTTAGCACACTTTTGATCAATACAGCTTTCCCTCCCCTTGAGAGATACCTGTTACACCAAAACTGTATTCTCCTTTCCACTTTCGACACCAGCCATTGCCAATCTTTTAGAACATAACAGTTAGGTTTAAGATGAAAACCCAAATACTTAAATCCCCCAGAGAGTGGACAAATCTCCATTGGCATAATCTCTATAAAGGTAAGCACTACTTCAGGTTCCAACTCATTTATATAACAGGTTGATTTATCCAGATTGGCCTCCATACCCGTAGCCTTACTAAACAGCCAAAACATGTTTTTTACTACTCGAGCCTCACCTACAGAGTTCCCCAAGAACAATAAAGTATCGTCTACAAAAAAGACATGGGTGATCCGAGTAGCTCCGAAACAAAGACCTTCAAACTCATTATTTTCCACTGCCTCAGATATCAATCTACTTAGACCATCCATAACAAGAAGAAACAGGTAAGGTGATAACGGACATCGTTGATGAAGTCCCCGGGCTGGCTTGAAGAATCTCGAAGTAGAACCATTTATAAGATTAACAAAACTAACAGAAGTCAAGCAAGACCAAATCCAATTAACCAAAGGAATACCAAAACCAGTCTGAATTAAGACTAATCGGAGATAATTCCAACAGGTGCGATCATATGCTTTTGACAGATCCACTTTTAGAATCTTCGTCGGAATCTTACCGGTCTTAATAGAGTGAATACATTCCTAGGCACATCCAATATCCTCATGAATACTCCTGCCAAGTAAAAATCCATATTGTTCCTGAGATATATGTCTGGCCAGTATCGGTTTGATCCTCTTTGCTATCAACTTCGATATTAATTTATAAAAGGCATTACACAAGGATATTTGACGGAAATCCGCAAAGGATTTAAGCTCATCAACCTTTGGGATCAGTACTATAAAAGTAGAGTTAATGCTTGCTTTTAGAAACCCCGAAGTCCTATTCTTTTCCACCACTCGCATCATATCATTTTTTAACAGATCAAAGAAAAACAAGTAAAACTCCGTTGTCCATCCATCGGGCCCAGGGCTCTTTTATTTTTTCAATTTGGATAAAGAGGATTTGAGTTCATTCACAGTCACTGGAGCATTCAAGGCTTCGAGATCATCCTCTTCAACCCATTGTTCAAATTTCATCACCGTTTCCACCATTTCCAGGAAATTATTTCCAATCGGATCTTGATAAAAAGAGGAGAAGAAATCTACTCCCCTTGCTACCAATTGTTCAAATCCCTCCAATTGCTCCCCACTGCCATCCTGTAATGTCCATATTGTGTTTACCCGTTTCCTATGATTAACCATCTTATGGAAAAAGGCCGAGTTCTCATCCCCCAGAGATAACCAGACCGCTCTGCTTTTCATTCTAAGATCCACTTCCTGCTCCAAAAGGATAGCATTTTGCCTGGATTCCATACTAGCCAGCTCACTAAGAGAATCCTCTCTCAAAACCCCTCCCTGATCCGAATATAATGACTTGATTCCTTCCTCCGTCTTCTTCAAACGTTCCTCCAACGAAAGCTTCATGTTACGGGCCCAAATATCTGTATTAGCCTTAAGTTTCTGTAAATTGATGACGAACTGATATTCACAAGTTACTTGAGAGTGCTTGTCATAGGTTCTCCATTAAGAATTTACCATGTTTACAAACTCTGAATTCTGTAGCCAGAACGAGTTAAAATTAAAGGGTGAGCCAGGTTTTATCCCACCTTTATCCAAATTGCAGATAATCGGAAGATGGTCTGAACAACCTCCGCGAAGCCTCCATGATTTCAACCTATCAACCCTTCCAATCAATGAGCTAGAACAGAGAAAATGGTATAGTCTTTTAGAGATTGCTGCAGGTCTGGCTCCACGATTAAACCAAGTTGGAACTTTCTCCATCGGTTCAATATCAAAAGTATCCCCCTTTACCAAAAGATTCTGGAACAACCCCTGTGTAGGATCCATTCTAGCTCCCGGCCCCCAAAATTCCCATCTATGCAGCATGAAATTCAAGTCTCCCGTGATCAAAAAGGGTAGCTCCATTAGAAAGGAATCCTTGAAGAAAATTTTCCAAAAGGGGATTTTCCCGTTATACGGGCCATACATATTGTACATATTAAAATCCAACCCTAATGCCTAGCTACGGAAGGTCGTGGCCAATCCAAAACGAAAACCGAAACAGTTTATCAACCTATGTGATCAGATTCAAACATCAGTTGTCAAAAGTATTAAGTTGGAATATGGAAGTCTTAGTTTAATGTATATATTTTGTTCATTATATATATATGTGTGTGTGTGTGTGTGTGCGTGTGTGTTATGTTTTAAATAATTTGTAGGTTGTAAATATATATGTGTATAATTTGTAATTTGTTTAAGTAGATTTATATACAAAGATGATTTGTAAGCATTCATATTTTGTATATTTTGTAAATATATTGGGTAATTTAAGAATGTTTGTAGTTTAATATATTTGTTGATTTGTGAATATTTAAATTTTGTAGTTTATTTTATGTATTTTGAGTCTTGAGTTGGGAGGAAATGATTCCAAGAATAGATACATTTAGCATAGAATTTTCTTTAGATAATTTTAATTTAGTTCATTTTTCCTTTGTTTTGTTGGGTATGCGTTATATTCTCTGCATGTATGTGAACGGGAGAGTGCGCTTGTCAGCGGCGCAGGTGACCATCCCTTTGGCACCTTCTAAAAATACCTTCGATCACATGCAATTTTTGGGGATTATTCTAAAAATATGTAATTTAATCTCAGTTAAGAGATTGGGGTCTATTGACTAATCCAGGTTAACGGATTAGGGTTTTGGATGTTGCAGAATACCTATATTGTATTGTGAGTGATTCATAATGTGATGATGAGAACAATAGGAATGGTGGCTCCAAGGTTTGTTGGCTTTCCCGGTTAAGGGTTTCCAGGGTAAATCTCTGTGTAGTATGTGTGAATGTTGTGGTGTAATCTTTGTTTTGATTAAAAGAATCTGTATGCTTTGCTTCTCTACACAGGTTTAAAACTTACATGTTTCATTTATTCTTTTTAGCCTAGTTTTAGTTTATGCAACATAGATTATTGCACTAGTTTGCTATTTTTGTTACTATTTTTGATTTTTCGTTTGTACTAATTAGCGCACTTTAGTTTCTCACATATTAAATTTTCCAATAGCTTTAAACCACCAACGGATAGGTTAATGACCTAACTCATGAGGTATGGTCACTCCATGATGAGTTTCTTCCCTAGGTATTGAGCTATCCCAATTTACTGAATCTTGTTAGTATGTTGTTGCCATTAGATTAGACTAGGCTAGATTAGGCTTGAATCCTACACATACAGTGCCAGCACCTGTAAGCTTACGAGCCTCAGGTTGACAATTTAACTATCGAATTGATTAGCATATATTTTACTCGACTTAAGCTTAGATGTAGAATCTTATGCACTTAGTTCCTCTTTGAGTGTTTTATGCTTGTTTATAGTTAGTTTTTCTTTTCATGTTTAAATGAAAAATTAAAAAATTAGTAGTGTCCTTAGCAAGAATTATAGTAGTTTCATTTTGTATGATTTTATTTTTTTAAAAGAAAAACAGAATTTTTACTTCATTAGGTTTGCATTACCTGTACCTTCATTTCGAAATGAAAAAATAAAATAAAAGCAAAATAAGTGAAAGCATCATTGTACACTTTCATTATACACTTATCATGTTTTCTTTACATTTTAGTTGTAACACCGCTATGCACACAACCACTACCTTCTGACTATATAACAGCCTTGAAAATAACCATTAACTTAAAATCAATTAGTAACTTTTCTTTTTAGGTTCTATCACCAATTAGTTCATGTTAGTGCTCTGGATTAGGGTGTCTTAAACTATCCAAAGCAGTTAAATTCAAACATAGTGGCCAATATTCAGGTAAATCCACCTTTGTAGAAGGTGAACCGAGAAGCTCCACTTACAACAGATTCAAGCACGCGGTTGTGCAAGATTGAGTAGAAGAGATAACCCTCTGATATTCAATTGAGCATATACTAGGATTGGTGCATGTACGAGGATTCATTAGTACCGTTGGTGCTTCTGAGTTTCGGGCTTTCTTACCCTACCCATGTGCATCGATTCAACTTGCGACTGTCCCCTCGGACCCTCTCTATAAACTCACTTGAGGCTTTGAAGAAATCCCTCTTATCATCCCCCTTGTTGAGTCCGCTAGATTACGCTCGATACTTTATCCTATATCTGGTTGCATCCGATTCTAGAGTTGGCATATTTCTAGTTCAGGAGGATGATCAAGTTAAAGAGCACGTCATATATTCCCTCAATTGTGCTTTGGTGAGACCTGACCTTAAGTATTCCCATGTTGAGAAGTTGGCACTTGCAGTTGTGCACACAGTTCAGAGGCTCTGCCATTGCATATTGTAGTGAACCACTACGATAATTGTAGACATCAATCCATTTTATTACATTTCAACCCGACACATTATCGGGGGAAAATTTAATAAATGGATTGTTATCCATCAAGATTTTGATCTCACTTTTCAGTCTGCTAAATCTAAAAATTCCTTAGTGTTTGCTGAGCTCATTTTCGAGTTCCCTATTGATGAGGTTTTTAACCTGGAAGAGGATTCATTTCCCGATGAACACATCCTCCTCATTTCTACCTCTGATAATTTGTATGGGGATATTTTGATTTATCTCTAGACTTTGAAATGTCCACCATCTTTTTCAAGAGAAGAGCAACGAAAACTTCGAAATAACGCTGAGAATTACCTCATAGTTTCTAATAATTTGTATAGACGAGGGGTTGATTCCATATTGAATCCTTGCATAACTCTTGAAGAGGTTGAGTTCGTTCTGAATGATTCCCACTATGGAGCATGTGGGGGTCATCTTTCTGGGTTGGCAACAACCTAGAAAATACTACGTGATGGTTATTTTTGTCCCACCATCTTCGAGGATTGTGTGGAAGCCATTAAGCGACGTCATCCATGTCATCTCTTCACTAAAAATATGCGGGAACATCCTGCTCCCTTATTCCCCCTCATCGTAGTAGGCCCCTTCACTAAGTGGGGGATTTATTACATGACATGCAACCCAGTTTTTGTTGGGGGGAACTAGTACATTATTGTCATTGTGGACTACTTTACTAAGTGGGCAAAGGAAATTCCTACTGTGAAGGAAGACAATGAAACTAAAACCTATTTTGTATTCAATCATATTATCATGAATTTCATTATTCCATGAGAGATTGTTACGGATCACGATATACATTTTCAAAATAATATGATGTCCGAGTTGACTACTATGCTTGGATTTAGATAGGAGCACTCATCTCCTTTCTACCCGTAAGTGAATGCCCAAGTCAAAGAAGCAAAAAAAACTTTGAAAACCATTATCTAGTGCACCATTAATGCTAGTAGGTCAAAATGGCACATTATGTTATATCCAACTCTTTGGGTGTATCGAACAACCGTTAAGACTGCTACCGGTTTTTCACCCTTCTAACTCATTCACGGGCTGGAGGCAGTCACACCAGTTGAGTGTGAAATACCATCATTAAAGTTGGTTATTCAAGTTTTACTTGAGACATCTGTTTTGGAAGAACATCTACTTCATCTTGAACATCTCAATGAATAATCCGGCGATGCGCTCATTGTAAATGAAGCACAAAAAAAATGAGTCAAAAGTCAGTATGATAAGTCTGTTAAACCTAGGGTTTTCTCTGAAGGAGACCTTGTTTTGGTCTATGATCAGGACAAATATTCTTTGGTGGGAGGCAAGTTCAAGTCTATGTTTCTCGGACCTTATGTAGTCTCCAATGTTTTGAAGAAAGGGTCATATGAATTGGTTGATTATGATGGGTATAAGCCATCAGAGCCTAGAAATGGGCTCTATCTAAAGAAGTATTATGCGTTTCCCATATACTTTTTATTGTAGATGGTTTTACAGTAGTGTAGAGTTTGTATTTTCTTCTTTCTCATCTAACTCTGGTTGTGTTTCAGATGTCAACTGAGTGATTCATAGGATTCACTGATGGTGCTAGTTACCATACTCGTAACCTTGCCTTAGCTGCTTAGCTGATTTATTCACCTACAGGTCACATGGTTTCGTTAGGAGGTGCTTGTGTAGGACCTGCTACTAAAAATATGGCTGAGTTTAGCATTTTTATAGAGCTTCTCCGAGATTCATTACACCACGGCATTTCATGTTTGGAGGTTAGGATTGATTCTTAGTTAAGCGTATCTCAGCTCATTGGTGAGTATTGGTTCAAGGATTCTTTGTTATCGCGTTTGTTATTTAAATTTAAATTAGGCATATAGCCTCAAAATGATGTAAATGTCCCTAAGGAGAGGCGAGAGCCTCATCCTCCTCAGCTATGACCTCTCTATAATAGATAACCAGTCTAGCTAATTTCTGAAGTAGCCTAATCCATACAGGAGGCACACCCACTACATGTTCTTGCATATACATAGGCATACGCTCTATCCGATATGTAGGTATATCATGTGTCAGTTGGTTCATCTTCCCCTCAATGGTTTGAAGCATGGCCTATGCCTTGCCTGGCTTTGTTAGTTGTACAAACACTCTAGGGTGTTCGGATGGCCTCACTGGTCCCACATCTACATCGAGTATGTTGTTAATACTTAAACTCACCAAAACATATATATGTACATATTCATAATAATTGAATAATCACAAAAAAAATTGGTTACCTATGTCTCCCCAAACTGCTCCTGGAGGGAGCATGAATTTCGAGTCACCACGGAAGTCCAACCTAGTGTAAGGAAACTGATCAAATGTAGGAACTTGCCGGATCCACCACCCTAATAAGTCCTCATAATCATAGGAAGTATGGGTGTCTCCCCCTCCCTGTCGTACAAAGAATTCACCCCAACTAGTCATCTTGGGCTCACAACGGTCAACCAGTGGAAGGGTCACTCTGGGACTCAAACCTGGAACTCTCTCTCGAAGCAGGTACATAAGATAGTCCCATATCCAAAATTATACTTTTTTTCCATCTTACACTCAATCAATTGGTGCTTCATGTTCACCAATAGCCCGGTGCACTAGTCAAAGATCACATTGCACAAGCATTCCACACCAATTTGCATATAACTACGAGAATCCAAATGTTGAGAGGCATTCCCTCCCACCCAGTTAATAGTACTCATAATGAATTTCAATGGAAATATTTCTATGATCCGAATTGGAACTTGAGTGCCACTTTTTTTCTACTCCAGCTGTGCAATAAGTGTTTATATAGTCTTGCACTGATAGAGCCCCCACTCCACGAAAAGTTCCCTTGAGGTTAACAACCTCTCCTCGACTGGACAATCTGGTGATAAAATAAATGTCATCTATGGTGAGCTCCAGTGTCTCACCTTGGAGGTTAAGTACTCCCTGATATGGATCCCATAGTTGCACTAAAATCTCAAGCATGTGGGGTTGAGCCCTCATATTGGATGTGCAGAAGAAATTTAAAAGACTACACCGGTGTAAGGAATTGAGAGTTAATGGATCTCGCATAGCCTCTCTATCCATTTCCTCGTGCTCCCTTTCCCTCCATGTGAGCACCATTTATATAAACCATACTTTTAAATGAGTGAGAATTGAGTTTTTATATTTTAAACTGTGCCACCCACAGGTTCATATAAGTACAGTAGCGGTCGAGCCGTGGGTGAAGAATCCCTCACCCGCGGGTTTTCATCGAAACCACTAGTGTAACCTTGTTCACCTGTGAGTGTACAGAGATAAATTTAAAAGATAAATAAAAATTCACAAAAATCCATTACAAATTATATGAAAATGCAGAAGAGAGAGTAAGTAAATACCTGCAATTGATGGAAGTCGAAATCCTCTGCTGGATTGGTCACAAACAACGATTGAAATTCTAGGGATTTTTTCTCTCCGAAATGGTAAAATGGTAAAAATGACTTGGTTCTACCCCTTTTCACTATTTGCGATAATTATCTTTTGATTTTTACCCTCTTTATATAGTTTAGTGTTCTTTTTATGTCATTTTTTTTCAATTATGACCACTAACAAGGTGTTTTGACTAGGTCATTGAGCGAAAAGGCACTTTTATGAGGTTTTGTCCACATTGGTACTTTTGAAAAGGTTTGTTACTGATGACATTTTGGTTAGGTCATCATTGCGCATTACATTGCATTTATACCTCACCATCTTTTTATGTCGTAGGATCCCTTTTTCACCATGGACTGCAACATTAACCTTCCATTTTCCCACTATCATCGTTGTTCCTCCATGGTTAGGACCTACCCTACATGGGACACCACTAGATAGTACAACATGTCATATTTGGTGACCATGTTGTCATTTTATTTTTTTGGGAGATTCATAGGTAGATCCTGGTCATGCAGCATTGCCCTTGCTACTTCCATGATTGTTCTGTTCTTCCTTTCTGCAACTCCATTCTATTGAGGATTATAAGGAGCAGTCAACTCCCTCTTAATCCCTGAATCACTGCAAAGCTTCTTGAAGTCACCCGAGGTGAATTCTCCGCCATTGTCGGATCTGAATGTTTTTATCTTTTTGTCATTTTGATTCTCCATCAAGGTTTTGAATTCCTTGAACTTATCAAACACCTCATCTTTGTTTTTCAATAAGTATACCCAAGTTTTCCTGGAGAAGTCATCAATAAATGAGACATAGTAAACATACCCACTTAGAGAACTGGATGACATAGGACCACATACATCTGAGTGGATGATTTTCAGGATATCTTTTGCCTTGCTTTCAGTGCTTGGGAAAGCCTTCTTAATATTCTTACCTTTTGCACATCCTTTGCAAACACCTTCACGTTTGGTATTGATTTCAGGAAAACCCTCTACAACCTTGCTTGCAATTGGAAGTGCCCTATAGTGCATATGAGCAAGTCTTCTATGCCAAAGTTCACTTGGCTCCATGGATTCATGCACCATGGCATGTTCAAGTTGTCCTTTTAATTTATACAAACCTCCCTCTTTCTCTCCAATCACAACTGCATCATCTATGGTCTTTCCCTTTGGCCACATTAGGACTTGGCCATCCACAAATGCAACCCTCATACCTTTTGCATCCAATGCAGAGATGGAGAGTAAGTTCTTCTTAATCCCAGGTACATAAAGGACTTCTTTCATCTTCAAGGATTTTCCAGAATCTAGGTTGTAGGAGGCTTCACCACTTCCTTTGATGGGATATTGATAATCATCCCCAAGTTTCACTTTATGGGGTGATTCATGTTCAGACAGATTTACAAAGGATTCTTTAAACCCAGTCATGTGTTTGGAAGCCCCACTGTCAATTAACCAATCATTAAAACCATGGGAGATAGTACCTATGAGAGCAAAGATTAGAACATACTCTTCTTCACTTGATGAGTCATCATTACTATCATCACTTTCTCCCCTAGCCTTCTTCTTTGGAGGTTCATCATCTTCGGCAGCATGAGCATGGTACCTTCTTTTGTTACCCTTCTTCTTCTTGCTGGAGTTGTTGTTGTCCCTTTTGTTCTTGGGACATTCTGAAGCAAAGTGACCCTTCTCATTACAAGTGAAACACCTTAGATCTTTCTTGTCTTTGTGAAAATGATGAGAAGATTTCTTCTTGTGATGGGATGGCTCCCTCTTGAACTTGCCCTTCTTAGTGTGAGCTGTGAGAGCTTGATCTTCATTCCCCATCTTCTCTTCTCTTGCCACAAGCCTTGCTTCTTCTTGAGAACATTCCTCCCACAATGTGCTGAAGGAGATTAACTTCTTTCTGGCACAGATCCCCTGGATAAAAGAGTCCCATGACCTAGGTAGGCCATTCAAAGTAGTCATAACAATTTCACCATTCTCCACCATTTCATCTACAGCTTCAAGTTGTTCCTTGATTTGAGAGACCTTGGAGAAATAGGATTGAATGGTTTCTCCATTCGACATCTTGACCCCTTTCAATTGATTCCGCAGGGTCATCTTTCGATTTATGTTCTTTCCTTCAAATAGCTTGGTCAAAGAGTCAAACATAGCCTTGGGTGTCTTTAGAGAAGACACATGGGGTATGAGATGGTCTTTGATAGAATCAGCAATGATTCTCTTTACCTTGACCAATTTCTTCTTATGCAAAACCTTATCCTCTTCATCCTCTGGGATAGGGATGTCTTCTTTTATACATGAGTCCAACTCATTTTCTTCCAGGATTAACCCAATCCTATACTTCCAAGCTCGGAAGTTATCATCCCCTTCAAGCTTATCCTAAAGCTTGGTGTGGTGAGACATCTTAAAGAGTACTTCAAATGGAAATAGAAAAGATTTAGGTCTTACCACTTGAAATGATGAAAATTGGATCTGGTCCTGGATTAGGGTTTGTCCGAAAAACCCTAAAAATTCAAAATGTGAATTTCAACTTTCTGAAAGGATAGAAAGATGCACGTTGATGAGCTGATCAGCCTGGTGTATTCATAATTTGAGATCAGCAAAGCTTTACCCTTCATATTTACCTTTTTGTCCTCCTGGGTTCACTAGGGAGAGCCCTGAATTAGGGTTTGAGTTTCCTGGAGATCTACCCAGCCAAAAATCTCAATCCAAAGCTCTAAACTTTGATTTTTGCAAGGAGATTCCAGCTATGTCTTCAGATTTCAGAAATTCCTATTTTTGTGGAAACCCTAATTTTTAGGGCCAAATCTGAAAATGCTCAGAATTAAATTCTGATTGGACAAATAGATTCTCCTTGATGAGTAGAGTCAATCTAGTATACTGCTTTTCCAAAAATTGTGGAGAGAAACCCAATAAACAAGAAACTCAAGTTTCCGTCACTGCAAAATGTCTTCTTCTCAGGTTAGCTCTGATACCATGTTAAATTTTGAGCATTAATTTACAATACTCTTGGATATTTACTGAGAGAATAACATATACAGTATGTCAATGCATAACAATCACAATAAGCATGACAAGCATCATAAGAATCAAAAGCATGAGAGACAAGAGACACAGAGTTTCCGTGGGGAAAACCCTAAGGTGAAAAACCCCACAACTTCCTCAAAGATAGAGAGAACAATGGCTCAAACAAAGTACAACCAAAATACACCTGAGATAGTCTCCTAGAGCAGATGATCCTCCTCCTCACTAGTGCGCCACTTTCTGAGTGAGAGAAGTGTTTCTTTTCTAAATGATCCAAATAGAGATCTCTAGATCTTTATTTATACTTAACCTATTTGCCCAGAGATCTCCAGATCTCTGTTTTGAAGAAGAATTGATCCTTGATTTTGTTTTAAGTCTGAATGTTAATTTTAATGATAATCTGAATTGATAAACCAATCTCTATGTTTTTCCACATGTTGTTTTATACATCGTACTCTAGTGTAGAGAAGCAATTTAAGTATAGATGAAAAGATAGGAAAACTGCCATTTGATTCGATAGATAAGTACAGTGATTGAGTTGTGTTTCATTTTCTTGACTATAGCTAATAATAGTAGTAATTACTATATAGTAACCATTACAGTATAGAATATTCCATTGTTTTCATGAAAAACAAACATTGTTGTTTCCTGTACAAATACATTGTAATTTTTCTTATCTCTATTATGTATATAGGAAGTAAAAGTAATTTCAATGTCAATACATCATATCTCACACACACACATTGTTTCCATTCTTGTATAACATTTTCATTAATTATTTCAGTTCTATCAGAGAATGAAAATATTGTAAAACCTATTCTTTTATTTTCATTCATCTCACTTCCATATATATTATAAACCATATGTATTGTTCAAAAGTGGGTTCGTATCAAACCCTAGATAGTATTTCTATACCATTTTTTTTATCGTTGTGCAACAGTAATCAAATACGATCTACACAAGCTACAGATCCAAACCTAGTTTCATGTCAAAAGCCCCTTTCTGGAACCATTATTAAAAACATCTTTTACATTCAAAAGGAAAGACTAGAATTTGGGCGTGGCCCTATCCTTTTTCTTTTTGTAAACGAAAAACCATTTCATCATTTGCAAACATCTAGAGTTTATCATCTACGAAAATGCATATAGATTTTGCATAGCTTGACAGTCACGTTTACCTATACAGTACTCAAACTTATAAAATAAAACGTTTAAGCTTTACTACAACGTTTTCCATTGTCAAGAGTTAAAAACATAACACACAGAGTTAACGAGCTTCGGCTCCAAACTTTATTTTATTCAAACATAAAACCAAAACAATTTTTTCCGAGTTTGAGGTTCGAACCAACACCGGTTCCAGCTTCACCAGGGAAGCAACATTGCACAAGTCGACTATACTTTTCCAAAACGAAAACCCCATAGGGTTTATCCCCACCTATAACTCTTAAAACGAGTTTTACAACTTCATTTTGACAAAGCTAAGACATCAAAAGTAGAAGACAGAGTATCACTTAAAATATGATGGTCTTTCCCTAAAAACAAGCTTTCTCTTCAACACAAAAGTCTTCATAGATTCTCGACTGATAAACAACGCCGAAGTATGGCGAAAACTTAGTTACTCAGTTTGTTGAAAAACCACATCAACCAAAATTGAAAGAGCACCTACGAAGGTTGGAAGACCTGGAGATTACCAGGATTGGAGTTTTTCCAACCATTATCCAAAACCCTAGCTCGAGTTTTCCTTTCGAAACTGGTGCCTGTCACATGAAGGATCAAACGTTAGACATTTTACTTTTTAAAAATGTAAGCTAAACATTACTAGCAATTTTGAGTTTGGAAATCACTTACCCTTGACAGTCGACGACCGAGCTCAGGACATACACCTTTAAACGACGAGCTCCTTGCTTGGACGAGACCAGGGTACCGTTACTTTTGTTGCAGGAAGGAGTCTTTCCACTAAAAACTTAGAAAATGAAACCGCTAACCTTTCAACTCAACAATATCTCAAACCTAAGACACAACAAGTGTTCACATACCATTACAGCAAGACAAAACCTGCAACATTCAACCTCGCCTACAGGTCTCGAGGTCGAAACCCACTTACATTGTCATCTAACCCTAAATTGCAGTAGCTTGCTGGCTTCACTACCGGAACAATAGCAAACAATGAATTGCAATCACTCCTCATCAACCCAACACAACGACACAACACTAGGGTTGCATCCAACGACCTGGATCAAAGTCGATCAATGATCACAAATGTGCCAACGCAATTACATTGGAGATCGTATGGCAATTGCATTTATTTTTCATTCATTGCCCAAAGCATGGCCTTGCCACATTTTACCCACGGTGGATAGATCGACAGCCAGCTCGAAAAAGCATCAACGTGAAGGATTACATAGCAACCCTTGCAGTCACTGTATGCACTAGGTGAAATTACGTGGAAGCTTTCATAGTCCTCGTCACCACAATTTTTGGATGGCCATTAATACAAGACTACAAAACGATCACCAACGCCAGCTAGAAATACATGCCAACCATCAACTTGTCATTTCGATAGTTATTATGAGTTAGCACCAAATCTGTATCAACGATATAGTTACCCAAGCTTTTGATTTACGACTTATACATTGTATTATGTTTATTTAACTTTAAAGGTGATACAGTTCCTAGGTTAGATTCGTAGATCGTAAGGTTGGTATTTTGGTTATATAGTAGTTGCTAGTAGGTTCATAGTCACGATATTGATGTAATATTCATTTTCTACAAGTTTTTATAGTGAACGCTAGTATATATATATAAGCTTAGGGCTTATAAGTATTGCAAATAGTTTAACATTGTAAAGTTATGTTTAGAGTAGTCCATACATAAGAAAATCAAATATTAACTTTGTAGTTTTTTATTATTGTTCATATTTCTTTATAATACTATTTTTGCAAATATAAAAATAGATAGTTTGTATTTTGGATGTTTTAAATTAATCCAATGTTATATATTTATCATATAAATCATGATAATGTTAACATTAAAAATTGTATTTATTTATTTATAATTCTTCATATTATGTACTTTTACAAATATCAAGAAATATAGGTTTGCATTAATAATCAAATGAATCCAATGATAAACATTTAGCATGAAAACTATTTAAATACTATGTACTTCTTACCATGATTTCTCATTGCAAACATTAAATGATTTTGAGGTACATTTACTACATCGGTACTATGAAGATAATTAATGATCTTAAAACGACAACAAACCCAGCTATAACATTGACGATGATTACAGTGATGAACCTATCAACTTGATGATGTTAATAGACGACTTGTTTCTAAAACATTGCTGAGTTGTAAGACATCATTTGAAACCAGTAATTATAACTATGTAATTCATACCTGCATGCTTTTTGTGAGTCGGAACAAGTTTCTAATATTCTATTTATTTACGACGTTGAATTTGAACTATACACATACTTTGAATTTTACGCAGTCATGGAACTTCTTAGCTGTCATCTGCACATAGAAAATTTCAAATGCTTTAGCATTGTAGCTAAGTAAACTCCAGGGCACCTCGTAGGACACCCTTGGTCATCAAAAATCAAACTGTCAGTATCATCTCAAAGGAAAAAGTATCGCATCATATTTATGACCTATTATTTCATTTATTACCATAACCATGTTTGTCAAATGTGTGTTAAAGTTGTCATTATCACAATGCTGCTAATACAGAAATTAAATTATGTTTAGTACTAACAACTTTTTAATCATTGATGTCGTAATCAAACAATTATTATTTTCCGCAACTATAATTATCGTATTTAATGTCGTTTTCAAAATTTTTAATTTTTTATGAAAATACGGGATGTTACATGTGGTATCAGAGCTTATGTTCAAACTCTAGGCCTGCAAAAGGTCCAAGAACACACACCAGAAATTTTATTTCAGCATAAAGTCTTACTAATTAAATTTTAATTATGGTATTATACAGAATTAATTTAAGTTATAGGTATGGAGAACTCAGCTGAATAGGTAGAAGATAGATTTCAACCAAACAGCCATAGCTCGGAACAACACTATGTAGAAGAAGGCCACGGTGAACTGAATGAAAGTTCCTTAGGATTGTTACGTGCGTTTCATGAATTAAAGGTAGAAATTAGATCTGTGAAACAAGACAATGAAAGAATTATGCAGGCACAAGAACAATTAAACCAAGCGTTGTTCGAACAGTGCCCAATTGATGAATAGGAGAGAGATAATGAAGATATCTCCAAGGTTGAGAATCTACCTCATGGTAACAAAAGAAAGAAAGTAAAAGCTAATGATGTGAGCAGCAGTTCAACATCATCAGGAGAGGCTATTGAAGTACGTAAAAAGAAACGTAACTATTCAAGCAATAGTAGTAGGGGATATTATAAACCCAGAAAGAAGAGCTATAAGGAATATGAACAGATTTATGGGGAATTCAAAAAGATTAGACCTCCAACTTTCAATGGAGAAACTGAAAAGGGCGAGACCGCTGAAGCATGGCTGTCCGGTATGAAGAAATATTTCTAGATTTATAACTATTCAAAGTCCTTGAAAGCAAAAATGGCTATATATAACTTGACCGGAAAAGCGGATATTTGGTGGTAGGACATCAAAAGAGTAAAAGGTATCAAGGATAAAGATGTAAACTGGAGTACTTTTAAACGATACTTTAAGAAGAAGTTTTTATCTGAACAATACTATGAAGAAAAATCCAAAGAGTTTTATGACTCGAAGCTGGGAGGTATGAGCATGAAGGAAATGAACAGTAAATTTCTGAACTTACTGAGATATGTGCCATACCTCATCTAGAAGAAAAACCAAAAATTCAAATATACTTGAGTTGCCTACCTTTCAATATTAAGGACAGAATCGAGTATGACAGTCCTAAGACCTTGGAAGAAGCTATGAGAAAGGCAGTTTTCTGTTATGACACAAATCGAAAAAAAGAAGGAATGTCGAATTGGAAAAGTCATAAACCCAACAATTTTGAGCTGAAAAAGAAAAATTTCAGATTCAGTTGAAATTCCAGTTTCCAAAAGAAAAATTTTCAGAATCGGAATTACCAAGGGAATAATTCCAGAAACAATCAACAGCGGAATTCTACAGCACCCAAAAATGCTTTTAATAATACCAAGACCAATGCACAAAAGGCACCCATCAAATGTTGCGAGTGTCAAGGTCCCCACTATGCATCAGAATGCCCCTTGAGGAAGCAGAAAGCTAACAACATCAACTCTATTCAGATTGAACCTACTGTTGGAGACGTGGCAAGGGAAATGCCCAGAATCAATGCAGCACTTGACAACCGGCAAGCAGATCATCAAATCTCTATGGTAGAGATTGAAGGTATGCTACAAAATCATCCTGTTACTGTTTTAATTGACCCAGGTGCTAGCTTAAGTTATATATCACCAGATATAGTGGAAAGTCTTAAGTTAAAAACATAAAAGTTCAGTCAATCTTGGTTAGTTAGACTAGCAACTAGAACAAAGAGGAAAGTATCAGATTTTATAGAAAGTTGTGCTTTATTCATGAATCAATTTCAGACACAAATCAACTTGAATATTTTACCTTTAGGATCTTATGATATTATAGTCGGGATGGACTGGTTAGAATCCCATTATGTCATTCTGAACTGTTACGAAAAAAATTTTTACATGTTTAAATGAAGAAGGAAAAACTGTAGAAGTAAAAGGTATCCCAAGAAAGGTAACCCTTAGACAGATTTCATCCATGCAAGTTAAGAGGGCAGTTAGGAAAGGATGCCAGTTGTTTGCAGTAAATGTAGTAAATGATGAGTTTATTGGTAAAGAGGACAAACTGAAATTAGAAGACATACCTGTCCTAAATGATTTTAAGGATGTATTTCCTACGGAAATTCCAGGATTACCTCCTAAAAGAGATTTAGATTTTACCATCGAGTTAATACTAGGAGTACTACCAAATTCAAAAGCTCCATACAGAATGAATATAATAGAATTAAATGAATTAAAATCACAGTTGAAGGAACTGATTGATAAGAAGTATATTAGACCCAGCGTGCCTCCTTGAGGAGCACCTGTTATATTTGTTAAGAAGAAAGATGGAACCCTAAGACTGTGTATAGATTATCGCCAGCTTAATAAGATGACAATCAAAAATCGGTATCCATTGCCCCGCATAGATGATCTATTCGATCAGCTGCATGGAGCAACAATATTTTTGAAGATTGATCTAAGATAAGGATATCATCAAGTGCGGGTTAAGGATGAAGATATTTTCAAGACAACTTTCAGAACTTTGGACATTACAAGTTCGTAGTCATGCCATTTGGCTTGACTAATGCCCCGACTGTATTTATGTGTTTGATGAATAATATTCTGTACAAATACCTAGACAAGTTTGTTGTTGTGTTTATAGATGACATTTTAGTGTATTCTAAAAGTAAAGAAGAGCATGATGAACATTTACAGATTATCTTACAAGTTCTGAGAGATCATCAACTATACGCTAAGTTTAGTAAGTGTGACTTCCACAAAGGCAAAATTCAATATCTACGACACATAATTTATAAAGAAGGAATCTTGGTTGACCCCGATAAGATAAGGGCCATTAATGACTGGCCAGTTCCTAAGGATGTGTCGGATGTAAGATCGTTTATGGGTATCACTGGATATTACAGAAAATTTATAGAAGGTTTTTCAAAAATTGCAAACCCCATAACTTCCTTGCAGAGGAAAGGGAAGAAATTTGTGTGGGATCAGAAGTGTTCTGACGGTTTTAAGAAGCTAAAGGAATTATTGACTATAGCACCCATCTTGAGGATAGTAGATCCTAACAAAGATTTTATAGTTTGTACAGACGCATGCAATGACGGACTCGGTGGAGTCCTAACACAAGAAGGGCATGCGGTTGCATATGAATCTAGAAAGTCGAAAGTACATGAGAAGAACTACTCTACTTATGATTTAGAGTTATTGGCAGTAATTCATGCCTTAAAAATGTGGCGTCATCACCTTATTAGCATAAAATTTACCTTGTTGATAGATAATATGGGTCTGAAATATTTATTAGATTAGACAAATCTGAACGCTAGACAAGCTAGATGGCTGACCTTCTTAAGTGAGTATGATTTCGAAATTCAGCATATAAAAGGGAAAGAGAACAAGGTTGCAGATGCTTTGAGTCATAAGGAAAAACTGAATTTTATTTTAGCCATCAGTACTTACTCAACAGATTTGGAAGATCAGATTATTGAAAAGAGCGAAACAGATGAAGAATACAGAAAAATAAAATAAAAGACAACAAACAATAATTCTGAAAATTTTATGGCAGATTACAATATGAAAGAGAATGGGTTATTGTTGTATAAGAACAGATTGTATGTACCAAACATACCAGAAATAAAAATTCTGATATTAAATGAGATGCATAAAAGTCATTATTCTGGTCATCCAGGTTATCAAAAGACTATTACTATGCTAAGGAAGGAGTATTATTGGCCCAGAATGAAGGATGAAGTAGTAGAGTACATAGCTAAATGTTTGGATTGTCAAAAAGTGAAGGTTGAACACCAACATCCTGCTAGATTATTGCAACCATTACCTATACCGAGTTGGAAATGGGAAGTGATAAGCATAGAATTTATTACTGGATTACCCAAAAAACAGAAACAAAATGACTCTATCATGGTGGTAGTGGACAAATTCAGCAAAGCTGCACACTTTATACCCACGAAGACTACTCATAAAGCTCCAGACATTGCAGAAATCTTCATGAAACGGATTTTTCGACAACATGGGATACCAAAAGTGATAATTTCAGATTGTGACTCTAAGTTTACTAGAAGCTTTTGGAGGTCATTGTTCAAAGGGTTGAATACAACCTTAAATTTCAGTACTACATTTCATCCACAAACGGATGGACAGATAGAAAGGGTAAATCAAGTTTTGGAAGACTTACTGAGAATGTATCTTAAGGATTATTCTGGTAAGTGGGAAGACTACTTACACTTGGCAGAATTTGCATATAATAACCATTATCATGCATCATCCCAACTTAGCCCATTTGAAATTATTTATGGTAGGAAATGTGATACACCTGTTTCTTGGAATGACCCAGTAAACAGAGTTGTTTTAGGACATGAATTATTGCAGGAGTTAGAACTAATTGTGAAACAAGTACAAGCAAATTTAGAAGCTGCCCAAGATAGACAAAAGAGTCAAGAAGATTTAAAAAGGACTCATAAAGAATTCCAGGTTGGTGAGCATGTATTCCTCAAGGTAAGACCGAAAAAGAGTTCATTGAAATTGGGAAGCTGTGCCAAGTTGGCACCCAGGTATTGTGGTCCTTTTGAAATATTGTCCAAGGTTGGACCAGTGGCATACCAACTGGCCTTGCCACCAAATTTAAAAATACATAATGTTTTTCATATATCATTTTTAAAGAAGTATGTACACAATGGTACTCATGTTGTAAACTGGAATGATGTACCGGTGGGACAAGACGAAGATTTTCAGGTGGAACCAGACTGTATTCTCGAAAGGAGAGAAACTCTGCTCCAGAGTCGCACCATTGGGCAAGTGAGGGTGCAATGGAAGCACCTTAGCCCAGAAGAGGCAACTTGGGAGTTGGAAAGTAGTATGCAGGCAACATACCCAACTCTGTTTCAGGAACACTCAAGGAGTGATTAACCAACATCGAGGACGATGTTGAGACTTAAGGGGGGGTGTATGTCACCTACCCAAATTCTGAAAATATTATTTTATTTGCAAAATACTTTATGTTAAATTTTAATTTCAAAGTTTTGAAATTATGACCAAGTTTGGTCAAGGATGAATGTAATTACTGATTATTATTATTTAAATAAATTAAGTAGGAGACAAACACCCAAGGAAACTGTTAAATGAGTGTTCATTGACCCACTAGGAGGAATGGAAGCTGTTGGAAGGTATGGGACAGATGGCAGCAGATTGCACTACACCACTAGATATTGGTTATGGGACAACTACTCCTAATAATGTGGCATTATCCCCCAGGTGGTGGGAGTGGGTAGGAAGCTCATTTAATGACCAAGTAACAACTGAAAAGGCCTAGGAAGCCTACATAAGGCAAATTCGAATTGAGCAGGTAGCTCTTACACAATATTTTCTGCAAAAATATTCCTCATGTGTCTCAGGTGATCACTGAGAGATTCGAATAGGGAGGCTAGTTGTGAGTGCAATCATAAGTCTGCATAATATTCTGCTAAGAAGAACTAGAGGTGCTGGTGCAAGTCCCTTGGAATGCTAGTTCTTGAAGATTGACAATCATTACTACTGCAAGTGGAGATCCTAAATTCCTAAGTTTTCTTCCTCCTGGTGGTTCAGTGAATAGGCTCGGGGGTCCTAAGGAAAGTACTTGACTACCTTCAGGAATTGGTTGGGTGGAACAGTCTTCTTGGGTTGTCTGTTTCCCTACAGATTTATCCAGGTTTTACTATCTCCTATTTTATTTCAGTTAATATTTTTGTTTAGTAAAAATTAGTAATCTCTGTTTTGAAGAAGAATTGATCTCTAATTTTGTTTTAAGTCTGAATGTTAAGTTTAATGATAATATGAATTGATAAACCAATCTCTACATTTTTCCACATGGTGTTTTATGCATCGTACTCTAGTGTAGAGAAGCAATTTAAGTATAGATGAAAAGATAGGAAAACTACCATTTTGTTCGATAGATAAGTACAGTGATTGAGTTGTGTTTCATTTTCTGCCCTATAGCTAATAACAATAGTAATTACTATATAGTAACCATTATAGTATAGAATATTCCATTGTTTTCATGAAAAACAAACATTGTTGTTTCCTGTACAAATACATTGTAATTTTTCTTATCTCTATTATGTATATAGGAAGTAAAAATGATTTCAATTTCCATACATCATATCTCACACACACATTGTTTCCATTCCCGTATAACATTTTCATTAATTATTTCAGTTCTACCAGAGAATGAAAATATTGTAAAACCTATTCTTTTATTTTCATTCATCTCACTTCCATATATATTATAAACCATATGTATTGATCAAAACTGGGTTCGTATCAAACCCTAGATAGTATTTCTATACCATTTTCTTTTATCGTTGTGCAACAATAATCAAATACGATCTACACAAGCTATAGATCCAAACCTAGTTTCGGCTCAAAAGCCCCTTTCTGGAACCATTATTAAAAACATATTTTACATTCAAAAGGAAAGACTAGAATCTGAGCATGGCCCTGTCCCTTTTCTTTTTGTAAACGAAAAACCATTTCATCATTTGCAAACATATCGAGTTTATCTACGAAAATGCATATAGATTTTGCATAGCTCGACAGTCACGTTTACCTATACAGTTGTCAAACTTATAACATAAAACGTTTAAGCATTAATACAACGTTTTCCATTGCCGAGAGTTAAAAACATAGCACACAGAGTCAATGAGCTTCAGCTCCAAACTTTATTTTATTCAAACTTAAAACCAAAACAATTTTTTCCAATTTTGAGGTTCGAACCAACATCGATCCCAGCTTCACCAGGGAAGCAACATTGCACAGGTTGACTATACTTTTCCAAAACAAAAACCCCATAGGGTTTATCCCTACCTATAACTCTTAAAACAAGTTTTACAACTTCATTTTGACGAAGCTAAGACATCAAAAGTAAAAGACAGAGTATCACTTAAAATACGAGGGTCTTTCCCTGGAAACAAGCTTTCCCTTCAACACAAAAGTCTTCATAGATTCTCGACTGATAAACAACGCCGAAGTATGGTGAAAACTTAGTTACTCAGTTTGTTGAAAATCCACATCAAACAAGACCGAAAGAGCACCTACGAGGGTTGGAAGACCTGGAGCTTACCAGGATTGGAGTTTTCCCAACCATTATCCAAACCCTGGCTTGAGTTTTCCTTTCGAAACTGGTGCCTATCACATGAACGATCAAACGTTAGACATTTTACTTTTTAAAAATGTAAACTGAATGTTACTAGCAATTGTGAGTTTGGAAATCACTTACCCTTAACAGTCGACGGCCGAGCTCAGGACACACACCTTTAAACGACGAGCTCCTTGCTTGGACGAGACCAGGGTATCGTTACTTTTGGTGCAGGAAGGAGTCTTTCCACTCAAAACTCAGAAAATGAAACCGCTAACCTTTCAACTCAACAATATCTCAAACCTAAGACACAACAAGTGTTCACACACCATTATAGCAAGACGAAACCTGCAACATTCAACCTCACCTACAGGTCTTGAGGTTGAAGCCCACTTACATTGTCATCTAACCCTAAATTGCAACAGCCTGCCGGCCTCATTATCGTAACAACAGCAAACAATGAATTACAATCACTCCTCATCAACCCAACACAACGACACAACACTAGGGTTACATCCAACGACCTGGATCAATGTCGATCAACAATCACAAATGTGCCAACGCAATTACATTGGAGGTCGTATGGCAATTGCATTTATTGTTCATTCATTTCCCAAAGCACGGCCTTGCCACATTTTACCCACGGTGGATAGATCGTCATCCACCTCGGAGGAGTATCAACGTGAAGGATTACATAGCAACCCTTGCAGCCATCATATGCACTAGGTGGCATTACGTGGAAGCTTTGATAGTCCTCGTCACCACAATTTTTGGACGGCCATTAATACAAGACTGCAACACAATCACCAACGCCAGCTAGAAACGCATGCCAACCATCAACCTGTCATTTTGATAGTTATTATGAGTTAGCATCAAATCTGTATCAATGATATAGCTACCCAAGCTTTTGATTTACGACTTATACATTGTATTATGTTTATTTAACTTTAAAGTTGATACAGTTGCTAGGTTAGATTCATAGATCATAAGGTTGGTATTTTGGTTATATAGTAGTTGCTAGTAGGTTCATAGTCACGATATTGATGTAATATTCATTTTCTACAAGTTTTTATAGTGAACACTAGTATATATATAAGCTTAGGGCTTATAAGTATTGCAAATAGTTTAACATTGTAAGGTTATGTTTAGAATAGTGCATACATAAGAAAATCAAATATTAACTTTGTAGTTTTTTATTGTTGTTCATATTTCTTTATAATACTATTTTTGCAAATATAAAAATAGATAGTTTGTATTTTGGATGTTTTATATTAATCCAATGCTATATATTTAGCATATAAAT
The DNA here is from genome assembly GCA_027924585.1 of Larix kaempferi. Classification (NCBI taxonomy): domain Eukaryota; kingdom Viridiplantae; phylum Streptophyta; class Pinopsida; order Pinales; family Pinaceae; genus Larix; species Larix kaempferi. The sequence goes on along the minus strand of BSBM01000445.1, from coordinate 32,472,529 downwards.
CATGATAATGTTAACATTAAAAATTGTATTTATTTATTTATAATTCTTCGTATTATATACTTTTACAAATATCAAGAAATATAGGATTTGCATTAATAATTGAATGAATCCAATGATAAACATTTAGCATGAAAAATATTTAAATGCTATGTACTTCTTACCATGATTTCTCATTGCAAACATTCAATAATTTTGAGGTACATTTACTACATCAGTACTATGAAGATAATTAATGATCTTAAAATGACGACAAAGCCAGCTACAACATTGATGATGATTACACCGATGAACCTATTAGCTTGATGATGTTAATAGATGACTTGTTTCTAAAACATTGCTAAGTTGTAAGATAGCATTTGAAACCAGTAACTATAACTATGTAATTCATACCTACATGCTTTTTGTGAGTCGCAACAGGTTTCTAATATTCTATTTATTTACGACGTTGAATTTGAACTATACACGTACATTGAAATTTACGCAGTCATGGAACTTCTTACCTGTCGTTTGAACATAGAACATTTCAAATGATTTAGCGTTGCAGCTAAGTAAACTCCAGGGTACCTCGTAGGACACCCTTGTTCATCAAAAATCAAATTGTCAGTATCATCTCAAAGAAAAAAGTATCGCATCATATTTCTGACATGTTAGTTCATTTATTACCAAAATCATGTTTGTCAAATGTGTGTTAAAGTTGTCGTTATCACAATGCTGCTAATACAGAAATTAAATTATGTTTAGTACAAATGACTTTTTAATCATTGTTGTCGTAATCAAACAATTATTATTTTCTGCAACTATAATTATCGTATTTAATGTCGTTTTCAAAAGTTTTAAATTTTTATGAAAATATGGGATGTTACAGTTTCCCTCCCATGGACTCGTAAAATTACACATGGTCGGACCCCTATCAAACATTCTTCTCTCTCTTCTTCGAGCTTGTTCAAAAATGAAGAAGGTCTTGAGTTTACTTTCTTGGACTCGTTAAAACTTTACAAGAAGGATATTATCGAGCTTCCTTTTATCTTTTTTCATGCTCATCAAAAAATGAAAATATTTCTAAAAAGAGAAGGGAAGGGAAAGGTTTCCGCCATTGGTTCATATTATGGCAATAATTTTAATCAGTTCTTGAACATAGCACTCATCATGAGTCAATGGGTCTTCGTTTTGGCTCTATGATAAACTGGATTCCAGAGTTCTTTACTCCTATGATTGGTTACTCTTTCGATCATATGGACAGTTTGTTATGTCTTCTACATGACAGACTTATATCATGTTTCATGTATGTTCCAAGCTACCTAAGTTACTCCAATATTGTGCTCACTCTTAAAGGATTTTACCTGTGTCGACCATTCTACGGTTTTCCTTGATTCCTCATGTCGGCCATCCCTTATATCAGTATGTAATCAGTTCTATTTTAGAACAATTCAGTCTCCTCATGTAAGAGGATGAAGGATTCATCAATGGATTCCTTCTCATGGGTCTCTTCCTATCGACTCCAACTCAACTTGCTCTCGGAAGAAGACTTAGAGTTTCAGATAGTACCTTAAGATTTGCAGTCATTAGTGGCAGATTGTCTCACTGTCAAGTTATGGGAATACATCAATGTCTCTTACTCAACAAATTCTTCAAGTGTTCGATTCCAAAACCTTTTATTCACACTTGTAAGAATGTACTTAGTACCTTGGGACCCATTTTCATTATTGGTGGGTTCCCCCGCATTTGTTAACGGTTTACATCAATGACCGGTAATCAAATGGTATCCTCCATGTTCGACTTCAACTCCTCTATTCACATGGTTCATGATTCGTACCTTTATCGTTGGTTTGGATTGAATACCTTAGGCCTATAATAGCACTATCCCAATCTGTTATTGCCCATGTTGCATAAGACTGAGCCCGGTACTTATTTTGGTTCCTCATGAGACATAGATCCAACTTGTTCATTATGGCTATGTTCTCCTTTTGACATGGATCCATGCTTGTATTCCAGTGGCTATGGTATAAATTTCAGTTACATCTATGTATTGGAGATCATGTTCTATCCTTCTAAACATGGCATTCTGTCAAGACTATATTGTATGATGAACTTTGTTTTGTTTAAGGTACTTTTTGGGACTTTGATTCTAATATTATCCCATGGTTTCGGGTAGCCACTAGTATTGGCCAGTGGTATTTGATGCATTCCTTTTTTTTTCTTTTTTTTGAATATTTCCCCTTTTTCTTTTTCTTTTATTTTTATTTTTGGGGATTTTGACTTTCTTGGAGGAATTTATTTAATTTTTTGAGGGAATTAATGATTTTTTTCCCATTTTCTTACCAACTTAGGGACTTTGGGTTTTTGGAGGCCAAATATGTAGGTAAAAGGGATAAATGGACTATGTGACTAGGGGGGTGAGATAGGTGGTCATATTTTTGGTGTTAACAATGTGAATTTTATTATATGCAATAATTATTAGTATTACATATATACTATACGTATATATATACTATACGTATAAGTGTGCACGTATGTAATATAGTAAGCACATACTATATGTATTTGATGATATATATAGAGGATATCTATCATATATGTTGTATAGTATTAGGAAGTGTATATTGGTATATATGTAATATATGTGTATTATAATGTATTTAAAATGTATGATGTAAGAATATGTAATCAGAAGTAAGTTGTGTGTATATGGTATCATATGATATGGGTATATAGGAGTGATATAATATAGAACTACCTATGTGTGTGTATATATATTTATATACAACATATATATATATATATATATATATATATATATATATATATATATATATATATATAGAGAGAGAGAGAGAGAGAGAGAGAGAGAGAGAGAGAGAGAGAGAGAGATTGTGTTATGTATGATGTATGGTATGAGTGTTGTATAACTAAGTAATTATCTGATTTCAGAATATTAGAAGATTTTGGTTGTAGAAAGTTTGGGTGCATGTTGTGAGTATGTATTTACTTGGGTTGATTATATAAAATACGTGTAAATAATTAGTGATGTAATGAGGATTAGATGGGGTTGCTATCGAAGTGTGTATAGTATTGCTATTAATGTAGTATGTATTTAGGTAAAAAAATATCAGCAAGGGTTAGCTGAGATTGGTTGAGAGGTTGTCTCGCGTTCGACGTCGATAGGCCACCGGGGGGGTGGTCACCTTGCTGCAGCATGGGTGAAGCATGCCGCTCCATATTAATGGATTTGCGTGACTGGCTGGTGATGTGGAAATGGGGACAGGAGAAACAATTGGATCGACGACAGGAGCCAAAAGAAGAGCGGATCAGGGGGGTTTCCTCTCGAAAACCCTAACAATACCTGCCATCCAGGTCATATCTGACAAAATCAGAGAAAGGGTTGAGCTCTAGAAGGAGAAAGCACTGAATGACTAGCACTGGAAGGAGAAATCTCTGGAACCATGGGTGCATCTGTGGCATGTGAAATACGCCAGGGACAGACCAATGGGGCATCTGATCCGATTCAATGAGGTAAGGAATGGCTCCCATATCTAGTTAAAATATATCTCTAGCTGAAAATTAGTTCAAAACCACAGTTTTTGGGAAGTCTATAATGGTGAATTAGAAAACTTTTGGGATGATTCGTGGAACCGGCTTCCTAAGCTGGAAGACGATCCAAGGTGACGGAATATTAGGGCCGGAGGGAGGAGGTTTTGGTAGATGGGCATAAGAAATGATTGGATCGAATATGGATGGAGGGTTTAATAAATGATAAGGATCTCAGGACTTTCGAGACCACTCTCTTGGAGCGATTTATTCACTTCAAAGCAGGTCCTGATAAGCTCTGCTAGGGATACAATCAAAAAATTATTTTCAGTATAAATGAAGCTTATGATATCAGAATCAATAGTGAAGAAGGGGATGATAGCACCTGGAAGAAGATTTTGGGGATGAATCCCTTGCCAAAAATTGCAGTCTTTTGCTAGTTGGTTGTCTGGAGAAGGATTCTGACAAGTGAAAATTTAAGGAAAAGAGGGATCTATAGACCATCCCGCTGTCCCTTATGCCTCCTCTCTGAAGAATCCTTAGGGCACTTGCTGGACAGTTGTTCCTTCTCTTCCTCGCTTTGGGATAGAGGGGATATGATCTTTAGGAGAAGCGATCGGGTACGAGGTCACCCAGACTAGACCATTAAGGAATGGAACACTAAATCCTTCTCGAATCCTATCATTCTGAATTTGTGGCAGATGTTCCGAGGGATGGTAATATGGAACATCTGGAAGGAAAGAAATGATCGTATCTTTAGGGATAAAAAGCACGAATTAGAAGATATTTGGAGGAAGTTGGTAAACAACATGCAAGAAATGATAAGAAGCCTCCCTTGGGGGGACAATGACAGATACCTCTCAGAGGGGGGGATTCGCATTGTTGTGGGATGGTGATTAGGAAGATATGATCTAGAGGGTCTGCGCATAAAATCCAAGGTTTTCCATCCTTCTAGTCTGAATTTTTGGTCCCCTCCTTTGTAGCAACTATTCAAAGTAAAATTCAATGGTGCTTCTCATGGAAATCCGAGAGTGGCGAGATTTGGTGGTGTATGCAGGAATGCTTCCGGAGATATCATGAAATTTTTTTTCGGTTACTTAGGCTTCGACTCCAATAATTCAGCTGAATTGGAGGGCCTCATTCAAGAAATTCACTTGGTGGTCAGAGAAGGTTGGTTCCCAGCAATCCTGGAAGGGGATTCCCATTTCATCATCCACATGGCTAAGAAGCTGGCTAGTGGCCAATCCCCAGACAAAATTACTACTAGCTGGAGGCTTCTGCACAGGCTAGATCATTTAAAAACTCTTGTCTCCAGTCATAATGCCATCATGTTTAGCCGCATCAAGCAGGAGGAAAATAAAGTTGTGGACCTTCTAGATAACTAGGGTATTGCTGGGGGTGGGGACCTCTCTGTTGGAACCATGGAAGACTATCGGCATGACACTTGGTCCATGAACTGCTGCCACCTTGCCAGCACCGAATTCAAAAATTACAGACAGATGGTTGATGGAACCTCACCTTCCCACGATTACAACAAGATATGGTTGGAAAGGTTTATTGGAGAGTCAAATCATCAAGGACTACCCCGCGAAGAATGACACATATCTCTAGTTCAACTACCGATATGAGTACGAGAGAGTACAGGTTCATGAAAGGGAATAGAGAAAGGTTGGCTCCGTATCAGCCTCCTTATCTTGTCATTAGTATCATTTTAATGATCGTTAATGGGGAGAGCATTTCCATGATTGCAAAGCTATACGACTCGGAGGATGAGCGAAGCATTACGGGCTTGCCAATAATGAATTCTCTAGATATATATCACTGCGTAGTTGAGAGCTTTCCCGATAGAGTTTTTCTTTGCTTTCGAGTCACTCTTCCTATTGTCATTGGTAAGGTCTCTTGGGAGAAGGTTTGTGATAGGTTTTCCTTAGTCTGTCCTCCAGATAGTTTCGTAGCTAGGGTGATGGATCCTAAGCATCATGCATGTTCTGAGACAATCTCGTGTTTTGGTTCTGGAGGGCCGTAGGGAAAAGAAAAACTTTTAGTTGAGGTGGGTGGTGTTAACAGTACAAGGGCCCATGAGGCCACTATGTTCTTTCATGAATGCATCCCCTCTCTAGTCCAGGATGAGGTTGACCACATCAAGAAGCAGCTATGGGACACAATGAGGACAATTCCAGTCGAGAACCTTCGAAGGGAGGTTGAGGAGTGGGTGGTTGACCCGGGCACCACTGTAGGCAGAGCTTCCGCCTATGAGCACATGATTGTGGTTTATTGGGTCATGAAAAACTTACTGGCACATGTCACAATGTCCAGTTTAAACAAGAACCAGGGAGATGAGGAGCCAGTTTGTTCTTGGAAGGTGCACAATGTCGATTCCCGCTTGATGCATCTCAAGATTGATGCGATTGCCAAAAAGATGGGTCTGTCTTTCTTCTATCTGGGGATGGAGGAGGCTGAGCATGCTGGCCCCAGGAATCAACGAAAGAATATCAACACACAGAAGAAGCAAGAGGACAAGATGGAGGAGGCGAATGGATGGTAGCGGCGGGGAAGCTGCTCCATGAACCTGGTCTATCGTTTTTGGGTTCAAAGTTTGTTTTTCTTTCTTCTTTCAGCATTATAGCATGGTTCTTTCTGCTACATCTCTAAGTTGTATCTCCGGTAGGATGTATCTGGGTTTTTGGGGTTGGCACTGGGGCCAGTCTATTTATGGCTCAGTTTTTTTTTGCTGAGAATGGTTGTGATCTATAAGTCTATGAAGACTTTGTAAGAGTGTTATGTACTTGGTTTCAAAGCAGTAATATAGTTTTTTGTTTACAAAAAAAAATGTAGTATGTATGTAGGCGATACATATGATTTTGTATGGGTCGAGTTTTCACATAAGTGCAATATTAGTAGTATTTGTGTGATGCTATTAGTTACATATATATTATTAATATATAGGATATTATGATAATGGTATGGTATGATTTAATGAGGAATTACTCCACGTATATGGTATTGGATGTGATGACGATTAGAATTGGTTGTTTTTGGTTTCTGTCAGTTGATATGATTGATGTATTATGATCGATGTATTATGATTGATGTATTGTGATCGATGTGTTCTGATTGATGTATTATGATCGATGTGTTATGATTGATGTGATCAGATTTATGTATTCCGATTGATGTATTCTGGTCGAGGTATTCTAATTGATGTATTCTTATTGATGTATTCTAATTGATGAATTCTGATTGATGTATTCCTATTGATGTATTCTAATCGATGTATTTTGATTGATGTATTATGATTGATGTATTTTGATCAATGTATTCCTATTGATGCATTTTGATTGATGTATTTATCATTGATGTATTCTAGTTGATGTATTATGATTCATGTATTATGGTTGATGTTTGTATGGTCAGCTGATGCATGTATGGCTGTCATTCGTTGATATTAATGTATGATTGATATATGATCAACATATGATTGATATATGGTCGATATACCTGATGCACTTCATGACCTTGGTTGGCATACTTGATGCACTTCATATTGGTTGATATACATGATGCACTTCACGATCTTGGTTGGCATACTTGATACACTTCATATTGGTTAAGATAGTTGATGCACTTCATATTGGTTGGTATACTTGATGCACTTCATGACATTGGTTAGTATACTTGGTGTGCTTCATGATATTGGTTGAATAACTTGGTTGCATAATGCATGATTGAAATGGAAATTGAATGTGCTTAGGGTAGATGCATTCCAAGTGTTTGATTTCATGTACCTTGGATGTACTTCAGATATCATAGCTGAAGTAGAGTGAAATGGACTAAGAAGGAATTTATTTCGTGATGAGATTTCATGGAATTTATTTCATGTACCTTGGGATTATTTCATGTGATTGATTAGAATTTATTTCTTGAAGATGTGTTGTATTTATCTTTTTGAACAATATATATAGGTTTTTTGCTAACCATGTGTTTGTTGGAATGTAAAGAAATACATTGAATTAAATAGTGAGTGTATTGGATATGTGTTGCATTGAATCTGATATGCATTGCACTGGATAGTGGTTGCATATTGTGCATATTTGATATGGATTGGAATTGCTATGCATTGAATGTGCATTTAAATTGAATTGTACTTGAAACGGATAGATATCTCTTTATGTGTTGATATGTGCTGAATGGAATAGTTATTCCTCTCGGAATGCTTTGGATAATAATAGTTGGATTATATTTCCTGGTAGCAGGTTTGACGATAAGTATGGATAAATAGGATCATTGGTATGATATGATGTTTTTGTGTAACTAATTCAAGTACCCTTATGTGTATTATTGATATGTGGTGAAGGTCTTGTTAAGATGTATCTCTTGTAAATGATTAGAATGTGATTCATGTATCTTTGCTTGAAGATGTAATTCATGTTGAAAAGTATATGACAGATACTAACCATATGATTGATTTGGAATGTGATTCATGTATTTTTTTTGAAGAAGTGTTTCATGTATATCTTGTTGGAAAATATATATACCTAATGACTGATCATGTGAATGATGATTGGAATGTGATTCAGGTCAGTACCAGGAGGGGTAAAACTGGTGGATGTGAGCACTAGAAGGTGAAAATATTGTGATGGAAAAGTATTGTTCTTTCTCAGGTTGTGCGGCCTAGGTTTCCTGTGATGGAAATGTATTGTTCTTTCTCAGGATGTGTAGCCTAAGTTTCCTATGATGGAAATATATTGTTCTTCTCAAGAGGTATGGCCTGAGTTTCCTGCGAGGGAAAGTAGATGGTGAAGGAATACTTGAGAGATGAATTCTTCTTGTGGAAACCTTGTGAAGGAAATATGCAAGCAGATAAGTATCATTGTGATATGAATATCTTTATGATTTTTGTTAAGAAAAGTATATTTGTGATCCTTGTTAGAAAAGTATATTTGTGATATGAATATCTTTGTGATCTATGTTGAATAAGTATCTATATTTTATGTAAATTTGTATATACCAATGTATTGCTTGTGATTAATTGGAATTCATTTCATGTATCATGAATATGTATTTTATGTATCATGTTCCTCGTATCAGGTGACATATGTCTTTATACCTGATGGTTAATCATGTGGTTGATTGATTGAAATATGATTCAGGTGGATCTATTTTATTGAAATATTGAAGGCCTTGTAATGAGCTTTGAAGGCCCTCTAATGGGGATTGAATATTAACCCTTCCTTCTACACTGGGAACCACTCTGCTAGTCCACATTCTCGCACGGGAATCCCAGGAATGGGATGGTGATATTCCAAGGAACTGGTAGGGTGAACGGATGATGATATCCTGAGGGACTAGTGGGGTGAAGGAAGTCACATCCCATAGGTTGTGGAGATGGACATAAAATAAGGTGGTAGTCGGAAGTATAGTGGATTCTCAGGAGAGGAGTTCCAATATTTCCAATGATAAATGCAAGTGTGATGACATGTAAAAGGAAGTATGCATCGAGGACGATGCATTATTTTAAGGGGGAGGGGATGTAATACCTCGATGGTAATCCCCGAACATATTTGATTTTTTTATTTGCTTTTATGGTGGCACTAGGTTCCTCTACCATGGACCATAAATATTATTATCTTGTTATGCTAGTTTGTTATTATATAACTACCTATAACTAATAATGGCTCAACACGGAAAACAAACATGGCTGTGGAGTCTTGGATTCCACATGTGAAGGGGTTGGGGTTAGGAGCTGTAGCTAACCATAACAACACTCAATGTTTCCTATTTTTTATGTTAGGGGACCCTAGGGGTCGTAATTTGTCTAATTAATGTTTTGCATGCACTATTGCACCCTCACTAGAGAGAATCTTCCTTACATGGATATAATGGGGCCCACTTTCATTGCACTCTTTTCTTGTGCGCAGATTTGGCTAATTTAAAGTTATCTTTAGTCAATTTTAGTAATTTGTAGTTAAATTGAGTTAAAATTGAGTTAATGTTAATTAATTTCAATTAAATTGAGTTTAATTAAGTTACTATGAGTTAATATAGAGTTCTTCTTTAATTTATGGGTATGAGTGGTCGATAAACAAGGCTGGAAGGGGTAGAGTGATTAAGGAACTTCTAGTGTGTAGTAGAGGGACTCTGAGTATGATGAATAGGACACCATTTATTTGTGGTAGGGGCCATAGGGGAAGAAAACTTATGGTTTGTGGAAAAATGTGAAGAGGGTGTAGGGATCAATGAAGCATTCTGAGTTAGAGAGTTGGCATTGAAACTAATGTGACATTGAAATTTGAATTGGGCAGTGAAGCCCCATTGGAAAGATTGGTTTTGGGTATAGGTTTAGAACTTAGAAAATCCTTCTCAAATAAAATCCAGCATACACAAACTAAATTTATAATTAATACCTCATATAGATCTAAAATTTTCCGTTGAATATGAAGGTGGTGAATACTTCAACAAACTACTACATAGTTTATGGTAGCACCTATTTAATTTGGAACCTCGAGGCTATTATATTTGTGTTGTAGCCAAGTTGGTAGAAACACTTCTTAATTTCCTCACAAAAGTCCTCCCAAGTTCTAATACATTTAGAGGTAATGAAGGAGTTGGCCTCATCATTAAGTTCAATAGATATTATATGTTCTTATTGTTAAGACTAGTATCGGCCCTGCATTATGCCCTCTTGGCGTTTGTTGATAATAAGAAATTGTTAGTCCTATTTGAGAATAGGGATGGTCTAAAAATAAGTAATGGGACTACATATCTAGGAATCCACAACCCCACCCTTAATTTTCCCATCATATTTATTGAGAGTAATATTTATATCTAACTGAAAGATAGTGGGTTGGTGTTTATTGATGAGAAATTCATTTAGAAACTTGATTATTTATATGTCTAGAGAGTCATAAATGTATTCTAAATTTTTATTATATTCATATTTATGAGGGTCCATGAGATCTTATGGGAGAGAAAATGACAAAAAAGCCATGGCTTGAAAACTTTAGTGTCTCAGCTTATAAGGGTGTTAATATGAAATAGGAAATCAGAGAAAATCCTAGCATCTAGTGTAATGAAGACATTGGATGGGAATAAGGATGACCAGACAAATCAAGCTTGGTATTCAGAGTTTGATAACTCAAAGAATTGAAAACCCCAAAAAATAGCGAATGTGCAATTAGAAACTGACTAGAGAATCTAAGATCCGAGTGGGAGGGATAGGTCACCACAAACCATATCTACAAAAAAGGGTTCTTTCCCAGGAAAGACCTCTACTTCAATGCTAAACTTAAGTAGGGGATAGCCTTAGAATAGGCACCAACATAGATCAACATGGGAAGTCACACTCCAATGAATCATATATAGAATTTTTCTTCTAAAATTGTTTTGAGGTAGGAGAGGCACCAAGCTTTATAATCTTGACATAGAGAAGGTCCCAAATTGATGCTTTGATACTATTTGATGTATATCTCATCTCTATGAGTTTGCAAACCCTAGGTTATAGAGGAAATGCACCATCCAAAGTTAATTAATCACCATATAATATTCAATAGCAAGAAATAAAAGAATAAGAACAAGAGAGATTGCAATAGTTCTCTTTGGAAGACATGGCTTAGTCTTGTTATGACGCCAATGGGCCTTTATATAGTATTACACAAGGTCCACACGAATGAGAAAAATAATAAAAAACTCCTTGACTCAACACATGGGTAAGAAGATGCATCTACATGAATGCACATAATAATACAAGTCAAAACACAAAACATGAATTAAGGAGTATCCCATCAATGACTACTAACTAAGCTAGGAAATATTAGATAGATATTTTTGTCCTACTTGGGAAGAATGCCCAAGTTGTTTACTGGTCAATGGAGTTCTATGTGGCTAGTATGAAGGGTGTGATCTCCTTGGGTGGGGTGCTTAGGGCTCTATATACATTAAGTCTCCAACAATGTTGCTAGTGAAAGGTGTGAGGACTATCTAGTGTTTCTAAAATCTCATATTAGGGTTATTAATGACCAAATCCTCACATCAATTTTAGTATTTGGATGTGTTGGTTATGGGTTAGTTTTTAGTCTACCTTCATTCGATGATGGTGGGTTTAGATTTTCTTCGGGTATAGTCTCCATTAAATCTAATTTATATGTTGCATTTAAAGAGTGTTATAACGTATTTTATTTATTTTTATAAATAAGAAAATTTATTAATACAAATAAAACTTGTAATAAGCTTACCTCAAACCAATCAATCAAGATGTGAGCACCTAGAAATCAAATGCCCCTCCATTAGCTCCTCAAATTTCTCCTAGGAAATTGGATGACCGTATTGGGCATTGTGAAATAATACAACCCATCAACCCTTTTATTATTAATATACAAAGGAATGTACACGTTCTTAGGATAATGAGCATCTTATTAATGTGTGCATGTTCCTAAGCACACATGTGTTTATAATGCACACATATTCCTTAGTACACACATATTATTAACGCGTGCATGTTCCTAAGTGTATAGTACATGTATTAATGCATGCACATTCCTAAGCACACACGTGTCCCCTTGAAGTCTGATTTGGCATTGTTTGTGCCAAAGTGTGCGGTGAGAGTGTCGAAGTTGTAGCAAAAGTAAGACATGTGCATTCCTACATTATTATGCATCGTATTCCCACTATTTCAACCATCATCTTCTTCCAAATGCCGTTCCAAAAATTATAATGGGTGATTCCATGAAGATGGGTAACTCTTTTTGGCCAAATATGATGGTGAAAAACGGAAATTTTATCCATGTATCAAATTGAAGCCATTGAAACTCATATTTTCCAAATGAATTTTGACATGCGGTTGAAAAACGAAATGTAGAGAATTATGTTGGCTTTCCAATGATATTTTTTTCGAAATATTCCAATGCCATTTATCATGTTGAATTTTCATTTAATGAAATGTGTGTACTTAAAAATTTGAAGAGCAATTAACAAGTAGTTTGTGTTCGTGCACGATAATTTAATGTTAGAATAATAATTAGAAAAAATGAAATATGTGAACATGATCTAGAGAGAATGCACTAGGGCTTACATATTTTACTTTTATTTTTTCTCGAAAAAATATATTTATTATTATTTTTCGAAAATGACCAATGAATATTTCAGTCACATTTTGCACACATGTGTGTTCATGCACCAAATCTTTTAATTTTTTACATAATTTGAAAAAATAAAAATACCCTTTTGAAGATGACGCGTTTATCTAGGGCTTGTGTATTTTTTCAAATTTTTTGGATGTGTATTTTTAATTTTGTGAATTCATCTTTGAGCTCAATCGAAGTTGTCGGCATGGTTTTTTAGAGCAACTTTTAGTAGAAATTTAAAAACAAAAGACATATGAAAATAAAAATTCGTAAATTTTATCTATCTGGATAGACGATTCGTTGAAGAATCCAATGGTATCAAGACCGTTCATTAATGAGCATTTAATTTCATGGATTAACTCTGTGGAAGGTAGACAAAAAAACCATTCTACAGGGAAAAGGGCTATCGACCTGTTTTTAAGCCCTCAATCGAGCTATTTGCTCGATCGAGGGCTTAACAGACCCTCGATCGAGGGTTTAACAATACCTCGATTGAGGGTTTAAAAATACCTCGATCGAGGTATTGTTAAGCCCTCGATCAAGGTATTGCTCGATCGAGGGTCTGTAAAAAAGGCTCGATCGAGGGTTCGTGTGTGTAAAAAGAATCTATAAACACCGGGACGAAACAGCGAAAGGAGTTGGCAACAATTAATGTTTCCAACTACCCTTCCCTCATAAAAACATGAACGAACATCTATATAACCAGCAAACAAGAATTCACAAACAACAATTTACCTCATTGCTATTTTTTTCTCCATTAGAGCTTTGTCAATTTGACCTTGTTGAATTAGAGATTTGTAATTTTCATATTGCTAAATTAGATCTAATTAGATATGTAAGATTTCTTTGTAGGCATAATTCAAGATTTCATACTAACATTTTGTTGTTTGTTATAACAATTTGAAAAAAAAATTGTTTGTTTTCATTGTAAATTGATTAATGTAAGATTTCTTTGTAGGCATATTTGAAGATTTCATACTAAAAAATTGTTTGTTTTCATTGTAGATTGATGGGGAATAAAACAAAAAGACAAAGAAAACATGTTAGACAACAAAATGCCAATGAAGAACGTGAGAAGAGTAGAGAACGAATGAGACAACAAAGAGCAAGGTTGAGAGAAGAAGAAGATGCACATTTGGTGCAACAAATTCCAATAGAGCACAACCAAGGTAAATTATTGAATTACATGCTATCATAATTTAAATATCATGCTACATAATTTACAAAATTAGTAACAATTTTCCAATAAATTTAACTAAATTTCATAATTTAATTTGTTTCATATTTATTTATAATGATATTCTTATTTATTTCATCAATTTCTTATTTAAATTTTAAAGTTTGCAACAATTTTTATGTTAAATGAACAATTTTCAAGTGGCTTTAAACAAATGTTAGATTAGAACAATTTTCAAATGAAATGAAACATGTAAATTTAGATTCTACTTTCATGTTAAGATATGAACATATTTTTAAATATTTTCAAATTATTTCAAAGTTGCTAACAAATTTCAATTTTATTGTCCAACAATTTTCAAATGAAATTTGTACACAAGTAGATTCTATTTTCAAGTTAAAATGTATGTACATATTTACTATTTTCAAATTTATAAACTTTACTAACAATTTTCAATGTTATTAGAATAATTTTCAAATTAAATGTACACTTGGACATTATTTTCAAGTTAAATTGTACATATTTAACTAATTGTATTTTTTAAGTTACTAACAATTTCAAGTTCAATATAATTTCAGTTATTGTTTTGTTAGAAAATTCAATTTCAAAACAAATGAATGAATATTTTGAAATGAACATGTTATGATAGTTATGTATTAGTTAGAATTTATTCAATTTGAAAACAAATGAATGAATATTTTCAGAGTTATGGTGATTGACAATATTTTCATAGTAATGAATATTTGAATACAAATGGATGTTTAAAGAGCTATTTAATTATAATGTTTACATTAAAAAAATTCCATCAATCACATGTACTTTTATTTACATATAACATAACATATCACCATGATATGATTAATGATTATAATCATATATTTTGTTAGGACATATTGAAAATAATTATTTGCAATGTTTGCAACCTTGCATTGATATGTGAAACATTATTGATAAAAAAATCCTTAAATTGCAACTTATGATAAAAATTACAATTTCCATAATTGTTTATTGTTGAAATTGCAAAATCATCAACTATTAAAATTCTAGGGTAGAAGTGTTGTAATCATTTATTCTTTGTGGTGATTTGCAACTTGTATTTTAAATATTTATTTGTTTATTTTATACCATAAAGTTAAAATAACATTTTTCTTGTAATGTATTTAAGTAAAATGGACATAAATTGCATAAAGAAAATTTTCCCACAATTATGTAATGTGATGATTGTAAATGATATTAATTTTTATGCCCACAATAATTTTTATCAAGTTATTAATAATTATCTTGAGTTAAATATATATATTTGATTTTCAAACTTTACTAGTAATTATCAAACTAAATGTACAATTTCAAGTTGCATGTACATATTTAGTTGTTTTGAAATTAAGTTGTACAAACAATTTTCTTGTTTTAATGTATTTTCAATACTTGTACATTTTTCTCAAGTCACTAGCAATTTTCAATTTGTTAATTTACATTTACAACAAATTTCAAGTTACTAGCAATTTTAAAGTTAAATGTACAACTTGTATTTAACATGACATATCACCATGATAAGATTAATCATTAGAATTATATATTTTGTTAGGACAAATTGAAAATAATTAAATTTGCAATGTTTGCAACCTTACATTGATATGTGAAGCATTATTGATAAAAAATTCATAAATTGCAATTTATGATAAAATTACAATTTCCATTTAATTGTCTATTGTTGAAATTGCAAAATCATCAACTAATGAAAATGTTAGTTTGCATTACAAATTATGAATTTCTCCTCAATCATATCACTATGTAATGTTTTTAATTAAATATCGTATTAATCTCTAAATCAATGTTTTTTTCCCCACATTTAGAGTATAATAGGTATGTTATCATGGGTAGAAAATCAATCTTAAATTTTTATTTCATGTATATACAACATGAGATGCATGATGTTGTCCTTCAAATTCTAGGGTAGAAGTGTTGTAATCATTTATTCTTTGCATGGTGTTTTGCAACTTGTATTTTAAATATTTATTTATTTATAAATTATACCATAAAGTTAAAATAACATTTTTTTTGTAATGTAAAAGTAAAATGGACATAAATTGCATAAAGAAAATTTGCCCACGATTATATAATGTGATAATTGTAAATGATATTGATATTAATTTGTATGCCCACAATAATTTTTATCAAGTTATTAATAATTATCTTAACTTAAATATATATAGTTGATATTCAAGTTACTAGCAATTTTAAAGTTAAATGTACAAGTTACTACCAATTTCAAGTTACAAGCAATTTCAAATTTTACTGGGAATTTTAAACTTTACTTCTAGAACAATTCTGAAGTTTAATTAAGTTAGCAATTATAAGCATCTGTTGCAAGTTCGGATTTGGGAATAATCCCTGTCCGCTTAACTCTGGGAAGTACTTGGACATAAGCCTTAAAACTCATTGTGAGGAGTACCACAGGAACCCTGGAGTAGCTGGCGCATTGAAAGGACCTGCCAGCAAAAAGGGCAACAACCCCTACCTGATTGACTAGTCTTTCCCCGTGAGGTAAACCAAGAGCTGTCATTTATGGCCAAACGGTTATCATTTTTACCTGAGCCATGGAGTGAGGGGCACTGCCCCACTACGCAAGCCGTCAGATAGCATTGGTGGCTGAGTGAAACACCTGAACTTTTAGGAAGCCGAACATACCTGAGGTCCATATCTATTTTCAGTTGAACTGTTGTCGATCACTTCCATGCCATTTCACTAACACCTCGAGATTTTCGTGTAACGGTTCGTATCACTTGAGCAATTTCAAATTTCAAGTTACTAGCAATTTCAAGTTACTCAAGAGCAATTTCAAATTTCAAGTTACTAGCAATTTCGATTTTTACTTAGAACAATTCTCAAGCTAAATGTATTAGTTGGAAAATTCAATTCACATGCAATTTTCAATTTTTCAATTTCCACATCAAATTTCAAGTTACTAGCAATTTTAAAGTTCAATGCACAACTATCAAGTAATCAATTTTCAGTTTGTTAATTTACATGTTATACAGGGAGAGATTATGGTCAGACATCACATCATGGTGATCAAGAATCACATGACCCTGTGCCCCCTTATGATCTTGATCAGCCATCACATGACACCTTTCCCTCTCACATTGAAAATATAATTGGGAGTTGCAGTGGGGTTGGAAGGGGTGGAAATTTTCTAGAGGATTGTGCAGTTGTTTCTGCACAAGAAGAGATTGAGAACTCGATCCCTAGTCGGAGATTTAGAGAGCATGTCAATAACATAATCAATTCATATTTTGAACAACATTCAACAATGGCACAAGCTCAAATCCTACATGGGTTGATAAAACACAAAAAATTGAAACGTGCCACAAAGTTGTTGGGTTTTCAAGATGTTAAAACAAAAAAGACATGCGAGAATGCAATAGAAAATGTAAGAATTGCATTATCTTCATTTGGAAAATCAAGAAACAATGATACCCAAGATGCTCATAAGGCAATTACAACGGTTGTTGTGGCACAAAGCACCTCAAGAAATCGAATGGTATCAACAATGGCATCATTGCTCAATGTTTCAGAAAGAACATTGCTCAAATATACTAAATTCAAGGTCCGGACAGATGAAAGTGATGAAGTTGCTTTTTGGGCTCTTATTTGTAGGGAACGCTATAGAGAGAGGATGGCAGCGGGCATTAGAGAGAAGGTGATAGATTTTTTGGGATAGTCATTCTCGTGCTTTTCCAAATCGAAAGCATGTCCTGCGACAACGTTTATCCAGAGGCATTTATCAGGAGCACTGTAAGCATGTGATGGAGATGATGGGAGTTTCACTTTACGAGGAATTCCAAGAAACCAATCCTGGTGTTCAAATATCATTTATCATGTTCAACAAATTGAAACCGTGGTATATTAGGCTGAATACAATTCGCGACACTTGTTGCTGTCGGTACCCACGTTGAATTTCAACTATACTATGACACATTTCTGGATTTTTACAAAAGGCACTGGAACGGTGTACTAGCTCCTCACACAGTGCAAGATTTTATTTGTATGATACTATGCAACAGGAATCCTAAACACGTGTTTTTCAATAAGAGGTGTGTAGGTGGGAGAAAATGCCATGAATGCGGTGATTTGACATTGTTCCATAGGAACTTTCCTATCGATCCAACACACCATGGATTGTCAGATATCACTGTTAGGTGGAAGAGGTACGAGTACGTCACCATGAATCCAACACCTTCTTCATCTGTGCCATCCAAGAGGATCGACTTGCTCGATGATGAGATTCCTGTTTCAGATTTCATGGAGAAGTTTCAAAGTCATATTTATAAATACATGAAGCACTCCCATAGGTCCAGGTGGCAAGCTTCAGAATTCAAACATTCCCGTGAGGTATTTGAGTCGGGCACAATCTTATCAGTGGTAGACTTTGCGGAGAACTACACCTTTTCTCCTCAGAGAGAGATACAGAGTGAGTACTATCACTCCGACCAAGTGTCTATTTTCGTACATGTATTGTACAGACATGCTCAGGAAAACATTGATGGCAGGGATAGCAGTCGCCAATCACGTGAAGTGATCAAGGAGTACCATTTTTATGTTAGTGATGATCATGAGCATGACACATTGCTCGTTCAACATTGTTTTGGGTTGATTTATGATTCATTCAAGCAGAGAGGTGTATCATTTACTGAACACTAGATTTGGTCAGATGGGTGTGCAAGGCAATTCAAGTCGGCATGCTCATTTTATTGGTTGAGTCGCCTGCACAAACAGACAGGAATCCGACACACCTAGAGCTTTTTTGAGACAGGGCATGGGAAGGGTGAACATGATGGCACAGGTGCATGTGTGAAACAAGCACTTCGGAGGTACCAGATGAGTCATGGTGCAACTCGATTCAAATTCTTCACTGAAGTAGTTTATTGGTGCACACGTCATTTGGGACATCAGGCTCGCAAACAAGCAAGGCCGGTGTGCAGGTAATAAAGTCCAAACTCAATTAATAAGATAATAACATTCAATACCAACATTTCCAAAAGAACACATGTACTCGATAGGAATTTACATATGACAAACTGAATTCCATGCAGGTTCTTCTAGGATGTTTCCCTTGGAGATGTTAATAGATCCATGCCATGGTATTGTGACACCATCCCTGGTACAAGGGAATTGCATTCTGTTTGAAATAAAGATACGGGGGACATATTTTCCATTGAAACGATGAAGTATGCATGCTTTTGCGATTTTTGCATTGATGCAAATGGATGCGGGCTTGATCACTGTGAAAATGATTTATATGTCAAACCATGGAAATATGTATCTCTTAATCCAAAGGGCCCACATCCAATTCAAACATGGCAAGAGATGCACACTGAAGAGGCAATGGTCTCATTAGATTATGATCAAGTTTCCGATATGGTTAGGGAAGGTACAAGAGTCTTCATTAAGTTAATTAGTTCATTATATCTTACACATATACAAATGTTGTAGAAATTTGCACGTAGGACATTTGAATAATATTTGTAATGTATCTAGTAGGTGATGTATTCGTTGTCATTGCACCCCTCCACAACCAAGAAAATGTTGCATACTATTTGATGCGGTACACGCAAATAAAGAGTAGATTGGTGCGACCCTACCAAGATGGGGACTTCATATACCAGGTTGGAGACATGGTTCTAATGGGACACTTTTTTTAAAAAGTGAAAAAACAGGGTGCTCACATTATTTACAGAGATTGTATGCCTGGATATATATCATGTCAATACAGTCATTTGGTGGTTGCAGCTCGGATACCTCTAACAGAAATCAAGGTAAAGAGAGGTGATCCAAAGAGATGGAAGATGACAAAAGCTGACCATGATCGTATTATGGAGACTTGCATTCCTATAACCCATTGGCTAGATGAATGAGTTACATGTATGCCACTTGCATCATTGGCATAGTTTTCATGTTGTCTTGTGTAATATTTTTTTGGATATTTTTGTGGAGGTTGTTTTATAAATGTATTTTTGTAGATGCTTTAATGTCAAGAATACAAATACCAGATGGGAGGCTTTTGTGAAATTTGGGTCATGGTGCTCCAATGTGAATACACTTGAACATGTACATGTTCTAATTTTAGATTTTGATTTCAAATACAATTGTAATGTAATTGAGAATTTAAAATACATCTATACAATGTGTAATGGTAAAATTTAAATTTTGAATTGTACAATGATTACCATTTTGTGCAACATTCTTTAATATATGAATTTAGAAAATTTTGGGCATTATAATTATTGTTTGGACCACACATTCTTGTATTGATAACCTAGAATTTTTGCTATTTAGAACTATTGTGTTTCCCTTGATTGTTCATAATCTATCATTGAAGCTTCAACCAGAGATCTCATACATACCAATGTGTGGTATATATGTGATTGTTCCTTAGCTATATTTTTTGTGACGTGACCGTAATCAATCCATAATGTTTAATTTTTCTTACTAAGGGAAATGAAGGGCACCAAAACACTCCTTCAATTTGATTTCCTTCCAAAGCAATTGATTAATCATTAGAGGAAATTTCAATTTAAAATGTGCCTTCCAAAAATAATACAATTTCCATGTCATCATGTATTAGCCAATCAAAATGATTTAAAATTAAAAAAGGGAGCACCTAAAAAAATTGGAGGGAAAAAATAGAAACTACTTTTTTTAATCGTATTTTCAACTTATCTCCTTGTAGGTTTACTCAAATTTCAAGTGGGAGGACTCGTTGGATGCATAATTAAATTTTGCATCCAACGAGTACCCATGTTGCATACTTTTAACAACATCCACACCATGAAAAATAAAAAAATACATTAAAAAACGTGTTTTCTCTCACTAGAAACACGTTTTTTAATATATTTTCAATTTTTCATGGTGTGGATGTTGTTAAAAGTATTCAACATGGGTACTCGTTGGATGCATAATTTAATTATGCATGCAATGAGTCCTCCCGTTTGAAATTTGAGTAAACCTACAAGGAGATAAGTTGAAAATACGATTAAAAAAAGTAGTTTTCTACTCTCTCTCTACTATTATTTTATTATTTTCTTATTATTTTCCTTACGAGGCCCATTGACATTTAGTTATGGTGATTTGGTGGTTGAAAATCCCTTTGCTTGACACTTGTTATAATTCACATAATTCTTGACTTCATTTGTTATAATCTTGTATTATGGTGAACTATGTTCTTGATGGCATCAAGTGCAAGCCATGATGAGATGAGGATTACATCATCCATATCATCAAAATGATTTGTAAGGTTTTGTCATAAGTAGTTGGGAAGCATAGTCTCACAAAACATTATTTTGTTTGTTGATGTAAGCATTCATTAACTTTACATACTTGCATTCAATAAAAAGTTATTTTGTACATGTTGATGTGAACATTCAACATACAAGCATAGTACATGCATCTACCATAAATCATAAATAGTTGTACATAAATAATATGAAATAGTTGTACAAACATAGTTTCTACCATAGTTGTACAAGCATCTGCTATCAACATATTTCCATTTCTTATATTAACTAGGTGGTTATGCTCATTGCCAAGAAAACAAACCATACCTTTATGACTTTAGATTAGAGCACAGACTTAAAAGAAAATAACACAAAGATTACCTACATACTATATAACTTGTAATTATATAATTTTGTCTCAAGGGATGTTTCACACTCTTAATAGGCAAAACATTCTTATATACAACAACACATTGAATTTTCAATTGAAATTACACATTAGATTTTCCATGTAATTGAATTGGAATGTGGAAACTGTAAGTGAATTGTAATGTCTAGACAACATAATGCAAAATGTCAATTTCAATTTTCAATTTCAAATGTATTCTAATTTTAAATTTTGATTTCAAATGCAAAATTGAGAATTTAAAGTACATCTATATACAATGTAAAATTGTAAAATTTAAATTTTAGATTGTACAATGTATCATAATTTAAAATTTTTATTTCAAATGCAATTGTAATGTAATTGAAATTGAACTTGTAAATTGGAACAACACATTGTATTCTCAATTGAAATTACACATTAAATTTGAGATTTTAATTTTAAATTGCAATTGAATTGGAATGTGTAAATTGTAATTGAATTGTAATGTGTAGACAACATAATGTAATCAATATTTCAATTATTAATTTCAAATGTATTCTAATTTTACATGTTGATTTCATTTATGCAATTGTAATGTAGTTGAACATGAGCTTTTAAATTGCAATTGAAATTACACATTAAATTGGAAATTTTACATTGGAATTGAATTGAAATTGTAATTTCAATTTTAAAACATATTGTATGTATTCAATTCTAAATTTTGGAAGATGTTCTCTAATGTAGTCGAAATTTGCATTTTAAATTGAACTTAATTGTAACTACACATTAAATTTGCATTTGAAACGACAAAACATAAATTTTTAATTGTAATAACTATGTCCAGATCTAATATAAAAAATAATCGATTTCAAATCATATAGAAAATACACATGAAAACATCAGTATGATAAAATATATAAAATATCCAAAAGTCCATTATAATAAAAGTCCATGTATAAATGATATAAATCTATATCCAAAACATGATAACATATATATAGATCATCCAAAACATGAAAATATATAAAATATGAAAATATCCAAAACATGGAAATGTATAGATCATCAACTCATCGGCCACTACCCCCACGAGGCTTGTGATCGTCCCTCTGATTTCCCTCCTGTGCAGTAGCCCACTACTGTCTCTGAGACTCTAAACCCTCAAGGAATTGCGCCATATCCGCCATGTCAATGGTGATATCCAGGGTCTGGGTAGGAATACGGGTAGATGGCCCTTCATCAGGATAATGTACTCGAGGTACATCCCAACTATGTGTGAAATCCATTGCAGCATTGACACCCGCTTGTTGCGATGCCTATGTAATATGCCATTACATGTAATAAGTTAGATTTATTAAAAATTAAAACTAAATTTAACATAATTTAAAAGCTATCCATGAACAATTGAAACATAAAGTACAAAAATCAATTACTAAATGTGACTAAATAACATGAATTGGAACATAAATTAAAACTCACATGTGTCTCTGGACATGGCTCGTCAAAATCTTCACGGTCGTCATGTCCATAATCAAGATCTACCACCTTTCCGTTGCCCTATACAATTTGAAATTCATTTGAAGTTAAGATCTACAACATAAATCTCGAAAATTAAGAAATAAAACACAAATTATTTAAACTGAGAAATAATATTCAAACACAAATTAAATTGGAACATAAATTATAACTTACCCCGACTGGCGGACCAATAGATGGCTCGCTAGCAAAGAGTTGATCCATGAATGGGGTCCCCTGCATGGATCAATAGAATACAACTCCCTTAAGTATATATGAAGAACATATATACATAATTGTACAAAAGTATACCTGTCGTGTAGCGACACATCTACGATATAACTGAAAGTATGCATCTCGCGCTGACTCAACATACCACAGTAGGGTCTCGCGATCGAAACTCCTGAGCATGTCACTAGAGACATGCTCTATCTCTAGCTCTGTAGGTGGAGGGGGTGGTCTAGATGCCTTTCCATGCACAACAACAACAACAGTGCCCAAGGCGGTGAACAACGAGTCTGCAAGGTTAGCTCTAGCCTCTGCAACAAGCTGGGATGATTGTGCCACATCCCCCGACCTAATAACCGCCATGTCTAGAAGCGATATCAACCTTGGAGCGGGTGGCACGAAGGCAGGGTATCTCTAAGCTCCAGGGCGTTGGTAGGAGCGTCCGCTACCAACCCCATAGAACTGGGACCCTGTACTAGTGTAATTCGGGTGCATGTCCAAAACAAACTCTCCATAAACATGTTTTGCAAAGTACAATGGGGCCTGGTCATGGTGGGGGAAGATGCCCCATGCTCCCACAAATATATCATATATATGTGGTGCAGCGACCTCCAACTTAAACTCCCTGAGTCTAAGCGGTTGATTGGGGGCGTGGTCACGAGGGATGTCGAATAAAGCACCCTTGATGTCATGCCCTCTTATGGCGACTTTGACATCCTCCCATTTGTGGATCCCATTGACAGCATCTCTCCTCCTCTGGCATGAATGTCGCTAAATGTCGCTGAGAGGTCCTACCCTCCTGTAGAGGGTCAACATCTCATCAATCGCCGATAACATCATCGACAAAGATCGTCATGTGGGAGAATCCTCCCTCAAAGTGCTAACACATGAGCTCACCCACTCTCGCTGGGAAATGATGTCAGCGAGAGTGATCTATGCAACCTCATCATCATACGATCCCCCTGATGGGGCACCTGTGATCCAAACCAAAATACAAATGTTACTAAAAATATATATATAACTTGCAGCGGAAATTCAATGCATTATATACTAAAAATTTACTGAATATGTGCTAACAAAAAATATGCACCTGATGCACTCGTGTCTTGTTGCACATCCTCCTCCTGGGGATCCACATGTATGTCGTTGGGATGAACCGACACACTATCTCTCCTGCTGCCACCACTAGTGGAAGCCGACCCCGGCCTGGCATCACTCCTCGATGAACAGGAGCGTTGCTGATGGCCACCCTGTCGGGTGACGTTAGATCCTCTCGTGCTTCGTGGAGCACAAAGCACCGAATCTCTCTCTTCAGGGCTATCTGCATCACATTTCAATTTCTAATTCTAATTTTCTTTCAAATTCTATTCCAAATTTCACATTTCAATTTCAAATTTTCTCATTTCAATTTCAAATTCTATTCCAAATTTCACATTTCAATTTCAAATTCAAATTCAATTCAAATTTCAAATTCTATTCCAAATTTCACATTTCAATATATACATTAATGTATGAAAATTTCATGAATATTATGTGTTTGATACAAATCAATTTTCATAAAATAATGCAATTTGTGGAAAACCTATCCGGGCTTCTATCTTTTTCGCTTTTGATTCATCTAAAAATTTGATTGGAAAAAATTGGAGCAACCCTTCAATTGCAAAGTCATAAAATAATTTTCAATTTCATTATGGATAGGCTTGATGCAAAATTAATTTTTTTGAAAGGATAAGGTTGTTGTGCCTTTCTATGAAGGGAAAAATGGGTTTTGGTGTGCATTGAAGGTTTCAATTTCGAAGCATGATTAGATAACAATGTGATCCACCTAGAGCATGGCTCTATTACCATAAAAGATTGTAATTACCAACACAATCATACACTTTATATTGGATCTATTATATAGCAATTGGATCCTACTAACAACCTGTAACAACATGATAATTTCTTTCTACATAATTGAAATAGCTCCATCCTAAAGTAGCGCACACACACATCAAACTTTTGTTGGTGTAGTTATTGAGCATATAATATGTTGGTGTAGTTATTGGGGAGTGAATTAATAATCTAAACTAAGAATAAAAATGTGGATCCAAGCGATAACATAAAGAGTAGAGCATTGATCCCTCAAAGAAATATGAGAGATACTCCCACCCTAGCCCTTGAAATAGAAAGTCATGAATGAGAGATAATTGGGATATGTGATCCCAATGTTGCAACTATGACATTTTCATTCAACCTTCGACCATGTCAAAAAAGTCACAACCATTTTCTAAAAGATTTGATTGGATGAAATTCCAAGGAGAATCCTGGTTTTGTGAATGCCTTCATTAGTTGGATTTCAAAATGGAAGTAACATGTGGTTGACCTTCCAACCAATCTCCATCCTAGATAAATTGTAAACCAATGAATGAAGAATGCCATTTTTTTTCTATAGAAGTAGGATAAGGTGTAGGAGAAGCCCCAAAATCATATGATTCATATTTGAGATTGTAATAAGGCTTGTGAGCTTTGGTCATTGATATTGAATAAATACAGTAGACATTGTTGATATGTATCTTTTTTGTGAATTTAATATGATAATTGATTTGGTGTAATTTAGTCTATTTATCTTTTAAATTGAAATTACAATAATTATTTTATCTTTCAAATTAAAATTACAATAATTGTTGGTAACCTTTGGTCTCGTGCCTACATCAAAGATAATTTGTTGAGAAATCCTCAAGCAAAGTATTAAATACAAAGACATTTCAACATATGAAGGTTTCTTGATTAGTGACATCCAAACATTTTTCATCGAAGAATTGAAAAGGAAATCCCTCGGGCAAACTATATATACTATTATAACTCCACCCATGTAGCTTTCATACCTACTTCATCTAGACATTAACCATGAACTTTATGATGTTCTCTACAGATTATCCAAATTGTGCATTTAATATATACATATACATCAATATAAATATCCTTAAGGGAACAATCATTACCTCCTCTAAAGTGTGTTTTCTAATTCGTATAACAATGTTGCTATAAAATAAAAATGACAAATCAAATCATTTATGTTTTGACATTTTTGAAATTTTAAATGGCTCTATGCAACCTTATGTCATAGTGGACCGTACATGCCCACTAAACTAAATAAAATAATAAATACTAGCTAATAACAAATCAAATTACCCATGTTTTGACATTGTTGAAATTTTAAATGGCTCTATGCAACAACCTTATGGCATATTGTACTGTGCATGCCCACTAAACAATATAAAATAATAAATACTAGCCAAATCATAATTACATGTACACCACAATTTCAAACATAAACGCTAGCTCTTGTCCTCAACTTTGAGGATAAATTTATTTGATTTTAGAAAACAATATTATAATGGTAATGGCATAAGCTTTCTTTATGCTTCATCATTGCTAAAAATGAAAAAACAAAATAGGCACTCATGTGAAAACATTTGTATTGCGTTGTATGCAAAGCAACTTTCTTCATGAAAGGCCACTATTGCTAAAATTGAACACACAAAATAGTGTCTCCATTAGTGGAAACCTTATAATTAATTGTTTGTTATGGAGAGCACATGTGATCATTACACATCAAGATGCATAAAATATTTCCCATAAACTACGTGAGACATCAAACAAATCGACAAACGTTGGAGAATGTCAACAACACTTCAATTTAATAAGGTTTTGTTTTCTCAAAGAGAAGGTGTTGTGGGAAACATAGTGGGGCAATCTTTTAATAAATGAACTTTTTTTTATAGATTATGTTTTGGGAAGAATTTATGTTTTAAAAAACATTTATTTTTAGGTAAGTTTTTGGTTTCATTATCAAATGTTGATAACGTTGTCATTGTTTTAGTTTTGAAGTTCGATATTTCTCAAATCAAAGAAGAAGATATATAATTAATTCATAGGTTTATATGTAATTTTAATGGATTTTTTCAAAGTTGAAAGATATTTTTTTTATATTTAAGTTTTAGGTTTCCTTTTTCATTAATTTAGTGTTAATTCAACTTTATGATAATGAATTTTTTCATTTGAGAATATATTGTAGAGATGGATTTTTTTGTTGTTAGTGAAGCAAGTTTTTGGTTCATGAGAAAAACATGCATCTCTTCTTAAATTAGTGGATTCCTAGGTGAATTTGTATTTTGAATAAATGAAAAATGATCAAATGATGAAAGAATTATAAAAAAGTTGTGTTTTCATGATTTGGAAAATTCACTAAGTAGAACCATTTTCATAGTTTTGATTTCGGTAAAATTGCTTAGTCTCTCTTTCAAGTTAAATTCTATCATATTCATTGATAATACTCTTGACTATGAATATATATATTTATTTTTACTAGGATTCCTTTGGACAAAGCCCCTTGGCATTGCCATTGTCATACTCAAATACAAACGTTGCCTTAACTAAAAAGTGAAGAAACTAAAACCGACTTAGTACATGGAGTTGATTGAATAAATTTATGATGCATGAGCACCGTTGGTTTCGAGCAATTAGCATCAACCAAAAAATATTTCAATTATGAGTTAGTAGTACTGTAGGTTGGATAAGATGGCTATGTATCCTTTTGCTACAAATCCATTCTATAAATTTGTGTTGATGCAAAACCTGTCTTGTCATGAAGACATAAACCTACAAAACTCCTTGGTTGTGGGAATGGCCATGATACCAATCAATGCTATGGATCCCACATAGCCATGAGTGAATCATACACCCTTACCCATGTGTCATGCAATGATTTGAAATACAAAGAATGGTCTAAGGCATAGGTCAGGGGATTCAATGGTGCAAACGATTAGATGATTCAAAGGTGTTTTTATTATTGAATTGTAGTTTGTATTCCACAAAGATGGTGGAAAAATATAATCCAAACACATGTAGTCTAGTCCAACAAAATGCATTTGTAGTGGCTTATATCACTCAGAGACATCATCTAATGACATTAGGCCACCTGATGTTGGGAATTTTTCCAAGCTATCCATTATGGTTCCAGGCCAATTTATCTTCATTGATGCTCACATTGTGGACATACTTTTCATGGACTGAGAGGGGATCCTATTTAAAACAATTTGGCAAGTTAGTTATGGTTATGGTTATGATTAATAATATATGATTATATATTATTAATATTCATTTTTTTTTATATTATATTATTAATATTAAATATTATTTTTTTAAAATAAATTAAGTAAAAATTAATAAATAATATATAATTATATATATTATTAATATTCATTTTTAAATTTTTTATATTATAATATTAATATTAATATATGACTTCTTTTCAATCTTTTTGGCGTTCTCGGAGGATTGAAAAAAAATTGGCAGCATTTCTGCTTGCAAATTCACATACCAAATAATTTTTAAACAAATAAATGCAAAATAAATTTAAAATCCTAAAAGTATTTCAAATTTAAAATAGTTTTGGTTTTTGTTTTGAAATGGTTTTCTGTTTTAGGTTCAATTGGTTTTTTTTTTTCAATCCTCTTGGCGTTCTCGGAGGATTGAAAAAAAATGGGTAGCATTTCTACTTGTAAAATCACATTTTAAAATAAGACCGATAGCATTTATGGGGTGAAATGCTACCGGTTGATATAAAAACAAAAATAAATTAAATAATTTAAACAAATAACTGACAAATATGTAAAACCCTAAATCTATTTCAAATTTGGTTTTTGTTTTGGTTTGAAATGGGTTTTTGTTTTGGTTTGAAATAGGTTTTTGTTTTAGTTAAATCAAATGGTTTTTTTTTTCGATAAATTTGGTTTCAATGGCGTTTTTCGGTTTCAATGGCGGTTTAGTTTCAATGCCTACATCCTAACCATTTCTAGAAAACCAAATTAAACCTAGATTTGATAAAAAAACACAAATTTATACATAAAATATGAAATATATATTTTTTTAAATCACAAAACAAATGGTAGATTTCTACCCACCTGGTGGAATAGATGACATGATGGCATTGCTGTGGGGAGGTGGCATCGAGCAGGTGCTCGATCGAGGTCCCTGGTCGCTGTTGCTCTGTCTCTTTCAACGCACTGCATGAAAATAGGGCCGGCCAGGCTATGTTTTGTTTTTTTTTCTCTGTCACATTCCCTCGATCGAGGTATATTAAAGCCCTCGATCAAGGTATTTTTAAACCCTCGATTGAGCATATAAAACCTCGATAGAGGGCTTGAAATTACCTCGATCGAGGGTTCGAAAAATGATTTTTCTCCTTGCGATCCACAAAAAATGGTGAACCACATTCGTGGATTCACCCTAATGTTAGATCTTAATGCCTTCATTTTCACTATACAAATGACATCATCATCATTATCATCAATAAAAATTAAAAATCACTTGTTATTGTCTATTCAGTTTGTTGTATCATTAATAAAAATTGAGAATTGAGAATCAAATATTATTGTCTATTGGATTTGTTGGGAGCTTGATAGGGATAATTTTAAGAACCCATACTTGTTTAAAAGTGTATAAACCTTCGGGAATCTTACCAATTCTTAAAATGTCAACTATAAAATATTTGGCGATATTTTTCCAAAATTATTTCATTTTGTAAGGATTTTCTATAGTTTATATAATAATTTGGCAATTTTTAGAGTGAAAAAAGTTTACCCCATCAAAATTAGGCGAAATAGGGCTTCAAAAAATGCAAATTGGCGAATCTTTTTGTAGAAAAATACATGGAAAAATAGTCCATGGGCTATATTTCGCCCCTAAAATTATCCTTGGAGCTTGTATAATCACGACCATAACTATTACTCTTCTTCATTTGAGTGTATTCCTATTAATTACTATTTCATTTTTATGATTGGGTGATTAGTGTCAATGTTGCATTTATGGATGATTAGTGTTAGTGTTGCATTTGCCTTGTGTGACAATTTGTGTGAAGTAGTAAAATGGTTGCATTTCACGTGAATGATTATAAATCCAATCAATCCTCTCTTTTTTGTTAAGTATCCTTATTTCTTCCATATCACAAACTAGCCAATACGGAAATGAAAAAACAAAAAAGAAACGTTGGCCGTATTCAGTAAGGCCATCTATTTCTCAATCCCCATAAAATATAAAGCGTTGTAAAGCACTTTAATTTAAAAATAACAAACTAACTTTTTATTAAAGAAATCTCTTTCGAAATACTTTGTTATGCCCCCACTAACATTATGATTTTGGTTGGTAATTAAAAATCAATTACAATAAAACAATAAAAAGAACGGTTATTTAATTTTACTTTTGAAACAACACAAAGAAAAACATTTATCCTTAAAAAGTAAGATTTTTGTCTTAAAATTACTTAACATTATATTAAGCTGATACGATGTTAATCGTCCTCCGCCTTTTGCGAGTGAAAACAAATAATACGACTGACAAATATGTTTGGAAATATGTCATATAATTCAAACGTATGACAGAAAATGTAATCCACAAAATCACCAAAATAAAGACGGAAAAAGACTTTGCAGATACGAAAAACAAAAGGAGATGGCAGATACGAAATAGGGTATTTCCACATCAATGGTCTGGTCGGAGGGAAAAGACAACAAGAAAATGAGATCAGAAATAATACTCACCAAAGAGACTTCCGACCATTACTGAATGATATTCAAAATCTAATGTGGAAAGCCATTAATTGACACGTGTTGCCAATAACTTTGGGTTGATTTTAAGATTATTTTAGGATTATAGTTCAAAAATTGAGGTACGAGTTTGGTAACACTTGGAATTGTTCACTATCTTCTTATGGATAAAAAGTCATTTCACTCTGGATGTTTATCTTTTTATGGATAAAAAGTCATTTGACTTGTTTTAATTAGCTTTTTTTTATAATTTTCAAATTCAATCCATGATTATCTAATGAATTGAATTATTGGTTGAATTGTATTATTGAAAGAGACTCACTAAACCATGAATCGGATTAATGGTTAAATGTAAAAATTACAAGATTTTTTTTTTCATGGATTTGGTTTGTTTTAAATGACCAAGAAGTGGTCTTAAATCAATTATAAACATTATTCAGTGTAAGTTCATTTTTCTCCTTTCATTCCTTAGGGTTTTCTTAGGGTTTACATCGAAACAATATACATGGGAGAGAGAGCCTTAACCTTTAAACTTT
This sequence comes from Larix kaempferi, assembly GCA_027924585.1. Lineage (NCBI taxonomy): Eukaryota > Viridiplantae > Streptophyta > Pinopsida > Pinales > Pinaceae > Larix > Larix kaempferi. The sequence goes on along the minus strand of BSBM01000445.1, from coordinate 32,441,199 downwards.
ACATAAAATAATACTAAAACACTAGTTATCCAAATAATTAAATACCCAAAAGGCTATGGTCAGAATGTTTTGGAGCTCATAGAATGTTTTATAGAATGTTAGCATTTAAAGTTTTTTAAGAACAATACTCCTTATTTTTTGGTTTGTGTTGAAGACTTACATTTTATCACTCTTGGGACATGTTACTGTGAGGACACTCAGTTTTAGATGCTAGCACCCTCACTTGGTTAATGATGGAAAACAAAACTCCCACACTTGACCAAAGCTTAACTAACTAAAGTTGTTAGAAACAATAAGTTAATTTGTTAACAACAATGAATTAAAATTCCTTTAGAAGTTTGATAGCAATATAATATAAAAAAAAAAAACCTATAAAATATCTACCATATTTGGAATTGAATATGTCAATTTAGTAAGAGTACCCATATAATATGTTTCAAATTAACATATAATATGTTTCAAATTAATTGTACCAAGTGCTCACTACCTTGAACCAAGTTATGAAAACCCATCCTTAATATCTCAATTTTCTTTAATACTTAATTTAATATTTTAATTTGTATTGTATCTATAATTGGTATTTGATATGAGCAACTTACAAGGTTTTTTAAAATTAATTACCTCCATATCATCAAATTTCATCAACTATTATCAAAACTCATTTTTAATGTCTCAATTTTTTTATTATTATATATATGATATGGGCAATTTCTTTTTTTAAAACTTAATTGTATTTGACTTTTAAATTTGACAATAAGCTAAACATTAGACTAGCACAGCCACTTAACTTGTGGTTGGTGAACAACTATAGAACACAAAGTAAGTGCCACAAATAAGTTATTATCTACTCATATGTCATCTATTAAAAAAATGTACATTGTTCATGCATGAGTTACCACTTATCCATCATAACTATCAATTATTTTGTATATTCTTTTTTTAGAATTAATTATTTTTATATTTTTTTTATAATTGTTTATTTCAAATTTGGAATAATTGCTATAAAATTATAAAATTAAATTTTACTGAAATTATTGGTTGAATCTATTTGGGAAATCAAAATTGCAATTCCAACAATGAAAATAATCATTTCAACAAAAATAACATCATCAAATTACTCCAAAAAAAAATGCAAATAGTCTAACCATGAGCTTACGTAGCACTATAAGGCCTAACTAAAATGCCCCCAATTGGCTGGAATCCGGTAGTGTGGTAATAGCTGAAATGGTAATTTTGACTGTTCAAATCGCAATTTCGATGATCTGGATAATTTTAAAATAGGGCATTTAGTCTAGGAGAAGCAATTAAGATTGCTGAAATTACAGTATTGCAGAAATAACAATTTCCAGAAAAAATTTAACCGTTTTTCATCCAAATAACCAAAAAGCGAGACGTTTTAGTTGTCTTTTATCCTACGCGTGAGCTTAGTCGATTATGACTCGTATTAACTTGCATGCATACAATTTGTTTCGACAAGTACAATTATTGAATTCACAGCTTCATGCCGATAACAAGATACATTGAATTGAAGTGACATCACGCGCTGAAGAGTAGACTGGATTGCCATGAGATCACTGTATGTTTCAACTTTCAAGTGTGAACGTGCACATCCAATTTACGGCGCCGGACGCTCAGGTCTGCGAAATTAGGGAAGCGGAACTGCTGCGGAAGCTGCCAAAGCCATTCGTACTTTGACTCCGCAGACATTTCTCAATCAATTCTAGTGCTTTCAGTAAACGAAAACATGTGCAAAATAGATGCAATGGCAGTCCAAGCAGACAGTTTTACTTTCTCAGACATTTTCTATCAATTTTTTTTACTCTTTGTGACAATAATTCTGTTCCTTCTCCTTTTAACATTCAATAAGCACCCTACAACAATACCTATAAATAACTTTCTTATAACATTCACTAAGCACCTCGCAACAATACTTATAAATAACTTTCTTGTAGTCCAAGCTTATCCCTGGTTGCTGCCTATAATTACCCTTCTTCCGATCCAATTTTCAACGTTATCCCTCAACAGCGCGCTTTTTCGTCTGCCTATAAATAGTTCCTCGTAGTTTGTTTCAAGAAATCTTTTAGTGTTTTACCCATATTCAATCCAGTTGGAAAACACTGCAACGGCAAGGTAAGAAATCCGAAGTGCAAGCATTCATAATCTGAATTTTCCTGAGGGAAACCAATGCTAAGGAAGCTGCTATCAAAAGAAATTTGCTAAGGTATTGTTTTGCAGATGGGAGAGCCTGCAACGAATTCAGAATGGTTGTCCACCTCTCCGTGCGCTGCTTGCAAAACGCAGAGAAAGAAATGTACAGACAAATGCGTTCTCGCGCCATATTTCCCACAGGCCGAACGCGAGAAGTTTCTGCTGGTACACAGAGTCTTCGGCCACGGTCATGTCATCAAATTATTACAGGTTCAATTGATTTAATGTCCGCTCTTTCTAAAATAAATAGTCAAATCAACTCAGTATGGGATAACAGTTTTTTTTTCAATGTTTAAATTTAAATTTAATGTAGTAACACCATTTTAATTTCTCAATTGTTGTGGATCGTGCTTGTTTTATTTCATAGATGCAGAGTTTATTTTTCCTTTATCCATTTTAACTTTAAGGAAGCATCAATTTTTTTAAGAATGCCAAAATTTTGGGAAATATTTGTATTCTCTGTGACAGAGTGCATGGTAGATCCAGAAGCAGATCTTGCATCTAGATGTTTAGGATAGAGAATTTCATTTATCTCAATGTAAAGTTTAAATCTAGAATTAAGATGAATCTACTATTAGCTATGTCCATTTTAACTCAGTCTGTTTTAGAGAACAGATGTTTAAGGAAGATTTGCATTTATTAGTTATGTCCATTTTAACTCAGTTTGTTTTAGAAAACAGATGTTTAAGGAGGATTTGCATTTAGAGAATTTTATTTATCTCAATGTATAGTAGATCCAAAATTTAAATTTAGAAGTAAAATGGATTATTCTAAGATATTAGCTATGATTTCTGGTTGAAAACAATAAGAATTTTCATTTTAATAAGTGGATTTTTTTAATTACGGGATAGTTACACCTATAGGTGTGTATATCTTAGAATTTGGGGTAGACTATCATTTATGTTTTTACTAGATTGAACGAGGATGAGGCAAGTGTACTGTCTAGATTGATTTTATAGTCATGGTTCAAAATTGTAATAGATGACTTATTCATGACACTTAACTTGTGACCTATGGTATTCACCAACCACAAGTTAAATGGATATGCTAGTATTTATTTTATAAGTATATATGTTTTTAAAACAATATTTTAAGAAATTACTGAACTTCTTAAAAAACCTAAACAATGTCTAGAGTTATTAACACCTTTAAGTTTAAACTACCACTCCTACCAAATAGCTAATGTCTCTTAAAGCAGTCCAGACATTCTGTCCATGTTAGAAAACAGTTACAGCCATATCTCCCTGTTCTAAGTTTTCATATCCTCTTTTAAAATCAACTCAGCTTAATGCCAAAGCAAAACTTTTATTACAATTTACTCGTTAACAATTTGAGTGAGCAAAACATGTATTTATTTCCTGTGTATTACCTCTTTTTAAGAATTCATAGATTCATATTGGAATATCCCCACTTTGGCCTGAATTGCAACCTTGTGAAGGCAAGTTGTCAAATTTAAGCCAAGATGACAACCGATTCAATTGTATTCATTACGCTTAGGCCAATTAAATAGTAGCAGAGTATTCCGAAAAAGCCAGTTAAATAAATATTAGACTGTATATAATGGGAACAATCATCCATTAAAACTATATGTGATGGGCTTAAGGCTTGATAATCCATTACTGTGTTACAGGATCTCCCAGTAGAGCAGAGAGGAGATGCAGCAAGCAGCATAGTGTACGAAGCGGGCGAAAGACTGCGAGATCCTGTCAATGGCTCTCTAGGAGTAGTCAATGATCTCCAGAAAAAAGTAGCGGAGCTGGAATCGCAATTGGCTTCCAGAGAAGCAGCGCTGGCTAACGTTAGTCAGCAGCATGCTAATATCTTAACCCTGGTTACAGGATATGATCCCATGTTTTACAGCGCATCAATGGGAGAGAATGAAGACACGTATATGAAACAGGATGTTTTAGAGGATGTAGATCCTCTCCAGTTATGGGAGCCATTCTGGACATAAACACGAATGATCCGCCATTCTTTATCTAAGACGAGCTGTATGTGAATAAGAATAACAAAAGAAAACTTTTGATGTTTCTTCCTCTACCTTCTTGATTGCGCCTCCATCGCTGAGGCTTATTCGTTAAGTTTGTGAGATTCTCTACACTAACTGGTCGGAACCAGTACGGCATATTAAATGAAATGTTTTGTTTTTTCTTTTTCTACTCCATGTTTTCTATATTGTATGGCTAATAATGTTTTATACTAATTAGCACAGTTATCTCACTTGTGGCTGGTGAATATCGATAGGTCACAAGCTAAGTGGCACAAATAAGTTACTTGTTCTTCATGCTAGTTACACATAGAACAATACAATGATAGATCGGTCATATGATATGAACCATATCCTCTTCAAAAACTCCCAGAGAGTTCCATCTCAATATTACATACCTTTTGTCCAAAAATTCATACCTATCCATTTCGGCAAAAATATAACTAACAACCAGTTCAAGTAGTAAATTCTCTGGCCTAGCTATCTAATCTAAGAAATATAAAGATCTATGATCCTGGATCTCCTCCTCCAAGCATCTCAATATTACATACATTTTGTCCAAAAATCCATACCTATCCATTTCGGCAAACATATAACTAACAACCAGTTGAAGTAGTAAATTCTCTAGCCTAGCTATCTAATCTAAGAAATATAAAGATCCATGATCCTGGATCTCTTCCTCAAAGTATTCTTCCGAGTGAAGATAGCCATCAATACTTGTAAGTGTCAACTTGGACATTTTATCTGCCATCTGATTGTGTTCTCTGTAGATGTGCTCAAATACAATGTTCTTGATTTGATCAATCTCATCTCTAATCCTATTACATCAATGTGTTAAAGCAATAATGTTCAATTTATATTCACCCTTTGCCCATTTTCTAGTTACTCTTGAATCTCCAAAGATCCTGATTCTTGGAAAACCAAATTGATTTGCCAACCTTACCGAGCACCAGAGAGCAAGAAGTTCTGCCTTCATGCTTGTACCTTTGCCACATCTAAGTCTGAAAGTAAAATAGTGATCTTGATTTAAAATGATCTTACCCCCCACAACAAAAAGACCCAACGATGCTACTCCATCAAAGAAAATAACTAGGTCATCAATGGACAGAATAAAATTTCTTACCTTTCTGTGTACTGTGTGGCTCTCCATCTGTTTATAGAGCAAATAAAGTCTCATGGTCTGAATGAAAACAGCCTCAATAGTAGAAAATTGTTCTTCAAATATGCTCTTGTTTCTAACCCTTCAAATAGACCAAGCAAGAAAGACTAGGAGTGTAGGATGTTCAACATAGTTTCTGATCCAAAATTTTAAACTTTGTTCAAAATTGCCTTGACTCCAAACCGTGCAACTATTTAAAGCTTTGCAGAAATTTCCCCAAATATTCAGTGTAAAATAGCAATCCAAAAATATATGTGTAGTGGTTTTAGTACAGTTTTTGCAAAGTGAACATCTGCTTAGACCAATCCAACCCCTTTTCACCAGGTTCTCCCAAGTTTTCACTCTGTCCATAAATACAAACCAACATCATTTATATTATATATTATTTGGTGTTGAAGTAGTGGTATTACTATTATTTATATTATGTAGTGTTAAAGTGGTGGGAAGGGTTTAACAACCATGTGGTGTTAAAGTGGTGGGAAGGGTTTAACAACCATGTGGTGTTAAAGTGGTGGTAAGGGTTTAACAAGATATGTGATAATATATATGATAAAAGAAATGATGAATAATATGGTGAGCTAAGCATTTCTTTACCACATTGACATGTATAAGTAGGATATAACCATAAGAGTTTGTAACATAAACAAAATAAATCCAGAAATAATTATTTAATATTTGATTGGTGATATCGGCATCATTATAGGGTTTTGAGCACCAATGATAGGTTGGTGTGACCTCTCAAGAGACCTCCCGAGAGAATCATTGGCCTCCAAGTTTGGATATGGGCACCATTAGTATGGATTGAGCACTAGGTTTGGGTTTAAGTACATTAACCATGGTCAAGGGAGGAAACTCAAGCCTTAATATCTGAAAGTAACTCAGAAGGATTGAGGACCATGATAGAGGCCTTAAAACACCACATAGGACCTATTTTTTGGGTATTTGGCATGTGATAGAGGATATGAGTTTCATTGGAAGGTTTTAAATGCTAATGATGGGTAGTGGTGTGCTAGACAAGGTAATGGGAGAAAATAGGCTAGCTCTAGGCCCTAAAGGAAGCTTTTAGGCATTTAGGCCCAAGAATGTCAGTTTGAACCAGGGTGAAAACGTGAAGGTGGGTAACACTTTCGTGAGAAATCAGTGCAAAATCGTCTTAGCGGAAGTTATTCGGCCGAATAAAAATATTATTCGGCCGAATAAAAATAATTGTTCGGCCGAATAATTTACATTATTCGGCCGAATAATTTTAAGGTTATTCGGCCGAATAACCACAAACAGTTCTCCGTCCCGTTTAACGGAGACTCTTGAAATTTGTGCAAACGGTTGCCGGACGGAAAAAAATTTCGGGCAATAGTTTATTCGGCCGAATAATTATTCGGCCGAGTAATTGTTCGGCCGAACAAGTTTTCGGCCGAACAATTATTCGGCCGAATAATTATTCGGCCGAACAATTATTCGGCCGAACAAATTTTCTGCATAAAAAGACAGCATCGGCTGCCATTTGGCATTCCCCGTTGGATTTCTTTGGACCCCGCATGGGCCCGCAGTAGACATCTGCCACCCTGCCGACGCTCCGCCCCGCTGCTCGCCACCCCGCTGCTCGCCACCTCGCTGCTCTCCGCGCTGCTTGCGTTCCACTGCTCGCTCTTTCTCGGCGACTCGCGTCTGCTCTATTTCCGCTGTCGCTCGTCGGCTCTTACGATTCGTTGGGGTGTGATTTGCGCTTGCTCTGTTTGTTCTAAGCAGCGTATTCGTTGGGTTGTTGTTAGTTCTGCTGTTGATCGTGGGCTTTAACGTTTCGTCGGGGTGTGATTTGCGCCAGCTGCTGCTCGTTGGAGGTACCGTGTCGGTTGGTCTGTTGTCGTTGGCAGGTGTGTACTGGTGGGTTGCTGCTTTGACGGTGCTGCAGTTTTAGCTGAACGGTTGAAGGTGCGTTTTCGTTTTGCTTATGATGTAATGATTTTTCGTTTTGCTTATGACGTAATGATTCAGTTTGTGTATGTTATATGGCTTATCTGATTACGTTAGTTGTTGTTTGTGAAGGAAATAGGTGTTGTTTTGAGCGTTGCTGGGGTGAATAGAGGCGGCGTTGGGATCGACGATTCTTCACTGCATTTTTATATACAGGTATGCATCGTTACGTTAACTTTGTTTTTATGTTGTTGGCAGTCTTAAAATTAAAAAAATCTGTAATGGGTCTTAAATGGAAGGTTAAATGTTTTAAATGCAATTTTTATTTTAGAGAATCAGTTTTATGTTCATGAACTCTGTTCATAAACAGTTCATGAACAGAGTTCTGTTCGTGAACTCTGTTCGTGAACTCTGTTCATGAACAGAGTTCTGTTCGTGAACTCTGTTCATGAACAGAGTTCTGTTCGTGAACTCTGTTCATGAACAGAGTTCTGTTCGTGAACTCTGTTCATGAACAGAACTCTGTTCGTGAACTCTGTTCATGAACAGAACTCTGTTCGTGAACTCTGTTCATGAACAGAACTCTGTTCGTGAACAGAATACCATTATTTATAGGTTAGATGTGAACTGTTATAGTGATTGCAGTCTAATCATAAGATGCAGAGAAAATATAAGGATAGCTTTACAATTATTAAAGCTTGGTTAGCTTTACTAAGAATACTATAATGCTTTGATTAGGCTTTATATGTGATTTCAGATAAGGGTATTAGAACTACATGATTATTCATGCTTATGAGTGCTTGCACTTCACCTTTAGGATTACATTATGTCTTCAACCCTCATCTTTTGGTTTTTTTTATGGGGCAGTTCTAAGAATATGATTAATATAATAGTACTAGCTATGATTAGGTAATGATCTTTAGCTGTAATAATGTTGTTATCATTGTGAAAGGGTATTGGGTCTCTGATTGATGTAAGCTTTTAGATAATTGAGATGAACTAACCCCATTAAAGTAGGCAGTCCTTTCGATTCAATCTAATCACATGCATTCAACAATGAATCTCAACCTCCTACTTGGAATTGGGTATCTGTATAATATCATGAAAACTATGAACTTACTACTACTCCATCAACCATGAATGTTCATTTGCTATCATAGAAGTTCTGTTCATGAACAGAGTTCTGTTCATGAACAGAGTTCTGTTCATGAACAGAGTTCTGTTCATGAACAGAGTTCTGTTCATGATATGCTATGATATGCATGAAATTAAACAACTTTATAAATGATCAACATGTGGTGTGACGATGTTAAGTCAGGTATAAGAATGTCAATTGAGTTCATGAACTCTGTTCATGAACTTTGTTCATGAGCAGAGTTAACTTAGAAAGTCACTTAAAAATTCAATATTGTAAGTTATTAAGTATTTTTTTTATAAAAATTAAGGAATGTTTGTTTATTGAGATATAGAATGAAAACATAAGTGATAGTTTAAAAATTAGGAAGGTGATTGAACTATTACAATATGGGATGATTATTGATGTCATGTTTATGCTGCAATATTGTTCTTAGAGTTAGGAGAGTAACTTACAAAAGAAAGTAAGTTATAATATTTTAGGTAGCTCTACATTTTTTACGCAGATCTTAGGAGATATGTTTTTAATTTTGTAGAATGAACATGTACAACATCAATGTTTGTAAATTGTTTTATCAAAGATCTTAACTAGAAGTTTCTTAATAAGGGTATATTTATGTTCTACTATTTGAGGAAGCTCTGCATTTTGTATGCAGATTTTTAATAGATATGTTTTGAGTTTGTAGAGTTAACATGTACAACTTCAATGTGTGTAAATTGTATTATCATAAATATAAGTTAGAATTCTTTTAATAAGAATACATATATATGTTTAGTGAGATGTTTGTTTGTTGACATATATAATTCAAACATATTTGTTGGATTAAAAGTTTTTAAGGTTATTATACTATTTCAATTAATTGTGTTTTATAATGAAATGATTACTAGATATGTTCTTTATGTTGCAATATTAGGTAGGGTAAGGAATTTTAGTTAATTAATTAGAGTTAGGAGGGGGACTTAAATTTTGTTGGAGTTTTTAATCAAATATTGGCTTGATGCTTGTAGTGGTAGTTATGTACATTTTCAATATGTTAATGTTTGTGTAAATTTAGAAGTTATATCAAATGGAAAGAGAGTCTGCGAAGGGAAAGCGTAGGAGGTCATCACAATCTTCAGGAATTGGTGTTCCAATTGGTAGTCGAAGGTTGTCGAATTCACCGCAGGGTTCAGGTTTATTGCATGGGTCCCAGTCGTTTGATCACCAACAAGTTCGAGGGGGTACAAATGATTCTCCTTTATCTTCTGTGGGAGAGCGTCGATCCCAACGTTCTGTTGGTATGAACATTAATGTTTAATAATGTATAATTTGTATTTTTTGTGTGTTGAATTTATGGAAAAAGTTAATTTTTGACTACGGCTATATTTGAAGCAGAGCGATGTTCAGAAGATGTGCGTAATTCGATGGAGCGAGGGGAAGATCAAGATAGGAATATAGATGATGGAATAGGTGTGGGTGGAGAGCAGGGTCCTGAAGTTCCTCCTAGAGCTAGGACAACATATGTTCCACTAGCTGAGGGGTGTACACCCATATCAACGTATCCGTCTGATTTACCTGATGAGCTTCCATGGCGAGGTGTTGTGCAACAAACTATTCTTGAAAGTTGTAAATCCCACTATGACAGGTTGAACAATGATCTTTGTTCTTTGGATCTCCCTCCAGAGAGTCGACAAAGTCTAGAGGTTGTTTTGGCATCTTTGCAAAAATTCATTGATGCATACGATGAACTTGGACCAACTACAAATAGTTTTGTTCATTTGATGCGGATGCGAAAGGAGCAAGTTATGGGTCCAGATAAGTGGGAGGTTGTGAAGGAGAGAGTCAGTAGAGAACAAGCCAATTCAATGTTCAATTTCAAAGAAGGCCTTAAGCGAAAAATGTTGAAAGTGCAATATTTCAAGCATCCTCAAATTGCACATTTCATATATGATCGATTTCTTGCAGCTTATGGTCGATTGCCTTGGAACGATGAGGTTCCTAATTATTTTGCTAGATTTTTTTATGCGGAGTTTTTTCTAGGTATGAAGCCTAACTATACTGATGTTCCCTCTGACTTTTATGGAGCTGGAAAGGGTAGAATATATAATCGAAAAGGTGCTCTTAGAGACCCTGCCACTATACAACCTCCACCTGAGATACCTCGTCCACCAAGGGTTGTGGCTTTAAGATCAGAGATGGAGACAACATCTCAACTAGGGACAATTGGAAGGGAATCAGTAGGTGATGGTTTAGCTTCAGCTCTTGCAGGAGTAGAAGTTGGTTTGGGGCGAGAGAAGGCTCGCGCTATTCTTCGTCAGAGTTTTGTCTACAAGACGAATGACGAGGTAGATGCATTGAGCATTGATGATCTCAGGGCTTATGCTAAGTCTTGTCGAGATATAGCTTCAGATGTGTTATCTAATGACACATCGAGCATGGGAGAGGTTTGTTGATTATGCTATGATAATCTATTTGATTTTTTATTAATCATTTTGAATTGAATATTTTGCTACATGGGAATAAGTATATTAAGCAAATGTATTTTGTTTGTAGTTTACGAGAATGTTAAATGCAAATAATTTTCGAGTCTCCAGTAGTCAAAATCAAGAGCATCCTAGTCAAAATGAAGAGCGCTCAGGAGAGGTATTTTAATTATAATATTTATGATTGAACATGATATTTTTTTTGATTACTTGAATTTTAATAAATATCAATGTATCTTATTGTTAATTTGACTTATCTATGCAGGTTTCATTAGATTCCAACTTTTTAGATGGTTTACCATCTCTTGTGAGCTAATGATTTTAATTTTTTTGTTTTGGTTTTAAGTTAATTTGCTTAATTTATTATTTGTATCTACTATGTTTTATTTACTAACAAAATTTAAATTTTAGGAAAGAGACCACTTGGAAATTGGGGGCGAAGATGTGGGGTCTTTAATGAATGCCGATATTGGCACTGAGGTAATTTTGTCGAACTAGAAATGAATTTTGACATAAGTTTAATGTTTAAATATATTTTTTTGATTTATTTGAAAATTGTTTTTGTACATGTTGCAGCTTGGCTCTTTTAGATCTTTTGGAGCCAAAGGAAAGTCTCTAGGGGAAAAAAGTGGTGGATATGCATCCAAAGAATTTGATGTACGATTTTTTTAATAATTGAATTGTTTTGTAGATGAGTTTAATATCTTAATATTTTGAATTTAGTTTAAAATTGTTTAAATAATTTATGATCTAAATTTATAATTTGTTTTTTTGTGTGTTGTAGGTGGAGTTGAGTCCCAGGGAAGGTCCTAGTGGAAAATAGTGGAAAGATATTGGTCGAGATGGATAGTGGTTCAGACTTTATAGTTTTTGTTGATATCTATATATTGGTGTTGTTTTGAACATGGAGGGTATTTATTTTTTGATTATATATATATGGACATTGAATTCACAAGTTCATCAACTCTTTTTTGGATTATATACATGAGTACATGTCCATTATTTCTCATTTGGTAAATGTTTAGAATATGTTTTGCATGAGTTTTGATAATATTTATAATATGTTTTGCATGAATGTTTGAAATGTTATGAAGTTAGAAAATGGGAAGTGTTTGAAATGATGACAATGAATGTTATGAAGTTAGAAAATGGGAAGTGTTAGGAATGTTTGAAATGTTATTTCAAGTTGGGAAATGTTGAATGTTGAGAATGAATGTGATGGTAAGAATCAATGTTGGAAAAAAATGAATGGGAGGTGTTAGAGAAAAAGAAATGTTGGGAAAGAATGAATGGGAGGTGTTATGGAAGAATGAATGTTTTCAATTTGTTATGTTGAGAATAAGTGTTATTATAATATGTTTTGCATGAATGTTTAAAATGTCTTGATAGGTGCAACCCAAGGGTAGGAATGAATTGGAGGTGTTGGAAATGTTTTTAAAATGATAATCTAAGTTAGGAAATATTCAATGTTGAAAATGAATGTTATGGTAAGAATTAATGTTGGGAAAAATTAATGGATTTTTAATTAATTTAATTTTTATTTTCAATGTTCAGGTACATTTGATGAAGGCTGAAATCATGGCAAATGGGGGTAACGGTTTTTTGTTTTTTAATCATAAGCGAAGATTCCAGGATTGTGAAGTTTGTGCTAAATTAGAGCAATGATTTTAAACAACAATTTGATGAATTTTCATTGATTTGTTGTAAATAATCATTTCTCTAATTTAGCATAAGCTTCACAATCCTGGAATCCTTGCTTGTGATTAAAAATCAAATGATCGTTATCTCCATTTGCCATGATTTCAGTTATGTGAATTTGCACAAGCGATATTTTAAATTAAAGATTTGGGACGGAGAACTTGGTTACAATTTTAAGACATCTATTTAAGATCATATTTATGGTGAAGTATGTATTAAAGAAACATGTTCGATGGATTAATATACTACAAAATTTAATAGGTCTTTTTGTATTTTTTCGTTAGTATTAATCAACCAAAAGTAAAAATTCGGGGCGGAGTGGGCATAGCCACATCCGTTATCTCATCCCTTAGTGGTCTAATAGACATATGGGGACCCGAATAAAGTACTTTTGAATTTTTAAATTATATTTGAATTCATTTTTAAGCATGTTAAAGTACAACCATTTAAGCTTAGTTGTCATTCAAGAAAATATTCATAAAATCTCAATGAAAAAATATATTGGGCACAACAATTTTGATAATTGGACAAAAAATATATTGCACACAACAATTGACATGGACAAAAATATAGATCAATTTATTTTTGATATATAGTTAAAAACATCATAATGGAATACCATCTTCAACTATCCGTTCATGGTCACATATGGATAGTTTCCATTTTTTGGTTTTCAATTGTTTTTTTGATGGAACTTGTATCAATTTTATTCGAGATGCACATACTAAATGACTATATTGACAACATATAACATCAGGCTCATAATCCTGAAAGTATACATAATTTTTAGTCATATGCGTCTGCTGAAAAAAGTAGCCTTTTAAAATGATGGATCCTCTTTCGTATGTAAATCCGTTGTCGCTGTAGTCCTCCAATAATTTCATTTTTCCTTCGGTGCATCGCATCAAATAATATTTGACATTTTCGTTGTTGTCTATAGGTGCAATCACAGCGAAAACATCTCCTGTGCAAGTTATGATTGGTGTTAGCGTATTTAAATGAATTGAATTGACCACTTATGGCGAAGGATTAGAATGAACAATTGATTAAAAAGTCAAAAACAAGTTTATTACCTTCTCTTACGAGATCTGAAATTCTATCGCCATCAGACGATATTGCTATTTCTTCTGATTCTAATTCTTCAACACTTGCCAGTGGCATTTTTCCTTTTGGATTAATCTCTGTGTGTCTCCAAGCTTTTACGTAGTTGTTTGTTATGTTTTCACAAACTTCTGTAGATTCGACATTTTCAATGCAAATATGACAAAAGCATGATTGCTTTCTACTGTCAAATGCAAACACGTTGTGAAATGATTTTGTTTGAATAGAGTGAAGATCTCTAGTTCCATGTATGGTGCTAGCGTCATATGGTATTGATCTATTTATATCTTGGACCCCAACAAGCCAAAAAAACCTACACAATAAATAGTGTACATGTGTACTTAAATGTTAGTATATACATTTTTTTTAATTTTAAGAAATAATATAAATTAAAAAAATAGTGGACATACCTGCGCACGTCTTTTGATTGTTGATTATAATCATGGCTTAGATTTAATTGACACCATTGGACAACCTCTGCAGCTGAATGAAACCGTGCTGAAGAATAGTTCATTTGCCATCTTCGAAGTGCTCTTTTCACGCATGCTCCTGCACCATCATGCTCACCTTTTCCATGCCCAGTTTCAAAGAAATTCCAGCGATGTTTGATGTTCAGCGCTTTATGAAGTCGACATAACCAAAAAAATGATCGTGAAGATTTAAATTGACCCGCACATCCATCAGACCATATCCAATGCTCTTTGAATTTGACTTCGCGTTTTTTCAGTGAGTCATAGAAAATATTTTCTATACAATGTTGGACAAAATGTGTGTCGTGTGTACGATCATCGCTGATATAGAAGTGATATTCTTTAATCACATCTCGATTGTCACATGTGCTTTCAATGCCATCGATATCCTGTTGAGAATGTCTATATACAACATGGACAAATATCGAAACTTGGTCAGAGTGATAGTATTCACTCTGTATTTCGTTTTGTGCAGCAAATGTATAGTTTTCAGCAAAATCAACCACCGACAAAATTGTTCCGGGTGGAAAAATTTCACGAGACTGTTTGAATTGAAGATCTTGCCATCGTGCTCTATGTGAATGTTGGGTGTATTTATAAATTTCGTTTTCAAATTTTTTGAGAAAATCTGTGACGCATATCTTGTCTTCTAGCAAATCAATTCTTTTGGAACGTGAATCACTAGAACTTGTAGTATAGTTGATGTATTCGTATCTCTTCCAATCAACATTTACATTTGACAACGATTGATCATTATCGATAGGGTATTTATTGTGGAATAACACCAAATTTCCACAATGATGACAATGTTTTCCATTGACACATTTCTTTGAATAAAATACTTCATCGTGATTTCTCTCACATAAAATTTGAGATATGAATTCACGTATCGTCGGCGGAGGTGGTGAATTTGTCCAAAACATTTTACCAAATTCAAGAAACGTGTCATAATATAACTGAAATTGCACATGATAACGGCAACAACATGTATCACGTATAGTTATAGGTCGAACATACCATGGTTTTTGTTGCACAAATGTAGTGATTGATATATTAATTCCACGATGATCTTCCTTGAATTTATTGAACAATTGTACTTGTGTCATGTCCATTATATGTTTTGGTTGGCTTTCATATACATTTCGTGATATTCTTTTGCGTATCACATCTCTTGCATTTGGTGAAACTCGAGCATGTTCCAACCAATATTCTCGTACAATATCTTTAACCCCTGCTCCTAATCTATCTTTGTAAGGTTGTCTACAAATAATTGCCCAACAAGCAAGTTCATTATTTTCATCTATTTGCATTCTGAATTTGCTATGTTTGTATAATGTTTTTCTTGATGTTCCAACTGCTTTTGCTAGTTCTGTTGTCAAACGCTTTTGTTTAGTACTAGCTGAAAGAATTGCTGTATGAATTGCTTTACGTGCAGCACTGATATCTTTCTTCCTGGATTTTCCAAATTTTTTTATTGCATCGCCTATATTTTCCATCACATTTTGTTTCAATTTCGACTCTTTTGTTACTTTGTGAATACCCAATAACGATGTAGCACCTTCTAATTTCTTGGACACTAATAAACATCTCAAAATTTGTGCTTGTCCTGCTATTGAGTAATCTTTGAGAACTTCATCATAAAATTTTGTAGCACGATATCGTGCAACATGTACTGGTAGTTTTTCTCCATATTTGTCGCAATCAATGTCTTCTAACATTTCATCATCAATAGTAAAAGTACCTATACATCAAATTAAATTAAATTTAACATATATCAAAAAATAAAATTCATTATAAAAAAATGAATTTGGAAAATATATGATATATACATACCAGGTTCAATTTCTGGATTTTGAACTTGATCTTCAATATTGATTTCATCGACATTAGCATGTAAATCACTATTTACATCTTCTACAATGTTCTTTTCAACTTCAATTTGTTCTTCTTGTACTCTATTTTCAATTTCCATTTCTTCAACATTGTCATGTAAATCTGTATTTATATCTTCAATAGTTCTCTCTTCCGTTTCAGCAACCCTTTGTTTTTTGGCAATATATCTGAGTTTTTGTTTCTCTCTATTATCATCATCATCACGTTTACGATCAGCTTTTCTTTTACGATTTCTCTTATTGCCCATGGTTGTTTAATCTATAGACGATAAATTAAAGAATCATGTTACTTTATAGTAAAAACAAATAAATTAAGATTTAAAAACATTTACGGAATTTATAAAAACATGAACTGAAAACAACTATTTGAAAAAAACCTCTTTCAATTAAATAAAAAGTGCAAAGCTACTTTGAAAAAAAAACATCCTTGCAAACATGTCTAAGAAAAGAAATATTTTGAAAAAACTCCTTGCAAATATCCCTTAAAAAAAACACTTTCAATGTGTTTTGGAAAAAAGAAGAAGAAACATACTTTGTAAAAATCTTTTTTTCAAAAAAATGTTTTCTTTGCAAATATACAACAAGAAAATAAATATTTGGAAAAAACTTCTTGCATTTATATGCCTTAGAAAAAAAATTTCTTCAATGTGCCTTTGGAAAAAAGAAGAAACATACCTTGTAAAAACCTCCTTTTGCAAAAAATGTCTTCTTTGTAAAAATGCAATAAAAAAGAGATATGTTGGAAAAACTCCTTCAATGTGCCTTTTGTAAAAAAGAAGAAGACATAGTTTGTAAAAACCTTCTTTTGCAAAAAATGTCTTCTTTGTAAAAATGCAATAAGAAAAAAGATAGTTTGGAAAAACTCCTTGCAAATATGCCTTGGAAAAAAAAACTCCTTCAATGTGCCTTTTGTAAAGAAGAAGAAGAAACATAGCTTGTAAAAACCTCATTTTGCAAAAAATGTCTTCTTTGTAAAAATGCAACAAGAAAAGAGATAGTTTGGAAAAACTTCTTGTAAATATGCCTTAGAAAAAAAAACTCCTTCAATGTGCCTTTTGTAGAGAAGAAGAAGAAACATACCTTGTAAAAACCTCCTTTTGCAAAAATTATATCCTCCTTCCGAAATTAGTTTGACAAAAAAATGCGAAGTTCAAACATGCGAAAATAATGAATTAACTTTATGTTTATTTATATGAGTATAAATTTTTATTTTTATTTTTTTTCCGGCCGACGAAAATTTTTTTCCGTTTAGTTATTCGGCCGAATAACCTTCGCTATAAGTTACGGCGCCGTTACGGAAAACAGTTATTCGGCCGAATAATTATTCGGCCGAATAATTAATTCGGCCGAATAATCTCTGAAACATGACCGATTCAGATCTCTGCAAAATTTTCAGGTTTCTCCATTTTCGGAAGGAGAAAACCACCTCTTACACAACAAAACGAATGTCGGACTTCATACCAGTAGATTCATTATTGAATCTACTTTACGAGGGTATAAATTTTGTTGTATATGGATAAGAACTGATATTTTTTAAGTTTTATATTTGTAACATGTGTCGAGTTATGATTCAGCTCTTTAAAAAAACAGCGAAAAGAAAAATACATAACTTTGTAAATACAACACCAAAAAAATCGAAGAAAATGTGGGTCGATTCATTGACGTGTCTACTTCAAAAGGGTGGTCTTAGATTTTTTGATTTTATAGCGGGTTGAGAGAAAAGTGGTGCAACAAAAAGGTTGTTGAAAATCGACTGAGTTTCCCCATGGATCGACTTTAAAAAAATATAATAATTAGTATAGAGGTCCATTGGATGCAAACTTATAGTCACGCGTTAGTACATTGTGTGTAGATTGTCGTAGCATTTTCAGTTTTTGCAAAACACAAGTCTAACAACGATTTTAGTGGTGCAACAAATCATAACTCTTTTGTAGTCTTTTCATTTTATAAGAACACACTGTCAAACATTTGCGAGATCGACATATCAAATCTTAATAAAAAAAATTGAAAAAATTATGAGTAGAAAGCTAACATAATTCTACAAAAGTTTTCTTTTTACGGCAAAGTGAAATTTTAAATAAAAATATCACTTTTGTTCACCCGAAGTTGGAAGACATGAAAAAAACAGAATTCTTTTCTCACGAGACCCCCCAAAATAGACACCCATCTTCATTTTTTCACCCACCACCACATATGATCTCTTGAGGGTCACAATTAAGGGGTTTTCTTAGTACTAGGTTTTGGTACTAACGCATTAACCATGGTCAATGGAAGAATGTTAGGCATTAGGCATTAAAGGTACCTTCTAGAATTCAATGTCCATGAATAACACGTTGAAACACCATAAATGATCTCTCATGAGGATCTTTGGACTTTGAGTGGGCATATGGGCATCATTAGGAATTTTCGAGCATTAGGTATGGGATTCATGACCTAACACATGGTTTACATAAAAAACTTGCACCTTAGACCCTAAAGGAAAATTCTAGGCATTTAGGTGTAAGAACGACACATTAAACAACCATAATGAATCTTTCTACGGTATGTTTTCCTTCTAAGTGGAGATATTGATGTTGATATTGCATTTTAAAGACTAATTGTGAGTCTCAAGGTCTTGGTAATGGATGAAGGTAAAAACTTGGGCCAAAATATTCTAAGCATTTGAATCAAATAATAACGCCTCTAACCACCACACATGACATCCCAATGGCATCCTTTTCTTCCAAGTGGGGATATGGGTGCCATTAGGATCTTTTAGAACTAGACATATGTCTTGGAGCCATGGACATGTTCAAGGGAGGACACTTGAGCCTTTGGCCCTAAACTAAGATTCAAAATGTCTAGGGAAAAGAAGAATGCTTCGAACAAATAGTTATGGCTTAACAATGTTATATTAAGCCAATAATTGGGGATGAGAGTGCCAATAAGTGGTTTTGAGTGGTGGGCATGGGTTTCTAGGTTCAAGACATGGTTTAGGAAGGAATCACATGCATCAGGTATTAAAAGAAGATTTAAGGAGTCAATGGTCGTGAGCAATGCCTAGAAGCACCACATGAACTCCCAAAGGTATCCTTTCCAGCCTCTAAGAAAGGGTGAATGTCTTTAGGATATTTTAGCATTAGATATAGGTCTTCTGGCCTCAAAATAGTATGGGACACCTTAGCCACTAAAGGAAGCTTCTACGAATCTAGGGACAAATACGATGCCTCAAATGATAGCGATTTGTGGTAATTTATTTTATCTTATGGTTTGTTTTCATACGACTCATATTATTATTTTATGGTGTGTTTATTATTGTGGTTGGTTTTTGGTTTAAGGTAGCCTTTTAGTTTCTTGTTCTAATGGAGTAGTTGGGATGTTCTCCCTAACATCTATTATTGTAATCAATTGTTATTATTTAGGATCTTTCCTCCCTAACATCTATTATTGTAATCAATTGTTATTATTTAGGATCTTTCCTCCTAGTTTGTTGAGGTTATCTTCTTCATTCCTAGTGTAAAACTATAGAAACCTATCCTCTCTTAATAAAATTCAGTCAGAGATTTTGTGTTCCACATATGGGTATGTGTAGAAGTCTGGTAATATTGTGAGATCTTTCCACATCATAAAAACCTATCCTCTCTTAATAAAATTCAATCAGAGATTTTGTGTTCCACGTATGGGTATGTGTTGCTAATATTGTGAGATGTTCCCACATCATTGGTATCAGAACATTTTCTAATCTGGTTCAGGGTTTGGGTATTAGCTTCCTCGACATCTTTCATTGGATTTTAGTTTATAAGCTTCTTCAATTTCAAATTTCAACCTCCTTAGTGTCAACACCGGCCACCTGCTTCCGATCGTGGCTATAGTACTTTGGAGCACTTACCTTGGCTCAAATTTGATAGTTCTAGCACGTCATTCAGATCGAAGGCTTCTTGTTACACTACTATGACACCAAATGTGACTGTGGTTAGCAATGGTAGTGGACATTACACAACCAATAGACGCAACCCCAGACACGAAGATTACAGCATGGTTGGTTTGGCACGAAAAAGTTGTCTCTGGTTGATCTGATGTTAAGCTCAAATTTGGTGCTGCTGGATTTTAAATGGTAATGCCCCCGCCATATTCCTCGACCACAACAATAGCAAAGAAGCAACATAATCTAGGTTTTCAGCGATTATTTTCTTTCATGTTCAGATTCCCATACTAGTATCTGGGAACAATTTTTATGGGCTTCATTTTATTTTTGCGAAGTCATACTATTCTCTTCACTGGGATATGCAAGCTAGCACCATTGAGAAATCAAACTCATCTGATCGAGCATGGCAATTTTTCTCAGTCATCCAGATTTTAGATATGGGTGATAGGTTGGTTTAACTGATATGAAAAAGTGATTTTTGTGAAACTGTATTAAAACCATAGACAGAAAGCATCCTTCAGATCGTGAGAGTCTCTTTTCCTGTTCACTGCCTGCACAAGGCCTCCTTTGTTGCAGATTTGTGGCCCATTTGTTCGGAACGCCCCTCCTCTATCGTGTGGCTACCTTCCACTCAGATCTTGGAGCTCCCATGGCTATTAGGCATACCCCATTTTATCAGTTCAGTGCTCCGAATAGGTCGGACCAAGAAGGGGCTATTAATGTTTAGAGTGGGATTCCTCAGGTCGAAGAGAAGCTGCATTCAGCTACTCCTTTGGGGTGTTTGAGTTTTTTTAATGCTATGGAGGATTGAGGATCCTCGTGCAATATCTAGTTTGAAGTGCATGCTCATGTGCAAAATAATGGTCAACCAAGGTCACGATGTTGGTGGTCTTATGCTGGTCTGATTGCTTTCAAGATGGTTTGCATGCAATATGCAATATGTTTGGTAAAAGCTCTCTACTCATCCCTTTTAAAAGACATTATTTAGAAAGAGATCTTCATATAACATTAAACATGTATTCTGGTCCTATGACATTGAAGAGGTATTTGTTATGGATTACTATAACATTCAAGAGTATTTTGGTCCTATGATATTGAAGAGTATGACATTGAAGAGGTATTTGGTATGGATTACTATAACATTGAATAGTATTTTGGTCTTATGGTATTGAAGAGTATTTTGGTATGGGATTTTAAAGATTCTTCTTTGCATATTTAAAAAAAAAAACAAGATTGAAGAGTATTTGGATATGGGATTTTGAAGAATAACACCTCAAAAAAAAAAACCTAAAAGTATCATATATGACCTTCCACATAAATATTCCACACATTCATGGTTAAGAATAACACTTAACTTCTTGAATGAATATTCTATTCATTCATGGTTAAGAATAACACTTAAAAGTATCACATATGGCCTCCCAATTGTATCTCTTGATTCAAATGGGGATATGTCCATCATTAGGATTCTTTATGCACTAGGTATGACATTGGAGAGCCTAAACATGGTTTGGGGAGAAACCTTGAGACTTAAGCTATAAAGGAAGCTTCTAGGAATCTAGGGCTATGAACAATGTCTCAAAACACCACAGTGACCTATCAAGGATATCCTTAGTCTTCAAGTGGGTATTTCTATTCCTTTATGAGGTTGCAAGTATATCTATTGACATGGAATTCACTATATTTCATTTAGTGAATAACATTGTGAACAAATGTTCAATTACGTAGTAAGAGAAAAGTATAAAAAATACAATTTGGTGGATAAAATATAATAATGTTGTCATAGGCATGTTTCTGAAATTTAAAACAACTTGTTGATGTTTATGAGTCATAATGATATGATGGTTGTCCATCATGTTAATTTTATTCATTATATGATGTTTTTCCATCACATTAATTTTCCTCAATCATGGTTTGACCATCTTTTATGAATCATTAGGTAGTGAGATTTATTAGGTCTCTCTACAAAATGTTTTACTCTCAATGGAGACGGAATAACAAAAATAGTTGTTGTAATAAATGAAAGACTTTAATGCCAAATAATTAGTTCCTCTTTTATTTGAGAGAAAATATTAATTATTCATTTCATATATCTTGAATTTTTTCTCTCTCTCCCTATGCACCAAGCAGCAAACCCGCCATCAGATATTACGTAGATACTTCAGGGCCTGCCGTAAATACCAACCCATTAATCTATGCATATATATTCTCAATTTATATTAATATTATCATGTACTTTATTGTTCTACATACATCAAATACATAATTAAGTACTATTACATGAATTTGTTTTGTTATTTATTGTAATTACCATTTAATTGTTATTCAAAGAGAATCAAGGTATGGCTAGAATTACATAATCCACTTAATCATTACATAGTCAATACATAGGGGCTCAAAAAAAGCATCATGCCACTTACAAGAACATGGGTTGAGAGGGTAACAATCATTTCTACTCAAGGTCTCTCTCTCTCTCTCTCTCTCTCTCTCTCTCTCTCTCTATATATATATATATATATATATATAACAAACTTGCATGCTAATGAAATATATGAGGGCTGGTGCAAGCAAATGATGGTCTCTTTTGAGGAGTTAGATGCAATAGAAAGTTGAAAAAATAGGCACCACTCAATTTACATGGATATTTTGATATACTTACACAATAAATCGTACTTTGAGAAAAAGATGAAATGTAGGAAATTGAATCATGTTTGAGAATGTATAAATTTCATCCATTGAAAGTGTTCATAACTATCTCAAGTTTAATATTTTCTAACAACTACATTTTGTTTTTTGGGAAAATTATAATGTGTAAAATGAAGGAATCAACCTACAAAAATTGGTAGACATATAGAGAACAAATAATGCTAGTGGCACTATTTTTAAAAAATAAATTTATTAACTTTTAATTGTTTTTAATATCTATGTGACCAAACCTCAAAAACAATATGTGAAGTGTGGGTTGCGCTTTTCAAGGTCCTAATTCAATGATCATGAAATGGTTTTTTATAGCATGTAGAGGTCGTGTCTAGTAGTGCAGCATATCCTTTTTTTTAAATGCTTGAGAAATGAAAGTGTTGTGGAAGAAACATTAACAATTTATTTTTTGAGTTAAAAAATAATAACACAAGAAAGATCGAAAAAAAATATTTAAAAAAATTTACATATTTAAAATTGTGAAAATTCTTTCATAGGTGGATCTCCAGCAACAAAACTAACCTCGCAAGTTTTACAAAAATCTATAGGAAAATAGAGAAGAAATATTGTGAAAAGACACAAGAAGATTGGAACTCAATTGGAATACTTTCCATGCATATATTATTCAACATTGTGTATACATTTATAATGCATCTTCAATAGAGAAATTTGTGAGCCTTAAGAGGCAATTGGAATCCACACATGTGGCATGCTTACTTAGGAAGATTCACATCACTAGACATGAGCATCAGTGCAACTCGGATGAAATGGCCAGTTAAATTGATGGTAGTTGGCAGTTAACTGATGGTAGTTGGCATGGAGGGTGCATTAGTCAGTTAACTGACTATTGGTAGACCAAAAGGCGCATTAGGGAGTTTGGAGGCTCAAAATAGTTGAGAGAGAATCTTAAGAGGGTGCATGATTGATTTAACTATTAATGGTATTCGGTGATGAAATCAAGGAAGGTTCCTAGGATCCCTAAATTTAAGGAGGCCCCTAAAATTTTAGGAAACTAAGTCAACATGTCCCAAAAATCATGCATTAGTGGTTAATGAGGTTAAAGATGACAGATAAATAGCCGGTGATAATCATAATGATGAGAACTATGCACTAGAAAGTCAACTAGGGTGTCTATGCACTAGGAAAAACAAAAAAGGTTTTATGACTAATGCCTATATGGGTAATATATCCTACCACCCCCCCTTAAGCCTGAATTATGTGAGGAAAATCAAAATTAGGGCCCTGCTAGAAAATACCAAAGGTATCCCTTTACAAAACTTTTTATTTGTCCCCATTAACTCAGGGAAGAAGGAAAACCGAGTGGGAACAAAACCTCCCCTAAAAAAGGACATGACACTGAAATGAAAAAGGTCTTTAAAATGTCTTCTTCTTCACAAATTTTTCAATGCCATGTAGAAAAAAAACAAGTGTAGGAGCCCCTTTGAACTCAGCTTATGTTGATGGAGGACGTGATGGAGGAGCATCAAATGAATGCTTCTTGATGTGAACACATACATAATCAAATCTGAAAACATAATCAAATATGGAAAAGAGATATGTGTACTCCTATCTGAAATACATCAATGAACTCATCAGAATTAGTACCATGTGCAGTTGTATAATGGACAATGTAGCCATGTATCTTCTTCTCAAACTTATTGATTAACTTCGTAACTTCACAATGGATTTTATGAGGCTCTGACGCAACAAAATAGGAATCATATGGAGTATCACACATCAATGGTGAAGTGTATCCATGAGCAAGTAGGATCACAAAAATAAAATATTGTGCAGCAGAATTTAACTGATTGTTGAGTGAACCTACGGGGTCTTTAGACTGTGTAACCTTGAACTTCAAACCAAAAAAGGTGAGATCAGGTCCAAACATGTGGAATATCAGTCCAAACATATACAATGTGCTGGAATCCTAACCATTGAAAGATATGAAATAGTGGAGTGCAACTGAAATAATTGACATGGTTTCGAAAACCATGGGTTTGTCAACTGGCGCACTTGGGGGCTGAGGAGTCTTTTATGAATCTAATAGTGGGAAGAATGAATGTATGGGCCATACAAAACTTCTTATAAACTTATGAATCAGATTCAGATATCTTATAGGAATGATTCGAATGGAATTGAAAAGAGATTTCAGAAGGCAAGTCAGAAACATGTGAAAAAACACAAGGATTGAGAGGTGGTTCGAGTGGATTGGCTGGAGATTCTTCCAAGGAAGGGATGGAGATTTATGGTTCTGATATATCAGAATTTGCATCTAAATTAGAAATATCAGAAACATAATAAATTCGTTTTACTCAAGCACTTAAAGCATCAAAATGATTACCTTCATGAGTAGCGTTGAGACAATGTTCTTGGTGAGCAATAGGCTTTTTGGTTCTTTGTTTCTTGTGATATCAGGAACATCAATGTTATTCCTTTTGATCAATTGAGTCATGATGTCCAGTTTCATCTTCATACAAGATTTCTCAGAATGGAAACCTTTGCTACAATAAGAACACTTGGATCCCCCTTTCTTGTTCTTCTTCTTGGAATTGGAACCTTCATTAGTTGAATTGGAACCCTAATCATCTAACAGATTCTTCTCTTTCAATTTTTGCTTTCCTTCGGAAGTATTGGCTCCATAAGTTGCAAGCGCATGGTCATTGGAGGGTTTCAAATTTCCCATATGAACCAACTTGTCTTTCTCTTTGGTGAGAGAATCTATGAATGCACTTAAGGATGGCATTTTCCAATTTGGAACTGTTTTCTTAGTTGCATATAATGTTGAGACAAATACTGAGTACTCACGACCCAGTTTTGAGAGGATGGAAAGAATGAGTTGCTCTTTTTTGTTCTCAATCCCACATTGCTTGAGCTGAAGCACTAGTGATTTGAACTTTGAGATAAAATATTGCATAGTGTCGAAACTGCTTGGACTCAATGAGATCAACTCATTCTCTAATAGATGACCTCTTAGCTCATCGTGCTTTCCAAAGAGGGACTCAAGCTTGGTCCACACATTATTTGGGGTTGTTAAACCATCAAGATGAAACAAAAGATCTTGGGAGATGTTGAGACAAGGAAAACCATAAGCTTCATCTAATCTATTAAACCAACTATCTTTCTCAACAACAGCATTTGGTTCATTTTCTAGTGCCATGGTGACTCTGTAGAGAACCTTACTTCGAAGTAGGACCTCCATTTCGGCCTTCCATTAGAAATAATTGATTGGTTTCAATATCACAGCTTGAATTTGATCCATGCTTTTCTAATGCGCTCCTGGTGAGACAATAACCTACAAAAAATACACTGAAAACACTTTGGAAGAAAATTTTATATTAGCACACTCAATCTCTACTTCGACATTGAGCACATTCAGGAGTGCCTCACACCTGGGAATATTTGCTTGGCAAAGACAAGGCTTTCAAGGTTATTTCCCCTAGGATTTATGTGGAAACTCCACAACTTCTTGTGCATCAATGGGTGTACCTAAGATGAACTAGATAGCTGGACCACTCTGATACCATGTGAAAATTATTTCACATGTGGATCTTCAGCAACAAAACCAACCTCACAAGTTTTACATCGATCTACAGGAAAATATAGAAGAAATGATGTGAAAATACACAAGAAGATTGGAACTCAATTGGAATACTTTCCATGCATCTATTATTCAACATTGTGTATACATTTATAATGCATCTTCAATAGAGAAATTAGTGAGCCTTAAGAGGCATTTGAAATCCACACAAGTGGGAGGCTTACTTAGGAATATTCACATCACTAGACATGAGCATTAGTGAAGCTCTGATGAAATGGCTAGTTAAACTGATGGTAGGTGGAAGTCAATTGATGGTAGGTGGCCTGGAGGGTGTATTAGTGAGTTAACTGACTGTTGGTAAACCAAAAGGCGCATTAGGGAGTTTGAAGGCTCAAAATAGATGAGAGAGAATCTTAAGAGGGAACATGAGTGAGTTGACTATCAATGGTCTTCGGTAATGAAATCAAGGAAGGTGCTCAGGATCCCTAAATTCAAGGAAGCCCCTAAAATTTAGGAAGCATGTCCTGAAAATCATGCATCACTGGATAATGACGCTAAATATGACAAATCAATAGCCGATGATAATCATAATGATGACAACTATGCACTAGGAAGTCAAATAAGGTGTCTATAGGAAAAACAAAAAATATTTTATGGCTAATTTCTAGATGGGTAATATATTCCAACAAAAATGCACATAAAAGATATTATCTCTGTCTAAAATTTCATCAAAAATAATTATGTAGGGATAATGTAATTTTTCCCAAAATAACAACCATTGTAATTTTATAGGGTGTTTGTATATTTTTGTTTTAACTATGGGACTTATTTTTATAAATATAAATGACATCCTTCTAAAGAAAATCATAAGAATATATAAATTATAGAGTCAAAGTTAATTGTTTATATATATATATATAAAGTGTTTAAAGAAAATAATAAAAGTATATCAATGAAAAGTTAAAATTAATTGTTTAAATATAATGAATATATTTATTTTTTCGTAAAATGTTTAATGTTAATATAATTTTAAAAACATATAATGAATTCGGCTAGGAGAATTTTTCTAAGCACTATTAGTAGTTTCTTTTTGATTCATTGTACTAAACATCTTTCTCCGGTGAAAAGGATCAATGTCACTAGCTTGTCTTTTTGTTTCATAAAAGTGAAAATATGTGTACACTTGTGTTTGTTTGTTTTTTTTGGTATATATGTATATATATTATGGATAGAATTTATTATAGAATTTTTTAATCAACTTTTTTAATACAAAATAATATTTGTTATAAGAGTTTTGATTCAAACATCTTTCTCTGGTGAAAAGGATCAATGTCACTAGGTTGTCTTTTTGTTTCATAAAAGTGAAAATATGTGTACACTTGTGTATTTTTTGGTGTATATATGTATATATATAATGGATAGAATTTATTATAGAATTTTGTAATCAAATTTTTTAATATAAAATAATATTTATTATAAGAGTTTTGATTCATTGTTTTGTTATATTTTACAAAAATATTTTTATTTTTAAATATTTTTCTCTCATGTTTTCATAAAGTGTTTAAAGTTAATGTAATTTTAAAGATATGTAATGAAATCATAAAAAATTATGAATAGAATTTATTATAAAAGTTTTCAATAAACTTTATCCACGCTGATGAGAAGGGATGATACTTGGACGTCCCAAGGGGCTCCGGATCATCACCAAAATAGAGCCATACAGGGCCTCATATTCATCTCCACAAACTATGGCTTACCTAAAAAAGTTTTCAATAAACTATTATAATATAATAAAAAATGTTAAAAAATGTTAAAAGAATGCTATATTTACTTCACCACTATTATTTTATAGAATGCTATTTTTACTTCACCACTTATTCTTCAAATTTATGCCACTAGAAAAAGAAAATGAAATCCCATTGATTCTATTTTAGGATGTACTTATTCTTCAAATTTATGCCACTAGAAAAAGGAAATGAAATCCCATTGATTCTATTTTAGGATGTACTTGGTCAATTATTTTGGGCAGCGATCTACGCAAAGCTGAAATGTTAATAAGAATAGTTGTTCGAATACTTCTAGAATTTACTGAGACGTTTTATCCATTTACTATGTTTGTGTTTCAAATATTCCAATCATTTTAAACAGACAACTTCTACCTTCTTCGCTTTCGCTCAGGGACTAGGTTATTTCTCCATACAACCTTTTCTATTGATATGTCATATCGGGCTTGATAAACTTCTTTTTTATCTTAGTTATTTACTTAATGATTTAGACAAATATTCCAATCATTTTCATTGTGTACTTTTATTTATTTGTTTTTAGCATTACTTCAACATCACAGCTCATCCCCAGATCCTATGAAGCAAAAAAATAACCACATAAATTGTCAATCAAATAAGGATAAGGAACCTTATCCCCAATTTACTTCTTTCTAACTTTATTTTCTCATATACATTTGAATTTCTTGTAACAATCTTCATTATATATATGGGATTTCCCTCATATAAAAGTGAATTCATGTATTTCCAAATCTCTCAACCTACATAGCAAGAAAACTCTTTTTAACAAAAATTCTTCAACAACCAATTCTTAAAACAAAGATCCAAAGATTGATGATTCTAGTTTTGAGAAATATTGAAAATAACTTGTATTTTTTTCCTTTAATTTATTGTTATATATAAAAACAACATACATAGTAAATAAACTCTTTTTTTTATAGCAAAAATCCTTCAACAACCAATTCTTAAAACAAAGATCCAAAAATTGATAATTCCAATTTTGAGAAATATTAAAAATAACTTATATTTCTTTCCTTTAATTTATTGTTATATATAAAAACATTTGAGAATGTTAAATTTATTTTTATAATAAAAAATAAAATTTAAATAATACAAAATTAAAAATTGTTTAAATAAATTTAAATAATACAAAATTAAAATTTATTTAAACATTTATGAAAAGATTATTTAAAAAAAAGGAAAACTTTAAGATAACTCTTGTAAACCCAATTTGACATTACTCAATGATTTATAAATTTAAATATTGACTAGATTTGACACTAATCAATGATAGTTTTTATAAAATCAAACATTGACTAGATGAGAGGATGGGTAGGTTTACTTAAACATTTATGGAAAGATTTTAAAAAAAGGAAAACGTTAAGATAACTCTTTTAGACCCAATTTGACATTACTCAATGATTTATAAATGCAAATATTGACTAGATTTCACAGTACTCAATGATCAACTTTCTATAAATGCTCGAGTAGATGAGAGAGGATGAGTAGGTTTATATAACAATAAACTTGTATTTATATTATATATTAACAATTAGATTTGTTAATTTTGAAAACGTGTTATATGATAATAAAATCGTAATTATATTATATTTTATCAATTAGATTTGTTGATTTAAAAAGTCTTATAAAAGTACACAAACGGAAATGATTGGAATTTTTGAAATAAAAACCTTGTAAATGAGGATATAAAAAGGATATTTAGTAAAAATAGTGTATATCTAGTAAAAATAATGTTTTTTAATTGGAAAATGTATTGGGAGGAAGACTCAACAAAAAGATTTTGGTAAATAGTTATCCATATCTAACAAAATTATGGGCATTCTTTAATATCCCATGAATGCACTTGCTATGGCATAGTTTCACTAAGTGAAGACAGAGTGACCTAGAAGCACCACACATGACCCCCCAAGGATATCATTGACAGTTAAGAAAGGGAGAACACCTTTAGGAGATTTTGAGCATTACATATGGATATTAGAGCCTAAAAATAGTAAAGTATGAATCATAATACCTAGCCACTAAATAGATATTCTACAAAAAAAAGGGATAAAAATTATGCCTTAAATGATAGGGATTTGTAGAATTTATTTTTGCTTATGGTTTGTTTTCATATGAGGTAGTAGTCTCTTATTATTATTTGTATCGTGTATTTATTGTTGTGGTGTTTGGTTTGATATAGCCTTTTAATTTGGTATTTTCATGAAGTGGTTGAGAGGTTTCTTATTCTAATGGAATAGTTGATATCTTATCCTTAAAAACTAGCTCTATTATATTTGTATTCAATTGTTATTATTTAGGATCTTTCCTTCTAGTTTGTTGAGGTTGTTTTCTCATATAAAGCTACAAAATCTTATACTCTCTTAATAAAATTCAATTAGAGACTTTGTGCCACCTAGATGTAGAAATCTGCTCATATTTTGGAATCTTCCCACATCATTGGTAATTTTTTGGAATCTTCCCACATCATTGATATCAGATCATTTTTCAATCCCATTCGTGGACTGGGTATTATCTTCTTCTACATCTTAACTTGAATTTTCATTTTCATGCTTCTTCAATTTCAACCTTCATAGTATCAACACCGACCACCTACAATAGATCGTGGTTGTACTTTAAGCACTCACCTTGGCTCAAATTTTATAGTTCTAGCATACCATTCAGATCGAAGGCTTCTTGTTACACCGATAGGTATTTATATCTTAGAATTTGGGGTGGACTAGAATCTATGTTTTTCCTAGATTGCGTGAGGATGAGACAAGTGTACTATTTAGATTGATTTTATGGTAATCATTCCAAATTTGAAATAAACAGTTATAAAAAAAGAATATAAAAAATAACAGGTAGATATGCATGGATAACTCGTACTTGATGCATGAATAACTGGTAGTCGATGCATGTATAACGACAGTTCATACAATGCTTAACTTGTGACCTATTCGTGTTCACCAGCCACAAGTTAATTGGTTGTGCTAGTTACACTACTATGACACCGAATGTGATTGGTTAGTGATGGTAGTGGAGATTGGCTAATTTCTAGTTGATCTATTGGTGTTGTTGGGATTTCAAATGGTAATGTCCCGCCATACTCCTTGTCCAAAAACAATAGCATAGAAGACACCCACATCATAATCTAGGTTGTTAGGGATTATTTTCTTTCATTCAGATTCCCATACTAGTATCCGAGAACAATTTTATGGGCTTCATTTTATTTTTTTCAAGTCATACTATTCTCTTCATTCGGATATGTAAGTTAGCACCATGGAGAAATTAAACTCTTCATCTGATCGAGAATGACAATTTTTCTCAATCATCTCTATTTTAGATATGGGTGATATGTTGGTTTAACTAATATGAACAAGTGATTTTTGTGAAACAGTATCAAAATCATAGACATAAAGAGATTGTGTGAGTCACTTTTCCCGTTGATTGCCTAAAATATGGTTTGGATGCAATATGTGTGACAAAATATCTCTACTCATCCCTTTTAAAAGATGGCCCTTAGATGGTGTGTCAATGTACATGTATCAAAAAGGTCAATGATGTACATGTAAAAAAAGTACATCTGTCCACGACTACACATAAAAACTCCAACTTCCTCTTGTAAACAAAAGTACATGTCCTAGACTACACATCAAAACTCTAACCTTTTCTTGTTTTTTCTTGACTGTGATGCATCTTGCCTCTATCCATGACTGCTTTGCATCTCTGTTGACTACAAGTCAAAGATCATATTTCATGATCAGGTAACTAAACTAATACTAAAGCACTAACAAACTTAAAAAATTTAAAACACGATTCAATTACTTATAACAAACACTCACTGAATCCATCTGAGGTATAGATGCCTGTGGTGTCCTCCTTGTTGAAATCCTCTCTGCAATAGTGCTCTATGAATAAAATATCCTATGTCAATTAGTTCAACAATTATCAACATGTATGCATGATAAAGTAATAACCAATTTTATAATCGATGAAAATATCACTGAAAAAATATGCTATGGGACAGGAGACTAGGTTTCTTATGTAGCAAGCAGAGCCGTAGGTTGAAAATGAACCTCAGTCACATGCACTATTGGAATAGATTGAGGCTACATTCACCAAATGCTTAAATAGTTAGACACCATGCATGTGCATACACAATATGAATGAACAGTACATGTACAAATATGCAAGTAGATACCTCTGCATGACTTATTCCCATTGTTCATGCAACATTAACGGAATCATAAACAACCCTGCTAAGGTCTAGCATGGAGGACTCTCCATCCTGATGCTGTAAACATGCGAAAAAAAACATTAAGAAAAACAAGTTGTGGAGTGAATTGAACTCTAACCAACAACTATGATTGAAGGCTATGTACATTACCGTCGAATCAGTAGGGCCATGATCATGGACACCCGCTCTTTTTACGGAAGAGGGTCGTCTGGTGTAGACAAAACCCTTCTCTAAATTTGGACTACGGGGAGAGCCAAACCAAAGCGATGGTGGAATGATTTGGGTTGATGCCTGCAGTCATAGAGTGTTGTCATAGTTAGACATGGACATGAATGGATGAAATAAGACGTATTGAAAAACTAACATGTTGTAATACTTACCTCTTCCTGGGACATATCTCCCCCATGGGAGGGATCGCTACTAGAAAATTCTTACCTCTCTGCATATCCAGATAACACCTTCAACTTTAAAAATTATAAATACTAGCAATCTATAAAGGATTACACATTTCGAAAAAAATAATTTGAACCAAATTAATTCATTAACTATGTACTTACATTCCTAAAAAACTCATAGAAGCCACCTGTGGGGAATTCACTCGAATCAATGTCTCCCACATCCTATTGACAATGTGGTGCCTGCAACTTCAAAAATTGTAAATATTGGACCATCTAACAAATTAATGAACTAACATGTATTAAGGAAATAACATGTATTAACAAAATGACATGTTGAAAATATGACCTCGGTGTTGGTTGTCGTCGCCTCATATACAACAACACCGGGTACACTACCACCCCATGTAGAGGCATCATGATCCTACAAGATTAAAAATTGTATATATTAACAATCTTTTAATGTGTACAATATGGAAAAAAATAATTTGAATGACATTATTGTTTTAACAATATCCTTACCTGACCAGAAGTCATTGTAGAGGTACCATGTGTTGGTCCACGACCATACCAAGCTTGACCACACACCGTGCACACGTGTGGATCAATATAGGGCTCATGGGATGTCGTTCTATCCCCACCAGTAGATGGTCCTCTTTCATCCGAAGTTGATGGATGTACCCCACCAGAGGAAGAGGGCCCTGCCTAGTCAATAGTTTTGTTGTGGCATACAATCACCTAAGCTAGCATAAGAAATGCCTCCTGTGTATGTGGAATCATAGTATTTGTAGGAGGGATGCCTGGAATTGGTAGCTAGATATGGGTTGGAGGTATCAGTTGATTGGCATATCTATGCCTACCATTGGGATAGGTGGAGCAGTTTAAAAAGAAAAACTCAAAAAACTAATGCATGAATGGATTTTTCAATGTAGGATGGTTCTTACCTGGAGAGAAAGGGAACATGAAGTTATGGACAGGATAGCATTGAGAGATCCAATAACTTTAAATGCATTAAGGAAATGTGGAATTCTTAATTTTTTTTCGTACATCAAACATGCGACTGCAATCTCACCTCCTCCAAATGCTCGTGCAGTACTAGGATCCTGATCATGGCATGTTTAATCTCCAAGGGGAGATGCTAGATATCACTATGGATGATATCTATTTTATCATCGGTTTGTCCCGTCGAGGTGAGGTTGTTAACCTCAAAGGTACATTCAGAGGGGTAGTAGCTCTATCCATTCAAGACTACATAAACACCTACTGCATAGCCGGAACTAAAAATACTAGCAGTCAAGTGCCCATTGGCCAAATAGAAAGCTTCCCACTGAAAGTGATTTTAAGCACTATGAATAAGATTGGGGGAAGTGCGACACAACACTTGGCATCTTGAAGCTATATGCAAATAGGCGTAGAATGTCTGCGCAACATCATATTTGATTGGTGCTCTGGCTTGTTGGTGAATATGAAACACCAACTGATAGAATGTAAAACAAGGAAGAAAAAGAACTTTGGGTATGGTAGTATGCTGTGTACCTTTTTCTTCGAGAGAGTCCTTGCCCTTAGTCCGGGGATGGCTCTACCAGATTTAAACCCCCATGGGCCATTGATGACCCGATGGGATGACATCTTCCTTTGTCATGGAGGTGGTGAGACTAGTGCATCATACTCCAACGAGGAATATCTTGGGTGGTGGAGAAACCAGGCACCGACTTTTGAGCAATTCCCTTATCCTTGTATGTATTTTTAGGGTGATCCCGAGCTCATGTTACCGCCAGGAGCAGCCTAGGGAGACATAGGTACCAAAATTGTTTTTAAGAGTTATTTAATTTTTAAGATTTTGTATATATATATAATTTTTTTTTTTAAATGAGTGAGAGTACTTACAACATGTATATTATGCAGATGTGGGGCCACCAAGGCCAGATGGGCATCCCAGAACATACGTGAGACCGACCGAACTAGGTGGTACTGATGCCATTCTTTGGAGTATTGATGGGAAGATGGATCAACTGACCCATGATATTCCTACATTCAGGATCGAGCGGATGCCACTAGAGATGCAAGAACATGTGGTGGGTGTGTCCCCTGCATGGATCCGACTGCTTAGGAAAGTAGCTAGGTTGGTGATCTGCTATAGGGAGGCCTTAGTAGAGCAGGCTGAGGCTCTTGCCTCTCCATATAGAGAGTGACATCTATTTTTGAAGCTGCTATGCCCTTTTTTGTATATTGCAACACTTTGACAGATATTGACTCAAACTCATATTATTTTTTGAAACTGATATATATATACAGTACCGTTTTATATACATGGTTTGCATTATGTGTGTTAATGGTTTAGTTTATTGTGCGTGATAAAAATTCCAGTCAAGTATATAATTTTCATATGCATCAGCTAATGTATTGCGATTCCTTGAAATGTGTTGATATGAAATGTAATTAAAATATCTCTCAAGCAATCTAACTCGCAAAAAATAATGTGGCAAAGAATGATCTCTAACCCGATACTCACCCGTCAATTGAAGTACAACTAATTGTGAATTGAGTCTTACCTCCAAACATGAAATGCCATGATGAATAACATCTAGGAGTAGTTCAATAACCACATTGTACTTAACTATATTGTTCGTCGTAGGTCCCAAACAAGCACCTCCCGAGGAAACAAGTTGGATTGTGGGTGAATAAATTACCCAAGCAGTTGAATCCAAGTTACGATTATGACGACTTGCGCCATCAGGGAATCCTAGAAAACACTCTCTTGTCATAGGAAAACACAATCCAAAAGACACATAAGCAAAGTCTAAAAAGAACTAACTCTACAAAAATGTACAACTATAGTACAGGAAAAAGCATATATGCCTAGGCATAATACTTTTTCAAGTAGAGCCCATTTCTAGGCTCGAGCATCTTAAAACCATAATAATCCATCAACTCATATGAACCTTTCCTCAAAATTTTAGAAACAATATAGGGTCCGAGCCACAGAGAATTGAACTTGCCTTCCCCCAAGGGATCCTTGTCCTGATCATAAACCAAAACAAGGTCTCCTTCAAAGAAAACCCTAGGTTTTATAGACTTTTCATATTGGTGTTTAACTCGGTTCTTGTGAGCTTCATTTGAAGTGAGTGAATCATGACATTGTTCATCCAAATGTTCTAAATGAAGCAACCGTTCTCCCAAAGCAGAAGTTTTGGGTAATAATTGAATAGCCAACTTCAATGAAGGAATCTCGCATTCAATCGGTGTGACTGCCTCTAGCCCGTGAATGAGTTGGAATGGTGAAAAACCAGTAGCAATATTAATATTATAACGATACGCCCAAAGGGTCGGATACAACATTATGTGCCAATTTGAGAGACTGGCATTAAAGGTACGTTGAAGAATAGTTTTCAAAGTTTTATTGACCACTTGAACTTGACCATTCGCCTGCGGATAAAACAAAGACGACTGTTCTTGTCGAAAACCTAGCATGGTGGACAACTTAATCATCATGTAGTTCCGGAAATGTCGTACATGATCAGTGATGATCTCTTTAGGTATTCCGAACCTGGAAATAATATGATTGAAAACTAAATATGCTATAGTTTCTCCAACTGCTTTCACAGTAGGAATTGCCTTGGCCCACTTTGTAAAGTAGTCGACTGCAATGATGATATACGGATGTCCCCTAGTACAAATGGGGTTACAAGTCATATAATCAATCCCCGATTTGGTGAAGGGATCTGCTGTGATAACATAGTGAAGAGAAGACGGATGTGCCCACATTTTCTTTGTGAAAAACTGACATGGATGACAATGTTTCATGGCTTCCACACAATCTTTAAAGATGGTGGGAAAAAAATACCCAGCATGCAGTATCTTCGGGGTTGTTTCAAGCCCAGAAAGATGACCCCCATATGCTCCACTGTGAGCATCATTCAATACTAACATGGCTTCATCCAGGGTCAAACAGCGATGTACTATTGAATCTACCACCATCTATATAGCATATCATAATTAATGAGGTAGTTCTTGGCATGATTCCTGAGCTTTCGTCTTTCTTCCCTAGATAAAGTTGGTGGACACTTCAAAGTCTGGAGATATATTAAAATGTCTCCATACCATGGATTGGAGGTTGAAGTGAGGAAGATGCGATAATCAGGAAATGATGGATCTTCTTCATCGCGTGTTACATCACTAGGAAACTCAGCTATAAGTTCCACAAACACCAAAGACTTATTTGACTTAGTAGATTGGAAAGTAAGATAAAATTCTTGCAAAATTACAATCCATTTGTTGAATTTACCCTCGATTATACGTCGGGTTAAGACATATTGGAAAGGATTGACCTCTAAGATGACTGTGGTAGTTCATAATATAATATAGTGATGCAGCCTCAGAACAACATACACAACAACTAATGTCAATTTCTCGACGTGAGAATACTTGAGGTCAGGAGTTACGAGCATGCGAGAAAGGTAATAAATGACATGCTCTTGGAGCTTTTCATCTTCTTGAACTAAGACTATGCCAATGGAAGAAACAGATGCGGCCAAATATAGAAGAAAATATTGAGTATAATCTAGCGGGCTCAACAAGGGGGCTGATAAGAGTGCCATCTTCAAAGCATCAAACGAGTTTTGTGTAGCCTCATCGTGAAAAAAATGGGTATCTTGTTTAAGCAATCACGTGAAAACTTTAGTAATCTTAGCATAGTTGATAATAAAGAATCTAAGAAAATTTGGCATGTCGTGTAAACTCTGAAGTTGTCGGATAGTATGAGGAGGAGGCAATTTGAAAATGGACTCAAATTTCAAAGGATCGACCATAATTCCTTGATTAGACACGATGAAACCAAGTAGTCATCTAGACTCGACGCAAAACACACATTTGTTATGGTTTAACCGAATCTTGTAGTATCTGCATCATTCAAACACGAGCCATGAGTGTTCAGGATGATCTCTTCTCTTCCAAGATTGCGCAGGTAGATCATCCAAGTAGGGTTCAACCATGTGTTTGATGTCATGGAAAGCGAAGTTCATAGCTCACTAGAAAGTAGCCCCAACATTCTTCAATTTGAATGACATTTTCCTATAAGAAAAGGTACCCCAGGGACATATAAAATCCGTTTTCTGTTGATCATCAGGTTTGATTTGAATTTGATTATATCCTGAAAAACCATCCATGAAAGAAAACATTTCATGCCCTACACATGCATTGATGATTTGATCAATAAATGGTGTGGTATAGTTGTCTTTTGAATAGGATTTGTTCAGATCTCTAAAATATGTGCACACCCATATGGTACCCTGATTTTTATCAACTGGAACGAGGTTGGACATCCATTCCGTCATGTCGATGGGATAAATGAAGACGACAATGAGGAGTTTTTCAACCTTAGCCTTGATGGCTGCATTTTTCCTAGGATTAATTGGATGAAGCTTTTTCCAAACTGGTTTCACATTAGGATATGTTGTAAAGACGTGTTCGACAATAGATGGGTCGATTCCTGGCATCTCCTCATATGAACAGGAGAAAACATCGTGGAATTATTTAAATAAGTTGGTATACAAACTGATCTCCCGTGGAGAACAATTTTCTCCAATGAAAACATTTTCCACGACATTTGGTTTAATGGAAATATTGATTGGAATAGTTGTTGAAATATTTTCCATATTAATTTTAGCGAAAATCCCCTTTTTTGTTAAAGGGTTAATGGACCAGTCAACATTTCCACTAGGTCTCATTGAAAACTCTCCATTCTCGAACTTTGTTCAGATCTGGAAGGAAATAAGATCTACGATGCATATGTTCCCAAGGATGATCTAGACCTATGATGGCTTCCATAATAGCGTCATCGGATGCTAAAAAAATGTCTAAACAATCGAATGAATGGGTGGATTCTATTGCCCATGTACGGGCATAATAGATATTTGACTCCATAGATACTGAAGGAGTCAAGATATAATCTATCACAACATTTTGTGATGTTTGGTAAGTCACTTCTGCGACAGATAGGGGCACAATTAGTACCTACGGAGTAGGAGGAATCCAAGGATTAGTTGTTTGAACGATAATAAAGACCTCCTTGGATAACACATTAGCGTTACTCACAAAACCAATATAGTTCATAGGAGGAGGTAAATCAAAGGTTCCCATCAAATATGACTACATACCTACCTCTAAACTCTCACTAGGTGGATAGGCTTGATCAATCCACGGGATATTAGAATCCGAAGGAGTTGTGTTTTTTTTTTTTTTTTTTTTTTTTTTTTTTTTTGGGCATAGGATAATTGGTCAATCGTGACAATCTTTCCTTCATGGGGGGACATAACTACCCAAGAAACGGATGAAGGAATGGATTGCGATGTGTACGTCCAACTTCTTCCCAATAACAAATTGTAGTCGAGAGAAGCATCTACAACTTCCACCTCTACTTACACTACCCTACCTACAAGTTGGATCTCAAATGAGGGTAAGATTCCATGCAGATGGAAGGATATCCCATCAAAAGTAGTAAGTAATGTAACTGAAGGGGATAACTCCGAGGAGAATAGGGCTTGCCAATAAGAGATAGAAATTACGCACATTGATGCCCCTTCATCTACTACTATTCGTCCAATGGTTTTTGAACCATGGACTACTTTGATTTGGAAGGCCACAGGGAAACCAGGGTTTGACATTTTGCATATCAAATCTAGCTATCATATTTGACAAATCTATGCTGCCTATTTCTGCCAGAAGTGCATTCTGTTGCGATGGGAAGATTTGCATAACTTCTAGAGCGGACATAGCACACAACGTTTGGGCTAGGTCCTCTACAACTGAGTAGTTGGGAGTGACCTGTGTATTAGGGTTATGTGTTTCCCGTTTGTAGACACCTTTCGGTATCTTGGGCATAGGATATGTAGGTCTCTCTATATGAAGAGGAACATATATGACTCACGGATATCTTTGTCTTTTTGTTGTGTATCCGGGGTATAATTCTTGGCTCTCGTTTTCAATAAGGAATGGGATTTAACCATATTAATGTAATATTGATCATCCTGTGTTGTA
The DNA here is from genome assembly GCA_027924585.1 of Larix kaempferi. Classification (NCBI taxonomy): domain Eukaryota; kingdom Viridiplantae; phylum Streptophyta; class Pinopsida; order Pinales; family Pinaceae; genus Larix; species Larix kaempferi. The sequence goes on along the minus strand of BSBM01000445.1, from coordinate 32,401,589 downwards.
CAAGGAGTGCCCCAGTATTAGAGCTTTTAGAAGTTGGACCTTGTACTTTGGGAAAAGTATCCTCCAGGAAAGCGGGTTTATTTTCACTTAACAACTTCTGGGCTTCATACATTAGAGGACATTGATGAGTGAGGTGATCGTCCTTTCAAATTTTACAAGGAAACTTCGCCTTCTTCTTTTCTCGCTTTCCCTCCTCGGCATTTTCAGTAATTTTGGGCTATTGTTGGTTTCCTTCCCCTTTTTTTCCCTTTTTCTTATTGTTGGGTTACCAAGAACCCATTTGATTTGACTGCACATTTCGTACAGTTTATGTTTGTGAAGGGGAGGATGCAACAGTAGTTTCTTCCGCAACAGAATGCTTTATAGAGAGTGCATGAGCTTGCTTCATCAAAGATTCTAATGCGGAGGAATCAACTCAAATCACAATGACATTGGCATGTGGTTCAGGTTTAGGCTTTCCAAGATCAATGTTTGACCTAGGTGCATCAAGAATGATTTCATAGAAGATCCCAGACTGAGCATAAATCAAGTCAACTTGTTGGCTCCTTAGAATGGATTCTTCCTCATAAGTTACCCCAGAACTTGACACATCCTTAGATATGTAAGGTAACAATGATTTTAAAAACCACTCCAATAGGATTTCTGGGGGAATCTCAACCTTAATGAGCTGTTTCCATCTTCTCCACTCCTGAATGTGATCAGATAAATGAGTGGCTTTGTTTTGTAAGAAAGTAGATAGAAGGTCCGTACCGACATCATATCAGACGGGAAGATGGAAATGGTTTAGGAAGACTATCGCCAAATCACAAAAAATGTTATAATTTGTGGTCGGTAACTCAATATACCATTTGGCTGCAACATTAGTCAAGATTCTTTGAAAGAGCCTCAAATGAATCGAGTGATCATTTAGCGATTTCGAGGAGCACAACAAATGAAATGTCGTAACATGGTCCCCTAGGTCTTCACCAATTTTTCCTTCAAAGTTTGGAATGTCTGAAGGGAGTTTGGTTGGGACCAGAGTCCAAGTAGGATTATGTCACACCGGGTCATTCATCAACTTTGAAATATATGGCAAGTTCAAAGTTGCTAGAAAAGGTAAACGATGCCTTATCGATGGCATTTGATTTTGTGGAATTTGGTAAGGAGAACCTCCAAATCCATGATTCCCATAAGGTTGGTTGGGGTTGCCCCCAGCCATTGGTTGCGGTGAAAAAGTGTTTTGGAAATTGCTCCATCCATAATATAGCGGATTACTTCCGTGTGTCCCAGTCCATTGTGGTTGAGTGTAAGTACTTCCGAATGGAGTATAAGTGTTAGTACCTCCTCCACCAAAAAGTGAAAAAGGAACACTCCCTACAGGCACATTTGAGGTTTGAACATTTGAAGAATGTACATTAAATCCTATAAAGGGATTGAAACTCTGTATTTTTGCAATATAAGGTGTAGGCATTGAGCCCACAAATGGTGCAGAAGAAGCAATATTCCCTCCATGCCAAGGAAAATCTTGATTGAAAGGAGCTGAGCTGGGATTAACCTGAAACTGTTGGATGAAAGGGGAAGATGTATATGGTACCATAGGTATTCCTGAAAAAGGAATATTGGATGAGCCAAAGTGCGTCTAAAATGGGTAGATGTTAGTATAAACTGAGTATTAGATGTTCCCGAGGGTCCATTATTGAAAATAAAAGAAGTACTTGAAGCATAAGAAACCACAATTACAATAAAAAATGTTCTATGTAATAAACCTAGGGGCCGCTAGAACTATGATAAACACACAACACACCACTACAAAATTTCCTAGAGTGATCTAGACCAAGAAAAGAGATAGTCTCCCAAAGGGAAGTATAGGATGATTAGGGCCCATAAAAATCCAGTGGAGTAATGAAGAACAATTATCTGGGGTCCACAGTATAGTCATGATGGGGCCAAGTGCTGGAATCACCCAACCACCTTCCCAAAGAGTTGCAGAGGATTTCAGTCCAGATCTATCCTAGGTGAAGTGAAAATATCATTCACTCACACCCGTGTAGAATCCTATTGGTCAAGATACTAAGGCTACGATCAATGAAAAAAAAGTCTGGGGGGATAGTCGCAGATCGAACTAACACGCATGGGAAGGGAAACTAAGTCCGAAATCCAAAATCACATAAGGTACTAATGGATCCCCGTATGCATATAAGCTCTGGTAGATGCTCAATTGAGAATCCGGGGGGGGGCGGGGGGGGGGGGGCTTATCCCCAACTAATCAACCTCACACAATCTCGTTCTTAACTCCGGTTTTAGTGAAGCTTCCCGGCACACCTTTTACAAGGGTGGATTTACCTAACGATAGTTCACTACGATTTTGAGTTAAAAATTGTTTTGGATAGTTTAACGTGATCTGATCCAAAACCCTAGCCTAAGCTAGTTGGTGTATGTACCCTAGAAAGAAAAGTTACTAATAATTTTTAACTTGAAAATTTCTTTAAGGGATTTTACTTACTCAAAAGGAGTGATTATGTGCAAGATGGTTACAACTTGAAAAAGTAAAGTGTATAAAGTGCAACTTCTTTTCACAAATTTATTTTCATTTATCTTTCAAATTAAAAACTTGAAAAATAAACCTAAAATCCTTTTTTTTTAACTTTTTGAAGAATTATCATATACAACTAAAATCTAGAAAAATAAAATTCCCTTGCTTAACCAAAGTACTTGCTTTTTATTTTCTTTTTAACAATAGAAATGACAAATAAGTATAAATAAGACAAAGACACTATACAAATGCGAGTATAAATGGCTGTACTTAGACCTATCAAACTCAGAAAATCTACCCTCACAAGACTTCTGAAGATAACAAACCCAAAAATTTCTTCCAGGAAACAAGAAGTAACTAAGTTCGGTAAAGAGACACTATTTAATCAAACTGACATAACAAAGAAAGCATAGAATCAGAGAAGATATCAGACTTCCTTTCCAGAAATTAGTAACCAAAAATGAAAGATCGAAGCGTCAACCAAACATAAAATGGATTTGAAAGACCTAGGTGAGTCAAACAAGCAAACCAAAGAAACCAAAATAAATCTTAGAAAGAGTCAAAGAAACTCAGTATGAACCTAGAGATAGGAATAAATGGTCTAGAAATGAAAAGAGAATACTTTCATCAATCAAGTATAGACCTCAACCTCAAACCCTAGAAAAAAACCTAAAATCTTAGGAAATAATCGCAACTGTTAGTATGAGCACAACGCGGGTGACCCGCAGGTCCATAACTTAGCAACTTGCGGGTACAGGGAAAAGATGCGACTGCAATTGAATACAACTTGCGGGTCTACCTTAAAAAAAACAAAAAATGAAAGAAAACTCAATCAAAACCAGGTCTGAGTAACTAAAAAGGACACATAAATTCTATAAACTCTCCCCGAGATTAACAGAAACAATAAAATTGAAGAAAATCAACCTAAGACTCCCAGAGCAACAACAAGAACTCCCCAGTGGAGTCGCCAATTCTGTTGTGCGGTAAAACTTCCTATGATAAGGAATTCAAGAGATCATTAATGTACATGTAATTTAGTTAAAGAGATAGGAGAGTACATAGGTGCAGCAAGCAATCATTCTTTTAATGAAAAGAAATAAGATATAAATTTAGAGTGAATACATGAATGATTGGCATTCAATCCAAGATTTCAAACTTTAGACTCCTACTTCACTGCTCCAGATAGATCACCTGCAATAAAAAACATACCTTTCTCAAAGCTTTTGACCAAATAGAAATGAATGCTTTATAAGAAACTCATATATTAAAAACATGAAAGATTCAAAGACATACATTCATAACATGGACAAATATTTATGGGAAAGAAAGTTTTTGTATTATTAGCATTAAAGGAAATCAACCAAACCTGTACTGCAATTGACACCGTTGAAACCTGACCCTGGGTTTATGCTCCTCTTCCTTCAGTAGAATTTTCTCCAGCATTTATTTAGCAAAATTTTGTTCTTTCTTCTCAAGGCCCTTCCCTTGTATTTATAACAAGGCTGAGAGGATAGACTCGAAAGGAAATTGGTTAGGGAGGTTGTGGTAGTTAGGGTAACTACCATAACTAATCTCTAATCATCTTTTAATATTTTTTTCTCATGAGTTAGAGATACCCATGGGTATGTCTCTTGACAACTAGCGAGTGAGTTGCGATTATAGTTCCTAGAAACACGCGGGTGCAACTTTTCAGTTGTTACCCACGGGTTGTCAATATAGACTGTTGCGGTTAACCCACGAACTTGCTGATATGAGAGCCGCGATTATATCTCAAAACAAGTCACAAAGATGGTTGTGTTAAGGATAAATGTTCTAAAGTCTAGGCCAAAGCATATATGATCAAACTGACTCTTCCATCCATAAGGTCCTTTTGTGTGACCAACAAGGCAATGTAGTCACGGATGGAGAAGTTCCATTTTGACCAATAACACTCATACCGGTGCCTAGGAACCCCAACATATCTAAATAGTTGACATGTTTTCCCATCACAAAATCAACATAAGATTTCTGGAGGAAGTATAGTAGTACTTTCCTGTTGTTGTGTGGGGGAATGTCAAAAACCATATACCATCTATCCTTTCAATGATCTCTGATATGTTGAGAAATGCACCACTCAATTGAAATATGTGCTTTGCTCATCTCTGGATTGACATTTGTTCCAAGAACTCTAAAAAGTGAGTATATCTACTCTTTGGTGATTTTTAACTTCTTCACATCGTTTTAATTCAAGCCATCAACATATTCTTATCTTTTTCTTTCTCTATATGATGCTATGTTGTACAACACAGCATTCGAGCGTCTGATAGTGTCTACAATAACATCTAATGATGCTTCCAGGGAGTTGTGGAGTTGATCTCCACCCTTCCAATATGCATCAAGCTCTCTAAAATGACAAACCTCTGTCAATATCTCTACATTTTGATCCATAATAGCCACTGCAATCATAAATACAAAATAAAATATCATTAGAAAAATACACATGGTATAATGACATCTCTAAGCAATGAAAAATGTAAAACTAGTGTACAACAAATAACAACATGAACTATTTCTAATTTAAAATTTAAAATTAAAAAAAAATTACACTAAAGAATAAACATTTAACATTTTTCCATTTTAAATTTATGTCGTATATGTGTATTAATTTCAATTGCCAGATACATACATTAAATGTACTATGTGTATATGTTGATTGGGAACCTTCTCTACCTTATTTTTAGGCTTGGATTCTGAAGTTTCATCAAAACTATCGGGTGTTGACTAATGCCCTTGGAGGACCAACTCTGAGATTTTGGGTAGAGGCAAGGGATAGAGCCTAGAAGAGGGGGCACATGGTGCTATTGATGAATAAAAACCCAATATAGGCAAGGATTTTGGTATATGTAATTATTTGTTGTAGCGTGAAGTTTTTTGGACTTTATAGTCTAGCATATTTGTTTATATGTAATTTGGGGCATATATGGATTCCACTTGATGTTATTTTAGTTGTTTGCACTCTTTCTATATACACATGAGAAACTTTGCACATTTGTGTATAGTGGTTTAGGATCTAGAATTCAACAGAATTAACAGTTTTCAAGCTGTTAGGATTGCAAGGTTTCCACTGGATTCTATAATGTATAATAGTATGGGATTGGCATGTAATCAAACACATCAACCTCCCTATGTATATTTATGTTCGTAGAGCCTATCATTGAACTCCCATATCCCGATCTTAACCAAAATGCACCCTTCACTCAAGTGAAAACATTTATTAAGCATGGGAAGCTTCTCTACCCTATTTTAACACTTGGATTATGAATTTTCATCAAAACTATAAGGTGTTGACTAATGTCCTTGGAGGACCAACTTCGATATCCCGGGTAGAGGAAAGGGCTAGAGCCTAGAGGAGGGGTAAACGGTTCTATTGATGAATAAAATCCCAATATTGGAAAAGATTTTGATATGTTATTATTTTGTTGTGGCATGAATTTTTTTGGACTCTATAGGCCATTTAGCATATTTTTTATGTATTTTGGGGAAGATATGAATTCTACTTGATTTTTTTTTAGTTTTAATCAACCTTGTTATATACATGAGAAACTTTGCATATTTGTGAATATTGGTTTGGATTCATAAGGATGCTTATGAATATATATGTATCCAATGAAATTGATTTGATTTTTATGAGTAAATTGGGGTTTTAATTTCCTAAGGGCATACAAATGACTGGAGTTATGGTTTAAATTTCTTTTAAGGCATACACATTAAAAAAATTATGGTTTCAATTCATTTTAGGGAATACAAATTAATCAAAATAAAGAAATTAGAAGGATGGAATTTGATGTAAATACCTAAGATTGAGGAGATTAATGTTGAAGTTGGAAGATCCAAGCTCTAGTCACTCAAAACACATTCACCAATACCCATTATGTCGCTTGAAGCCGCTTTTTTGTCGTTGTAGTGCAGGAAGTGACGGGCGTGGACTGTTTTGGTGCATAAAAAATGTTTTACAAAATGTGTACGCGTTTAGTACTACATAATGCATACGCATTTTAGGACTACATAACATATACATGTTTTGTTTAACTATCCCACTTGGTGTTCACCGTGGCAGGCTTGGGACTAGGTTTCGCAAGGTCGGGATTGCTTGGGATCAATTATCTTTTATAAAACTTGAATGAGTTTCTTGAATCTACCATTGCATCTAAAAGGTCCCTCAACTTTGTGCACTCACCCTTAAGTTAAGTTAGATAGGGTTTTAACAAGTAATACACTAGTATACTAATATTTGATCTTTTTGTGTGAGTAATTTCCTTAAAACAAACTTTAGGTTTTTCTTACTTCACTCCAATAATAAGGCTATTTATAATTATTACTCTACTTATAATTAGGAAAAGTCATCTTCTTGTGGGTGTGTTATATGGATTGTCTTTTATTTTTAAATATTTAATTGGAATATGCATAAGGGATTCCTTGGATCAACAATGATAAACAACTTGAGAATGGAATGCTATTGTTTGTATATGATATAGGAAAGGATTCCATCCCCAATTTAGTGTTTGGATTATGTGGTGGAGATGTGGGTTTAAGGTTTCCTACAAGTTCCAAATCTATGTTATATAAGGATGTAGTTAAAAAGTAACTATATAAATCCAAATGACTTGTAGGCTTCTACTATTCATAGTGCTTATATAGTGGAGCACAATGAAGAGGTGTCATTGGTGGAGATCACAACCATATACGTAACCAAACTACATTTATTATATGGAGAAGATTCAAATGATTATTTGTAGATTTAAAGAGTATTGGCCTCCTACATAGGCATTGTTTTAGTGGAATCACTCAACTTGGACGAAGAAATTTGAGATCTCTTTGTGTTCCAAGGAAATTTTCATTATTCAGTTTTATGATCATATTGAATATCAAAGTGTTTGAGGAGGGTCCCTTGTTTTTGTGAAGTGTGGTACATTTTATAAATCAACGATACTTCCATAAATTTGATCTTAACAATAAGGTAATCAATAGAATGCTAGTTTGGTTTTGTCTTCCCAATATGCCATTACATTTATGGTACTTATAAGTTTTTAGGTATATTGGAATGCTTAGGAACTTGCATAAAATTAGATATTGAGAGTGATTGAGAAGATTTATGCATATATTCACATATTTGTGTTGAGATTGACATGGGTTTCTAGACAAAGTGATTCTCATAGGGAAGGGTTTTAAATACACATGGGTTTTGAATTATGAGAACACAACTTTTAGGTGCAAGGTGTGTCATTTTACATGACAATTACAAGCTACTTGTCCACATGCTCGAGCTCATCCTCCTACTTAAAAAAGAAAAAACAAAGAAAAAAAAATGAAATTTTTCCAGAGGAACCAATTATTTCAAACACTGACCTTGATCATATTGTGGTAAACCAAGACTAACAAGTGTTGAATGGAGAATCCACTTCTTTCGCGAGTGATGAAGTAGACGAAATGGATGCAAGATATTCCTCCTCAAGGGAGGTCATGGAAGCTTACACTCCTCTAGGTGGAACAAAAATACATTATGAAACTGAAGGATCTAAAAAGCTAAGTCGAGTATGGGACCCCACTAGCAGATGAAGGATCTAAAAGCTAAGTCGAGTATGGGGACTCACCATGGATATACATCTAAGAAGAAGCGGACAGTTGTTATACACCGTCGCACCAAGAAGTAGCACGAGGGATAACGGCAGGCTAGATGCGATGGTCTGGGTCTCGCTGGACAGGTGTCAGCTCCACAGCTTGTTGCATAAAGCAAGGATGATAGAGGAAAATCCTTTTTGGGTGCATGCGATGCTATCTCATAGATGCATGCAAATGAGATTAACAGCCTAGATGAGGACTAGCGGTGAGGATCCGACGGTGGATATGGGTAGGTTGTCAAATCAGTAGGTAAAAGGGGCAGTTAGATCCGACGATGGAAAGTAAACACGTGAGAGTTGAGATGGCCGAGATCAGAGGACGACAGGCCAAAGAGCTTGGGAGTTACGAAAATACGGTTATATATATAAGAAGTGCCCTCAAAGGTTGACATTTGTTTCCAAAACCTGTCGAAGTTAGGAAGTATCTCAGTGTGTGGCAGATGACGAAGGAAACACAACCTTTGACAGGGTGCATGCAGGGATTTTGATGTGACAGGTAGGGTCTGTAACCGCCATTTTTTCTAAAAAAAATCTAAGTATTTTATAGTGTAAGATGGGGGAAGAAGAAGCTTCTACCAGTTCTAGGGTTAAGGTTACCATGGAAGACAGGTATGTCGACGTATTTGATACATGCATGCAGCTCCCAGTCCCGGAAATCAAAAGGAGGTTGGAAGCCTTGCATGGCCAAGGACTGGATATACATGGCATATTTAGGTCGTCATTCATTTTCTTTTTCCTTGACCAGGTATTCTCTATCCCTGAGTTTGTAGCGTGGTGTTCTTCTAATTATTTAGAGCCCCAAAGATTAATCATGGACGCCCAGAAGTCTAGAGTTGTCTGTAATATAGATGCATCTACTGTTAGGAATTCCTTTTTCATTCCCGAGTCTCAATACCAAGAGTTAAAGGGTTTTTCCGAGGAGTCTGTAGTTTCTTTGTATCGACAAATCAACCCAGAAATCCATCAAGCTTTCTTAGCCACTTGCCTAAAGCTCAACTCTGAAATCTCTAAAGAACCCTATCCCCTAAATATCATCCTTTTTAATGACAATTCCCAGTTGGTTCTTTCTTTGTTAGCTCAGTTTTTAGGGTTGGATAGTGACTCATGGGTAACTGAGGTCCAATTAAGCTTACTCTTTAGAATTAGCATCAGTCTGGCCAGGTCCGAAAGCGGACTCATCCCATCTTTGAGATTTGATCAATTTTTGGCAGAAAAATTACATGTACAATTGAGTAGTTTCTCGAACACTAGGTTTTTTAGGTATCAAACACAGCTAATGAAAATATTTTTGTACAGCAACGCCGAAATCCCACACTTCTCCTCACTGCTTAAAGCAGATGTGTTGGTAGACAATGCTTTCAATTATTTGAACTATGTTTTGCCCCCTATCTATAAAATTATCTTTGGGGAAGAATTGCTTAGAGTATTTCCTGAAATGAAAGCAATGATGCAGTTAAAGGACGAACTCGCTGTCGGTGATTGGTTTTTGTTGAAAGAAGCTACAATCATTAGGTTGTATGGTTTTGTGCAGGAGCCATATATTCTACCCGCTTTTCTAACACTACAGATCTTCGCACTGGAATTTATCAAACAGAAGTTAGCCCTGGAAGAGGTGCAATTCCTAAAGCACAAGAAGACCACGGACGTGAAATGCCCCTGGAAGGTAGGCCCTTTCATCGTCAAGAATAAAGAGGCTGTGTCCGAGGTGGAAGAATTATTGAATCCAATCGGGTTCAGGAAGGATGTGGCCATCAAATACGACCCCCTACATATTGTTTCCAAGAGAAGGAAAGAATGTAACCTCAGCACTTTTGAGCATACAGAAACAAAACAGGTACTGAAGGGGAGAAATTTGTTGAGGTGGGAACCCGAGGCGGAGGAAGACATGGAGACGCAGGGAGGAGATATTATGTTATCTGATTTAATAATGGATTTAGATCAAGTCCTGGACACCGTGGAAGTGGGCCAGAAAAGAAACTTAGATGAAGTCGGAGAGATGGATACCGAGGAAGGTAATGGAGACAAGAGGCCCAAATTAGAGATACAGGATGAGTTAGTTGTTGCATCTATTCAAGCCGAGTCGATTGCTTCCCCAAGTAAAGAGGAGCTGGTTGTTGCCACATCCCAAGAGGAATGGACTATCCAAATGGATATTGGAAAGGTAGATGATGAGGAGTCCTCGGCTCCTGAGATCCAAGTGGTAGAATACAAGTTTCAAGATGTTCAAGAAGGAGATGTTGGAAATAAATTTCAGTCCAAGGTCGACCTCTGTAAACAATACGATCAAAACAAGTGGGCCTCGGCCCAGAGGTTGTTTGATTCAATGCCTATGGCCAGAGGTCTGTCTAAAACTTCCCTGATGACTAGCAGAGGTATGCATGACAACGTCTTAAACTTAGCAATGGTAATGGAAGATGGAGTGACCGAGACAAGGATCAATTGGGAAAAAACACCAATACCAGACAAAATCCAGTTTCACAAACAGGTTACTGACCTTGTGTATGATGATTTTGTGAAAGCAGCATTGAAAATTGATAACTTGCTGGTTACTGTGAAAAATTTGGAAAACCAATTGAAGGTAGAGAAAAGTGAAAACTGAGCACTCCAGCAGCAGGTCAAAAAGATACAATTTGACATGGTCATAAGTGACGGCGGAGAAAAAAGCATGAGCAAGATGTTAGCAGAAAAAGACAAGTTGATTAAGAAGCTACAGAAGTAGGAAAAAGTTCCAAATATCCGCCTGATTGAAGCTCCTGAAGAGACGGACTTCGAAAAGCAAAAAGAAGACTTGTCTCAGGAAATAAGTGATTGCAAAGCAGAATTGCTAAATTTTGCAAAGAAGGAAGATAGCTGGAAAAAAGAGAGGATAAGCTTAAAGAAACAGCTTGATGACTTGAAAACTAACTTGTCCAATTTGGACATGCAGCCTACCAATTCAAACCAAACTGAGGAAAGCAATGGTACTGACAGTCTGGTACAGGCTATGTCTCACATCATCCTAAAAGACGTGGAAATCAAGGAGATGAAAGAAAAAGCTCACAGGTTGGAAGAAGAGAGTAGTAAAAATGACAAAAAGATCTGAAGGTCCTCCAAAAGAAGCACAAGGAATTGATTGAGATCAATAAAAAACTCACTCGTCAGGTTATCGGGCAAGCGGCTTTGCAAGGATGCAAACACTTGGTATGGGACAGGATCATTAAGGAAGATGATAACTTTAGACACTACCTTGAGTTTATAAGGATGAAAGAGAAAACCATTAGTGATGCTATTGAAGGTTGTGAAGTTGCTATGGAGAGCTTAACCCGAAGACCCAAGGAAACTACATTAAATGCCATCACTTTCCTGAATGGTCTATCAGAAGAGGAAAGGATGAAGTTAAATATTGGGAATCGGATTACTACACCTGTTGCGGCCCGAAAGATCTTGGGGAAATATACTCAGGTTGAGAGTGTAGAGGTCAAAGTCGAGGAGATGAAGAGTCAAGTGGCAGAGTTCAAAGGGCAGTTTGATAAGCTGGTTGAAATTGGGTTACCTTCTTTTTGGAATGATAACCAGGAACTAATCCCTCAAAATGCTTATAAAAAACTACTGTGGGTGATGAGGATGGATCACACGAAGTTCAAATGCCTGAACCAGCTAATTATAGGAAAAACCTTGATGGAAAAGGTCGAAGAGGACTTTGAAATCTTGAATAGATTAATCGCCATTGGTGAAAGGCTTCCTCCATTCTTCTACATTGAACACATTGAAATACGAGTTATGGTGAAAGAGATGGTGGACTATGACCTCCCACTTGCAGATCAATGGGTCAACATAGAAAAATATAGCAAATCACTATACTTTCTCCATCAGCCTCAATGATACTTGTCTTTTTATAGTTGTTGATCCTCGCTTGGAATCAGAGACTTCTTACAAGACTTTCTTATTTTTGATAATTTGTAATATTCTTTGAGGCAGCTATATGAATAGCCAGCTAGAACTACTAGTTTACTTCCTTTACTTTTTACTTGAAGCAAATGTTACTTAGTAAAAATATCGATGGGTTGTAAGAAATCAGTTAGGCCGTTTCTACCCGTTTCTGTTTCTGTAGTGATAGTGGCAAAAGAACCTGAATGAGGTGTCACTCCGATAACTGTTTTTAGTTTTAGATGAGTTGATCAAGAGGACTCCTAACATCTATATATGCGATGTAATGGAATGAAAAAGTGTTGAAAACTTTTATGGAAATTTTTGTGTATTGTCTGTAAAACATTTTGAGCTATATTTTGAATAAAGATTTGCAAAGCTGAGCCAATGTTTTCATGGATTCTTGTGTAACTGGTCTCGTAGTCTGTTCCTTCTTTCTCCATGTGAATTGTGTATCTCGTTGTTAATTCCAATCTGTAACATTCTTTCATACTTGGTGCAATGTGATAGCTAAGTAGAATTCATAGAAATTATGCTCTACTTATCTTTTTCCAAGGATTCCACCATCACTTTTCTGCTAAAATTGATGTAGGATTCATTATTATATTCCTTATTTCAATGGATTGTTTATTTTTCTTCTATTCCGCCAATAAAAATCACTTTGACTACAAGCTGTTTATTATCTCACCCCTTTGTAAATGCATTTGTGAAGCGTTTGTAAATAAGTTTTCAGAGTTTGCTTGAATGTGACTCCATTGCCCAAATAAAGATTCATATGTTTTAGCCAAGCTACGTTTAAACCATTTTTGTTCCCAACAGAAATCTGATCTTCTGTATTGTTGTAATTGAATATCTTGAATGATGAATGCTGATATGTTTTTCTTCATTATTGACAATCTTGATGATTTCCAGTATTTTATGAGCTTATAGAGAGAGCCCTCTCTGCTTGTGTTGGGTCAGTAGCGCAAGCTAAAGATTGGTTAGTGGTTACCCCAGTTTTCCCTCTCCCACAACCTAGGGGGTCATTTTGGGTGTTAATACCAAGTCAATGTATTCAATTGAGCAAATGTGAATTCTAATATGCGATATAAAAGTTAGAGTAACGAGTTGCAGAAGCAAAACAAAATAAGTTGCTTTGCTCGTACTCTCCTCAACATTAAATATGAAACAACAAAATATAAAACAAACACATTTTTATATATTATATGTTTAATATTGAGGCTTGCAGAACATTCATCCATTGCTTCTTCCTTCAAGTATATCCAACATTTTCCAGTGACTTGCCCCATGTATTGTATGGGAAATGGGAAAAATCGTTCAGTGTTGATTATGCCAAAATCATGGACAAGTTTCTAATGGTGTGTCCTTGATTTAATGAAAACTCGAAGAAATGTTTGGTAGGCTTTAATATTATGTCGTTGATATCATTATGCGTTGATTATGTCCATAATATATATGGACTAGAGTGTTCATAATATATGTAACGAACATATAAATATAAAAATTAGGTGGATTTTGGGAGAATAAATTATATTTATCCAGTTTGGGTAGCACCCTGTGTCCGTAGCCTCACTCTTTTAAATTATATCCACAACCTTGCCGACGAAAATAAATCACATAGGCCTCTGATGTCATCGTGCTATGGTTATCCGGGACTTTGTGACAGTTTATGGACCGTTGATATTTTTTGAGATGATTCTAAGCTTATAAGTGACAATTTAAGAAAAACAGAATTTGATGAACCACATAACATACTTGGTAATCTTATTTTGGTGAATTATTATAAATGTGATCACATATTTGGTAATTTTACTTGGTTGATATATAATAAATTTCATCCTTGTTTTTTGGAGGTTACAATTCATGTTTCATTGGATATTAATTATTAAAACTAAATATAAGTTATTTTAAATTTTATTCATTTTTAAAAGTACGTTGCTCTATATTTTGGATGTTAAACCTCCAATAGTTGCAGTAAAGATCGAATTCATTTTTTCCATTTGTTTCTCTGTGTTTCGATTTCACAGCAATGTGAGCAAATGCCATCCAGCTATTTTTTCCTTATAAAATGCTTAATATTCATCTAAAATGATTTCCATTGTTTGTAAAATGATTTTACTTGGAAATTGTTTGTAAGATGATTTTACTTGGAAATTGTTTGGCATGTTATGGTTGGCTTATAGTTATAAGTGATGGGAGATTTTTGTCAATGGGCATTAATTGCATGCCTTCACGGGTTTGGTTCCCCTCTTGTGGTATTTTGACATGGAAAATGAGACCCTATTTCTTTTAGGATTGTTATGATATGCATGGTGAATGGGTAGAGGCATCCTTGCCAATATGTTATATATGTGATATAGTTCGGGAAGGTGAAAAAAAACGCTTGCTACAATTATCGTTATATTTTTGTGTGTATGCTTCATTTGGAAGAGTTGTAGATAGTTGAAGCACTCCTTCATCAATGATCTTTGTTTTCTCTCTAGTTTTGATGCATGCAAACATGTGCATGTGTTAGAATTGAATTGTAAAATACTACATATAGCAAGCAAATATTATAATAATATTATAATAGCTTGTTCTTTGTAAACTCATGCAAAATTTTATGGTGAGTTTCACTAATGTTGCAATCAAAATGCATAGAGGAATCATGTATTGAGTATTTAGATAGATGGAGTTAAAAGTAATATTTTGTATAGGAACTGTGCTTTAATTGAGTGTTATTGATTCAACTCATGAAATTCCCCAACCACTTTATCTTTTGCATGCATGTTGTTTGAGGATTGAAATTATGGCTTATTTGGTTATTTGATTCAATTAATTTTATCTTGATATCAACATTTGTAGAATATTTTGGTTTTACCAACTATTGATGGATAGCCTAAGATTAAATATGTGGATGAGGTCTAGAGTGGACCCCAATCTCCACTGATGAGAGTGTTGTGATTGAAATCAATAAGGTTGTGTATGATAAAATATATCTTAAGTAATCCTTACCATGTAAAATATTGTAATTTATGCATGGAGTATTTCTAATACATTTTTCTTTCTACATTAGCAGTACATCAAGCCTTAACCACATATAACCTCTTTGCCAGCTAATTCCCTATTGGTAGGAGCAACAAGGAAGCAACCGTGGCTGCTCTATTTGGAAACCTAACTCAGCAGGAACATCGAGTGAAGTACCTAAGATTGAAGTTTGATGTGAAACGTGACACTTTTAAGAAATATTTCGGTCGTAGGAAATGAAAAATCCTAAACCCTAAAAAGTTAACATCATTCATAATTTTGAAGAGAAAATGGAGGCTCTTATCATGAATTTCTATGAGGAAATTCGAGTAAGCACCACTGACTCAATTTTACATTAAAATCAAATTTATGTAAAGGAGCAATATAGGTAATAGTGGTTGTCTATGGATTGATCTCGTTGGGGAAGGAGGCCAATATTTCATCCAAGGCAATAGGATTGTAGGAAGATAACATCCAAAGAGTACGAAGAGTAGAAATGGGGGGGTGCCCAGAAGAGATAGAGATGGAAATGGTTATTCAAGTTCATCTTAGGTTGATGTTGGAAATGGTTTTCAAGGAAATGAAATAAATTGCAACGTCCAACCATTGTCAGCACAGAATAAGAATGTCCAGACCTTTCCAGTGATAGTAATCCTACCTTATCAATCTTGATCAATCTTGACAACGCCTGTAGCAGGTACACATAAGTTACACGTGATGTTTTTATCAATTTTAGATTTATAAAATAATTTTAATTATTTTGAAAATTTGAAAAATAAAATGACTCCTCCAAGGATTTATGTCCCATCGATGGAGTCCTAAACCAATTAAAAAATTAGATTATTGTACTTTAAATATTATTAAATTTATTTTAATTTTACAAAATATTATGATTAATATAAAAATTTGCAAAGCTTTATTGAACTTTGTAAAATGTTATATGTTGAAAATCAAATTAATAGAAGTCAAAATAGTTTTGCTTCTCAACGAAAAGTATATATCCCTGCCTTGACAGGGAATAATAAAGTGGACTCGAGGTTTTTAACCTCAACAGGATGATGATTATGGGTAGATTTCCATTGTTTGTAAAAGGATTTTACTTGGCAATTGTTTGGCATATTATGGTTGGCTTATAGTTATTAGTGATGCAAGAATTTTCCCACTGCGCATTAAGTGCATGCCATGACAGGTTTGGTTCCCCTCTCGTGGTATTTTGACATGGAAAATGAGACCCTATTTCTTATAGGATTGTTATGATATGCATGGTGAATGGGTAGAGGCATCCTTGCCAATATGTTATATATGTGATATAGTTCGGGAATGTGAAAAAAAATGCTTGCTACAATTATCGTTATATTTTTGTTTATATGCTTCATTTGGAAGAGTTGTAGATAGTTAAAGCACTCCTTCATCAATGATCTTTGTTTTCTCTCTAGTTTTGATTCATGCAAACATGTTCATGTGTTAGAATTGAATTGTAAAATACTACATATAGCAAGCAAATATTATAATAGCTTGTTCTTTGTAAACTCATGCAAGATTTTATGGTGAGTTTCACTGATGTTGCAATCAAAATGCATAGAGGAATAATTTATTGAGTATTTAGATGGATGGAGTTAAAAGTAATATCTTGTATAGGAATTGTGCATTAATTGATTGTTATGGATTCAACTCATGAAATTCCCCAACCACTTTATCTTTTACATGCATGTTGTTTGATGCATGTTGTTTGAGGGTTGAAATTAAGGCTTATTTGGTTATTTGATTCAATTAATTTTATCTTGATATCAACATTTGTAGAATATTTTGGTTTTACCAACTATTGATGGATAGCCTAAGATTAAATATGTGGATGAGGTCTAGAGTGGACCCCAATCTCCACTGATGAGAGTGTTGTGATTGAAATCAATAAGGTTGTGTATGATAAAATATATCATAAGTAATCCTTACCATGTAAAATATTGTAATTTATGCATGGAGTATTTCTAATACATTTTCCTTTCTACATTAGCAGTACATCATGCCTTAACCAAATATAACCTCTTTTCCAGCTAATTCCCTATTGGTAGGAGGAACAAGGAAGCAACCGTGGCTGCTCTATTTGGAAACCTAACTCAGCAGGAACATCGAGTAAAGTACCTAAGATTGAAGTTTGATGTGAAACGTGACTCTTTTAAGAAATATTTCGGTCGTAGGAAATGAAAAATTCTAAACCCTAAAAACTTAACATCATTCATAATTTTGAAGAGAAAATGGAGGCTGTTATCATGAATTTCTATGAGGAAATTCGAGTAAGCACCACTGACTCAATTTTACATTAAAATCAAATTTACGTAAAGGAGCAATATAGGTAATAGTGGTTGTCTATGGATTGAGCTCGTTAGGGAAGGAGGCCAATATTTCATCCAAGGAAATAGGACTGTAGGAAGATAACATCCAAAGAGTATGAAGAGTAGAAATGGACGGGTGCCCAGAAGAGATAGAGATGGAAATGGTTATTCAAGTTAATCTTAGGTTGATGTTGGAAATGGTTTTCAAGGAAATGAAATAAATTGCAACGTCCAACCATTGTCAGCACAGAATAAGAATGTCCAGACCTTTCCAGTGATAGTAATCCTACCTTATCAATCTTGACAACGCCTGTAGCAGGTACACATAAGTTACACGTGATGTTTCTATCAATTTTAGATTTATAAAATAATTTTAATTATTTTGAAAATTTTAAAAATAAAATGACTCCTCCAAGGATTTATGTCCCATCGACGGAGTCCTAAACCAATTAAAAAATTAGATTATTGTACTTTAAATATTATTAAATTTATTTTAATTTTACAAAATATTATGATTAATATAAAAATTTGCAAAGCTTTATTGAACTTTGTAAAATTTTATATGTTGAAAATCAAATTAATAGAAGTCAAAATAGTTTTGCTTCTCAACGAAAAGTATATATCCCTGCCTTGACAGGGAATAATAAAGTGGACTCGGGGTTTTTAACCTCAACAGGATGATGATTATGGGTAGATTTCCATTGTTTGTAAAAGGATTTTACTTGGCAATTGTTTGGCATGTTATGGTTGGCTTATAGTTATTAGTGATGCGAGAATTTTCCCACTGCGCAGTAAGTGCATGCCATGACGGGTTTGGTTCCCCTCTCGTGGTATTTTGACATGGAAAATGAGAACCTATTTCTTATAGGATTGTTATGATATACATGGTGAATGGGTAGAGGCATCCTTGCCCATATGTTATATATATATGATATAGTTAGGGAATGCGAATAAAAATGCTTTCTACAATTATCCTTATATTTTTGTTTGCTTGCTTCATTTGGAAGAGTTGTAGATGGTTAAATCACTCCTTCATCAATGATCTTTGTTTCCTTTCTAGTTTTGATGTATGCAAACATGTGCATGTGTTAGAATTGAATTGTAAAATCCTACATATAACAAGCAAATATTATAAACATGTGCATGTGTTAGAATTGAATTGTAAAATCCTACATATAGCAAGCAAATATTATAATAGCCTGTTCTTTGTAAACTCATGCAAGATTTTATGGTGAGTTTTATTGATGTTGCAATCAAAATGCATGGAAGAATAATTTATTGAGTATTTAGATGGATGGAGTTAAAAGTAATATTTTGTATAGAGATTGTGCATTAATTGATTGTTATTGATTCCCAATAGGTTCTTAACCAAACTTTATCCTAATCTATCTTTATCATTATCTTACTTATAAAGCCCAACAACTCATGAAATTCCCCAACCACTTTATCTTTTGCATGCGTGTTGTTTGAGGGTTGAAATTATGGCCTATTTGGTTATTTGATTCAACTAATTTTATCTTGATATCAACATTTGTACAGTATTTTGGTTTTACCAACTATTGATGGATAGCCTAAGATTAAATATGTGGATGAGCTTTAGATTGGACCCCAATATCCACTTATGATAGTGTTGTGATTGAAATCAACAAGGTTGTGTATGAGAAAATATATCATAAGTAGTCCTTACTATGTAAATATTGTAATTTATGCATGGAGGCTTTCTAATACTTTTTTCTTTCTACATTAGCAGTACATCGTGCCTTAACCACATCTAACCTCTTCCGCATCTAATTCCCTATTGGTAGGAGGAACAAGGAAGCAACCGTGGCTGCTCTATTTGGAAACCTAACTCAGCAGGAACATCGAGTGAAGTACCTAAGAGAGAATGAAGTTGTTGATACCTTTCCAACCTCACAAAAATATCTCCAAACAACATCTTGCTTAAACATGTACAGACTCTAACTCACTCTGTAATGAACATGTGACCTCCAAAGAGATAAATAAGTTATTAACAATTAGGGTCAATCAAGTTGCATGTCTTTTATTCTTAATTTTTGTAACATAGTACCCACTAGGATTTGAACTTGTGATCTTGCATTTACAACTTCTCATCTCAATTAATCATTACCAATTTCTCTACCCTCCATCGGTAGGTTGGATGTCTTTTCAATGTTTTATGTGAAGATGGATTAAAAAATGTTCCACCGATTCGGTGTATAGATCTACTACAGAATCCATGTCCCTGGCTACTAAACCAATTCTTCAACAGTTCAAGGTTTACTAGAATGTAACTTATTTGTTACCCATGTAAAGGGGTCCAGTTGATGAGTGTACTCTAGAATATATGAAAATTGAACTGATGTGAAGGCCTTATGGTTAACCCTTAGAAAAACTAATATGGCTTCTGGAAGTTATGTTTATGTCAATAGCATGTTGTCTCTACAAAGGTGAATAAATCCAACATGTCTTCCTTACAACCCTTATAATATGTTTTCTTTTGCAAATTTGTAAACAATGCACAGGTTTATGTACTCTTAATAAATTGGAAATCCTCGTTTACCACCACCTTTTGGTGAATTGGAAGATATACACCATATTGGAAGTCGAAATTGTATCTCATACGAGATTCCTGAACTAGTTTCAGAGAGGGCACTTAGAGCCTTCTCATATTTTGCTTCTTATTAGTTCAGGGATTTTAACAAAGATGTTTGGATCACAATTATGATATTATCATGATATACTTTTCTTCCCTAAAGGATGGAAGTTTTGAAGCAGCTCCTTCATCTCTGGAGCCTAGCATATATTATGGTGTCTAAGTTGAACTTAGTTCATAGTAAATAAGATGCACCCGACAACAGTCTATTAGGAACTCACACATATATATATGGTGTACATCATCTCCACCGCAACCTATATATCATGGGATTTTCAATGCAGAGAGCCATTTGGTTCAATGATTTTTGTATCTCTTCCCTCTATTATGTTTTAATATTTTGAATCATAGGATCTTGTCAGAAACAAGTTAATTACCCCACCATTCAGATAGATGACCGTCGAAATATCAAAAAGACAAACGCCGCCCAAATTTAAGTTAATATATTCTGGAAAGGTAAAAACCAAATCAGATCTTGTGACTATTCAAATCTTTGAAGAGCTTCCACCGCTTAACCGATTTAATCATTAAGGTTGAAGTGACATTCAAAAACTCTATTGCAGCATATCCAGTTTTGAAGAGGCATTTACAGTCAGATATTTACTGCTCAAGGATGCAATAGAACATAGCATTTAATTTTTGTAGATCAGATTTTGTTACGAAGGGTTAATTGCATTTATTGTATGATTACCCTGAAGCACTATAAATACTTCCATTTTAATCCTAATTGATAGAGATATAGTTGAATACAGAGTGAATGAAGTTTATGTTAAACCCAAAAAAAATTATGTGTGTCTGTTATGCTCTGTTTTATGAGTTTGTAAACTCAGAATTATTTTGAAGTTATTTTTTGTTGTAGCAAGTGAGGAGATTAGCGTTATTTTGTGTGTTAAATGCGTTTAAATGTTGAAGAAGAATATTGGTTAAGTTTATGAACATAGGGGTCATCATAACATAGTTGTAACAGTCAGCTACAACACAACTGCAATAGTCCTATAGGTGATTGTTAGTTGAAACAGTCAGCTGCAACAGTCCTATAGGTGAAATTTTTATGTCTGGAAACTTGTGTGTGTTGCTGGAAGTAAGAGAAACACCCCCTTCCTTCTCACAATGGTATCAGAGCGTGGTTAAGTTTTATTTCTCGTTTTTTTCTGTTTAAGAGTAATTTGGAATTTAATTTGAGATGGCTACTAACATCAGTGTAGTGCAGCCACAAATTCCAGTGTTGACTGAGAGAAATTATGACAAATGGTTTATTAAGATGAGAACTATACTGCGTGCTCGGGATCTTTGGGAATTTGTTATGATTGGCTATCCAGAGCCAGCTAATCAAGCTGTTGAATTGGATCTGTCAAATGCTGAGCGTGTTATGTTGAAAGAGAATAGGAAGAAGGACAACAAAGCTTTTGGCCTTATTCAGCAGGGCCTAAGTGAATCCATATTTTTGAATATATCAAGTGCTAAGTCTTCGAAGAAAGCTTGGGACACTCTTGAAACTCCTATCAAGGTGTGACCAAGGTGAAGAATGTTAAGTTGCAGAACTTGAGAAGGGACTTTGAGAATTTGAAGATGAAGGATAGTGAGACTGTTGATAATTTTATGACTCAAGTTATGAATATTGTAAACCAGCTGAGACCGTATGGTGAAGACCTCTTAGATCAGCGTGTGATTGAGAAGTTGCTGAGATATTTGCCAAAGAAGTTTGAAGCAGTAGTTATTCCCAGTGAAGAGTTTAAAGATCTCAGTCAAATGAACATTAATGAGCTAATTGGTTCTTTTATTGCTCATGAATCAAGAATGAACATGTATGATGACACTCCATTAGAAAATGCTTTTAAATCTCAGTTACATGTTACTAGAGGCAAAGGCAGAGGAATATCTAGTAGCAAAGGAAGAGGGGGTCGAACTGATGATCATGGTGACAGTAGAAATGATTCAGAATCTAAAGAGAAGTTACAGTAGAATACTCCTAGCGTAAGGGGGAGTAGCAACAGAACATGGAAGCCAAGAAATCAAAGGTATGATAGATATAAAGTTCAATGTTTCTATTGCAATAAATTTGGTTATTTTGCTAACAAATGTTGGAAGAAGTAAGCAGATTCTAGTAAGTTGTCTACACACATTACAGAGGAGGTTGAAAATGAAGAGAACCAATGTTTCTAACTTGTAATGTCACCCAGGAAAGTTCAAAGGATATATGGTTCTTGGACAGCGCATGCAGCAATCACATGACTGAAAATACGGAGTTATTTCTAAATCTAGATACAAGCATTCAATCTGAAGTAAAGTTAGGTAATGACAGTAAGGTAAAAGTTAATGGTAAAGGTGTGATTGTTGTATATGCCAAGAATGGTAAAAGAAGAACAATTATGATGTTTATTATGTTCCTGGTTTAATGTGTAATTTATTGAGTGTGGGACAGTTGTTGGAGAAGAAGTACAGAGTGTTCTTTAAGAACAAGGTATGTACTATTTATGACAAATATCCAAGTAAGCAGTTGATAGCCAGAGTAGAGATGAAAAAGAATAGAATGTTTCCGCTGATTATGAGGAATGATTTGACTAAATATTTGAATGCTTATAAAACTAAGAGTTTAGATCAATCATGGCTATGGAATTTGAGGTATGGCCATATAGATTTTGGTGGCTTATATTTGCTATAGAAGAAGCAGATGGTAAAAGGGTTTCCCAGTATTCAGCAGCAAGCAAGCTCATGTGAGAGCTGCATATTGGGAAAGCATCACCGAGAGAAATTCATCTCTGGAGTCTCATACAAAGGAAAAGCACCATTGGAGTTAGTACACATAGATTTTTGTAGACCGATACAAACACCTTCCTTGACTGGTAATGCTTATTTTATGAATTTCATTGATGTTTGCAGTAAAAAAAATTGGGTTTAGTCAACAAACTGGTATTGATTATAATGAGACGTTTGCACCTGTAGCCAGACTTGATACGGTAAGAATGGTATTAGCTATTGATGCTCATAATAAATGGTATGTATATTAAATGGATGTAATGTCTGCATTTTTGAATGGATCTTTAAAAGAAGAGGTTTATGTGAGACAACCTCCTGGATATGAAATTGATGGACAGGATGACAAAGTTTACATATTAAAGAAAGCATTGTATGGATTGAAGCAGGCAACTAGAGTTTGGTACAACAAGATTGATGAATATTTGAATAATGAAGGATTCAAGAGAAGTCCAAGTGAGCCAACCTTGTATACAAAGGTAAACCAAGAAGGTAAAATATTGATTGTTTGCTTATATGTTGATTTGATCTTCACTAGATATCTTTCAGTAGATGAGTTTAATAAAGCCATGAAAATAGAATTTGAAATGACTGATTTAGGAATGATGAAATATTTTCTTAGTATTGAAGTAACTCAATCAGATGGTGGTATTTTTATCAATCAAACTAAGTATGCAAATGTTGTACTGAAAAGATTCAGAATGATGAATTGTAAGCCAGCTGTAACACCAATTGCAACTGGTACAAAACTCAGTAAGGAAGATGATGGGTAAAGAGTTGATCCAATGTTGTATAAGATACTAGTAGGAAGTCTCATATACTTAACTGCAACAAGACCTGATATAGTGTTTGCAGTAAGTATGATTTCAAGATTTATGGAGTCCCCAAAGAATTCTCATTAGCAAGTTGGAAAGAGGATTCTGAGATATATTGCTGGAACAACAAAGTTTGGTATCCAGTATACATCAAACTCAAATTTTAAGTTGATTGGATATGCTGACAGTGATTTTGCAGGTTCTACAGATGATAGAAAGAGTACATCTGGATATGTATTCAGTTTTGGATCGGGATCAGTAGCATGGACTTCAATGAAGCAGCCCATAGTGACACTATCATCTGCTGAGGCAAAGTATGTTGCAGCAACAACAACTGCATGTCAGACTGTGTGGATGAGAAGAACTCTTTTTGAGTTGCAGCATGAACAAGATGAACCAACTCAGATCTTTTGTGACAATAAATCAGCGATTGCACTATCAAGAAATCACGTCTTTCATAAAATAAGTAAGCATATTGATACAAAGTATCATTTCATTCGAGAACTAATAAACAAGAATGAAATCACTATGGAATTTTGCAGATCAGAAAATCAGTTTGCAGACCTATTTACAAAACCTCTGGGGAAAGAGTTGTTTGAGTTTCATACGAAAAACATTGGCATTTGTAAGCTGTAACAGAAATATTTTGATACAAAGTTTTGTTTTTTGAATGTAGTAATTAAGGGGGAGAATGTCAAAAACAAGTTAATTACTCCACCGTTTTGACAGATGACCACTGAAATATCAAAAAGACAAAAGCCGCCTAGATTTAAGTTAATATATTCTGGAAAGGTCAAAACCAAATCAGATCTTTTGACTATTCAAATCTTTGAAGAGCTTCTATCGCTTAACCGATTTAATCATTAAGGTTGAAGTGACATTCAGAAACTCTGTTGCAGCATATCCAGTTTTGAAGAGGCATTTACAGTCAGATATTTAACTGCTCAAGGATGCAATAGAACAAAGCATTTAATTTTTGTAGATCAGATTTTGTTACGAAGGATTAATTACATTTATTATATGATTACCCTGAAGCACTATAAATACTTCCATTGTAATCATGATTGATAGAGATAGAGTTGAATACGGAGTGAATGAAGTTTATAATGTTAAAATCAGAATTTTTTCTGTGTTTCTGTTATGCTCTGTTTTATGAGTTTGTAAACTCAGAATTATTTTGAAGTTATTTTTTGCTATAGCAAGTGAGGAGATTAGTGTTATTTTGTGTGTTAAATGTGTTTAAATGTTGAAGAAGAATCTTGGTTAAGCTTATGAACGCAGGGGTCATCATAATGTAACTGTAACAGTCAGCTGCAACATAGCTGCAACAGTCGTGTAGGTGACTGTCGGTTGAAACAGGCAGTTGCAACAGTCCTACAGGTGAAATTTCTGTGTCTGGAAACTCGTGTGTGTTGCTGGAAGTAAGAGCAACACCCCCCTGCCTTCTCACAGATATCACCAAGACCATATAGCCTATAGGAGTTGAGTGGAGAGATTATTTGTCAAAGAATCTACAAGAGTCTATTGAGCATGCTAATCTTCATGAGAGCTTCGTCAAACTTTAGAACATTCTATCAAAAATCAAGATGGGAACAATAGAGGATATGGATTTGTTTACTTAAAAAAAGGGAAGCTCCAATCACAACCACTGAAAAGGTCATGGTATGAGGATAGAGGGAAAGCAAGTATATTATCTTGAGGGTGCAAAGGTCATTCAAGCTTCTGCAGAGGCTATGCACTCTATTACAATGACCGAGGGAAGAAAGGTTTTTGGAGAACAAGGAATTTTCTAACACTAACAAGATCATTGTAAGGTGGAACCGACTAACAGAACTTAGTGCTAAATTTATTGATGAGAAACTTCAATTTGGTAACAAGGGTACTTCAGAGGGGAGTTGGAGAATAAACTAGATAGATTTTTCATTTTGTTCAGGTTTATTAAAGGAAAAAATGTTTTTAAAGCATTCTGTAAAAAGGATCTCGCAAAAGGACAAATTTCAAGGGAAACTTGCATCCATTGCTGCAGATAATCGATGATATCCAGGATTAAGACAAAATGCAGAAGCCAATTCACAAGCAAACTTGAAGGGATGTACAAATATATTGAATTATCAAAGGAGATCAATGGTCATTCAAACAATCCTCAATTATGGCCATGTATTTTGTCAATCATACATTAATATTTCGGAAGAAATAATGCTCAACTTCAAGTTTGTCAAAGCATATGTCACTTTGGATAGTGGCATCAATGAGCCTGTGCTTGTTGGAGGAAGTACTAGCGTGTGCTATTGAATGTTTCTCCCTCTCAACGAAGTTGTAAAATAAATTGTTGATGGAATAACGATCAAACATATTAGGAGGAACATTGTCACGATTGTTCACAACTTATAAAGATCATCAAATCACCCTTTCAATCTTTATGAAGGAGAGCAAATTATAACATAGGACATTAAGGAAGGTTCTCCAAATCCCAATCTTTCCTATGTTTCTCATCTTTTCCATACAAGGAATGTGTTATCACTAGACACACGCAAGATAAAGAGAGCTGACGAGACTTTGTTATGATGAGGAAAGTTGCAGATCAGACATAAGCAAGTATTAGTCCCGAAAAGAAAACATTGAAAACTGAAGCAGATAGTTGATGTTACCCTGGATTTCCTTGTTTTGAAGTATTGATTTAAGGGTTGGATGAGCCGGATGCCGACGCAGTTCGCAGGACGCAGGGGATCGATTGATAGCAAAATCATTGTTTGGGCGCGACGCAGGGGACACTATGTCTGCAGTTGCAGTTCGCAAGACGCAGGGGATCGATCGATAGCAAGACGTGGGGATATCGAGCTGCAAAATCTCGATTTGGTCAGTGTCTTGACGGCGTGGGGGACCCACAAAGTAACGATGGATTTTTAGGCGGCTGGGTACGGAACGGGTCCAACGATTCTCTCGATGATCTACAAACGTTGTGAGGGCTCTCTAGACGGCAGGATGAATAGTCGACTCCGAAATAAATACTTTAAAATTTACTATAACAATTTTATGGTAATTCTTGAAGATTACACAGATTAAATTGTACTGAAGTGACATGTAGGTTGGAAGATTAGATTGGACTGAAATTGGATGATCTAATGCTGTAAGATTTCAAAGATTGGATTGGACTGAAGTGACATGTGGGTAGGAACATTAGATTGGACTGAAATGGGATCATTCTGACGTGATGCCCAACAGCAAGTGAAGTGGGAGACGACTAGAAACAATAGCCACGGCGCATAGTTCTGAATAAATATCTATATTTCTCTTAGACATATTATTCAGTCTACTGCAGGTTATTTAAGGCAGGGAAACAGGCCAGGTTTGTAGGTAATTGGATCTCAAGCTACTTGAAATCCAATGACTTGTGGATAATTGGATCTCAAACGACTTGAAATCCAATAACCCAGAGACCTGCTACCACCACATTAAATGGTCTACAACAAACTTGATATTGATAGCCCTCTCAGACCATATAGATGGATGCTTGATCGGATAATATCATTACGCATAGGAAATATAGATGACGTAGTAGACGCTCTCTTCTCTTCTCTACCCTTCCTCGGCCAGTAATATGCACCCCGCAGCAGACTAATTAAGTCTGCTGCAGGGGCCTATGACATTTCGTCACTCTCCGTGCATTCTATTTTACGGCAAAACTTCAGGCCCTTTTCCGTCGACTCGGCCATGCATGCCCACCATACTGCAAAGCCATGGATCTATGCACGGATAACCATCATCCACCCATCGGAACGTGCCCATACGAAACGGCATATGCATGGTCAACTAAATACGGTCCGCATTAATGCCACGATAACTAGAATTTTGAATTTACTGAAGGCGGGCTCACATTCAAATTTGGATTTTGAATTTGTAAACCCGCCCAGTTTGAATTTGTAAACCAGCCAGGACCGCGGTCTCTTCGGTTTGTTCCGCAAGAAAAGGGAAGAGCAGGAGGGAATGCATGAAGGACAGGGGGGAGAAAGAAGAAGGGCGCGAGGGACAGCATGCTTCAGATCCCTATGTGGATGAAGAGGAGAAGAAGGCGGATCTGCTCGATAAAATAAAAGAGAAGCTCCTTGGGAAGCATTCCTCAGATGAGAGTAAGATTGAAGAGGACTCGAAACGACATCTTCATCAGAGGCTTTACGATCTTGCTCGGCCCTATGGCCATATCATTCTCTCCAACTCGGCTCTTGCAAGGTCTTGCTAGTAACCTCCTCTGAGTTTGCCAGGGAATGTCTCACTACGCACGACCTGAACTTCGCGATCGTTCTCCCCATTTAGAGGTCCGCCGAGAAAGATTTGGGTTTGAGAAAAAACTAGAAATTTGCAAGCAAGATATAGTTTTAAATTTTAAATTATTTCAGTATCAAATCTGTATGATTGGAATGCCAAATCGTATATCAATTTTCGAGCTCTGCTAATTTTATTTGGTACAAACAAATCGACAGTCGGTATGTTGGTGATAATCCTTGTAATAGATATTTTTTAATCCGAATTTAAATGGAATTTTATTTCACATTTTTTTGCTTGAATTCAAAAAATGGTAGAGCAATGGTCTAGTGAGTTGGCGTGCCAATAAAAAATGGCGTTCTATTGAGCTGGTAGACAGGAGGCTTTTGATTTGGATCCATTTCAAAGAAATCCAAATTTGCAAATGCATGGACGATGTGGTCGGATGATGCAATAATCAAGGTGATACAAAATCTCATTGTGAAAGTAAAGCTGATAATCATTCTGGTGGTGACAACAAATCTGCAGTTTTGTTTTTATAATAAATACATGGCGGTTCACTGCTTAATCTCCAGAACAAGAGCGTGACTTTCCCTTGAAATCAATGCAATTAATTGAATTATTTACACAACTTTTGCATGATAGTTTCTCCCGCATTGACAGGTATTTTCCTGCATAATGGAAATCTGGCAACATGGCATCAATATGGCAAACCATAACAAAGTCACCAAACGATTTAACCCTTGCAAATGGTTCAATCGAATGACGTGGTGGACTTGTGGTTAGGTGGCTTTGAAATCTGCAACTTTGTGGTGGATGACCTGTCAAAACAAAAAAACAATAATCTCAAACTACAATAAGAAACGATGAGATCATACCATCCCACAAGTGTGAAAGACTTAATTATTTTCAACATAAATGCACTCAAAGAAGTTTATGATGTAGTCATTATGGAAAAAAGCATTAAGCTTTGAATTTATATATAAATACCTTTTATATATTTTCAATTGACAACTAAAAATGAATCAACCACTTCAAAGAGAAAAACCAACCAGCATTAATCAAAATATTATAACTTCAAGCTAAGTGAACAAAATCCTTAGCAATTCTTACTCAACGACATCCTTAGGCATAATAAATTTAGTTGTATGTGAATGGGTAATATATGTTTTAATAAAGGTTTTTTGAGAAAGGAAAAAAATTTATAATAAATATTTGAATATTTAAAACTATATTCATTGATTGCAAAACAATTTGATTATAAGATGTATGTAAAGATTTTGTAAACTTTGATGTTTTCCTAAATGAAGAATCATGAGCTTGCTTTTATTATTTGACAAATGGTGTTTCAAGACATAGATCTAGTTGTATAGGATTAAGTTTATATTCAAATTATTTGATTAGTCAAAAAAGAATAAAAGTTATAACAAAGAAAAAAGATTTTTTTAAACAAAGTCATAGCCATATAAAATATTTTGTTCAAAAATGAAAACCATTGATTTCTTTCCATAGTCTTATATATGTTCTTTTAAGATGTAATCGAACTTGATGTGAACAAGTCTCAACTAAATTATTTTAAATTTGCTGAAAATTGTAAAATTATGAAAAGGAAATATTTTATCAAAATTTTGATAAGTGATACAAAAATCATAACTAAGAGCTCAACTCTATTCCTTAATATGTAATCTTGCAATACAAGGATTGAAATCTTTAAAATTTAGCATTTAGTCCAATTATGGTTATCTTCCAAAGTGCACATTTAACCAATTTATGTATTGAAGAGAGAAATTTGGCGATTTGTTGAAACTTCATTTAAATCCAATTCTTGCAAATGGAAGCATGCAATCAACTCAAAAAATCTCAAATAAGAGCATGCAAGCATTGTTGAATAATCATAAAACCAAAACATTGAAACCACTGAGATGAGCCATAACACCAAAACTTCATTTCATTAAAGCCAAGACGAAAGAGTTAACAAGTGGAAAATCAAGTATCTAAGAAAGGAAACCATCCAATCACTGAGTAAAATCAAGAGAGTAAATATCAAAAGCAATTGAAATCCAAGTATTTACAAAATTCATATGGGGGACCCTTAAATTTTTGCAAAAAAAATAGGGGGGGTTGTTGAGAGCCCAATAGTATGCCAAATGAAAGAAATTTGCAAATTCAAAAAAATGTTATACCTGATAACCTTATATTACACCCATCTAAGTACAAACAAAAATGCTATTGATACTTGGAAGTTTATGATAGAAGTACCTATTGAGTTGGATTAGATCCATTATGCTTTCTACGTTTAACATTCCCATAATTTAGACTGCAATCTAGTTCTTCTCCTTTCCTTTTTACATCCACATGAGCAAGTTGAGTAGCAAAATCTCATGTTGTATTTAGTTGATGTCTATAGAATTCATTTTATTCTATCTATATTTCTCATCCCAAGAACTCTAGTAAGCTTGGAAAGAATGAAAGAATATTTCCTTATGGCTTATGAATCCAATTCTCATTCAGAAGTTACATGGTCAACCATTTATACCTAAAACAAGTTGATACAACAGTTTTACATAAATAGTGTTAACCAACAAAGTATTTATGAAATATTAAATCCTTGAAGTGCCTTTTACATAACTAGTTCAAGGAGAAACTCTTTTATCCAATTGTAACTCTATGTCAACCCTTGTTTTGCAAAAAAGTGAAAGGAGGCTCTTATACTTCAAGTATGAAAATTTTAATCCCGTACTGATTTGTCGTTTTAGTTTTGAAACACATACTATTTTTGAATCACAACTTGTCTCTAAGCTTATGCAACAAGAAAGTTGTACTAGTTGAAAAGAACAAACTTCATAAGAAAGAACAGATGAATACTTTCACATGGTCAATTGTCTATTTGGGAATATTTACCTTGAATTATTAAAAGAAGAATGAAGTCCAACACATCAAACATTTGGACAACAATACAATTCATGTTGAATCAATTATATGAAAAAACCATTGCTCTATCATGGAATTGATTGCAAATAAGGAATTTTTTCCAAGTAAATGTCTAAGTAACCTTTATTGACATCAATAGTACTTAAGGAAAAATATTTTTTCTACAATACCCAAGTGCCCAACTCTTGGTCACAATTGTAAGCAAGACAATAATTCAAAATCAACACCCAACAAGTCAAGGGAAATTCATTTTTTTGCATTTCTCAAGTCGCAGTATATGTTCAAGAACTAATTGGGTAGATGCAGTCTCCATTAATAAAACAATTGAGTGTAAATTTATGTCAAGTTTGAGATAGGATGATCCTTACACACCTATAAAAGATATGGTACCAACATAGGCAAGTTAATGTTTTGATGATAATGATTGATTTTTGCTAGCGATAGTAAACTATAGTGTCTTAGGAAAACATTGATTGACTTTAGTGTCCATATCATGGTTGGTTTTGTTTCACTATAGTTGGAAGTAATTATTATGGTTCATTTTGATTGACTCTAACCGACCATGATCGATTGTGGTGGCACTGGTCAAACTTTCTTAAATATGGTAAGGTTTTGGTTACCATCGGGTGCCCAAATTGCATATGTTCTAACCTTCGTTTTGGTTCTTTTGCATCCCTCAAACATCCTTTTGCCCCAAAATCTAAATTTTCCCTCCTTTTTGATCTTAGAAGACCTTATGTATGACTTGGAAGGAATCCTAGGTATTCTAGGTCATTTATATGTTATTGTGGTCATTATTTTGATAAATTAACAGACTTTTACTCATAAACTAATTAAGTGACATGATTTACAGGTTTAGGTTAAACCTATATTTATGGATACTTGTAGATGTACAAGAGAGAAATTGACACATGGGTTTTCTTCATGATGATGTGGAACATCTTATCCTCCTTTTCATTTGGAATATTTTTCCATGACATCGCCTAGAGATCGAGTCAATTGAAGACTAGTCGTAGATTTAAATACACATTGTTTTCTCCTAGATTCAGTTTAAAGAAGTATATGAAAGATTATTTGAAGAAGTATATGAATGCAAGTATGAAGAAGTATATCCAAAAGTACATCAAGCATATCCAGTTTGAAGAAGCACATAAGGAATACATCCATTACATATGGTACATGTGCAGGTTTCAAGTCCATCCAATCATAGTCTTAAATTTCTAAACTTATATCTAAATTATCGATTAAGCTTGTGAAGTGTTGTGTACTATTTATTCAATCTTCAAGATTTTCAAGGCTACTGAGGTAACTCTACATTACTACCTCTAGTGAATGAAAACTAAATGTTATTATATGCATCTATTCTACAAGGAAATTTTATACAAGAAATATTAAGTGTTCCATAGCAAAAGTCATTTAGGCATGTAATTCCCTTCGTTCTTCTAGCTAATGCCCTAGATCTCTCTCACTTTTCAAGATTTAATCTTCAATGCTTCCGAAGTGAAAGATTACTACTTCATAAATAACGGTACTAACAACAAGAACTAAATAATATGAAATTCAAATCATAACAATATGTGATGGAATCTGTTAGGAACCCATGTCAACCCTTTTCTTTACTTTGTTAGTATATTGTTGTTGGACGCATATGCTTTGTAAGTCATCCCGTGAGTATATTGTATTATCTCACATTGTTAGTATATTGTTATTGGATTAATTAAACATTTTAACTAAGAACTAAATGATGAACAATTCCAGGACGAATCAAGAATATGAGATGTCAGTTAATGGTTTTACAAACCACGTGATAACTAGAAGAAAAAAAAAATGCAACATACACAAGAAGGTGTGCTCACCAACAATCTCTTCAAGTAGGTCCTAGCTTTAACTCAACCAAAAAGACTAGTAATTTATTCATTAATGAACACTTCAAATTACATTCTTTAGTTTGCAGCTTTGTTAATACTAATCCTAATTGTGTGAAATTTGGAATATTCCTTCACTTAAGCTATAAATGAGTACATTTATAGTAGATAGCTCTTTGATCCCTTGAAATTGATGGGGATTTCAAAGGCTTATCATACATAAGAAACAAGCATGCCCAAAATGTATCCTATTTAAGAAAAAACCAAAAGATTCATGGAATCTTTCGTGTTTTGGTTTAATATCCCCAAATCAGATCTGAGAATATTAACTAAACCACAAAAAAATTAGACCAGAAATTTGCAAGATGGGCGACTAGTTATTAAAACTAGAATTGGGAAACTAGTACTGAACACTGTTAAACCCTCCCAGAACTTAAGAGTTGGACTCTTTTGGATCTACAAGATATGATAATGAGTGTGCAACAACATAAAAAATAGAATCAAGGCCAGCTTCATAATCATATGCACAAGGTATTGGGACCATTTATGTTTCAACAACATCTACTGCTGAAGTCTACTCCAAGGGTTGCTGGGTAGACCAACATATGCACACTAGATTCATCCGCTTACACTTGAAAGCAACCAAAAGGTGGATATCAGGTAATTACCCCCTAATATACTGCTGTGAAAAATTTACAGAGGTTTTGGGAATATTTGGTAATGTTTGGGGGTCCAAAGAGGAAGAGTGCTATGGAGGACTGCTCAACTAGCTTTTCTTTAGGCTCTTCCAAATTGCACAAGCTTTGTTATGGATTTGTCGTCATATTCATAAACAACTTGATAAATTGCACAAGCTTCATAAACTACTAGTGTTATATATTGGTATATACACTAGTGTATATACTAGTATATACATTGACCTGTATACACTAGTATATACGCTAGTGTATATACTGGTATTGTATATACTATTATATACATTAGTATATACACTAGTGTATATACTGGTATTGTATATACTATTATATACATTGGTATATACACTAGTGTATATACTGGTATATACACCAGTGTATGTATACATGTATATACACTGGTGTATATACTGGTATATACGTCAGTGTATATACCAGTATATACGCCAGTGTATATACATGTATACATTCACTAGTGTATATACCAGTACATTCACTAGTGTATGTATACATGTATATACACTGGTGTATATACTGGTATATACACTAGTGAATGCATACATGTATATACACTGGCGTATATACTGGTATATACACTAGTGTATATACTGGTATATATGTGTATTCCAACATCAACACAATCTCCAACCAACAATCCATCAACGAGTCATTCTGAAGTTCCTCGCGACATAAGAATTTTGGGAGATGTTGCATGTGTAGAGGACATACAAGCCTTGCTTAATTTTCAATCTCCCTAAGAAGACCACAACCCTGTCGACCACACTCCCATTATAGCCCAATCTATGAACGAAGCACCACAACAAACAAGCTCCGGTATTCATGTCTCAGGTCCACCCTCCCTACCTCGACTGTCCAGTGCAAGAAGAAGAAATCCTAGACATATTCATGTGGATGAGAGTGCTATGTCGGGGCTTGAAGGCAAGTTTCCAAAACGCACCGTCGAATGGAAATGCAACAAAATTTTGAAAGAATATTTTGAATCCAAAGGTGATGCAGGTAAATGTCAATTATTGCTATGTTTGTTAAAGTCACGTTCTTTAGCTGTTTTTAGGAGAATTTTGGGAATAAAGATGGTTAAAAGTTTAGAGGCCAACAGTCATATTATTAGAAATCTCCAATCTACATTTAATGCGATTGGGAAGAAGTCTCGTACAAAATATCTTTGTGCGGCTCGTCGTGTTTTAGCGGAATCAGTTGTAAGCAAGTCCACAAGGCAACGTCGCTTGCTATCACACACTTCTCACATACTCAAATTAAAAAGAAAAACTATTAAAAAGTACTCTGTTATAAGAGAAAATCTTGACACTCCGGGTGGAAGCTTCCGTATATGCGGAAGCTACGCATATACAGGAGCTTCCGTATATGCCCAGCTTCCGTATATGCAGCTTCCGAATTGTTGCACCGGGGTCATTCAATCCTTAGGGTTTAACCGTAAAAGTGCTTACCAGCTGGCTACCACTATTATCGTTGGATTCCATTGATGTGTTTCCCATTCCATATGCCTTTATTGGTACCCCTCCTTTTCTATTTTCGAAGTTCCTTCTAACTCATAAGATGGCTTTAATCATTGGTTAGGGTATTGTATTCAAGCACATATTTATGTTCACACAAATTCTAGGAAGTAAAACACCTAGATAATTCTTATGGGTACCTACACCACCAAGTAAAGTTAAACTATAGCATAAAATGCTAAGTATGTCTAGCCTAGGCTGTCGGAGTCCCCCCTCCAAACATAAGGATGCCCTTCTAAAATACAATCATGTAAGCAGATAATCAACAAGTTAAAATCACATAGATATAACTGGTAAATGGAAACGGAAATAAGAATGCATATAGACATCCAATCTATCAACCAAGATATAAACCATCAGTCGAAGGGACTCTATAAACAAAGAACCAAAATTCATTTGTTGCCACATAACCATACAGTCGAAACCCAAAACACTTTGATTGTAACCCGTAGTTGTTTCTTGGACGAGAGCATCGTATATCAAAGCCATTTATAACCTTACATTTCTCCAAGTGTTTTTCTTACTGCTGAGGTTAATTTACTAAAACATCTAGATAAAAGGGTAGTATTATGGTGCATAGAATTTTTTTTAATTTTTTACCGTTTTAGGGACATTAAAAGAAATCCCATAAAGGTATTTAGACACTCGACCAACACAAGATGAATGGATTTATTTAGTTGTGGTAGAGGAGCTTCAAATTACTTGATAGAGGAAATTTTAGTTTCTTTATTCTTATTTCTCACACCCACGGGGTTTTCATGGCATTTAAGCAAGGATTTGCCAAGCTTTATATAAAAAGCCTTATAGATCCTTTTTTTAAATGGTTATAAATATAACGCCTCAAATTATAGGTCCATTATGATTAGTGATCTTATTATTTTAAAGTTATATGGTATAATTTTAGAAAATAAGATTAGCATGCGGCTTAAAAAACATGATAGAGAGCTAATACGTCAATTTTTGAAGTTATCTCTCAACTTTATATGATTTAATTACTCTTAGGATTATAGGTGAAGAGTGTTAAAATAAAAAGGAGAATCTCATATGTTGTTCTGTTGACTTCAAAAAAGATTTTGATATCATTATTGGAAATAACTTATGGAAAACATTGGGAGATATTGGGGTTCAATTCAAGTTGCACACTCTAGTGTTAAAGTTATATGAGAGATTCATTACCAAATTTATTAGAAACAAGAGTTGGTCATAAGAAAATAATTGTAATATACGTATCAAGTAGTGATGTACTTTGTCCCCTAGTCTTGTTATTATTTATATAGACAATTTAGTAGCTTGCATTGTTGCTACTATGAACCTCACAAGGGTAGTTATCATCATCCTCCTAAGCTTAAATTTCTCAAAACAATTTGCACCAATTCTTAAAATACTGAGTAAGATAACAAAACAAAGATATCATCATTAAATCTTGAAGTTTTACTTATCCACATTTTGTTTGAGATAAACCAAAATTTGGAAGAAATCCCTTCATAAAAGTCTTGTTTAATTGACATCCATCATAAGATAAATTAAGAATACACTATTCAAAAGATGAGTGAATATTAAAACTTAGCTTTTTTAAATCTTAAAAATTGTTTTAGAAAATCCTTTAAAAAATATTCTTTTAATACACTATTTTTATTTTTATTCAATACTATTAATAAAAACTATTATATAAAATTATAAAGTTTTGAAATTTAAACTTCTATACAAACATACCGTTAAGATTGTAAATCTTCTCTTTTAATGAATCTCAATTATTCTTTTAAAAATAATTATATTTTAACATAATTATTAATTAACAGTCAAAACCATTATTAATTAAATATATATTATAAATATGCTTTTATTAGGGATTATTTATAACACTCTCACCACAATAATTAATAAAATTATTTTATTGTTTACTATATATATATTATTTTGATATTTCATAAGTAAAACATGCTAAAGGAATTTTTTTGGACAATTTTCATCGTAAGTTGTTTTTTTATAAATTATTTTAGAATTTATAATATATTTTAATTTTAATTTGTTTTTTGTTTGCTAGCTTTTGGTTTAAGAAATTATGACTCGAAGGTATTTAAGTAGTCTAACTCATCTCTAAAGGAAATTGAACCCAAGTTCCTATTGTGATTTTATTTTTTTAATTATATTATATTGTAATTTAAAATATTGTGAATATACACATTTAAAAACTAAAAAATGATATTTTAAAATGAGAAATACACAACATTAAAAGTTAGAATTTTCTTATAAATTTCATTATTTAAATTTAGGTTATGTTAATTTATTTTCAATACAAACAATTTTTTCTACTTATAAAAATTGTAGGATTATATATATATATATATATATATATATACACTTAACCCAACGGGTTAGGGCCCGTAATCAAGACTGATAATTCAAAATTAAAATAAAATGGAAACCTATTTGTTCTTCTATTCTCACATCATAAAAAGTAGGTAGCATTAAATTCAACCAAATAATGCATACCTTCTATTGTATATAGAATTAAAAATAGTAAATAACATGACCATGCTTTAAAAAGATAAAAATAGGAACTTCATAAATGATATATCCATAAAAAGAAAAAATTATGATTAGAAAAAGATAATACTCTAACCCCATATAGATGCCTTAAATGTCTACTATCATGAAACATACTATATACTGTTTGTTATAATCTTTTCTTCCAAATGATGGAAAACATATAACAAGTATATTGCTTGGAACAATACCGAGGAGCTACATTTTCTTAAACACTAAAATATTGAAATGGGTGAGACCTTGTGATATTTATATTTTCATGGATCTCATTTGCTTAGTACTATGAATGCATTAATCTTAGTATAGTAGAAGAAAAATCTTATATAGTAAATTTTTTTTTTTTTAATATAATAATAGGCTTTTTACACTCCAACAAATTTAAGTTATCTACATTTAGCCAATAAATTTGTTCTTCCAAAAATTTAGGCTATCCACATATTAAGCTAATTGAAATTCTTATCTAGAAATTGAAACCATAATATTAATTAATTGTTTGAAAGAATTTAAAATTTAAATATTTATTTTTACATATAGGTGAAATGTAACATTGTTTCATTCAATTTTATTTGTAATAAAAGTGTTATCATTGTTTCAATAAATTTTCATGTTTCATGAGATACCATATTATCTATTTAATTATATTAATGAAAAAATTAACTCAATAAAAAAAAAATTTTAATTTACAATTTTTTGATAAATCTATATTTATTGACATATTCCAAATGATTAATGTAATTGTTACTAATGTAAACTAATCACATACAATACAATGATTAATGTAATTGTTACTAATGTAAACTAATCACAGTGAATGTTACTTATAATATAAACTAATCACATACAGTACAATAATGTAAACTAATCACATACAATACAATACATTACTAATCACATGAGGTGAGGTAAGACTCCTCTTGATTACGGTGGAGTGGCATGTGATTGTAATTAGTTGTGTACGCTATATATATCCAAGATTATTCATATTCACATAAGAAGTTTCTTGACTGTGGAATGGCATGTGATTAGAATACATTCAAGATTCATGATGTAAGTCTCCTCTTGGTTACACATTTCACTATCAGTTTAAACTAAATTCTAAGCATAGATTTAGATTTTACAAAGTTTCAAATTCTAAGCATAGATTTAGATTTTACAAAGTTTAGTATAATGTTTGAGGTTTTTGTTTCAAATTTGTAAGTATTATCTTCAACATAACCCAAAGAGATGTTGTGAATGCTATTGCAATATTTATGGAATGGAATTTGAACACTCATTTACCACGACAAATGAATTCAACGCATGTTCGTCGCAGTACGAACATACCCCATCTTATCAAAGGGCCCGTGGAAGATATCACCTGTGATTTCAAAATCAAAACAATTGTTGAGCAAGGGAACAGAGAGGAACAATAAGGAACGATATTAGACGGAAAATCCAGCTACGCTGTCAACACAAGGCATGGCATAAAAATTATACAGCGGAGCTCGTTCACCATGGACAATATCAGCTGGAGTTGCAGATGCGGTTCCAAGAAGTTTTTAGTTCCAACGAATTGGCAATCAAACCAAAAATTTGAATTGAGCACGGAGGGAACCACTCACGTACCCGGGAGCCCGATTATTTCAAAATTCAAATTTCAGACACAGCTGTGGTTGTGGGAGCTAAACCAAAAATTTGAATTGAGCACGGAGGGAACCACTCACGTTACTCGGGAGCCCGATTATTTCAAAATTCAAATTTCACTCGCAACTAGCGGATGAATGAGGCCTTTTGGATGCCATGGCATGCCCACGCATAGCTATGGCATGCACAGGTTTAGCATGCATGATAAATGTGAGACCTTTCGGATGCCATGGCATGCGCACGCATAGAATGGATCAGGGTTCAAAATTGAGGCCGTCAGGGCCCGTCAAAGGCCTCTCAGCCCGTCAGTGAAGGGGTATTTCAATTTTCCCCGTCATATAAAATTTTGTTTGGAATTTTTGACATTTTAAAAAAAAATTATTTATTTAAATATAAATGACATTTAAAGGGCTGTCATTAAAATCGCTCGTCATTAATTTTTTTTATGGGTGACAGGTTGCCAGCATTTACTCTGGAATTTAATTCTAGAGCTACTCCACTCGCGAGTCGGCAAATTGGCAATGGTGAGGTTGACTGCCTTGAGTCTTGAAAGTTCAAGCGGGCTGGAAAACGGGCTTGTTCAGTGTTCTACCGGTCGGGACTCATGGCATCCAGCTGGTGTATTGGAAACTAAGCCCTCGGGTTTTCGATCTCATCAACGTACTCTGCCCTTCGTTATTCAGCTTGTTGAGAGGGAGAAGTAGAACTTGGTTCTCCACACTTGGGTGGCGTTTTACAGTGAACCTGGTTCTACATCCAAATGCTACTTCTCGTTTCGTTGGGGTAAGTCTTCAATGGCCGAGTCTTTATTTACAGGTTTCTTGATTCTTTTATCACAGGTCATGCTAAAATGCTAACTTAGCTTGGTTTGTATTGGCAGTGAGATACTAGAGGTAGTAACTCGGACAACCTGGAAAATTCGTGGCTATGCTAAGAGGGTTAAGTCTGAGCTCTTCGTTACCATCTCCTTTCCTTCCAAATCGTAATGTTGTTGGGTTCGAGTCCTTCGAACTTCGTTGGAGTTTTGGTTTTGTTTGTTTGTAGAAGAGAGGATTGGCTACGCCCTGTACATGTACTATGATGTAAACCTCAGCATTGGCTGAGTGCTAGCCTTAATGGCATCTTTTGGTGAAAGGGAGGTGTTGGTCTGTTCTTTTACAGCACTATCCGGGTTTGTATAACTCTTGAAGGTTTATATTGAGCCTTTTTACGGCTGTCACGAGTCCGGGAGTCCCCGCCCAGTTCGTTCAATAAATTCGCCATACTTCGTTCGCCAGCACCGAAGCTTCCATCTCCATGACCAAAATCCATACCTGAAACTCACACGAACCCAAATCCCTCCTCAGACAGCTTGCATTTTTCAACCTTGGCAATCCTAACGTCAGAGTCCAGTCCACCATTAGATTTCATACAAAAATCTGTCACAGCTCTTTGATTAAATCCCGTCGCCCACATCACCAACAAGGTATGCTCTAGAGCCCATCCTCCTGCAATTCTTGTACTCTCCCGTTACCGTTGCAGCGAATGAACAGGAGGAGGAAAGAGAACCAAGACCTAACGCTGAATACCGCCACTCGGGACCTGGAAGAGGGGTTTATCAGCGAGATGTTCTTGTCAAGGATCTCCTAGAGTTATTAAGCTCGGAATGGCAATTGTGATTGAACCCTGTTTGCAATGGCTTGGCCATTATTTTGGTATTCTCGTTTGTTGCTTGTGATTGCTTTTCTCTCTTGCAAATGGTGATCTGCAAAGGCGAATTGTTGTTGATGAGGAAAATAGCAACAGGGGCGAGGGCGTTGATGCTGGTCTCCAGGTTGGAATCGGTTGTCGGCTAATTGTTATTGGTAGGTGTTCTTTCAACAGTGGCGACTGGCGAGAGAAGTGGTGATATTCAGGTATGTTCTTTGTTTTTCCAAAGGCCTCGTACATTTGCTTCTTGATAGTGAAAAAAATTGTTGAGATTTATTGATACAAAAAAAAGGCCTCGTACATTTGCTTCTTGAAAGTTAGAGCCCTGAACTGTGGGTTGGTTTTCTGAAGTTTTAATAGACAATAATGTTTTCCCATGTTTTTTCTAATATAACAATGTGTAAGTGAAAATATGGTCTCTTTAATTCTGTTTTCAGAATAGACTAAAGTTAATTGCATTGGGTATAGATGCATAAAATTAGATGCATGAGGTGTTGTGTTGAAAAGTTAATTTCAATTGGATAGTTGTATGAGGTGTTGTGTTGAAAAGTTAATTTCAATTGGATAGTTGTTGATGCCGATTGCAGAGTAGCTAGCAGCAACTTGAAATCTGCGACTGTGATTGTATGTGCTATGTGGATTAGAGAAGTGAAAAGTATTTTCCTATGCCTGTTCGATTGACTATGATTCCATTCACTTTGATCATAGCCATTTTGATTGCAATCCCTCGTCTACTATCAATGTGTTGGATATTTTATACTTAGGAGTGCTACTAATTGCATGTTCATTGTAAGTCCCTTGACATATTTTTGAAATGGCAGCCATTATTGTGTTTGTGTTGTCCATTAAGCCAGAGTTAGCAAACTGTTTCCACTTGAAGATGTCATAAGATGTCATAAGTTTTTATAGTTTCTCTTTGGACTGTGGTTGCGGTACGAATACAAGAGCAGAACTTCTAGCTCTTTGGGCTGTTCTTAGAGTGAGTTGTTTGATGGGTCTGCCCATTCATTTGATTTTTGGTGATTCGATGGTGATTATTTATTGGATTAACAGACTTACAGCCCTTGAAATTCCTACTCTGATGCACTGGTGTGATGAAATAAACTATATGCTGTAGCTTGTCCCACCGGTAATCTTCAAACATATCTTCCGAGAGCACAACATGCTAGCTGATGGTCTTCAAAAGCAGGCTCTGAAAATGGAATTGGGATCTGGATATTTCACTGAAACATTGGATGGGAAGGTCATTGAACATGGCCAATTCATACTTTTTTAGCTGCTGTTTATCATCTTTTTTCAGCGTTTGAATGACATGCAGATGTACTTCTTTCTTTGTCTGTTACATAGGAGACCTATCAGCTAGCAGGTCTTGCTTAGGAGTGTATGTTTGTAGGTCACTTTTGATTATACAGCATATTCTGACCTGATAATTCAGAGATGATGAGAAAAGTCTGCTACGATCAGACTTTGTTTCTATTTTGTTGACTGGCAGCTTTGCAGACTTTTCTTTCTATTTGTCTATATGCTGAACTGGAATGTTACTTCCTCCTGTCATGAAGATGGTTGATGTATAATATGTCTTTTGATTCATATGAATAACAAAGACTGGTATTTTTTCCTGTGAAAAAAAAAAGTTTTATTTAAAAAAAAAATTGTGTCATAAATTTAATTGAAATGCATTATCTTTTTAGCACATTTTTTTAATGAAGTGTGCAATTAATCTATTACTCTCATTTGAAATGTGAGTTTTTTTGAAAGCCCTTCATCAATGAAGGGCTGCATGAATATATAACCTTCAATATGAAATTAAGACCAGCCCTTCAATCTTGATCCCTGGAATGGATGATAAACATGGACATGTTCCGGTAGCTCTAAGTGGATTGTCGACATCTCTGGCCGGAAAGTTCCACCTGCGCAGGAAAGTCAAGTGTACGTCAAAGCCCCTGCAGCAGACTTAAATAGTCTGCTGCGGGGTGCATATGGCTTGCCCCCTTCCTCCGCACATGATCTCAGACCAGATGGATGCTTCCATAATGTTTTTTTATTAGTTCTACTTAGTGTTCGAACTCTACCAATCGTGTGCACATGATTTCAGACCAAATGGAGGCTTCAACGTACGTACAATAGCCGTACGCACATGGACGCGTAGATGACGTAGTAGACAGTCTCTTCTCTACCCTTCCTCTGCACATCATCTCAGACCAGATGGATAATAGCAGTACGCATAGGGAATGTAGATGGCGTAGTTGACTCTCTGGAGTCTCGACCGTTTCTGCGCATGATCTCAGACCAGATGGAGGCTTCAGCGGATCTTATCTGTACGTACTAGAGGAAATATGGAAAATAAATTAATTTTACATTACATAGTTATCTTTGGGATTTAATACTTAAATTCAGATTTTAGCTCAATATGCAAGTAAGTCCAGATGGAGGCTTCAGCCTTCAACAGATTAGAGTTGCACAACTTTTAAGCACAGTAGCATAATTCAAGTATTAATATAGATACGAATATTTACAAAAATACGAAATTAACATTTTCAGCAAGAATTTTAACAGATTTTTATCCCAAAATCGCAGAAAAAGCTGGAAGTTTTGGTTGTCTTTTATCCTAGGCCGTAGCTTGCTTATATATAATTATTTTAATCAAATATTCACAAATATAGCATAAATAAACATAGACATTTATATAATATATATTTATAAAACAAAAATATAAAATTTCAACCTAGAATATGGAAGTGTGAGATAGACATTTATATAATAAAATTTAGAATATATTAAAAAAAAATATGAAATCTCAACAATCTGGATATGGAAGTGTAAGAGACCCCAACTAGTTATTAATAGTTATATTAACCAGAAAATATGAACTTGAATGATATTTCTATTTTATAATATTTAAATAAATAAAGCTATTTTATTTTTTTAAATTAGTTTTCAAAATTTAATTATTTTCATATTACAACTACATAAAATATTCGACTAATTCAATTTTGTTCCAAATTTTTGGATACACTAGGTACCAATATATAACTAAAAACAACTCATGATCTAATGATCTAAGGGTCCTGTTGAATGTTAATTACTAACATACTTTTAAATTTGAATTTGTGATATCTTAACAGGAAACTCATATTACTTACCATTAAGTGTATTCCACTGTACACTTTGATGATTTTAAGTGAAGTCTTCATGAATAATCTTTGTCATTAAACCTTAACTTTAAGCTTTAAGTTCAAGGCGCAGTATCCACAGTCACGCGCTCTCCTTCTATTCCAGTTTTGTTGACGAAACAAAACAGAGGCAGAAGCCCTCCTTGGCTGCACATGGCATTTTAATATGCTGAGCTAATCCAACGATATAAACCTCGCATATTAATTACCAAAATCCAAAATTCAAATTTTAAACAATTGGTAACAATGCTATGGGATATTAACCTCAACTATTATATACTTGCAAAGCATTTTATGTCATTTCTGTCATATAAACTTGGAATAATTGCACTTGGTGTCATATAAACTTGGAATAATTGCACTTGGTGATCAAAATTGAATGCTTCCCACCCCTTAATGGTTTTAGTTTTGGAATAATTGCACTTGGTGATCAAAATTGAATGCTTCCCACCCCTTAATGGTTTTAGTTTTGGAATAATTGCACTTGGTGATCAAAATTGAATGCTTCCCACCTCTTAATGGTTTTAGTTTTTTTCTTGAAGTATATTTTGTAAATTAGAAAAAATTAGTTTTTATTAATTTTTTCAATATTATACTAGGTTTTCACATGTGCATAGTTAGTAAGCTCATGATGTATGTTGAAACATTAAGCATATCTTTTATTTATTTATTTAATTTGATTATTTATTTCTTATTTATTTACTTAAAATTGAAAACTATAGTTATATTCTATAGTTCATATTAATTAGTTTTTTATGACCTAATTAAAGGAGGCTATTGTTTAAATAGAAACTACAATCTATAGTATGAGTTAACAAACCT
This sequence comes from Larix kaempferi, assembly GCA_027924585.1. NCBI lineage: Eukaryota > Viridiplantae > Streptophyta > Pinopsida > Pinales > Pinaceae > Larix > Larix kaempferi. The sequence continues at coordinate 32,356,819 of BSBM01000445.1, read as the reverse complement.
TATATGCCATAATCAAAGGGAAAGACCACCGATCATTGAGTTTACAATGACATACAAATGCCCTTTTTTTATTAGTGCAATTTATAATGCTTATAGTATATTGGTTCATCATCCCTTATGTTTGTTGCATGCATGTTAATTACTACTATAGTTTATTGTTTATTTATTTACTTAAAATTGAAAACTATAGTCATTACTACTTAAGTGGAAAGTACATTCTATAGTTCATATTAATTAGTTTTCTATGTCCTAATTAAAGGAGGCTATTGTTTAACTAGAAACTACAATCTATAGTATGAGTTAACAAGCCTTGTATGCCATAATCAAAGGGAAGGACCACTGGTCATTGAGTTTACAATGACATGCAAATGCCCTTTCTTTATTAGTGCAATTTATAATCCTTATAGTATATTGGTTCATCATCCCTTATGTTGTGTTGCATGCATGTTCTAGCTTGCTCTGTCTATTTTCTTTTGGATGTGGGATGTTTCCAACTAGAGTTCTCATGATTTGGTTTAATCTCACTTATAGCATCGGTGTGCTGGGAGCTGGATTTTCACCCTCAACAAATGGATATTGACGTGAAAGTGACGTTAGAGAGCTTCAAGTGGGATCACAGGGCTATGCGAAGCCTTCATCATGCCATTTTAGCCAGTTCTAAGCGCGCTTTCCACCTGTGTTAAACTCAGGGTTAAATTTGACAAGTAAGCACCCCTACTTATGAAGCAATTTGTTTATGGTTTTTCTTTTTAAACTATAACATTCATATTAATTTTTTCGTTTATTAAATAATTAAATATTATGTGTTATATGTATTTTTATGAAATTTTGTTGTAAATACAAAATTAGCATATGTCTTAAAATTTAGAGTGCATTGTTTTATGATTTTTGATAGAATGTATAACATAACATTATTATGAAACTGCATTTACATAAGGTCAACAAATAAAACTCAATGATTGAGCATAATAGAGAAAGGAAATATGAAATTTCGAGCTAAAAGAACTTAGTAATCACGAATGCCTTGTACTCAAACTTTCTCCTCCTTCATAATTGCGGTTTTATTTATTCAATACTTTATAAATTTAAGAGAAAAAAAACATGTTCATAATAACATCAAAATCAAATTAAATACAATTCCAAGATAGACACTTAAGTTTGTTGAAAACAAAAGATCATGAGTTAAGCATAAATATGATCTCATGTAATAAAAATGGATGAGAACTTCTCTCTCCAAAAAGCCTTCACAAAAAACTCAAAGGAGGGTGCCCAAATCTACATTTGTAGAAATCCTACCTTATCACAAATAGACACCATCTTGTGCAAGAAAGATACCAAGGACCATCCAATACAATAAAAGCAGGGACAAAAGCCCTAAAGGAAGGTGCCTTAGTATGACATCAATATCCTCCAACATAGTATGGATTACAATGACATGAATATATGGGATACGGACAATGATAGAGTTATGATATCCTCCAACATAGTATGGATAAAACTGACATGAATATATGAGATAAGGACAAGGATAGAGTTGGATTGGTGGAAGCTTAAGTAAACCAAAGATATACCCATGAAAAAATATAAGACCTTCTAGCTTAGTTGCTTTAGCTGAAATTAAAAATAGTCTATGAAAAACTATAATCTAAAGATATGTGGTATAATATTAAGGGTTATAGTATAGACTAATAAATTCTATTTAAGCGAGAGGAGAAAACATATCAAAGTACTTATTATCACTGACTCACACAAAATATTACTTACTAACAATTGACGGTCGAACCTTTTAACACTTGTTATGTCAAATTAAGAGGGATCTACTTTTGGATCCAGGTTCATGTTTTCAGAAGGAATATATGTTTTTTTATAATGGATGGAACTTCGATATCTTGTATAATATTAAGTGTTACAGACCAATAAATTCTATTCAAGATGGAGGAGAAAACCCATTACACATATCATATCGAAGTACACAACATCATTGACTCATACATAGTATTACAAATAATGATTATAGACTGAACATACCATCATTAAATATGGAATATTAGAGAGCCATATCATAAAATAAATAATCATAATTAAACCATTACATATTTAATTTTTGGAGCCTATTTTTTGTAGTGATAGAGATAATTATTTTGACCTTCTTCAGCGGGCAATATGGATGATATTTAGTCTCACCAGCATATAAGATATAACGCGTAATGATCAAAGCCAGGTGTTTCGGTTGATTGGCACATTAAGTATAAGAACTTTAGCTGACATCAAGATCTGAGTGAGTAATTAAACAAACTCGAAAATATCATGTTTAACCAAACTCATATAATCTGATACCATGTCTCATAAAATAAATGTTGAATTGAGAAATTGTAGAAATAATAAAAACATTCAAAATGAATTCAAAATGCAGAAATAATCCATTTAGCGCTAGTTTGTCAACATAATGTAACTTGAATACAAAATGCAATGAATCTTCACTATCTGTTTTAACCTATCTAATTCATTCGAAAGAAAATAAATCTAATCTAACTTAAGAAACCCATGGCAACACATGAACAATAATTTACTCAATAAGATAGGATGAAAGAAGTCTTCATTACTTATAAATCACTGTCAAACATAATAATTCTCAAAACTGTTATGATTCTCCCAAAATGATGAAAATATATCTTTGCTTATACAAAAATTGGACTACTTTGTGAGCCAGGTGCTAATATTTCAATAGACCTATTCTAATGCTAAAATGCTAGTTTCTAAATCATAACTGCATGTGGTGCTCTATGAAGGACATCGCATAGTGGCAGTCTAACTAAGCTCAGCCAGTCCTCGGAGACTAGGCCTCAATCATATATGTCGTTAGAATCGTCGAACACTAGAGCTGTTCTTAGTAACTACAACTTCTCTTTTGGATCTCACTTCTCCTGCGCACTAGTCTTTCACATTCCTTAAACTGCGCTAGCTAACTGAAGCAAAACTTGTCTTCTTTCATGCTCTTCTACCAAAACTGGGACAACCTATGTCAAAAAGGTTGCTACTAATACCTGAATTATGAGTCCTGATGATCCTTTGGTGAATGGATCATATATCCCTGATTTCGCTGAATGTAGATCTACGACACAACTCAGTAGTTAGCATCCTATAGAGGACTATAGCATAGGAAACCTTCAATTTCTTGAGGAGCTCCCAACTCCAAATTTTCTACTCGAGTTTCCGACATAGCCAAAAAACCTTGTAAGGTTTTTACTTTATCATTTAGCTGTTCATTCTTGGATTTCTCTTGTTGTATTACATGTTCTAGGTTTGACAGCTTTTGGTTGGTCTCTCTCTCTCTTGTTGTCATTGCTCCTCTTCTTGTTGCATCATCATTTCGAAATTGTCCATGTCCCGTCCAATACACATTTCCAGTCTTCTCAGGTCTCTATTAGTGTTGTTGTTGTCCTCCTCCAAATTCGATAGTTGTCGACAAATGTAGGCCCTTCTGCATTGCCTTTCATATCTTCTCTACATGTTTACGTCACGATACTAACAGTCAGAGTAGAGTGAGTTTTTCACCACCGTTATCTCAAGCACAACAACTTGCATCAAGACAGAATTCCAAAAAAATCTATGAATACGGGCATCTATACTTCTTCTATTTAATTGCAATTCACCACATGAATTCCTCCCGCATGATGGAGTACCGTAGATCTTCCATAATCAACCACACTCGAGTGATAGATTTCATTAACGGATCAATTGTACTGTACTTCTTCGTGTGACTGGATTGTTCCTTTATAAATCTGTACAGTACTTCTTCGTGTGACTGGATTGTTCCTTTATAAATCTATCTAGTTGCATGTGATAACATTTACTCTCTTCATTTTTCACATTTAATCTCTATGCATCTCTACAACACCCTAAAATCCACATCTCATTACTTATTGACGTTTTATTTTTGGACCCATTTTTACCCACTTGAAAAAAAATGCACACCCAACCCTCATTATTGGGTCTTTTTCAGTGATTTAAATTGGAAATAGTGTGGATAACTATTTTCCACCTCAATGTAGATATATCTATTTTTTTTGTCTTCACAACCTTTGCACATTTTGTAAAAAGGAGGAATCAAAATTAAAATAAATTTACATAGTGTTGTGTTAAAAACAAAGTGTAAATTTGCTAAAATGGGATAATTATAATGCATGCCACACTATGTACATTGGTCAATATTCAAAAGTAAAACCACATACCTAAATATAGTTGCATTTTTCACAAGAACCTCTTTCAAATTCCTAAATTGATGTTTCATTTGCTAGAAATCAATCTGCCAACATGGCATTTTTTCATTTTTGAACCCATCTTTCCCACTTGGATAAAATGAATGCCCAACCCTCATTATCGGGTCGTTTTGAGTGATTTTAATTGCAAATGGTGTGGATTACTATTTTCCACATTCTTGTGCATATATATATATATTTTGTATGTTTCACAAACTTTTCACATTGTGTAAAAAAGAGAAATCAAAATTAAAATAGATTTACATAGTGTTGTGTAAAAAACAAAGTGTAAATTTGCTAAAATGGGCTTAGTAAAATTCATGTCACGGTATGTACATTGACCAATAATCAAAATTAAAACCAGAGTCCTGATGAGAGTTGCATTGTTCACAATTTTTCCTTTTTGGGCCCATCTTTATCCACTTGGATAAAATGCATGCCTATCAGGTTTGATGATTTCCAATAATCAAAAGTAAAACTAGATTCCTGATGAGAGTTGCACTGTCCACAATATCCTATTTCATATTCCTAATTTGATATCAATATGCTAAGATGACAATTTTTCATTTTTGCACCCATTTTTATCCACTTGCATAAAATGCACGCCTAACCCTCCTTATTGGGTCTTTTTTAGTGATTCAAATTGGAAATGGTGTGGATTACTATTTTCCACCATCTTGTCAATATATATATATATATATATATATATATATATATATATATATATATATATATATATATATATATATATATATATATATATATATATTGTTGGGATTCACAACCTTTGGACATTGTGTAAAAAAAAAAACAAAATTAAAATAGATTTACAAAGTGTAAATTTGCTTCATTGTTGGACCCATCTTTACCCACCTGGATAAAATGCATGCCCAACCCTCCTTATCCGACCTTTTTGAGTGATTTTAATTGCAAGTGGTGTGGATTACTATTTTCCACCTTCTTTTACATGTATCACAATTTTGGTTGGGCTTCACAAACTTTGCACTTTGTGTAAAAATGAGAAATCATAATTGAAATAGATTTATACGGTGGTGTAAAAAACAATGTGTAAATTTGCTAAAATGGGCTTAGTAAAATGCATGCCACAGTATGTACATTGGTCAATAATGAAAATTAAAACCAAAGCCATGAATATAATTCCATTTCTCACCAAAACCTCTTTCATATTAGTAAATTGATGTTTCATTTGCAAGATATCAATCTGCCAAGATGGCAATTTTTTTATTATTTTTGGACCCATTTTTACCCACTTGGATAAAATGCACGCCTAACCCTCCTTATTGGGTCTTTTTCAGTGATTTAAATTGGAAATGGTGTGGATTAATATTTTACACCTTCTTCTACATCACTATATTTTTTTTGGGCTTCACAAATTGTGCACATTGTGTAAAAGAGAAATCAAAATCAAAATATATTTATAGTGTTGTGTAAAAACAAAAGTCTAAATTTTCTAAAATGGGCTTAGTAAAATGAACGCCATAGTATGTGCATTGGTCAATAATCAAAATTAAAGGAACATCACCAAATATAGTTCCATTCCTCACCAGAACCTCTTTCAAATTCCTAAATTGATGTTTCATTTGCTATAAATCAATCTAACAAGATGACAATTTTTCATTTTTGGACCCATATTTATCCACTTGGATAAAATGCACGCCCAACCCAAATTTATTGGTCTATCTAAGTGATTAAAAGTGGAAAGTGTACTGAGTTTATTTCTCACCTTGGTAAATTATAATATTTTCAATTTGTTCCTTGAAAGTTTTCCCTCTAGATTTCCTTAAGCATGCATAATTTTCCATTGGTGTGCATGTATGAGGACAATTAATAGTATTTTACTTGATAGACTTATGTAAGAGCCCTTCAGGAATGGATTGACTATGTTTTTTATAGGCACATTTATGATCAATTTCACTTTTTTTTATTAATGAAATTCAATCTAACTTCTAATGCAAATGTTGCTTGCTTTTGTGGAATTTGTAGAGAAACTCATCAATGGATCATCCAAATGAGCTATTTGAACAAAACATTCCTCGAAAAAAAGGTCGACGTAAGGATGTAGATCTTTCTAATATTCCAACTTTTCCACCACATGACATTGTCTTTCAATTTACTCGTTCTAGAACCAAAAACACCACTAAGTGTGCTGCTCATGGACAATGTGGAGGATTTAGAGATCAGAACTCAATACCACAGAATGGGACCATAAGATTCCATGAAACATTAAGCAATCATGCAACCATTGTTCAAACTCATTGTTATCTATGTAAGCAATCTTTGATAAACAACAATGTTGCTGGATAACAGAGGAAACCTTTTTCTCCAATTGAAATTGAAGGGAATCTTAATGTACAAAATGGAAATATTTACAACAGAGTTAAATCTATCTCAGAAAATGTTTTTCCATGTTTCAGTCAAAGATCGACCATAAATGCTTCTTCCACTACAAATAAATCTGATCGAATTATAGAAGGATTTGCTGCTCAACAACAAAGGCAACATTTATCACCAATTATAGTTGCAGGGAATGGAAATCTAAATGATAGAGGTTTTTACCATAGAATTAATTTTGTTTCACATAATGTGGTCCCGAAATTCCCTCAAAGAACAAATTATATTCCTGCTTCCATTACAAATCAATTTGATCAAAGTATAGAAGGATGCATTTCTCAACAACAAGGGCAACCTTTGTCTCTAATTACAAGTGAAGGGAATTACAATGTGCAAAATAAAAATATGTATCACATAATGGAATTTGTTTTGTAGAATGGGCCCCAGTTTTCCCTCATATATAAGCTATTGGTGTTGCTTCCATTGCAAATCAATTTGATCAAAGTGGTGAATTTTGTGTTGCTAAAAAAACTATAGAGCCTTTGACTCCAATTATAGTTGCAGGGAATGGCAATGTAAAAGATAAGTGTTTACCATAGAATTAACTTTGTTTCACATACTGTGGTCCCAAATTTTCGTCGAAGAACAAATTTTATTCCTACCATTATTACAGATCAATCTGATCGAATTATTGAAGGTTTTGTTTCTCAACAACAAGTGCAACATTTGTCTCCAATTAAAAATAAAGAGAATGTAAATGTATAGAATACAAATATGTACCACATAATGAAATCTGTTTTACAGAACGAGTCCCCAATTTTCCCTCATAGCTCAACGATTGGTGCTGCTGCGATTACAAATCAAACCGATCAAAGTGTTGAAGTTCGTGTTGCTCAACAAACTACAGAGCCTTTGACTCCAATTATAGTTGCAGGGAATGACAATGTACAAGATAAAAGTATTTACCATAGAATTAACTCTGTTTCACATACCGTGGTCCCGAATTTCTTGAGTTAAAGAACATATTTTATTCTTGTGGCCATTACAACCCAGGGTTCAGATTTTATTTCTCAGCGAACTCTCACAACTTTAGGTCAAACCAAGCTTGAATTTTCGGTCTCGTTGGATGCCACAACATGTCCTCCCTCCACTTCATGCTACGGTCCCGGCAACAGAACCATTTGTTGACACAAACCCAGTCGACAGGGGTTCATCACATCGTCGACACCGAAACCACCACAATCTCCCTAAGCACCAGCCTAGGTAGGTTTTACCCTGTCTAGCAATACCTGCAGAGCAGATGAAGTCTCACCCAAGATGTTCAAGGGAGAGCTGACGGAACCACGTTTCCACCGAATAAAGGAGGACTTTGTGCATCAACTTATCAACTTATCGTAGCATTGCATAACAGATCTAACCATTCAACTTAGGAATTAAACATAATTGCAGCATCATTAAACAGACCTCATCATTGACAAAACCACTAATGTGAAATAGATATAACAGTAAAACATTAATTGCAGCAAGAAAACATAACATCATTCACAGATTCATATCGCATAATGCATTTATCACAAGGGAATAGGAAAGACACAATGATTCTGCTCAAAACTCTATCATATCATATTAATCTTCACAACAAAACCTAGATATAACAAGATAGTCCTTTTGTCGCATACTTAGATTCAAATAGACTCGGATCAATATCCAAAACATCCCACAATAACAATTATCCTCCTAAAGATAGATCTTCGATCATTCCATACACTTACAATCAATCTATTTATAGGCTTGCGCCTTTACATTCATTGTCCACTTAACCAACCGCCTAACTACTTCTTAACAAACTTTACAAAAACATGACCCAAACCCACATATTGCGGTCCAAATGACCCAAAAGACATAAAATACTATCAAATTGTGTGTTGCTTTCCTCCTTTCACGGTATCTTTGGCCTTGAGTAGCATCCGCAATGCTGCGCAAGCTGACTCATCCAAACCGCCTGCTAACAAGTAAAATGAGTCGAGGCATGATCAAAATCTCAATGTGCTATGTGAAACTCTATTGCGAAAGAACAATGAATCCATAATTTTTGTGAGCATACATATATATGCAAGAATTGGATAAAAGGTGCAAAATACATTGAATATGATCACCTAGCGAGAAAAAAAAGATACTATTCATCCATGATATATGAAAAGCATGATCAAATAAGCAAGTACACAATACCGATGGAAATACTCATGATGAGAAGGCTGAAAACACAGATTTTTGCAGATTGTTGAAAGGAAAATTTGGGATTCAGACACATATCAGTTGGTGAATATCTTTATGAATTTGCCTCTTGGAAGTGTGAATGAAATTGTAGCAAAGCTTTTTGTTGAAAGTGTATTAGAAAGTTTTTAACATAAAAAGAAGAATGTTTGATGAGTAACAAGATGATACTATGAGATTGTTGGTGAGATGATGTGCAAAGCAGTGCATAGAAGTCCAACACTACTCACACATAAAAATATTTATCTGGACAGTCATCACATTGACTTGAAGTAACTATGAAATATTCATTAATGGATCAGAAGGCAGCATTGTCATAGGGGGAGTCTATGAACTCATCATCCAGGTTCTCTTTCAAAGATTCACTACAAGAAGGTAAATGAGGATGTTAACCATAGTATCATAACACAATGAATAGTACCAAGTCCAGTTAATAAGAGGAATCAAAGAGCTAAATTTATTAAAAGAGGAGATATATTGGTAAGGGAAGTTGTCAAAAAGAAGAAAGATAGGAAATTTCCTGTCAAGATGGTTACAGCAAGAGCATAACAAGTTATCCTTTGTCATTGTTTTCAAAGGGGGAGAATGTTTAGATGTTTCCATCAATGCCAATGGGGGAGAATGTTGAATGTCGTTTTCATTGATGTTAAAGGAGTTCAGTAATGACAAAGGAATAACCAAGGACATGATGGCAGGGAAAACTCAGTGAAAGACAAAGGAATAACAAAGGAAGTGATGATGCGGCATGGGTGATGAAGATGAAAATACACCTGATCATGTTCTAGTACCTTCATGATGTAATTATTACAATTTGACCTAATTATATAGAGATTTGTTGGTTTGGAGAAATTATGGAAAATGGCTAAGTGTTGGAAAATTGGTCCAAGTGGCCTTAAGGAAATGCTCGTCGTACCTCATAGGTGAATGATAAAAAGTATTGGAAGGAATCAAGATATATCTTGTTGAATAGGCTATATTACCATGGTCTCAGTTCTTGAAAAGGGTGTTTGATGACAAAGTTAAAGGCCTACCAAAACAGGGTTTTAGGCTGTTTTGCACCCGTGGTAGTAAAACTGCCTATGTGGCCTTAGGAAAATACATGCCATAATTCATAGGTTAAGGTAAATGCCCACCCCATCTTGTCAGGTTGTATCTTGTTGATATGTATACCTGACCATGGTATTATTTTGTCTTGAGAGTGTATAAGGAGGATGTTACGGGTTTTCCAAAATAGTGTTTCGGGCAGGTTGCTCCAGTCTTGTAAAATGCACAAATTGTCCAAGTATAAAATTACTAGTAAAAATCCCTAAGTGAACTTTGTAAAATGTCCTCCATTTCCTATAATTGATGGTTTAAATTATTCTGAGGGTATGGGTCTCTATATTATTGAGTGGTGAATCCAACCATATCATTAGTTTGTCCAAAAAGTCCCTGAAGGTGAAGATATCAATCTTCCAAAAGTACCTTCCAGCTTGCTTTACACTGCTCCAGAAAAATTCCTGCAGAGGAGAGATAAAGAGGTTTCAAAGGATGAAATTGGTCTAGATAGAATTAACATGTTTGCCTCTATCCATTTGGTGTCTCATACTTCCAAGTTGATGAAAATAAAAATCTCCTCATGTTAACTTAGTGTTTGACAATTTTGTTTGTGTTGAATTGGTAGTTTAAAAACCTAGTTTCAAATGCCCACCAGATGAAGTGTGTGTATCAACAAATTCAAAAGGTGACATGGTTCTGTTACTTGATGATATGGTCATCTATTCATGGTTCCATACTTCTCTCTGGAGATCACATGTGTGAAATACAAGCCTACCAAATTGAGAAAAAGGTTGTCTTTTTGTCTAAATAAGGGTTGAGAGGCATTTGGAATGCACGCTAGAAGTTGTGGTTATGCAAATAAATCTATCCAATGGTGTGGATCTATTCTTTGGCAGTTTTTCCATCTAGCCATGGTGACAAATACTTCTTTGGTAGTCACACATATGAAAATTTGATTTTCCAAGTTAAAGGAAAACTGTTTTTACAGTATGTGAATATGCCAGCAATAAGCTTGATAAAATATGTTAACAAGTTTCTGTTTAAATTTCCCAACTAAGTCAATTTAATAAGGAATAATTAAGATGTTATTAAATAAAGGAAATGAACTACCAAATATTTATCAAAGAAAATTAATTAAACCAAGAAGTATTTTTTATGAAGTGGTGTTTTTGATAAAAAGGCGGTTTCCAGATTATAAGGATGTGTTTGCTGAAGGATGCGAGTGTCCAGCATGAAGTGTTGAAACTATAAAAAGGCATGATGATAAGCTATGGGAATAAACTAATGAGGAAAAGTTTATTAAATAAAAAATAGAGACATATTCGTTGTGAAAGAATGCGGGTTTCTTTTGGAGGGACATACTTAATGTTAAATTTTCAGAATTTACTTCAATCTGATCTAGGATCTTAACTGAGAGAACAACATGTACATCATATCTACAGCATATCAATCATGGAGACAATAATGCAAGCACACAAGAGACACAAAGATTTACTTGGGGAAAACCATAAAGGTGAAAAACCCCAATAACTTCCTCAGAGATAGATAGAGCAATGATACAACCCAAGAGATAGACATAGCCTAGCAGCAGATCCTCCTCCTCCATAAGTGTGCCACTCCTCCTTGAGTGCATGAGTGAGAAGTGAGTGATCAAATAGAGTGCCTCCCGTACTCTATTTATACTTGACTTGACTTGCCTTTTACATAACTCATGTAGGCTCGAACTTAACCACATAACATAATGCTGACTGGGACAACCCCAAATAGGGTGGTCTAATAACCCTTCGACCCACATGGCTGACCCCCAATAGGGTGGTCTAATAACCCTTTGACCCACATGACTTATACAGGGCCGACCCCAACAAGGTGGTCTAATAACCCATCAAGTATAAGTTACGACATTTACAATATAAATGACGACACTTCCGTATAGAGGAATAATACCATCTCTATAGGAGTACATACAACATACATATATGAAATACATTCTGAAGTTACATATACATCAGCACTCCCTCTTAACTAGGAAGGTATTTCTCAGCACAAGTCTTCTAGCACAAGTCATCTTCTCTGGATCATCGTCACTGGATAATCATCATCGAGTCATCATCATCATCACTGCTGCTGCTATCTCAATCAATCTCTGAATCTACTTGTCATAGGAAGTTCTACATAGCCAGTCCTTTTTCATACTGGATGTAGGCCCACCACATGCAGGTCTTCGTCATCACTGGCCATACTGTGGAATCCTCAGGACTTATTACGTGCATCACAAAACCTGGCTGCAGCATCCTAGGATATTACGAGCACACAGCTCTACCTGTAGGATCTCCTAAGAGCACATTACATGTGACCCATCACAAAACCTGGCTGAAGCATCCCAGGCTGTTACGAGCACACGACTCTACCTGTCGGATCTCCCAGGAGCACATTACATATGATCTCACCACAAAACCTGGCTGAAGCATGGGCCTTTTTCATCCTGTCCAGATCTCCCAGGAGCAAATTACATGTGGTCATGGCAAAACCTGGCTGAAGCATCTGAGGCCTTTTTCATCTTGTCCAGATCTACCAGGAGCAAATTACATGCCATAGGACAAAACCTCGAAAGAGCATCTGTCAGATCTCCCAGGGCACCGAATTACATGCCATAGGAAAAACCTCGAAAGACTATCTGCAGATCTCCCAGGGCACAAATTATATGTCCTCCCAAAGCAAAACCTCGAAAGAGAATTTGCCAGATCTCCCAGGGCACCGAATTACATGCCATAGGAAAGACCTCGAAAGACCATCTGCAAATCTCCCAGGGCACAAATTACGTGCTTACCTGCACAACCTGATCCACGGCCACAAAGTATCATCTGATACTCATCATACATCATCCTGATCATCATCACTGCAACATCCTCCTGCATGTCATCTGGAGAAGCTCGTCATCCACGATCATCTTGATCATACATTGCATCCATCTGATGCACACCATATATCTACCTGATACATATCATCATACATAGTGGATCCACCTAATACATAGATACATGATCCACACAATGTATCCATCAACATACATGATCTACCTGATCATATCTGATACATATCAATATACATGATCTACCTGATCATACAATGTATCCACCTGATACATATACAGATACATGGTCCAAGCATCCAAAATGATGCATATACAAAATACATACACATGATCCAACCGATCATATCCAGCATCCAACATGATGCGTACATACATATAAATGATCCAACTGATCATATCCAGCATCCAACATGATGCGTACATACATACATAAAAATGATCCAACTGATCATATCCAGCATCCAACATGATGCGTGCATACATACATAAAAATGATCCAACTAATCATATCCAGCAGAAACCAGAACATCATCCTGATGCTCATCATCCAGCGCTTACATCCACAGCCATGTGAAGGATCCTTCTTCCAACATGCTTGGAATGGCTTTAGCAAATGTGTCCATCACTTCTTCCTCGAAGTGTCCTCGATCTAAAGAATGCCAATCCTCTCTCTGAAGTACCCAAACTTCACTCTGGCTAGTGGCTTCGTCAGCACATCTGCAATCTGCTCGTCCGTCGCAACATACAGGAGCTTCACAGCTCCTCTCTGCACCTTATCCCTGATATAGTGATATTTGATCTCTATGTGTTTCGACCTGTCATGAAACACTAGGTTCTCGGACAACTTCACACAACTCTGGTTATCACAGAAGATACCAGTAGCATCCAACGGGAGACCAAATAACTCAGACAATAGCTTCCATAGCCATACTGCCTCACAACTAGCTGAATAGGCTGCAACATACTCTGCCTCAGCTGTACTCAGTGCTACGCATGACTGCTTCCTGCTAAACCAAGAGATCACACCTGATCCCATACTGAAGCAGCACCCATATGTGCTCTTCCTATCTACAGCACTGCCATCTCAATCTGAATCAACATAACCCTACAGGTTAAACTTTTGATTCTCTTCATACTTGAGCCCATAATCCACTGTACCCTTCAAGTACCTCAGAACATGCTTTACAGCAACCAGGTGAACACTCCTCGGATCTGTCAGGAACTGACTCAATGTGTTCACAGCAAAGCAAATGTCTGGTCTTGTGTTCGTTAGGTACATCAAGGACCCAATCATCTGACGATACATAGAGACATCAATCGGCTCAGATGAAGCATCACATAGAAGCTTCAGATTCGATGCCATAGGTGTGGCCATGGCCTTGCAGTCCATCATCCCGAACCTCTTCAGGATCTCTACTGCATACTTCCCTTGTCCAAGGAAGATTCCATCACTCTGCCACACCTCCATGACAAAAAAAAATAGTGCATCATCCCCAAGTTCCTCAACTCGAACTCAGCAGCAAGCTTCCGCTGTGTGTCGGCAATCAATCTATCCTCTCTTGATACAAACAGGTCATCCACATAGTAGTATCACTGGATTTCCTTCCTCAACCTTGTAGTAAAGGTTGGAACCCGCTTTACTCTTGGTAAAGACCAAACTGGATAGAAAGCTGCCTATCCTACCATACCAAGTTCTGCACATATATGATTTCCTGTCATGTCTCTCAGAACCAAGTGGTTGCTCCACATACACTTCTTCTTCAACTACACCATTCTAGAAAGTTGTCTTGAAATCCATCTGGTGTATCTTCTATTTCATCACTTTTATATTTCTCTATGCTGCTGTCTGCAGCATGCTTGATAGATCCATATGGAAGTCATAACAAACTTCCCTTCAGGTCTTGGGACTACATCCCAAACATCATTCTTCATGATCGACGGATCATGGCATTCCATCTCTTCATCCCAGATCCTAGGAACTTCAATATCTTCAATATCTTCAATAAATATCTTTGTTGCTGGAACAAATGTTGTAGTCCTTTTGTAGGAGATGGCATATGATCTTTCCTACACAACAAGTTAAATTGCATGATTAGAAAAAATCTCATATTTTTCAGAACAAATTCTTACACATAAAGAAATATGTCATACAGTCATGCAATTAACTTATCCAATGCTTCAATACAACATTTATCCATATCCCGTAACTTTCTAGATGCCTTCCAATCTCTACCAGAACATTGTTAAGAGTGTGCACAACTCCCAACATGTCAGCAAAGAGGTTTCATTCTAGATAAGTAGCAATGGAATGTTGTAAAGTGCCATAGGCTACTTACCCATGCATATTAGTAGTATACTGTTCATCAATGCAATTATTCTAATATGCATAATACACAACCTAATTCTAGGAACATCAGTATATACATTATTGAACAATATTATTTAAACAATAAAATATGCAAGTACTGACAATTCAAATACTTATCTTTGTTTGTTTGTTGGGTGGACTCCCTCTAAGTCTTTGCTTCCTTGGAGGAGCTACTGGAGTCCTAATCTGAAGTAGCTTCTTCTACACCTTTTTGTTGTGGAATGTAGAGAGATGGTCAACTCCCTCTGAATATCTACATCCTTGCAGAAACCACTGGAGTGTACTCCCTCTTGATATTTGCTTCCTGGATTACTTTTCCTTGAACTTATATTCATTCTCGATCCCTATGCATGCTTGTTAGTATCATCATTGTGTTATCCTTGTGATCTCATATAAAATCATACATTCATTAGTATACTATTAAAAAAACACAATAATCTCAAGCATGTATAGTCATGATCATTTCAAACAGAAATAATAAGCATTAGCATTCAAGGTTTATGTAGGATTCTTATGGTTAGTCAAATCATAAGAAACATAACATGTCTAAACCTATGACTCTTCAGGTTAGTCATATCATTAATTAAGGTAAGACACATAATATGCATATACCCATGATTATTCAAACTTATGACTTCATGAATAATCATTATCAACAAGACAACAGTATAAGATCCTAACCCAAGGTAGGATTCTAGCTTGATATAGGAAAAACATACCTGGATTAGCATGCTAGCTAGTTATGTCTAACATACCCGTATAATGTCTTTTGGTTCTCTTCAGTGACTTGTGCTAGTAACCTGCATGTCTCATAAGTTAACCATTGTAGAAACAAGTTATACATACCTTGAAAGTAGATCTTCTATGTGATCCATGACAATGGATAAATCCTTGTCTTCATGTCACCATGATCATATGATTTGTCTTTCTTGGTGTATATTTTATGTTAGTAGACAACATAAACCTCATACAACACCATAATGCATTAGTACAATCATAAGTGTCAACACCCTAATCAATGAATATTTTCTATCGTGCATTCATAATTTTATTAAGGTGATACGACAAGTCTAAAATCAAGATTGTACTAACCGTAATAACATGAAGACAAACATACCATAAACTTAATCATGAACAAATCTAAAAACATACCTCGATGAGTCATACCTATCAAGATTGCTTGTAATCTTTTTATGGAAGGCCTTAGCCTCATCTCCCTCTGAAATAGGAACTTCTTCACTTATGTAGGTGACCAATCCATCGTCTTCTAAGATTAACCCAATCCACTTGATTTGCAAGAACTGGACCTGGAGCTGGATATGGGTTTGTAAGAGAAACCCCAAAAATTCAAACTTTGAATTTCAAACTTCCAAAAGGATAGAAATATGTGCCTTGATGAGTTGATCAAGCTGGTATATTTAGAATTTGAAAACTGCAAACTTTCACTCCTCAATTTTGCCTTTGAAACTTCCAGATTCACCAGACGTGACCCTAAACTGGGGTTTGATGAAGCCCACTCTTCTTCCCAATCAAAAGGTTTCATCAAAATCTCTAAGCTTCTATTTTTTTGAGGAGCTTTCAGCCGTGGTCACAGATTTCAAAAATTTCCATTTTTACAGAAGCCCTAATTTTCCACTTTTCTGATCAAAATCCCGAATTAAGGTCTGATCAAGCCCGACCTTCTTCCCAACCAAAAATTCTAAAATTGGTCTCTTAATTTTTATTTTGATGAGTAGCATTCATCCATGGTCTCCGATTACAAAATTCCAACTTTCTCCAAAGCCCTAAATTCCAGAAGCCATGAATGAAGGTACTCAAAAATAATTCTGTTTTGACAGAAATATGTACTTGATTGTTTTCGGTGTAACTCCGAACTTTTTGATCCACAGGGTCTGAAAATGTTTCATGAGATAGCCTGACCTATTATCTTTCAATCCTGACAGGTCTGACCTCAATTGGATTCTCTGAGAGAGAGTTATGCCAAATGTCGCAACGTGACCTGTTTTGGGATAATACAGGAGAGAGAACTTGTACGGCATGCCACGTGTCACTGTTTGAACTTCGGCCTCTGAAAATGTTTCCTGAGATAGCTCGCCCTGTTATCTTTCCATCCTGACAGGTCTGACCTCAATTGGACTCTCTGAGAGAGAGTTATGCCAAGTTTCACAACGTGACCTGTTTATGGGATAATACAGGAGAGCGAACTTGTACAGAGTGCCACATGTCACTGGCTCAACTTTGGCCTCTGAAAATTTTTCTTGAGATAGTACAGTCTGTGTACTACCTGTCACATTTTACGAAATTTCATTTGGATCTTCCTAGCCCAAGTTATGACTTTTTTCCCATGGTCACCTGATTTTGACTCAGATCTGGAAGAGCAGAAACCCTATATTGTACAGATCATAAATCACAAAGTATAACAAATTAGAGGTTGTCCTTTAGAAACCGGGTACATGGGGATTTAATCTTCGACCTATAAAGATTTCAGATCCGAAAACTTCACCAAAACGGATTTATAGCAAAAGTTAAAACTACACCTATCTATTTTTATATAAAATTTTAACATCTATTCATTTTTCATTGAAAACTTTAATAATAAAACTTAAAAAGTTAAAGCTACACCTATCTATTTTTATATAAAATGACTTAAAAAAATGAAGACAAAAAAACTATATAAATTTACTTTTTGATAAATAATAAATACTAAAATCTAAAATTAAAATAACAATGATATAAAATAAAACTTAAATAAAAAACTACATGTAATAAAATAAAACTTAAATAAAAAAACTACATGTAATACTAATAAAGTCTTTTTATTAATTGGCCATACTTTGGAGTTTTATATTTGATTGTATCAATATGAATTTAATTCCAATTCAGTTCATTCAAAATTGGGTAAATAAATAGTTGACTTCAACTATAGCGCCTTATTTTTAACCTCGTTCAAATTTCCGTACAACAACTGCCAATAATTTTGCTACTATGGTTGGAATTGTATAATGAGATGTTGACTTAATTGAGGGGTGTTGAATCCATTTCTGCAATCAAAATTGCAATTCCAACAATGAAAATAATCATTTCAACAAAAATAACATCATCCAATTCGAACACTAATAACTCCAAAAGAAATGAAAATAGTCTAACCATGAGCTTACTCCTTCAAGTTTAATGATTATGACCACTGTTAACTCAGTTTTTTTTAGAGAACAGATGTTTAACTCAGTTTGTTTTAGAGAACAGATGTTTAAGGAAGATTTGCATTTATTAGTTATGTCCATTTTAACTCAGTTTGTTTTAGAAAACAGATGTTTAAGGAGGATTTGCATTTAGAGAATTTTATTTATCTCAATGTATAGTAGATCCAAAGTTTAAATTTAGAAGTAAAATGGATTACTCTAAGATATTAGCTATGATTTCTGGTTGAAAACAATAAGAATTTTCATTTTAATAAGTGGATTTTTTTAATTACGGGATAGTTACACCGATAGGTGTGTATATCTTAGAATTTGGGGTAGACTATCATCTATGTTTTTACTAGATTGAACGAGGATGAGGCAAGTGTACTGTCTAGATTGATTTTATAGTCATGGTTCAAAATTGTAATAGATGACTTATTCATAACACTTAACGTGTGACCTATGGTATTCACCAACCACAAGTTAAATGGATATGCTAGTATTTATTTTATAAGTATATATGTTTTTAAAACAATATTTTAAGAAATTACTGAACTTCTTAAAAAACCTAAACAATGTCTAGAGTTATTAACACCTTTAAGTTTAAACTACCACTCCTACCAAATAGTTAATGTCTCTTAAAGCAGTCCAGACATTCTGTCCATGTTAGAAAACAGTTACAGCCATATCTCCCTGTTCTAAGTTTTCATATCCTCTTTTAAAATTAACTCAGCTTAATGCCAAAGCAAAACTTTTATTACAATTTACTCGTTAACAATTTGAGTGAGCAAAACATGTATTTATTTCCTGTGTATTTCTCTTTTTAAGAATTCATAGATTCATATGGGAATATCCCCACTTTGGCCTGAATTGCAACCTTGTGAAGGCAAGTTGCCAAATTTAAGCCAAGATGACAACCGATTCAATTGTATTCATTACGCTTAGGCCAATTAAATAGTAGCAGAGTATTCCGAAAAAGCCAGTTAAATAAATATTAGACTGTATATAATGGGAACAATCATCCATTAAAACTATATGTGATGGGCTTATGGCTTGATAATCCATTACTGTGTTACAGGATCTCCCAGTAGAGCAGAGAGGAGATGCAGCAAGCAGCATAGTGTACGAAGCGGGCGAAAGACTGCGAGATCCTGTCAATGGCTCTCTAGGAGTAGTCAATGATCTCCAGAAAAAAGTAGCGGAGCTGGAATCGCAATTGGCTTCCAGAGAAGCAGCGCTGGCTAACGTTAGTCAGCAGCATGCTAATCTCTTAACCCTGGTTACAGGATATGATCCCATGTTTTACAGCGCTTCAATGGGAGAGAATGAAGACACGTATATGAAACAGGATGTTTTAGAGGATGCAGATCCTCTCCAGTTATGGGAGCCATTCTGGACATAAACACGAATGATCCGCCATTCTTTATCTAAGACGAGCTGTATGTGAATAAGAATAACAAAAGAAAACTTTTGATGTTTCTTCCTCTACCTTCTTGATTGCGCCTCCATCGCTGAGGCTTATTCGTTAAGTTTGTGAGATTCTCTACACTAACTGGTCGGAACCAGTAAGGCATATTAAATAAAATGTTTTGTTTTTTCTTTTTCTACTCCATGTTTTCTATATTGTATGGCTAATAATGTTTTATACTAACTAGCACAGTTATCTCACTTGTGGCTGGTGAATATCGATAGGTCACAAGCTAAGTGGCACAAATAAGTTACTTGTTCTTCATGCTAGTTAGACATAGATGCATGTTAACAAACTGTCCATCTGTTAAAGAACTGTCTATTATCCATGCTTATCCATCATAGCTATAGTTATTTTAAAATCAATCTTAACGCGTCTCATCCTCGTGCAATCTAGGAAAAGCATAGGTGTAATCCACCCCAATTTCTCTCTTTGAGCCATGGTGTAAATAACATCATTTATATTTTTTTTTTCAGCTACAAAAAAACATACTATTTATATTCAAAAATTGAAATTAAACAATACAATGATAGATCGGTCATATGATATGAACCATATCCTCTTCAAAAACTCCCAGAGAGTTCCATCTCAATATTACATACCTTTTGTCCAAAAATTCATACCTATCCATTTCGCCAAAAATATAACTAACAACCAGTTCAAGTAGTAAATTCTATGGCCTAACTATCTAATCTAAGAAATATAAAGATCTATGATCCTGGATCTCCTCCTCAAAGCATCTCAATATTACATACATTTTGTCCAAAAATCCATACCTATCCATTTCGGCAAACATATAACTAACAACCAGTTCAAGTAGTAAATTCTCTGGCCTAGCTATCTAATCTAAGAAATATAAAGATCCATGATCCTGGATCTCTTCCTCAAAGTATTCTTCCCAGTGAAGATAGCCATCAATACTTCTAAGTGTCAGCTTGGACATTTTATCTGCCATCTGATTGTCTTCTCTGTAGATGTGCTCAAATACAATGTTCTTGATTTGATCAATCTCATCTCTAATCCTATTGCACCAATGTGTTAAAGCAATAATGTTCAATTTATATTCACCCTTTGCCCATTTTATAGTTACTCTTGAATCTCCAAAGATCCTGATTCTTGGAAAACCAAATTGATTTGCCAACCTTACCGAGCACCAGAGAGCAAGAAGTTCTTCCTTCATGCTTGTACCTTTGCCACATCTAAGTCTGAAAGTAATATAGTGATCTTGATTTAAAATGATCTTACCCTCCACAGCACAAAGGCCTAAGGATGCTACTCCATCAAAGAAAATAACTGGGTCATCAATGGACATAATAAAATTTCTTACCTTTCTGTGTATTGTGTGGCTCTCCATCTGTTTATAGAGCAAATAAAGTCTCATGGTCTGAATGAAAACAACTTCAATAGTAGAAAACTATTCTTCAAATATGCTCCTATTTCTAACCCTTCAAATAGACCAAGCAATAAAGACTGGGAGAGAAGGATGTTCAGCATAGTTTCTGATCCAAAATTTTAAACTTTGTTCAAAATTGCCTTGACTCCAATCCGTGCAACTATTTAAAGCTTTGCAGAAATTTCCCCAAATATCCAGTGTAAAAGGGCAATCCAAAAATATATGTGTAGTGGTTTTAGTACAGTTTTTGCAAAGTGAACATCTGCTTGGACCAATCCAACCCCTTTTCACCAGGTTCACCCAAGTTTTCACTGTGTCCATAAGTACAAACCAACATCATTTATATTATATATTATTTGGTGTTGAAGTAGTGGTATTACTATTATTTATATTATGTAGTGTTAAAGTGGTGGGAAGGGTTTAACAACCATGTGGTGTTAAAGTGGTGGTAAGGGTTTAACAAGATATGTCATAATATATATGATAAAAGAAATGATGAATAATATGGTGAGCTAAGCATTTCTTTACCACATTGACATGTATAAGTAGGATATAACCATAAGAGTTTGTAACATAAACAAAATAAATCCAGAAATAATTATTTAATATTTGATTAGTGATATCAGCATTATTATAGGGTTTTGAGCACCAATGATAGGTTGGTGTGACCTCTCAAGAGACCTCCCGAGAGAATCATTGGCCTCCAAGTTTGGATATGGGCACCATTAGTATGGATTGAGCACTAGGTTTGGGTTTAAGTACATTAACCATGGTCAAGGGAGGAAACTCAAGCCTTAATATCTGAAAGTAACTCAGAAGGATTGAGGACCTAGAGGCCTTAAAACACCACATAGGACCTATTTTTTGGGTATTTGGCATGTGATAGAGGATATGAGTTTCATTGGAAGGTTTTAAACGCTAATGATGGGTAGTGGTGTGCTAGATAAGGTAATGGGAGAAAATAGGCTAGCTCTAGGCCCTAAAGGAAGCTTTTAGGCATTTAGGCCCAAGAATGTCAGTTTGAACCACCACATATGATCTCTTTAGGGTCACAATTAGGGGTTTTCTTAGTACTAGGTTTTGGTACTAACGCATTAACCATGGTCAATGGAAGAATGTTAGGCATTAGGCATTAAAGGTACCTTCTAGAATTCAATGTCCATGAATAACACGTTGAAACACCATAAATGATCTCTCATGAGGATCTTTGGACTTTGAGTGGGCATATGGGCATCATTAGGAATTTTCGAGCATTAGGTATGGGATTCATGACCTAACACATGGTTTACATAAAAAACTTGCGCCTTAGACCCTAAAGGAAAATTCTAGGCATTTAGGGGTAAGAACGACACATTAAACAACCATAATGAATCTTTCTACGGTATGTTTTCCTTCTAAGTGGAGATATTGATGTTGATATTGCATTTTAAAGACTAATTGTGAGTCTCAAGGTCTTGGTAATGGCTGAAGGTAAAAACTTGGGCCAAAATATTCTAAGCATTTAAATCAAATAATAACGCCTCTAACCACCACACATGACATCCCAATGGCATCCTTTTCTTCTAAGTGGGGATATGGGTGCCATTAGGATCTTTTAGAACTAGACATATGTCTTGGAGCCATGGACATGTTCAAGGGAGGACACTTGAGCCTTCGGCCCTAAATTAAGATTCAAAATGTCTAGGGAAAAGAAGAATGCTTCGAACAAATAGTTATGGCTTAACAATGTTATATTAAGCCAATAATTGGGGATGAGAGTGCCAATAAGTGGTTTTGAGTGGTGGGCATGGGTTTCTAGGTTCTAGACATGGTTTAGGAAGGAATCACATGCATCAGGTATTAAAAGAAGATTTAAGGAGTCAATGGTCGTGAGCAATGCCTAGAAGCACCACATGAACTCCCAAAGGTATCCTTTCCAACCTCTAAGAAAGGGTGAACGTCTTTAGGATATTTTAGCATTAGATATAGGTCTTCTGGCCTCAAAATAGTATGGGACACCTTAGCCACTAAAGGAAGCTTCTACGAATCTAGGGACAAATACGATGCCTCAAATGATAGCGATTTGTGGTAATTTATTTTATCTTATGGTTTGTTTTCATACGACTCATATTATTATTTTATGGTGTGTTTATTATTATGGTTGGTTTTTGGTTTAAGGTAGCCTTTTAGTTTCTTGTTATAATGGAGTAGTTGGGATGTTCTCCCTAACATCTATTATTGTAATCAATTGTTATTATTTAGGATATTTCCTCCCTAACATCTATTATTGTAATCAATTGTTATTATTTAGGATCTTTCCTTCTAGTTTGTTGAGGTTATCTTCTTCATTCTTAGTGTAAAACTATAGAAACCTATCCTCTCTTAATAAAATTCAATCAGAGATTTTGTGTTCCACATATGGGTATGTGTAGAAGTCTGGTAATATTGTGAGATCTTCCCACATCATAAAAACCTATCCTCTCTTAATAAAATTCAATCAGAGATTTTGTGTTCCACGTATGGGTATGTGTTGCTAATATTGTGAGATGTTCCCACATCATTGGTATCAGAGCATTTTCTAATCCGGTTCAGGGTTCATCATAAAAAGCTATCCTCTCTTAATAAAATTCAATCAGAGATTTTCTGTTCCACGTATGGGTATGTGTTGCTAATATTGTGAGATGTTCCCACATCATTGGTATCAGAGCATTTTCTAATCTGGTTCAGGGTTTGGGTATTAGCTTCCTCGACATCTTTCATTGGATTTTAGTTTATAAGCTTCTTCAATTTCAAATTTCAACCTCCTTAGTGTCAACACCGGCCACCTGCTTCCGATCGTGGCTATAGTACTTTGGAGCACTTACCTTGGCTCAAATTTGATAGTTCTAGCACGTCATTCAGATCGAAGGCTTCTTGTTACACTACTATGACACCAAATGTGACTGTGGTTAGCAATGGTAGTGGACATTACACAACCAATAGACGCAACCCCAGACACGAAGATTACAGCATGGTTGGTTTGGCACGAAACAGT
Organism: Larix kaempferi; assembly: GCA_027924585.1. Classification (NCBI taxonomy): domain Eukaryota; kingdom Viridiplantae; phylum Streptophyta; class Pinopsida; order Pinales; family Pinaceae; genus Larix; species Larix kaempferi. The sequence goes on along the minus strand of BSBM01000445.1, from coordinate 32,332,603 downwards.
TGTCTCTGGTTGATCTGATGTTAAGCTCAAATTTGGTGCTGCTGGATTTTAAATGGTAATGCCCCCGCCATATTCCTCGACCACAACAATAGCAAAGAAGCAACATAATCTAGGTTTTCAGCGATTATTTTCTTTCATGTTCAGATTCCCATACTAGTATCTGGGAACAACTTTTATGGGCTTCATTTTATTTTTGCGAAGTCATACTATTCTCTTCACTGGGATATGCAAGCTAGCACCATTGAGAAATCAAACTCATCTGATCGAGCATGGCAATTTTTCTCAGTCATCCAGATTTTAGATATGGGTGATAGGTTGGTTTAACTGATATGAAAAAGTGATTTTTGTGAAACTGTATTAAAACCATAGACAGAAAGCATCCATAGACAGAAAGCATCCTTCAGATCGTGAGAGTCTCTTTTCCTGCTCACTGCCTGCACAAGGCCTCCTTTGTTGCAGATTTGTGGCCCATTTGTTCGGAACGCCCCTCCTCTATCGTGTGGCTACCTTCCACTCAGATCTTGGGGCTCCCATGGCTATTAGGCATACCCCATTTTATCAGTTCAGTGCTCCGAATAGGTCGGACCAAGAAGGGGATATTAATGTTTAGAGTGGGATTCCTCAGGGCGAAGAGAAGCTGCATTCAGCTACTCCTTTGGGGTGTTTGAGTTTTTTAATGCTATGGAGGATTGAGGATCCTCGTGCAATATCTAGTTTGAAGTACATGCTCTTGTGCAAAATAATGGTCAACCAAGGTCACGATGTTGGTGGTCTTATGCATTGCTTTCAAGGTGGTTTGCATGCAATATGTGTGGTAAAAGCTCTCTACTCATCCCTTTTAAAAGACATTATTTAAAAAGAGATCTTCCTATAACATTGAACATGTATTTTGGTCTGATGACATTGAAGAGGTATTTGGTATGGATTACTATAACATTGAATAGGTATTTTAGTTCTGTATTTTGGTCCTATGACATTGAAGAGGTATTTTGTATGGATTACTATAACATTGAATAGGTATTTTGGTTATGTATTTTGGTCATGTGACATTGAAGAGGTATTTTGGTATGGGCTTTTAAAGATGTTATTTTGCATATTTTTAAAGAAAACAAAATATATTCATTCACTATTAAGAATAATCTATTCACCATTAAGAATAACACCTAAAAAATAAAACCTAAAAGTATTGAATACATGACCTCCCAAATAAATATTCTATACATTCATGGTTAAGAATAACACTTAACTTCTTGAATGAATAAATTCTATTCATTCATGGTTAAGAATAACACCTAAAAGTATCACACGTGGCCTCCCAATAGTATCTCTTGATTCGAATGGGGATATGTCCATCATTAGGATTCTTTATGCACTAGGTATGACATTGGAGAGCCTAAACATGGTTTGGGTAGAAACCTTGAGACTTAAGCTATAAAGGAAACTTATAGGAATCTAGGGCTATGAACAACGTCTCAAAATAAACAATGTCTCAAAACACCACAATGACCTATCGAGGATATCCTTAGTCTTCGAGTGGGTATTTATATTCCTTTATGAGGTTGCAAGTATATCTATTGACATGGAATTCACTATATTTCATTTAGTGAATAACATTGTGAGCAAATGTTCAATTGTGTAGTAAGAGCAAAGTATAAAAAATACAATTTGGTGGATAAAATGTAATAACGTTGTCATAGGCATGTTTCTGAAATTTAAAACAACTTGTTGATGTTTCTGAGTCATAATGATATAATGGTTGTCCATCATGTTAATTTTACTCATTATATGATGTTTGTCCATCACATTAATTTTCCTCAATCATGGTTTGACCATCTTTTATGAATCATCAGGTAGTGAGATTTTTCTTTTTCAGTGAAAAAAACCCATACTATTCCTATTCATAGTGAATCGAATAGTACATATAATCAGATAACAATAGATAGTAAACTTATCAAATCTGAACATAACCTGTATGACAGTTCCATCGGAGCAAACCATAGAGACATGATCCCAAAATAGTTACAAGGATTCAAGCTACAAAAACTAAGCTTCAAGCAGGAGACCAAAAATAAGTAAAAAACCAATCAGATATCAAAGATTGGAATGGAGCCCAAAAAAACAAGTGTAGGAAACCCTTTGAACTCAACTTATGTTGATAGAGGAGCATCAAATGAATGCTTCTTGATGTGAACACATACATAATCAGATCTGAAAACATAATCAAATATGGACAAGAGATATGTCCACTCCTATCTGAAATACATCAATGACCTCAACAAGATCAATACCAAGTACAGTTGTATAATAGACAATGTAGCCATGTATCTTCTTCTCAAACTGATTGATTAACTTCCTAACTTCACAATGGATTTTATGAGGCTCTGAAGCAACAAAATAGGAATCATATGGAGTAGAAAACATCAATGGTGAAGTGTCTCCATGCGCGAGTAGGATCACAAAAATAAAATATTGTGCAGCAGAATTATACTAATTGTTGAGTGAACTTGCGGGGTCTTTAGACTGTGTAACATTGAACTTTGAACCAAAAAAGATGAGATCAGGTCCAAACAGGTGGAATATCAATCCAAACATATCCAATGTGATGGAATCCCAACCACTGAAAGATATGAAATACTGGAGTGCAACTGAAATAATTGACACGGTTTCAAAAACCATGGGTTTGTCAACTGGCGCACTTGGGGGTTGAGGAGTCTTTTCTGAATCTAATAGTGGGAAGGATGAATGTATGGGCCATACAAACTGCTTATAAACTTTTGAATCAGATTCAGATATCTTATAGGAATGATTCGAAGGGAATTGAAAAGAGATTTCGGAAGGCAAGATAGAAACATGTGAAAAAACACAAGGATTGAGAGGTAGTTCAAGTGGATTAGCTGGAGATTCTTCCAAGGAAGGGATGGATATTTCTGATTGTGATATATCAAAATGTGCATCTAAATTAGAAATATCAGAATCATAATAAAGTGGTTTTACTTGAGCACTTAAAGCGTAAAAATGATTACCTTCATGAGTAGCGTTGAGACAATGTTCTTGGTGAGCAATAGGTTTTTTGGTTCTTTGTTTCTTGTGAGATTAGGAACATCAATGTTATTCCTTTTCAGAAATTGAGCCATGATGTCCAATTTCTTCTTCATATAAGATTTCTTAGAATGGAAACCTTTGCTACAATAAGAACACTTGGATCCCCCTTTTTGGATCTTCTACTTGGAATTGGAACCTTCATTAGTTGAATTGGAACCCTCATCATCTAACATATTCTTCTCCTTCATTTTTTTCTTTCCTTTGGCATTCTTGGCTCCATAAGTTGCAAGCGCATGGTCCTTGGAGGGTTTCAAATTTCCCATATGAACCAACTTGTCTTTCTCTTTGGTGAGAGAATCTATGAATGCACTTACGGATGGTATTTTCCAATTTGGAACTGTTTGCTTAGTTGCATATAATGTTGAGAACAATACTGAGTAATCACGACCCAGTTTTGAGAGGATGGAAAGAATGATATGCTCTTCTTTCTTCTCAATCCCACATTGCATGAGCTGAAGCACTAGTGATTTGAACTTTGAGATGAAATATTGCATAGTGTCGAAACTTCTTGGACTAAATGAGATCAACTCATTCTCTTATAGATGACCTCTTAGCTCATTGTGCTTTCCAAAGAGGGACTAAAGCTTGGTCCACACATTATTTGGGGTTGATAACCCATCAAGATGAAACATAATTTATCTTGGGATATGTTGAGACAAAGAAAACCATAAGCTTCATCTAATCTGTTAAACCACCTAACTTTCTCAAAAACAACATTTGGTTCATTTTCTACCGCCATGGTGACTCTATAGAGAGCCTTACTTCGAAGTAGGACCTCCATTTTGGCCTTACATTAGAAATAATTGATTGGATTCAAGATAACAACTTGAATTTGATCTATGCTTTTCTAATGCGCTCCTAGTGAGACAATAACCTACAAAAAACACATTGAAAACACACTGGAAGAAAATTTTATATTAGCACACTCAATCTCTACTTCAACATTAAGCACATTCAGGAGTGCCTCACACCTAGAAGATTTCCTTGGCAAAGACAAGGCTATCAAGGTTATTTCCCCTAGGATTTACATGGAAACTCCACAACTTCTGGTGCATCAATGGGTGTACCTAAGATGAACTAGGTAACTGGACCGCTCTGATACCATGTGAAAATTCTTTCACAGGTGGATCTCCAGTAACAAAACTAACCTGACAAGTTTTACATAGATCTACAGGAAAATAGAGAAGAAATAATGTGAAAATATACAAGAAATTTGGAACTCAATTGGAATACTTTCCATGCATCTATTATTCAACATTGTTTATACATTTATAATGCATCTTCATTAGAAAAATTAGTAAGCCTTAAGAGGCATTTGAAATCCACACATGTGCTAGGCTCACTTAGGAAGATTCACTTCACTAGACATGAGCATTAGTGCAACTCCGATGAAATGGCTAGTTAAACTGATGGCAGGTGGCAGTTAATTTATGGTAGGTGGCCAGGAGGGTGAATTAGTCAGTTAACTAACTGTTGGTAAACCAAAAGGTGCAATAGGGAGTTTGGAGTCTCAAAATAGCTGAGAGAGAATATTAAGAGGGCACATCAGTGAGTTAACTATCAGTGGTTTTCAGTGATGAATTCAAGGAAGGTGCTCAGGATCCCTAAATTCAAGGAAGCCCCTAAAATTTAGGAAACTGACTCAGCATGTCCCAAAAATCATGCATCAGTGGATAATGAGGCTAAAGATGACAAATCAATAGCTGATGATAATCATAATGATGACAACTATGCACTAGGAAGGCAACTAGGGTGTCTATAAGAAAAACAAAAAAGGTTTTATAGCTAATGTCTAGATGGGTAATATATCCAAACAAAAATGCACAAAAAAAAATTATTTGTGTCTAAAATTTCATCAAAAATAATTGTGTAAGGATAATGTAATTTTTCCCAAAATAACAACCATTGTAATTTTATAGGGTGTTTGTATATTTTTGTTTAAATATGGGACCTATTTTTTTTTTTAAATATAATTCATATCTTTCTAAAGAAAATAATAAGAACATATAAATTACAGATTCAAAGTTAATTATATATATATTAAAAATAATAATAAAAGTATATCAATGAAAATTTAAAGTTAATTGTTAAATATATTGAAATATATTTATTTTTTCATAAAATATTTAATGTTAAAGTGTTAGTAGTCAACTAAATATATATATGAACGTATACCAATTAGTGATAGAATTTATTATAAAAGTTTTCAATAAAATTTATTAATATAAAATAATATTTGTTATAGGAGTTTTGATTCATTGTTTTATTATATTTTACAAAACTATTTTTATTTTTAAATATTTTTCTCTCATTTTCCATAAAGTGTTTAAAGTTAATGTAATTTTAAAGATATGTAATGAAATCATAAATAATTATGAGTAGAATTTATTATAAAAGTTTTCAATAAACTTTATCCACGCTGATGAGAAGGGACGATACTGGGACGTCCCAAAATAGAGCCATACAGGGCCTCATCTTGATCTCCACAAACCATGGCTTACCTAAAAAAGTTTTCAATAAACTATTATAATATAATAAAAAATGTTAAGAGAATTTTGGTTAATTGTTTTGTTATTTGAAAAAAAAAAATTTGTAATTTTTTTAATTAATATAATTTTATAGAGAACCGGGATTATTTAAATATTTCTGATTTATTATCAAATTTTATTTTAGTTTTTAGTAGAAAAAATATCTTTCTATTATTCCAAGGAATCAAGAAAATATTGAAATACAATCATTAGAATAAGGCTCAACAAGAACATCATATCACTTATAAGAATTGAGGTAGAGAAAATAACAATTTTTCCTCCCAAACCACGACCAATGAACAATTCACTATCAAATTACTTCTAGGGAATCATTTTGATATATCGTATACAATTATCTTATTTTTTGTTTACACTTTGTGATTTCCAAATTACTATTACATTTCCATTATTTTATAGAATGCTATTTTTACTTAACCAACTATTCTTCAATTTTATGCCGCTAGAAAAATAAAATGAAATCCCATTGATTTTATTTTAGGATGTACTTGGTCAATTATTTTGGGCAGCAATCTACGCAAAGCCGAAATACTAATAAGAATAGTTGTTCGAATACTTCTAGAATTTACTAACACGTTTTATCCATTTACTATGTTTGTGTTTCAAAGATTCCAATCATTTTCATTGTGTACTTTTATAACACTTTTCAAAATGAGTAGCCTAGTTGTTGAAATATGATATAATTACAATTACATTGTTATATAATATATTTTCAAAATGAATAAGTTTACTGGTTGAAATATAATATAATTACAATTTATTGTTATATTTTTTTAAAACAAAAATATTAAAATATAAAATAGCTTGATAATTATTACAAAAGGAATACAAAAATCATCAACAATATACCAAAAAGATCAGATCAGGGTAGCTTTTACATTATATTTCACATTATATTCAATGGACACATGTCAAAAATAGAACTTTGTTAAAAGAATTATTGCCTAGGGTATTTGTACATTTTCCATGGTTTATTTTTTATTTGAATGCAACAAATTCATTTGTTTATAACATTACTCCAACACACCTCATCCCTAGATCCTATGAAGCATAAAAAATAATCACATGTAAATTGTCAATAAAATAAGGATGAGGAACCTTATCCCCAATTTACTTATTTCTAAATTTATTTTCCCATATATACTTGAATTTCTGGTATAAATCTTCATTATAGATATGGGATTTCCCTCGTATAAAACTTGAATTTCTTGTATAAATCTTCAGTATAGATATGGGATTTCCCTCGTATAAAACTGAATTCATGAGTTTCCAAATCTCTCAACATAGATAGCAAGGAAGCTCTTTTTAACAAAAATCTTTTAACAACCAATTCTTAAAACAAAGATCCAAAGATTGATGATTCTAATTTTGAGAAATATTGAAGATAACTTGTATTTCTTTCCTTTAATTTATTGTTATATATAAAAACAACATACATAGCAAGGAAGCCTTTTTTTTTATAGCAAAAATCCTTCAACAACCAATTCTTAAAACAAAGATCCAAAAATTGATAATTCCAATTTTTGAAGATAACTTGTATTTCTTTCTTTAATTTATTGTTATATATAAAAAGATTTGAGATGTTAAATCTATTTTTATAATAAAATATAAAATTAAAATAATACAAAATTAAAATTTGTTTAAACAAATTTAAATAATACAAAATTAAAATTTGCTTAAACAAATTTAAATAATAATAAATTAAAATTTATTTAAACATTTATGGAAAGATTCTTTAAAAAAAGGAAAACGTTAAGATAACTCTTGTAAACCCAATTTGGCATTACTCAATGATTTATAAATGCAAATATTGACTAGATTTGACACTACTCAATGATAGTTTTTATAAATGCAAACATTGATTGGATGAGAGGATGGGTAGGGTAAGTGTTGGAAGGAGAGTTGGCACAGGTGGAAAAAGGACCTTAGCAGAGGTTTCATTCGTCTGGGACAAGCAGAGGATAAGTTACAGTGGAAGGGGATGAAGGTGGGCGAAACTTTTACGGTTAAGGAGGCTTACAGTACGTTGTGGAAGAGTGCAAATCATGAGACTCCTTGGTGGGGTTTAAAAATCTGGAAGACAAAGGCACCTCACAAGTGCAAAATTTTGATTTGGTTAATATTGAAAGGCAGGGTTTTAACTTGGGATATGCTTAAAAGAAGAAATCAAGCAGGGCTCGGGAGATGTTGTCTATGTAGGCAGGTGGACGAGGACACCGAACATATGTTTATGAATTGCAAATTCATACATGAGGTCTGGAAAGAGCTCGGGTATAAGCTTGGTCAGGTTTTTACGTGGGAGGGAGAAACTTTCAATGCTTTTTTGAAGTCATGGTACGTAGACCCAGATATGGATTTGTTACACTGCTTACCGTCTCTGGTGGTCTGGTATGTCTGGGGAGCCAGGAACTTGTCAATCTTTGAAGACCGTAATCTCCCTTATTTCGTAGTGGTCTCACAGATTCTCTCGGTTTATAGTAATTTCCTGGGCACTGTGGGAGTTAAAAAGAATAGAGTAATGAAAGAACTGACCCATAAGGAGGGTGACAATGTCAGATTTTTTGATGGAGCTTGTGTAGAGTCAATATGTGGAATGGGAATGGTGCTGCATACAGAGGGACTGGAGATAAAGCTACAAGATAATGGGGGAAAGGGCACCAACAATCAGGCTGAAGGGCTGGCCTTAAGGCTATTACTATAGAAGGCAAAAGACCTCTCGCTAGAAAGGCTCAGAGTATATGGCGACTCAGAAATATGGATTAATCAAATGAACAACTTGACAGCTTTCAACAATCATAAGCTCCAGAATATGGGAATTTGTATGGATAAGCTGGTGGCACAATTCTTCTTGGTGGAGTTTATCCATATTTATCGAGAACATAATGAGGAGGCGGATAGACTTTCTAAAGTAGGTATAAAGGAAGAGGAAGACAAGTGCAAAATTATGATTACGAGAGATGCTACAAAAGAGATAAGTTGGGAAAGACTGGAGAGATAAAACAACTACTTTTGTTTTAAAAAAATTTGAACAGTTTTTTTGATTAGTTTCATCTTTTGAAGACAGTAATTTGTTTTAATTTTTGAAATAGTTTGACAAGTTTTTGAAGAAAGTTATAGAAATGACATATAACAATGTTTATATCGTGCACAAAGCACGTGTGGATTGTATTCGATGCTCTTAAAAAGATCAATGAATATGTTTTATCTATGGGAAAAAAAGGTTTATTTAAATATTTATGGAAAGATTCTTTAAAAAAAGGAAAACGTTAAAAATAACTCTTGTAAACGCAATTTGACATTACTCAATGATTTATAAATGCAAATATCGACTAGATTTGACACTACTCAATGATAGTTTTTATAAATGCAAACATTGACTAGATGAGAGGATGGGTAGGTTTATATAACAATAAAATTGTATTTATATTATATTTTAACAATTAGATTTGTTAATTTTGAAAAAGTGTTATATAATAACAAAATTGTAATTATATTATATTTCAACAATTATATTTGTTCATTTAAAAAGTGTTATAAAAGTATACAAATGGAAATGATTGGAATTTTTGGAACAAAAGCATCATAAAAGTACAAAAATGAAAATAATTGGAATTTTTGAAACAAAAACATAGTAAATGAGGATATGAAAGGGGTATGTAGTAGAAATAGTGTATATCTATAAAAATAGCGTTTTTAATGGGAAAATGTATTGGGAGGAAGATTCAACAAAAATACTTTGGTAAATAGTTATCCATATCTAGTAAAATTATGAGCATTTTTTAATATCCCATGAATGCACCTGTTATGGCATAGTTTCATTAAGTGAAGGAAGAGTGACCTAGAAGCACCACTAATGACCTCCCAAGGATATCATTGACAGCTAAGAAAGGGAGAACACCTTTAGGAGATTTTGAGCATTATATATGGGTCTTAGAGCCTGAAAATGGTAAGGTATGAATCATAATCCTTAGCCACTAAATAAATATTCTACAAAAAAGGGGTAAACATGATGCCTTAAATGATAGGGATTTGTAAAATTTATTTTTTCTTATGGTTTGTTTGGTCATTCCAAATTTGAAATAAACTATTATAAGAAAAGAATATTAAAAATAACGGGTAGCTATGCATGGATAAATGGTACCTGATGCATGAATAACTGGTAGCAGATGCATGTATAATGACAATTCATACAATGCTTAACTTGTGACCTATCTGTGTTCATCGGCCACAAGTTAATTGATTGTGCTAGTTACACTACTATGACACCAATTGTGCTTAGCTTGCTTATCCTTCTTGTGCTACCAGCTTACACAAATGCAATTTGGTGTTGCACGTTAAGAGGCAAAGTGAAGAAAGGGTGCTCAAGAGGACTGTATGGGCAGTGGTAACCTTTCTACACTCACACTAAAGGATACTATAAGAGATGGATAGACCCGAGGAGCTGTGTTGCAGAAAAGGGGTATCATCCTTATGTAGTGTGAGTGGGTATTGTGGGGCCATGCTAGCGTGCATTCAAGTGAGTCACCTATGGAGTTCCTGGAGGGAACCACTGGTTTGCATAAAAGAAGGAGCCACATAATCATATTATGTTGTTCTTATTGCCTGATATACCCAGTCAGTGTACTGGCTTGGAAATGGTTGTTTTATGCCTGATAAACCCAGTCGGTGTACTGGCTTGGCATGTTGTTAAATGGATGCCTGACAAACCCAGTCGGTGTACTAGCTTGGCATTGGTTATTTGCATGTTGTGGAGGTATTGGTGAAGGGTGTTATTTCCTGACAAACCTAGTTGGAGAACTAGCTTGGAAATGGTTGTTGTATGCTTGATAAACCCAGTCAGCGTACTAGCTTAGCATACTGATTTTTGAAATGCTTGATAAACCCAGTTGGCATACTGGCTTAGCATACTGATTTTTGAAATGCTTGATAAACCCAGTCGGTGTACTGGCTTAGCATACTGATTTTAGGGATGACTGATAAACCCAGTCAGTGTACTGGCTTGGCATTACCTATTTGAATGATGTTGTGGAGCAACATGTGTGCTGGTCAAGCATCCACCCCACAGGTGATCCACGGCTTGTAAAGCAGAGAAGGAAACCTGTGGAGTAGAAAGGAAAATGCATAATACAGATAAGTATTCGTTTTCATTTATTTCTTGTTGGAATAATGACGATTTCGGGTATAAGTCTTATGACAACCAAGCTAATACACTGTTGTTTCTTTGTTGGAAACCTTGGCCATTGCAGGAAGTAAGGACCCTGAAAAGGCCACAAATGCTTGGTAAGCCAAAGAGTAACTGGTTGTGCACTATAAATTCTTGATAAAACCAAAGAGTAACTAGTTGTGCACTATAAAATTCTTGGTAAATCTAGAGAGTAACTGATGCTCGATAAATTCAGAGAATAATTGGTGGGAAAATTAACCACTTGATGTTGTGGAGCAGCCGGCGTGCTGGCCAAACATTCCTTGATAAAACCCAGTCGACGTACTGGCCTGGCATTGCCTATTCGAATGGTTGTGGAGTAGCCTGCATGCTGGCCCAACATTCGTTATTGTATCCACGGGAAATCCAATGCTTGTAAAGCAAAGAAGGAGCTTGTGGAATAAAGTGAAGACATCCAATACAAATAAGTATTTGGTTATCTTGCAGCTTCTTGCTTATTTATTATGAATACACGCGTGTATATGATTTGATTATGATTTCTTAAACTCTTATCTAGAGATAAACCCTATGAAAATACACTAAACATGTGAATTGATTCAATGTTTGAGTGTAGGTATTGCTGGAAGAAAGGACTATGAAAACGTCTGGAGGATGCATGTGGACATGTGACCATCCTAAAGAGAGCTCAGTATGAGCAGTAATGAAAGATGGTGCTAGTGGACATGTGTACGTCCTAGCAGCCAAAGGTTCTGTAAGCAATAGTGGGGAAGAGTTCCCTAGTTGAAAATCCTAAGACAGACCTTAGACACTATGTGTAATAGCCAAGAAAGGGCAAGTCAAGCATTCACATTGAAGTGAAAGAGGCTAAGGAGCATAGAACCACAAGTGATGGTGTGGCTCTAGATTGGAACAAGACTAAGAGGGGAAAACTCTTACTCTTCTCTTTCCCTTTTGACTGATGCATCTTAAAAACAAAGGATTGTTGAGTGCATGTCATAGCTAAAAATAGATTGTGCTTAATTGTTTGAAATTAATTGTGAATGCTGAAATAGTTATTTTCCTATGAAAGGATGAACATGAATGAGTTCATGTGTATGTGGGAAAGCATGAAATGTGTGGAAGTCTCATGAGTAAAGCATGGACGTTCCAAGTCAATTGGAAAAATAATTGACTAATTTTGATATTGTGTTATGCTTGTCCTAACAGGAATTGCCATGATGAGTCTCACAGGTGAGACATTGAAAGCCATCGAGTGCAGTTAGTACTAGACAAGTGTTGCTAGTGAGAAAAGCGAGAACCAGTTGTGCACATTGATCATGGCAGTAGGCCAAAAGCTATTTGATTTGGTTGAAAATCTTCCTCAAATAGTTTCCAGGACAACAAGGAAGATGGCAGCCATGAAGTTCTAGACTTGTAGATTAGTTGGAAGGTGAATAAAAGGAAGGGATTGCTATGGAGCGATGCCCACCTGCAGAGCTAGAAGATCAAAGCTAGCAAGAGAAGCTTGTGGAAGCCAAAGGACTTGAGCCTGAAATTTCAAAGTAAAGAGATGAAATGCAGGATAGACCTGCCACCAATTGTGAATTTTAAGGCATGTGTAGAGTGGGTATATATTCCGAAGTGTTGGAACACCGAGGACGGTGTTAGTCCAAGGGGAGGGGTATGTCACATCCCCATCTTGACCCTATAGCATTGAAATGTAAATGATGTAATATTGTTATAAAATCATGGTGAGGAGCTCAAGGCCAAGGCCCCGCCATTGATTTATTGGCGCATACAGTTTGCGTGCTAGCCAGGCACATTGGAATTTCAACACCATGTAAATATGCATTTTAATAAAATACCCACAACTAGCTATGCAATGCAACAAAGAGATGGGGGCATGATTTTACAAGGAATTGGGAGGGAAAACATTCAAACCCTTGGATCCAATCCATTCAAACCAAGTGTCAATGAGAGAACCCATCAAACCTTCAACTACCCATGTTGAATTTTGTACCCAATCATTTAATTCTTCCAAGAGTTGGTTGAGGTAGTTAATGCCTTGGGGAATGGGAGGTATGGCTGTCCAAATTCGAGTATGGGCAAGCCACCTTGCATGGAAAAACGTGTTTGGCTTCTTGGGTAAGAAAAGAGCCATGAATTGCTCCCCAAGCCATTACCCATCAACCAGTCTTCCTCCCTCACAAGTTTTGGATCCACCTGGGCATTTTCCTCCATGGTTTTTTTGTGTTTCCTTCTTTCTCAGCTAAGAGAAGGGCATTTTTGTGTTATATACCAGTTGGGAAGAAAGAGGAAATCGATTTGGGGTGAATAGAGGCTATTTGGCCCACTGAATGATGATATATCTATGGGAGAAATCGTTTTCTTCCCTATGGTCGAATTTCATTCTCCCAATCCGTTTTTGGGGTGCCCACGATTTGAGGAAAACCCATGGCCGCATTATTTGTAAATCCCATTGTTTAAAATATGTATCCATGCCCCATGTTTGTGCTTGCTGTGTGAGAGAAGAGTATGTTGGGTATGGGTTATGGGTATCCATTGCTTTGGCTTGAGCTTGAGTGCAAGCATCCAAGGTTCAAATGTAGCCTGATAAACCCAGCTGTGGACTGGCTTAGCTGAGATGAAATGATTAATTGGCTATGTGTGAGCTTAAATGTCCCCTTTCCTTGTAGAAATCATGCCTAGCTCGGGGGTGGTCTCTGAGTGCTGAAAGAATACTGGATGGGCAGAGACCTATGGTTGGGTGGAACGTTGCAGCGACATAGCTAGTTCTTTGGGGACAACATTACATCAAGTATTTTCTTATGTGTAATTACTTCTGCAAATGTATTAATTTGTTGATTGTGTTAAATTGAATGACAGTCATGTAATGTGTGTGAATGATTTGTTTATCTCCGCTGTGCATATTCAATTGAGTTGCATCTGCACACAATGGTTTTTAAATGTATGAATCTAATGAATGGGCTGAGTTTATGTGAAAGCTCACAGATTGGCATCATGTTCCCTTCCTTGCCTTGGAAAGATGGGAGGGTATGTGACAAAATAGCCCACCTATTACTGTCTACATAGTCGTGGGTACCCCTGTAGGTTAAATGTTTTCCTGCTAGGGTTTGATTTTTAAGGTTGTGCCTTGGAATTTTGTGAATTTATTGCTCTTCAAAAGACATATACAGTCATTGAACTGCATGTGTTCAAGTTTCACTTCTTCTTTAGCCTCCTTGTTGATTTTGAAACTTGTTAGGGTTTGTATTTGAGTCTTTCAAGTTTGGGTCATTGGTTTGTGGATGATTTGGTTGAACTTCATTGGTTTTTTGTTTGTTTGAGTGTTATTTGTGACCTTGAATAAGTTCCTTGTGGATACTTTTTCTTGCCTTTCAATTCCTTTACTCAAAGTGTGTTATACCAAAGTTAGGTAATTCGAATTTATGTTTGGATTGACTCGTCAAACTTGTTGTTTTCAGAATTATGAGAGGGTTAGAGTTCTTTTCTTGTTAGCTGATGGGCCCTCAAAATTGCTGATTTTCATGACTATATTATACTATCTCGGCAACACAATTCACCATAATTTGATACATTCACCATTCAAAATATTGTCTTCACTTTAATCTATCAATTAAAAACAATAAAGTTAAAAGACATTTAATTTTATTAATTTGTGGTGTATTATTCATGGTGATTGTGGAATTCTTGACCTTGAGCTTGCATTCCGACACTTATTCCGGTACCGAGTTATGTTGCCCCCCAATCAATTCTCCTTAGCTTTTACTAAATCAAGGGGGCCCCATGTAAATTTTGTAAATACTTTCTTTTGGTTTTCTTTTATTTTAACTTGCTTGATTTGGTAGGTTATGACATGGTTTTCTTCCTCTTTGGGCCTCTTGTTCTTTGGATTGGTTTTCATGTCATGAGGATTGGGTGATTTGGATGTCCTTGGTTGTTTGATTCTTTAATCTTCCTGGATTGCTCTTCAATTGCATGCTTTTGATCGATTTAAAGTAAAGTTGCATGTCAGTATTGTCTCTACCCTTTAGATAAATGAACTCTCATTCTTAATTTTTGATACATTTATAGTTTATTAAAATCATTACACATATAAAAATATTAAGTTTTATGATATTTTTTAATTTTTCTATTTCCATATATAATTATCTTGATAAATCTTTCAAATTTATCAAATCATATAATCTAAACCTAAAGACAATATCAAAACTAACTATTATGATTGTCAAAACTTTATTCAATATACCTTCGAGACAATATTAATAAGTTGCTTTGATATGGTAACATAAGAAACATCTTTAATGTTAAAGGTTCATAAGAGCTCATCATCACACTTTTATTATTATTTATTTGAAAGGTGATAAACCAAAATTTGTTGCCATCAATATGACTAAGAATTAAAAGTGATACTTTTGGAAACTTTAATAAATTTTGTTTTATTATTATACATCAAATTGCAATATAAATATATATTATTATAAAACAAAGTTAAATTTTTTTAAGAGAACTTAAAAATATAAGTGTTTATTTTTATTCAAATCATTTTTTATAAGTTCTTTTTATTATTATTAGTTTCCTAAGGTGCATACTCATTATAGTGCATAGCATCTTGGATCCACTTTTATTATTTTATTCAAAAGATGCACTTCAACCCCAGAATTGTATTTATTTTCATATGGTTAACTAAATTCTTTCTTGTGTGCAGGAATATTAATACTTAATCTTAGATTCTAATTGGAATTTTGTGCTTAGGTACGAGATTTTCAGATTTTCAGAGCTCAATCAACCTGTACAAATAGAAACTCAGAAATCAATG
The DNA here is from genome assembly GCA_027924585.1 of Larix kaempferi. Classification (NCBI taxonomy): domain Eukaryota; kingdom Viridiplantae; phylum Streptophyta; class Pinopsida; order Pinales; family Pinaceae; genus Larix; species Larix kaempferi. The sequence goes on along the minus strand of BSBM01000445.1, from coordinate 32,316,972 downwards.
GTTTAGTTGAATAGCTCATAAAGGAATTGATTGACATAGCTGTTGTTTAGGAAAGAATCTTGTACCAAGGGTCTATTTAAAGAGAAAAATTATAACTCCAAGTGGGGAAGATTGGAGTCTGTAAATCAAGTTTATCATCCTGTAACTCAGTTTCTTTCTAATATGGAGATATCACAGGATTGACCACCTATAGATCGTATTTTTGTTTTATTTTCAGCATTGATTTTGGTTCTTGATTTGATGGTGCAGGAATGAATTTGTAGTTATATATATTTTTCTGTTCATAGATTTTGATTTCTGATTTGAGTGCAGGTTAAATAGATTTCTTATTCTTCTCGTTTTCATTATAGATATTATAGAATTTAATTTAAAAAAAATATTTCTGTGATTTCCTGCTCGGAAGACTTCTCCTTGCAATTAAATTCCTGGCAAAGTTGTTTACTACTGAATATCTCATTCCAGTTATGTTCTCTCATGTATAAATGCGTTGATTCAAATAACTCTGTGCATTGAAAATTCGCTGCGTTGATGACATATGTTCTGTGCATTGGCTATCAAACTATACGCTCAAATTTTAAACGTAAAGTTTCTTGTGCGCTGGTTATCAACTTTTTTATTCGGGAAAAAAAAATCATATTCATTCATCATAAAGAGTTCAGAATACATTCCTCAGGTACTGCGACAGCATTATATAAAGATTCTATTGACTACTACTACTGAAACATTTCAGCCATAATAAACTTTTTCGAAAGACTATGAGAAGTCTGCTTATACTATATCTGCTTCTTGTTTTCTGCTATCGATCTAACAGCCAATTTTTTTTAAACTTTACAAGAAGACTTTGGTAACTCTACTAAAAGTATAACCATTTCTTAATACAATTAGTACAAAAAAGAGTCCAGGCTGCTTTTCATTTCCTCCAAAGTATCTTGATTGTTTGATGTAATTTTGCACATACCAGCTCCTTCAAGAAGACCTGCTTTAGAGAGTCCATCAGCCCTATTGTTCTGTTCTTTGAATATGTGTACAAAGTCCACCTTCCTAAACTTTCGTGCCAATAGATCAACCCGAAGGCCAAGGTTTTGCAGAGTGTGATTTTGAAAATTGATTTCCTTATTCATTCTTTTTATCCACAATTCGGAATCTCCATAAACTCTAAGATCTACCACTAAATGAGCTTCCGCCAACTTCAAGAGTAATAAAAGGGCAAGTCCTTCTGCTTGATTATTTGTGCCTTCTCCTCCATTGGCCTGAAAAGACACTTCTTTACCTTGATGGGATATATGTCCTCCCAGACCACATCCATTGTTCGCACAAGCTCCATAAAAAAAACCTACTGAATCTCCTTCTCCATGGTTCATCAATTTCATAACTCTAACCTTAGCTTTCTGATCCTGACCCTTGAAGAATTTAAAAGTAGAAAGAATTTGAGCAATAACTACGAAGCTAGGGATTAGCTTATCTTCAAATATTGCAATATTTCTAGCCACCCATACTTGCCATATCACCAAAAAGAGAATACATCTCATATTTTTTAGCTTCTCTTCCCCAAACCAGAATTTCAACAAACCTTCAATACTGTCTACTTCCTTCAACTTCCCCAACTGAAGCTTTTCCATTACCTCTGTCCAAACCTGTCTGATAAATGGGCATATAAGAAATAAATGCTCAGCATCTTCGTCTTCATTCCTATAAAGGATACAACGTCCTGGACCTTCCAGATTCCTTCTTTTCAGTTTGTCCCAAGTTAGCACTTTGCCTTGAATTAACAACCATACCAAGATATTACTTTTATGTGGAGCTAATGATTTCCATAACAGAGAGCCCCACCATGGTTTTTCCACTGTTCTATGGTTAATAAGTGCTTCATACGCTGCTCTTACCGTAAAATTTCCCCCTTCCTCTATGCCCTGCCAGCGTAGAACATCCGATTCCTCCCTCAATCTGATGAAACCTTTCCTCATTTCTTCTGTCCATTCAGTCCAAATTTCCACCCATCCAGCCGGAATCATCAATGTCTCCGCTGATAGCCAATGCTGAGTGATTCCATGAATTTGAACAACAACATCGTCTAGAACCATATATCCATTCAACTGTAACCATAATATAAGCTCCTTTGGGAAAGCATAAATTTTCTTGACTCCTCGGTAGAACTCGCTTCCAATCCTGGCCAGTTTCCCATTTCCCACCTCCCAAACCAATCTCTCCTCCACTATCGGCAAAGCTGCTATTATTGATTTCCAAAACAGTGAACCTCCTCGGCTGGTCTTCACCGAGTTTCAAAAAGTATGAAGAGTACCCTGAGGTAACTTGGCATTTATCATCCAGTACACAGGAAGCGCACTTAGCACACTTTTGATCAATACAGCTTTCCCTCCCCTTGAGAGATACCTGTTACACCAAAAATGTATTCTCCTTTCCACTTTCGACACCAGCCATTGCCAATCCTTTAGACCATAACAGTTAGGTTTAAGATGAAAACCCAAATACTTAAATCCCGTAGAGAGTGGACAAATCTCCATCGGCATAATCTCTATAAAGGTAAGCACTGCTTCAGGTTCCAACTCATTTATATAACAGGCTGATTTATCCAGATTGGCCTCCATACCCGTAGCCTTACTAAATAGCCAAAACATGTTTTTTACTACTCGAGCCTCACCTATAGAGTTCCCCAAGAACAATAAAGCATCGTCTACAAAAAAAACATGGGTGATCTGAGTAGCTCCAAAACAAAGACCTTCAAACTCATTATTTTCCATTGCCTCAGATATCAATCTGCTTAGACCATCCATAACAAGAAGAAACATGTAAGGTGATAACGGACATCCCTGACGAAATCCCCAGGCTGGCTTGAAGAAGCTCGAAGCAGAACCATTTATAAGAACAACAAAACTAACAGAAGTCAAGCAAGACCAGATCCAATTAACCAAAGGAATCCCAAAACTAGTCTGAATTAAGACTAATCGGAGGTAATGCCAACAGGTGGGATCATATGCTTTTGACAGATCCACTTTTAGAACCTTCTCCAGAATATTACTGGTCTTAATAGAGTGAATACATTCCTGGGCACATCCAATAGCCTCATGAATACTCCTGCCAGGTAAAAATCCAAATTATTCCTGAGATATATGTCTGGCCAGTATCGATTTGATCCTCTCTGCTATCAGCTTCGATATTTATTTATAAAAGGCATTACACAGGGATATTGGATGGAAATCCCCAAAGGATTTAGGCTCATCAACCTTTGGGATCAGTACTATAAAAGTAGAGTTAATGCTTGCTTTTAGAAACCCCGAAGTCCTATTCTTTTCCACCACCCGCATCATATCATTTTTTAACAAATCAAAGAAAAACAAGTAAAACTACGCTATCCATTCGTCGGGCCCAGGGGTCTTTTCTTTTTTCAATTTGGATAAAGAGGATTTGAGTTCATCCACAATCACCGGAGCATTCAAGGCTTCGAGATCATCCTCTTCAACCCACTGTTCAAATTTCATCACCGTTTCCACCATTTCCAGGAAATTATTTCCAACCGGATCTTGATAAAAAGAGGAGAAGAAATCTACTCCCCCTACTGCCAATTGTTCAAATCCCTCCAATTGCTCCCCACTACCATCCTGTAATGTCCATATTGTGTTTACCTGTTTCCTATGATTAACCATCTTATGGAAAAAGGCCGAGTTCTCATCCCCAGAGATAACCAGACCGCTCTTCTTTTCATTCTAAGATCCGCTTCCCGCTCCAAAAGGATAGCATTTCGCCTGGATTCCAGACTAACCAGCTCACTAAGAGAATCCTCTCTCAAAACTCCTCCCTAATTCGAATATAATGACTTGATTCCTTCCTCCGTCTTCTTCAAACGTTCCTCCAACGAAAGCTTTATCTTACAGGCCCAAATATCTATATTAGCCTTAAGTTTCTGTAAATTGATGACGAACTGATCTTCACAAGTTACTTGAGAGTGCTCATCATAGGTTCTCCATTGAGAATTTACCATGTTTACAAACTCCGAGTTCTGTAGCCAGAACGAGTTAAACTTAAAGGGTGAGCTGGGTTTTACCCCACCATTTTCCAAATTGCAGATAATCGGAAGATGGTCTGAACAACCTTTGCTAAGCCTCCATGATTTCAACCTATCAACCCTTCCAATCAATGAGCCAGAACAGAGAAAACGGTCTAGTCTTTTAGAGATCGCTGCAGGTCCGGCTCTACGATTAAACCAAGTTGGAACTTTCTCCACCTGTTCAATATCAAAAGTATCCCCCTCTACCAAAATATTCTGGAACAACCCCTATGCAGGATCCATTCTAGCTCCCGGCCCCCAAACTTCCCATCTATGCAGCGTGAAATTCAGGTCTCCTGCGATAAAAAAGGGTAGCTCCATTAGAAAGAAATGCTTGAAGAAAGCATTCCAAAAGGGGATTTTCCCATTATACGGGCCATACATATTGTACAGATTAAAATCCAACCCTAATTCCTGGCTACGGAAGGTCGTGGCCAATCCAGAATGAAAACCGAAACAGTTTATCAACCTATGTGATCAGATTCAAACATCACTTGTCAAAAGTATTAAGTTGGAATATGGAAGTCTTAGTTTAATGTATATATTTTGTTCATTATATATATATATATATATATATATATATATATATATATATATGTATGTTATGTTTTAAATAATTTGTAGGTTGTAAATATATATGTGTATAATTTGTAATTTGTTTAAGTAGATTTATACGCTAAGATGATTTGTAAGCGTTCATATTTTGTATATTTTGTAAATATATTGGGTAATTTAAGAATGTTTGTAATTTAATATATTTGTTGATTTGTGAATATTTAAATTTTGTAGTTTATTTTATGTATTTTGAGTCTTGAGTTGGGAGGAAATGATTCCAAGAATAGATACATTTAGCATAGAATTTTCTTTAGATCATTTTAATTTAGTTCATTTTTCCTTTGTTTTGTTGGGTATGCGTTATATTCTCTGCATGTATGTGAAGGGAAGAGTGCCCTTGTCAACGACGCAGGTGACGATCCCTCTGGCACCTTCTAAAAATACCTTCGATCGCATGCAATTTTTGGGGATTATTCTAAAAATATGTAATTTAGTCTCGGTTAAGAGATTGGGGTCTATTGACTAATCTGGGTTAATGGATTAGGGTTTTGTATGTTGCAGAATACCTATATTATATTGTGAGTAATTCATAATGTGATGATGAGAAAAATAGGAGTGGTGGCTCCAAGGTTTGTTGGTTTTCCCGGTTAAGGGTTTCCAATGTAAATCTCTGTGTAGTATGTGTGAATGTTGTGGTGTCATCTTTGTTTTGCTTAAAAGAATCTGTATGCTTTGCTTCTCTACACAGGTTTAAAACTTACATGTTTCATTTATTCTTTTTAGCCTAGTTTTAATTTTTGCAACATAGATTATTGCACTAGTTTGCTATTTTTGTTACTAGTTTTGATTTTTCATTTGTACTAATTAGCGCACTTTAGTTTCTCACATATTAAATTTTCCAATAGCTTTAAACCACCAACGGATAGGTTAATGACCTAACTCGTGAGGTATGGTCACTCCATGATGAGTTTCTTCCCTAGGTATTGAGCTATCCCAATTTACTGAATCTTGTTAATATGTTGTCGCCATTACATTAGACTAGGCTAGATTAGGCTTGAATCCTGCACATACAGTGCCAGCACCTATAAGCTTACGAGCCTTGGGTTGACAATTTAACTGTCGAATTGATTAGCATATATTTTACTCGACTTAAGCTTAGATGTAGAATCTTATGCACTTAGTTCCTCTTTGAGTGTTTTATGCTTGTTGATAGTTAGTTTTTCTTTTCATGTTTAAATGAAAAATTAAAAAATAAGTAGTGTCCTTAGCAAGAATTATAGTAGTTTCATTTTGTATAACTTTATTTTTTAAAAAGAAAAACAGAATTTTTACTTCATTAGGTTTGCATTACCCGTACCTTCATTTCGAAAGGAAAAAAACAAAAATAAAAGAAAAATAAGTGAAAGCATCATTGTACAATTTCATTATACACTTATCGTGTTTTCTTTACATTTTAGTTGTAACACCACTATCCACACAACCACTACCTTCTGACTATATAACAGCCTTGAAAATAACCATTAACTTAAAATCAATTAGTAACTTTTCTTTTTAGGTTCTATCACCAATTAGTTCATGTTAGTGCTCTGGATTAGGGTGTCTTAAACTATCCAAAGCAGTTAAATTCAAACATAGTGGCCAATATTCAGGTAAATCTACCTTTGTAGAAGGTGAACTGAGAAGCTCCACTTACAACAGATTCAAGCACGAGGTTGTGCAATATTGAGTAGAGGAGATAACCCTCCGATATTCAATTGAGCATATACTAGGATTGGTGCATGTACGAGGATTCATTAGTACCATTGGTGCTTCTAAGTTTCGGACTTTGTTACTCTTCCCATGCGCATCGATTCGACTTGCGACTGTCCCCCCAGATCCTCTCTATAAACTCATTTGAGGCTTTGAAGAAATCCCTCTTATCATCCCCCTTGCTGAGTTCGCTGGATTACGCTCGAGAATTTATCCTATATTTGGTTGCATCCCATTCTAGAGTTGGCATATTTCTAGTTTAGGAGGATGATCAAGTTAAAGAGCACGTCATCTATTCCCTCAATCGTGCTTTGGTGAGACCTGACCTTAAGTATTCCCATGTTGAGAAGTTGGCACTTGCACTTGTGCACACAGTTCAGAGGCTCTGCCATTGCATATTGTTGTGAACCACTACGATAATTGCAGACATCAATCCGTTTCAATACGTTTTAACCCGACACATTATCGGGGGAAAATTTAATAAATGGATCATTATCCATCAAGATTTTGATCTCACTTTTCAGTCTGCTAAATCTAAAAATTCTTAGTGTTTGCCGAGCTCATTTTCAAGTTCCCTAGTGATGAGGTTTTTAACCTGGAAGAGGATTCATTTCCCGATGAACACATCCTCCTCATTTCTACCTCTGATAAGTTGTATGGGGATATTTTGATTTATCTCTAGACTTTGAAATGTCCACCAGATTTTTCAAGAGAAGAGCAACGAAAACTTCAAAATAACGTTAAGAATTACCTCATAGTTTCTAATAATTTGTATAGACGAGGGGTTGATTCCATATTCAATCCTTGCATAACTCTTGAAGAGGTTGAGTTTGTTTTGAATGATTCCCACTGTGGAGCATGTGGGGGTCATCTTTCTAGGTTGGCAACAACCTAGAAAATACTATGTGATGGTTATTTTTGTCCCACCATCTTCGAGGATTGTGTGGAAGCCATTAAGCGACGTCATCCATGTCATCTCTTCACTAAAATGATGCGGGAACATCCTGCTCCCTTATTCCCCCTCATCGCAGTAGGCCCCTTCACTAAGTGGGGGATTTATTACATGACATGCAACCCAGTTTCTGATGGGGGGAACCAGTACATTATTGTCGCAGTGGACTACTTTACTAAGTGGGCAAAGGAAATTCCTACTGTGAAGGAAGACAATGAAACTAAAACCTATTTTGTATTCAATCATATTATCATGAGGTAGATTATTCCATGAGATATTGTTACGGATCACGATATACATTTTCAAAATAATATGATGTCCGAGTTGACTACTATGCTTGGATTTAGATAGGAGCACTCATCTCCTTTCTACTCGCAAGCGAATGGCCAAGTCAAAGAAGCAAAAAAAACTTTGAAAACCATTATCTAGTGCACCATTAATGCTAGTAGGTCAAAATGGCACATTATGTTATATCCGACTCTCTGGGCGTATCAAACAACTGTTAAGACTGCTACCGGTTTTTCACCTTTCTAACTCATTCACGGGCTGGAGGCAGTCACACTAGTTGAGTGTGGAATACCATCATTAAAGTTGGTTATTCAAGTTTTACTTGAGACATCTGTTTTGGAAGAACATCTACTTCATCTTGAACAATTGGATGAATAATCCAGCGATGCGTTCATTGTAAATGAAGCACCAAAAAAATGAGTCAAAAGTCAGTATGATAAGTCTGTTAAACCTAGGGTTTTCTCTGAAGGAGACCTTGTTTTGGTCTATGATCAAGACAAATATCCTTTAGGGGAAGGCAAGTTCAAGTCTATGTTTCTCGGACCTTATGTAGTCTCCAATGTTTTGAAAAAAGGGTCATATGAATTGGTTGATTATGATGGGTATAAGCCGTCAGAGCCTAGAAATGGGCTCTATCTAAAGAAGTATTATGCATTTCCCGTATACTTTTTATTGTAGATAGTTTTACAGTAGTGTAGAGTTTGTATTTTATTCTTTCTCATGTAACTCTGGTTGTGTTTCAGATGTCAATCGAGTGGTTCATAGGATTCGCTGATGGCACTAGTTACCATACTCGTAACCTCGCCTTAGTTGCTTAGCTGATTTATTCACCTATAGGTCACATGGTTTCGTTAGGAGGTGCTTGTGTAGGACTTGCTACTAAAAATATGGTTGGGTTTAGCGTTTTTATAGAGCTTCTCCGAGATTCATTACACCATGGCATTTCATGTTTGGAGGTTAGGATTGATTCTTAGTTAATCGTATCTCAGCTCATTGGTGAGTATTGGTTCAGGGATTCTTCGTTATCGCGTTTGTTCTTTAAATTTAAATTGCTTGAAATAAATTTTGATTCTATCATATATCAACACATTTCAAGAAACCAAAAAACTATAACTGATGCATATGCAAACTATATACTTGATTGGCATGTGTATCATTCATAGAAAATAAATAACCACGCACATAAGAGAAACATGTATATAATTGATAGATGTATATATATAGGTCCAAAATAATAAAAGAGTTTGAGTATCCATCTTTGTCAAATATATATATATATATATATATATATATATATATATATATATAAATTAGGCATATAGCCTCAAAATGATGTAAATGTCCCTAAGCAGAGGCGAGAGCCTCATCCTCCTCAGCTATGAACTCTCTATAACAGATAACTAGTCTAGCTAATTTCCGAAGTAGCCTAATCCATACAGGGGGCACACCCACTACATGTTATTGCATATACATAGGCATACACTCTATCCGATATGTAGGTATATCATGTTTCAATTGGTTCATCTTCCCCTCAATGGTCTGAAGCATGGCCTATGCCTTGCCTGGCTCTGTTAGTCGTACAAACACTCTAGGGTGTTCGGATGGCCTCACTGGTCCCACATCTACATCGAGTATGTTGTTAATACTTAAAATCACCAAAACATATATATGTACATATTCATAACAAAATTCATAAAAATTGAATAATGAAATAAAAAATTGGTTACCTATGTCTCCCCAAACTGCTCCTGGAGGGAGCATGAGTTTCGGGTCACCATGGAATTCCAACCTAGTGTAAGGAAACTGATCAAATGTAGGAACTTGCCGGATACACCACCCTAATAAGTCCTCATAATCATAGGAAGTATGGGTGTCTCCCCCTCCCTGTCGTACAAAGAATTCACCCCAACTAGTCATCTTGGGCTCACGACAGTCAACCGGTGGAAGGGTCACTCTGGGACTCAAACCTGGAACTCTCTCTCAAAGCAGGTACATACGATAGTCTCATATCCAAAATTATACTTTTTTTCCATCTTACACTCAATCAATTGGTGCTTCATGTTCACCAATAGCCCGGTGCACTAGTCAAAGATCACATTGCACAAGCATTCCACACCAATTTTCATATAACTATGAGAATCCAAATGTTGAGAGGCACTCCCTCCCACCCAGTTAATAGTACTCAAAATGAATTTCAATGGAAATCTTTCTATGTTCCCAATTGGAACTTGAGTGCCACTTTTTTTCTGCTCCAGCTGTGCAATAAGTGTTTATATAGTCTTGCACTGATAGAGCCCCCAATCCATGAAACGTTCCCTTGAGGTTAACAACCTCTCCTCGACAGGACAATCTGGTGATAAAATAAATTTCATCTATGGTGAGCTCTAGTGTCTCACCTTGGAGGTTAAGCACTCCCTGATATGGATCCCATAGTTGCACTAAAATCTCAAGCAAGTGGGGTTGAGCCCTCATATTGGATGTGTAGAAGAAATTTAAAAGACTACACGGGCGTAAGGAATTGAGAGTTAATGGATCTCACATAGCCTCTCTATCCATTTCCTCGTGCTCCCTTTCCCTCCATGTGAGGACCATTTATATAAACCATACTTTTAAATGAGTGAGAATTGAGTTTTTATATTTTAAACTGTGCCACCCACAGGTTCATATAAGTACAGTAGCGGTCTAACCATGGGTGAAGAATCTCTCACCCACGGGTTTTCATCGAAACCACTAGTGTAACCTTGTTCACCTGTGAGTGTACACAGATAAATTTAAAAGATAAATAAAAATTCACAAAAATCCTTTACAAATTATATGAAAATGCAGAAGAGAGAGTAAGTAAATACCTGCAACTAATGGAAGTCGAAATCGTTTGCTGGATTGGTCGTAAAGAACGATTGAAATTCTAGGGATTTTTTCTCTTCGAAATGGTAAAATGGTAAAAATGACTTGGTTCTACCCCTTTTCACTATTTGTGATAATTATCTTTTGATTTTTACCCTCTTTATATAGTTTAGTGTTCTTTTTATGTCATTTTTTTCAATTATGGCCACTAACAAGGTGTTTTGACTAGGTCATTGAGCGAAAAGGCGCTTTTATGAGGTTTTGAAAAGGTTTGTTACTCATGAAATTTGGTTAGGTTATCATTGCGCATTACATTGCATTTATACCTCACCATCTTTTTATGTCATAGGATCCCTTTTTCACCATGGACTGCAACATTAACCTTCCATTTTCCCACTATCATTGTTGTTCTTCCATGGTTAGGACCTACCCTACATGGGACACCACTAGATAGTACAACATGTCATATTTGGTGACCATGTTGTCATTTTCTTTTTTCGGGAGATTCCCCAGTATATTGTGATCCGCAAAACAATAACTGCATACTCTTTCTTTATTATTTGTTGACCACCTTTAATGAAGCTCCTGCCCATATGGAGTTTTCTCTAAGCTCTTTTTAGAATCCTTAAAATTGACAAGATCGCCAAGTATACTTTTTCACTTGAGACTCGCTAAAGGAATTGAAGGGAAATCCACTTAGGTATAAGTTTACCCCTTTTTTGGACCTTTGTGGATTATTTACAAAAAATGTATTCTCTAGTTCATTGTGGCTAGAAGAGTTCTCTCTCGTATTGTTTTACACTGTTTCGGGTGAGAAGACTAAATTTATGAAAACGTATCCCCTTGAAGTCTTCTTTAGGATATTCAAACTCTCTAAATATGAAATCCCTGCGATCATATACCAAATCGGGATCGATATAAAATCCACGAGTAGATGTATGGAGTTATTGTTTAAGTTTTTTAGACTCCTTAACTATGAAAACACCGGCAAGCATGAACAAATCTGGGCTCGATAATAAAATCCATGGATCAATATCCTATCGAGTATTAGTCTATATTTTCTTCCAACTCGTAAAATAATGAAGAAAGTCTTGAGTTTCTATCACCTACCCAAATTCTGAAAATATTATTTTATTTGCAAAATACTTTATGTTAAATTTTAATTTCAAAGTTTTGAAATTATGACCAAGTTTGGTCAAGGATGAATGTAATTACTGATTATTATTATTTAAATAAATTAAGTAGGAGACAAACACCCAAGGAAACTGTTAAATGAGTGTTCACTGACCCACTAGGAGGAATGGAAGTTGTTGGAAGGTATGGGACAGATGGCAGCATATTGCACTACACCACTAGCTGTTGGTTATGGGACAACTACCCCTAATAATGTGGAATTATCCCCCAGGTGGTGGGAGTAGGAAGGTATCTCATTTAATGACCAAGTAACAACTGAAAAGGCCTAGGCAGCCTACATAAGGCAAATTCGAATTGAGCAGGTAGTTCTTACACAATATTTTCTGCAGAAATATTCCTCATGTGTATCAAGTGATCACTGAGAGATTCGAATAGGGAGGCTAGTTGTGAGTGCTATCATAAGTCTGCATAATATTCTTCTAAGAAGAACCAGAGGTGCTGGTGCAGGTCCCTTGGACTGCTAGTTCTTGAAGATTGACAATCATTACTACTGCAAGTGGAGATCCTAAATTCCTAAGTTTTCTTCCTCCTGGTGGTTCAATGAATAGGCTCGGGGGTCCTAAGGCAAGTACTTGACTTCCTTCAGAAATTGGTTGGGTGGAACAGTCTTCTTGGGTTGTTTGTTTCCCTGCAAATTTATCCAAGTTTTATTGTTTCCTATTTTATTTCAGTTAATAGTTCTCTTTAGTAAAAATTAGTAATCTCTATTTTGAAGAAGAATTGATCTCTGATTTTGTTTTAAGTCTGAATGTTAAGTTTAATGATAATCTGAATTGATAAACCAATCTCTACGTTTTTCCACATGTTGTTTTATGCATCGTACTCTAGTGTAGAGAAGCAATTTAAGTCTAGATGAAAAGATAGGCAAACTGCCATTTGATTCGATATATAAGTAAAGTGATTGAGTTGTGTTTCATTTTCTGCCCTATAGCTAATAACAATAGTAATTACTATATAGTAACCATTCAAGTATAGAATATTCCATTGTTTTCATGAAAAACAAACATTGTTGTTTCCTGTACAAATACATTGTAATTTTTCTTATCTCTATTATGTATATAGGAAGTAAAAGTAATTTCAATTTCCATACATCATATCTCACACACACACTTTGTTTCCATTCCTGTATAGCATTTTCATTAATTATTTCAGTTCTATCAGAGAATGAAAATATTGTAAAACCTATTCTTTTATTTTCATTCATCTCACTTCCATATATATTATAAACCGTATGTACTGTTCAAAACTGGGTTCGTATCAAACCCTAGATAGTATTTCTATACCATTTTTTTTTATCGTTGTGCAATAGTAATCAAATACGATCTACACAAGCTACAGATCCAAACCTAGTTTCGGCTCAAAAGCCCCTTTCTGGAACCATTATTAAAATCATCTTTTACATACAAAAGGAAAGACTAGAATCTGGGCGTGGCCCTATTCTTTTTCTTTTTATAAACGAAAAACCATTTAATCATTTGAAAACATATAGAGTTTATCATCTACGAAAATGCATATAGATTTTGCATAGCTCGACAGTCAAGTTTACCTATACAGTACTCAAAATTATAACATAAAACGTTTAAGCATTAATACAACGTTTTCCATTGCCGAGAGTTAAAAACATAGCACACAAAGTTAACGAGGTTCGGCCCCAAAATTTATTTTATTCAAACTTAAAACCAAAACAATTTTTTCCAAGTTCGAGGTTTGAACCAACACCGGTTCCAGCTTCACCACGGAAGCAACATTGCACAGGTCGACTATACTTTTCCAAAATGAAAACCCCATAGGGTTTATCCCCACCTATAACTCTTAAAACGAGTTTTACAACTTCATTTTGATGAAGCTAAGACATCAAAAGTAAAAGACAGAGTATCACTTAAAATATGAGGGTCTTTCCCTGAAAACAAGCTTTCTCTTCAACACAGAAGTCTTCATAGATTCTCGACTAATAAACAACGCCGAAGTATGGCGAAAACTTAGTTACTTAGTTTGTTGAAAAACTACATCAACCAAGTCCGAAAGAGCACCTACGAGGGTTGGAAGACCTAGAGCTTACCAGGATTGGAGTTTTTCCAACCATTATCCAAACCCTGGCTCGTGTTTTCCTTTCGAAACTGGTGCCTGTCACATGAAGGATCAAATGTTAGACATTTTACTTTTTAAAAATGTAAACTAAACGTTACTAGCAATTATGAGTTTGGAAATCACTTACCCTTGACAGTCGACGGCCGAGCTCAGGACATACACCTTTAAATGACGAGCTCCTTGCTTGGACGAGACCAGGGTACCGTTACTTTTGTTGCAGGAAGGAGTCTTTCCACTCAAAACTCAGAAAACGAAACCGCTAACCTTTCAACTCAATAGTATCTCAAACCTAAGACACAACAAGTGTTCACACACCATTACAACAAGACAAAACTTGCAACATTCAACCTCGCCTACAGGTCTTGAGGTCAAAACCCACTTACATTGTCATCTAACCCTAAATTGCAGCAGCCTGTCGGCCTCACTACCGGAACAATAGCAAACAATGAATTACAATCACTCCTCATCAACCCAACACAATGACACAACACTAGGGTTGCATCCGACGACCTGGATCAAAGTTGATCAACGATCACAAATTTCCAAACGCAATTACATTGGAGATTGTATGGCAATTGCATTTATTGTTCATTCATTGCCCAAAGCACGGCCTTGCCACATTTTACCCACGGTGGATAGATCGACAACCAGCTTGGAAAAGCATCAACGTGAAGGATTACATAGCAACCCTTGCAGTCACCGTATGCACTAGGTGAAATTACGTGGAAGCTTTGATAGTCGTCGTCACCACAATGTTTGGATGGCCATTAATACAAGACTGCAAAACGATCACCAACGCCAGTTAGAAACGCATGCCAGCCATCAACCTGTCATTTCGATAGTTATTACGAGTTAGTACCAAATCTGTATCACTGATATAGTTACCCAAGCTTTTGATTTACGACTTATACATTGTATTATGTTTATTTAACTTTAAAGTTGATACAGTTCCTAGGTTGGATTCGTAGATCATAAGGTTGGTATTTTTGTTATATAGTAGTTGCTAGTAGGTTCATAGTCACGATATTGATGTAATAGTCATTTTCTACAAGTTTTTATAGTGAACGCTAGTATATATATATAAGCTTAGGGCTTATAAGTATTGCAAATAGTTTAACATTGTAAAGTTATGTTTAGAATAGTCCATACATAAGAAAATTAAATATTAACTTTGTATTTTTTTATTATTGTTCATATTTCTTTATAATAAAATTTTTGCAAGTATAAAAATAGATAGTTTGTATTTTGGATGTTTTAAATTAATCCAATGCTATATATTTAGCATATAAATCATGATAATGTTAACATTAAAAATTGTATTTATTTATTTATAATTCTTCATATTATGTACTTTTACAAATATCAAGAAATATAGGATTTGCATTAATAATCGAATGAATCCAATGATAAACATTTAGTATTAAAACTATTTAAATGCTATGTACTTCTTACCATGATTTCTCATTGCAAACATTCAATGATTTTGAGGTACATTTACTACATCAGTACTATGAAGATAATTAATGATCTTCAAACGACGACAAAGCCAGCTATAACATTGACGATGATTACAGCGACGAACCTATCAACTTGATGATGTTAATAGATGACTTGTTTCTAAAACATTGCTGAGTTGTAAGACAACATTTGAAACCAGTAATTATAACTATGTAATTCATACCTGCATGCTTTTTGTGAGTCGCAACAGGTTTCTAATATTCTATTTATTTACGACGTTGAATCTGAACTATACACGTACTTTGAATTTTACACAGTCATGGAACTTCTTACCTGTCGTATGCACATAGAACATTTCAAATGCTTTAGCATTGCAGCTAAGTAAACTCGAGGGTACCTCATAGGACACCCTTGGTCATCAAAAATCAAACTGTCAGTATCATCTCAAAGGACAAAGTATTGCATCATATTTCTGACCTGTTAGTTCATTTATTACCATAATCATGTTTGTCAAATGTGTGTTAAAGTTGTTGTTATCACAATGCTTCTAATACAAAAATTAAATTATGTTTAGTACTAACGACTTTTTAATCATTGATGTCATAATCAAACAATTATTATTTTCTGCAACTATAATTATCGTATTTAATGTCGTTTTCAAAAGTTTTAATTTTTTATGAAAATACAGGATGTTACATGTGGTATCAGAGCTTATGTTCAAACTCTAGGCCTGCAAAAGGTCCAAGAACACGCAACAAACATTTTATTTCAGCAGAAAGTCTTACTAATTAAAATTTAATTATGGTATTATATAGAATTAATTTAAGTTACAGGTATGGAGAACTTAGTTGAACAGGTAAAAGACAAATTTCAACCAAATAGCCATAGCTCGGGACAACACTATGCAGAAGAAGGCCACGGTGAACTGAATGACAGTTCGTCAGAATTGTTACGTGCGTTTCATGAATTAAAGGCATAAATTAGATCTGTGAAACAATTCAATGAAAGAATTATGCAGGCACAAGAACAATTAAACCAAGCGTTGTTCGAACAGTGTCCAATTGATGAACAGGAGAGAGATAATGAAGATATCTCTAAGGTTGAGAATCTACCTCATGGTAACAAAAGCAAGAAAGTAAAAACTAATGATATGAGCAGCAGTTCAACATCATCAGGAGAGGCTATTGAAGTACATAAAAAGAAACATAACTATTCAAGCGATAGTAGTAGGGGAGATTATAAACCCAGAAAGAAGAGCTATAAGGAATATGAACAGATTTCTATGGAATTCAAAAAGATTAGAACTCCAACTTTCAATGGAGAAACTGAAAAGGGCGAGACAGCTGAAGCATGGTTGTCCGGTATGAAGAAATATTTATAACTATTCAAAGTCCTTGAAAGAAAAAATGGCTATATATAACTTGACCGGAAAAGCGGATATTTGGTGGTAGGACATCAAAAGAGTAAAAGGTATCAAGGATAAAGATGTAAATTGGAGTACTTTTAAACGATACTTTAAGAAGAAGTTTTTATCTGAATAGTACTATGAAGAAAAATCCAAAGAGTTTTATGACTTGAAGCTGGGAGGTATGAGCATGAAGGAAATGAACAGTAAATTTCTGAACTTACTGAGATATGTGCCATACCTCATCTAGAAGAAAAAATGAAAATTCAAAGATACTTGAGCTGCCTACCTTTCAATATTAAGGACAAAATAGAGTATGACAGTCCTAAGACCTTGGAAGAAGCTATGAGAAAGGTAGCTGTCTGTTATGACACAAATCGGAAAAAATAAGGAATGTTGAACTGGAAAAGTCATAAGCCCAACAATTTTGAGCTGAAAAAGAAAAATTTCAGATTCAGTTGAAATTTCGATTTCCAAAAGAAAAATTTTCAGAATCAGAATTACCAAGGGAATAATTCCAGAAACAATCAACAGTAGAATTCTACAGCACCCAAAAATGCTCCTAATAATACCAGGACCAATGCACAAAAGGCACCCACCAAATATTGCGAGTGTCAAGGTCCCCACTATGCATCAGAATGCCCCTTGAGGAAGCGGACAACTAACAACATCAACTCTATTCAGACTGAACCTACTATTGGAGACGTGGTGAGGGAAATGCCCAGAATCAATGCAGCACTTGACAACCGGCAAGCAGATCATCAAATCTCTATGGTAGAGATTGAAGGTATGCTACAAAATCATCCTGTTACTGTTTTAATTGACCTAGGTGCTAGCTTAAGTTATATATCACCAGATATAGTGGAAAGTCTTAAGTTAAAAACAGAAAAGTTCAGTAAATCTTGGTTAGTTAGACTAGCGACTGGAACAAAGAGGAAAGTATCAGATTTTATAGAAAGTTGTGCTTTATCCATGAATCAATTTTAGACACAAATCAAGTTGAATATTTTACCTTTAGGATCTTATGATATTATAGTCGGGATGGATTGGTTAGAAGCCAATCATGTCATTTTGAACTGTTACGAAATTTTTTTTACATGTTTAAATGAAGAAGGAAAAACTGTAGAAGTAAAAGGTATCCCAAGAAAGGTAACCCTTAGACAGATTTCAGCCATGCAAGTTAAGAGGGTAGTTAGGAAAGGATGCCAGTTGTTTGCAGTAAATGTAGTAAATGATGAGTTTGTTGGTAAAGAGGACAAACTGAAATTAGAAGACATACCTATCCAAAAGGATTTTAAGGATGTATTTCCTAAGGAAATTAGTAAATGATGAGTTTATTGGTAAAGAGGACAAACTGAAATTAGAAGACATACCTGTCCTAAAGGTTTTAAGGATGTATTTCCTGAAGAAATTCTAGGATTACCTCCTAAAAGAGATTTAGATTTTACCATCGAGTTAATACCAGGAGTAGCACCAAATTCAAAAGCTCCATACATAATGAATATACTAGAATTAAATGAATTAAAATCATAGTTGAAGGAACTGATTGATAAGAAGTATATTAGACCCAGCGTGTCTCCTTGAGGAGCACTTGTTATATTTGTTAAGAAGAAAGATGGAACCTTAAGACTGTGTATAGATTATCGCCAGCTTAATAAGATGACAATAAAAAATCAGTATCCATTGCCCCGCATAGACAATCTATTCGATCAGCTGCGTGGAGCAACAATATTTTCGAAGATTGATCTAAGATAAGGATATCATCAAGTGCAGGTTAAGGATGAAGATATTTTCAAGATAACTTTCAGAACTCTGGACATTACAAGTTTGTAGTCATGCCATTTGGATTGACCAATGCCCCGACTGTATTTATGTGTTTGATGAATAATATTCTGCACAAATACTTAGACAAGTTTGTTGTTGTGTTTATAGCTGACATTTTAGTGTATTCTAAAAGTAAAGAAGAGCACGACGAACATTTATGGATTATCTTACAAGTTCTGAGAGATCATCAACTATACGCTAAGTTTAGTAAGTGTGACTTCGACAAAGACAAAATTCAATATCTAGGAAACATAATTTCTAAAGAAGGAATCTCGGTTGACGCCGATAAGATAAGGGCCATTAATGACTAGCCAGTTTGTAAGGATGTCTCGAATGTAAGATCGTTTATGGGTATTACTAGATATTACAAAAAATTTATAGAAGGTTTTTCAAAAATTGCAAACCCCATAACCTCCTTGCAGAGGAAAGGGAAGAAATTTGTGTGGGATCAGAAGTGTTTTGACAGTTTTAAGAAGCTAAAGGAATTGTTTACTACAACACCCATCTTGAGGATAGCACATCCTAACAAAGATTTTATACTTAGTACAGACGCATGCAATGATGGACTCGGTGGAGTCCTAACACAAGAAGGGCATGCGGTTGCATATGAATCTAGAAAGATGAAAGTACATGAGAAGAACTACTCTACTTATGATTTAGAGTTATTGGCCGTAATTCATGCCTTAAAAATGTGGCGTCATCACCTTATTGGCATAAAATTTACCTTGTTGATAGATAATATGGGTCTGAAATATTTATTAGATTAGACAAATCTTAATGCTAGACAAGCTAGATGGCTAACCTTCTTAAGTGAGTATGATTTCGAAATTCAGCATATAAAAGGGAAAGAGAACAAGGTTGCAGATGCTTTGAGTCGTAAGGAAAAACTGAATTTTATTTCAGCCATCAGTACTTACTCAATAGATTTGGAAGATCAGATTATTGAAAAGAGCGAAACAGATGAAGAATACAGAAAAATAAAAGAAAAGACAACAAACAATAATTCTGAAAATTTTATGGCAGATTACAGTATGAAAGAGAATGGGTTATTGTTGTATAAGAACAGATTGTATGTACCAGACATACCAGAAATAAAAATTCTGATATTAAATGAGATGCATAAAAGTCATTATTCTGGTCATCCAGGTTATCAAAAGACCATTACTATGCTAAGGAAGGAGTATTATTGGCCCAGAATGAAGGATGAAGTAGTAGAGTACATAGCTAAATGTTTGGATTGTCAAAAAGTGAAGGTTGAACACCAACATCCTGCTGGATTGTTGCAACCATTACCTATACGAAGTTGGAAATGGAAAGTGATAAGCATAGACTTTATTACTGGATTACCCAAAAACCAGAAACAAAATGACTCTATCATGGTTGTAGTGGATAAATTCATCAAAGCTACAAACTTTATACCTGTGAAGACTACTCATAAAGCTCTAGACATTGCATAAATCTTCATGAAACAGACTTTTCGACTACACGGGATACCAAAAGTGATAATTTTAGATCGTGACTCTAAGTTTACTGGAAACTTTTGGAGGTCATTGTTCAAAGGGTTGAATACAACCTTAAATTTCAGTATCGCATTTCATCCACGAACAGATGGACAGACAGAAAGGGTAAATCAAGTTTTGGAAGACTTACTGAGAATGTATGGTAAGGATCAGCTTGGTAAGTGGGAAGACTACTTACACTTAGCATAATTTACATATAATAACCATTATCATGCATCATCCCAACTTATCCCATTTGAAATTCTTTATGGTAGGAAATGTGATACACCTGTTTCTTGGAATGACCCAGTAAACATAGTTGTTTTAGGACCTGAATTATTGCAGGAGTTAGAACTAATTGTGAAACAGGTACAAGGAAATTTAAAAGCTGCCCAAGATAGGTAAAAGAGTCAAGCAGGTTTAAAAAGGATTCATAAAGAATTCCAGGTTGGTGAGCATGTATTCCTCAAGGTAAGACTAAAAAAGAGTTCATTGAAATTGGGAAGCTGTGCCATGTTCGCACCCAGGTATTGTGGTTCTTTTGAAATATTGTCCAAAGTTGGACCAGTGGCATACCAACTGGCCTTGCCACCAAATTTAAAAATACATAATGTTTTTCATATATCATTTTTAAAGAAGTATGTACACAATGCTGCTCATCTTGTAAACTAGAATGATGTATAGGTGGGACAAGACGGAGATTTTCAGGTGGAACCAGATTGTATCCTCGAAAGGAGAGTAACTCTGCTCCGAAATCGCACCATTGGGCAAGTGAAGGTGCAATGGAAGCACCTTAGCCCAGAAGAGGAAACCTGGGAGTTGGAGAGTAGTATGCAGGAAGCATACCCAACTCTGTTTTAGGAACTCTCAAGGAGTGATTAACCAACATCGAGGACGATGTTGAGACTGAAGGGGGGGTGTATGTCACCTACCCAAATTCTAAAAATCTTATTTTATTTGCAAAATACTTTATGTTAAATTTTAATTTCAAAGTTTTGAAATTATGACCAAGTTTGGTCAAGGATGAATGTAATTATTGATTACTATTATTTAAATAAATTAAGTAGGAGACAAACACCCAAGGAAACTGTTCAATGAGTGTTCACTGACCCACTAGGAGGAATGGAAGCTGTTGGAAGGTATGGGACAGATGGAAGCAGATTGCACTACACCACTAGCTGTTGGTTATGGGAAAACTACCCCTAATAATGTGGCATTATCCCCCAGGTGGTGGGAGTGGGCAGGTAGCTCATTTAATGACCAAGTAACAACTGAAAAGGCCTAGGCAGCCTACATAAGGCAAATTCAAATTGAGCAGGTAGCTCTTACATAATATTTTCTGCGGAAATATTCCTCATGTGTATCAGGTGATCACTGAGAGATTCGAATAGGGAGGCTAGTTGTGAGTGCAATCATAAGTCTGCATAATATTTTGCTAAGAAGAACTAGAGCTGCTGGTGCAGGTCCCTTGGACTGCTAGTTCTTGAACATTGACAATCATTATTACTGCAAATGGAAATCCTACATTCCTAAGTTTTCTTCCTCCTGGTGGTTCAGTGAATAGGCTCGGGGGTCCTAAGGAAAGTACTCGACTGCCTTCAGGAATTGGTTGGGTGGAACAGTCTTATTGGGTTGTTTGTTTCCCTACAGATTTATCCAAGTTTTACTGTTTCCTATTTTATTTCAGTTAATAGCTCTGGAGGGTAAAAATTAGTAATCTCTGTTTTGAAGAAGAATTGTTCTCTGATTTTGTTTTAAGTCTGAATGTTAAGTTTAATGATAATCTGAATTGATAAACCAATCTCTACATTTTTCCACATGTTGTTTTATGCATCGTACTCTAGTGTAGAGAAGCAATTTAAGTATAGATGAAAAGATATGCAAACTGCCATTTGATTCGATAGATAAGTACAGTGATTGAGTTGTCTTTCATTTTCTTCCCTATAGATAATAACAATAGTAATTACTCTATAGTAACCATTACAGTATAGAATATTCCATTGTTTTCATGAAAAACAAACATTGTTGTTTCCTGTACAAATACATTGTAATTTTTCTTATCTCTATTATGTATATAGCAAGTAAAAGTAATTTCAATTTCCATACATCATATCTCACACACACATTGTTTCCATTCCTGTATAACATTTTCATTAATTATTTTAGTTCTATCAAAGAATGAAAATATTGTAAAACCTATTCTTTTATTTTCATTCATCTCACTTCCATATATATTATAAACCATATGTATTGTTCAAAACTGGGTTCATATCAAACCCTAGATAGTATTTCTATACCATTTATTTCTATCGTTGTGCGACAGTAATCAAATACGATCTACACAAGCTACAGATCCAAACCTAGTTTCGGCTCAAAAGCCCCTTTCCGAAACCATTATTAAAAACATCTTTTACATTCAGAAGGAAATACTAGAATCTGAGCGTGGCCCTATCCTTTTTCATTTTGTAAATGCAAAACCATTTCATCATTTGCAAACATACAAAGTTTATCATCTACAAAAGTGCATATAGATTTTGCATAGCTCGATAGTCACGTTTACCTATACAGTACTCAAACTTATAACATAAAACGTTTAAGCATTAATACAACGTTTTCCATTGTCGATAGTTAAAAACATAGCACATAGAGTTAAGGAGATTCGGCTCCAAACTTTATTTTATTCAAACTTAAAACCGAAACAATTTTCTCCAAGTTTGAGGTTCGAACCAACACCGATTCCAGCTTCACCAAGGAAGCAACATTGCACATGTTGACTATACTTTTCCAGAACGAAAACCCCATAGGGTTTATCCCCACCTATAACTCTTAAAACGAGTTTTACAACTTCATTTTGACGAAGCTAAGACATCAAAAGTAAAATACAGAGCATCACTTAAAATACGACGGTCTTTCCCTAAAAACAAACTTTCTCTTCAACACATAAGTCTTCATAGATTCTAGACTGATAAACAACGCCAAAGTATGGTGAAAACTTAGTTACTTAGTTTGTTGAAAAACCACATCAAACGAGACCGAAAGAGCACCTACGAGGGTTGGAAGACTCGGAGCTTACCAGGATTGGAGTTTTTCCAACCATTATCCAAACCCTGGCTCGAGTTTTCCTTTTGAAACTGGTGCCTGTCACATGAACGATCAAACGTTAGACATTTTACTTTTTTAAAATGTAAACTAAACATTACTAGCAATTCTGAGTTTGGAAATCACTTACCCTTGACAATTGATGGCCGAGCTCAGGACATACACCTTTAAACGACGAGCTCCTTGCTTGGAGGAGACCAGGGTACCATTACTTTTGTTGCAGGAAGGAGTCTTTCCACTCAAAACTCAGAAAATCAAACCGCTAACCTTTCAACTCAACAGTATATCAAACCTAAGACACAACAAGTGTTCACACACCATTATAGCAAGACGAAACCTGCAACATTCAACCTCTCCTACAAGTCTCAAGGTCGAAACCCACTTACATTGTCATCTAACCCTAAATTGCAGCAGCCTGCTGGCCTCACTACCAGAACAATAACAAACAATGAATTACAATCACTCCTCATCAACCCAACACAACGACACAACACTAGGGTTGCATCCAACCACTTGGATCAAAGTCGATCAACAATCACAAATGTGCCAACGCAATTACATTGGAGATTGTATGGCAATTGCATTTATTGTTCATTCATTTCCCAAAGCATAGCCTTGCCACATTTTACCCATGGTGGATAGATCGAAAGCCAACTCGGAGGAGTATCAACGTGAAGGATTACATAGCAACCCTTGTAGTCACCATATGCACTAGGTGGCATTACGTGGAAGCTTTGATAGTCCTCGTCACCACAATTTTTGGACAGCAATTAATACAATACTGCAACATGATCACCAACTCCAGCTAGAAACGCATGCCAACCATCAACCTGCCATTTCAATAGTTATTACAAGTTAGTACCAAATCTATATCAACGATATAGTTACCCAATCTTTTGATTTATGACTTATACATTGTATTATGTTTATTTAACTTTAAAGTTGATACTGTTCCTAGGTTAGATTCGTAGATCATAAGGTTGGTATTTTGGTTATATAGTAGTTGCTAGTAGGTTCATAGTCACGATATTGATGTAATATTCATTTTCTACAAGTTTTTATAGTGAACGCTAGTATATATATATAAGATTAGGGCTTACAAGTATTACAAATAGTTTAGGATTGTAAAGTTATGTTTAGAATAGTCCATGCATAAGAAAATCAAATATTAACTTTGTATTTTTTTATTATTGTTCATATTTCTTTATAATACTATTTTTGCAAATATAAAAATAGATAGTTTGTATTTTGGATGTTTTAAATTAATCCAATGCTATATATTTAGCATATAAATCATGATAATGTTAACATTAAAAATTGTATTTATTTATTTATAATTCTTCATATTATGTACTTTTACAAATATCAAGAAATATAGGATTTGCATTAATAATCGAATGAATCCAATGATAAACATTTAGCATGAAAACTATTTAAATGCTATGTACTTATTACCATGATTTCTCATTGCAAAAATTCAATAATTTTGAGCTACATTTACTACATCAGTACTATGAAGATAATTAATGATTTTATACGACGACAAAGCCAGCTACAACATGGACGATGATTATAGCGACGAACCTATTAGCTTGATGATGTCAATAGATGAGTTGTTTCTAAAACATTGCTGAGTTGTAAGTTAGCATTTGAAACCAATAACTATAACTATGTAATTCATACCTGCATGCTTTTTGTGAGTCACAATAGGTTTCTAATATTCTATTTATTTACGACGTTGAATTTGAACTATACACGTACTTTGAATTTTACACAGTCATGGAACTTCTTACCTGTCGTTTGAACATAGAACATTTCAAATGCTTTAGCATTGCAGCTAAGTAAACTCCAGGGTACCTCGTAGGACACCCTTGGTCATCAAAAATCAAACTGTCAGTATCATCTCAAAGGAAAAAGTATAGCATCATATTTCCGACATGTTAGTTCATTTATTACCATAATCATGTTTGTCAAATGTGTGTTAAAGTTGTCGTTATCACAATGCTGCTAATATAGAAATTAAATTATGTTTAGTAAAACGACATTTTAATCATTGTTGTCGTAATCAAACAATTATTATTTCTGCAACTATAATTATCGTATTTGATGTCGTTTTCAAAAGTTTTAAATTTTTATGAAAATACGGGATGTTACAGTTTCCCTCCCATGGACTCCTAAAATTACACATGGTTGGACCCCTATCAAACATTCTTCTCTCTCTTCTTCAAGCTTGTTCAAAAATGAGGAAGGTCTTGAGTTTACTTTCTTGGACTCGTTAAAAATTTACAAGAAGGATATTATCGAGCTTCCTTTTATCTTTCTTCATGCTCATCAAAAAATGAAAATATTTCTAAAAGAGGGAAGGGAAAGGTTTCCACCATTGGTTCATATTATGGCAGTAATTTTAATCAGTCCTTGAACATAGCACTCATCATGAGTCAATGGGTCTTCGTTTTGGCTCTAGGATAAACTTGATTCCAGAGTTCTTTACTCTTATGATTGGTTACTCTTTTCGATCATATGGACAGTTTGTTATGTCTTCTACATGATAGACTTATATCATGTTTCATGTATGTTCCAAGCTACCTAAGTTACTCCAATATTGTGCTCACTCTTAAAGGATTTTACATGTGTCGACCATTCTACGGTTTTCCTTGATTCCTCATGTCAGCCATCCCTTATATCAGTATGTAATCAGTTCTATTTCAGAACAATTCAATCTCTTCATGTGAGAGGATGGAGGATTCATCAATGGATTCCTTCTCATGGGTCTCTTCCTATCGACTCAAACTCATCTTGCTCTCAGAAGAAGACTTAGAGTTTTAGATAGTACCTTAAGATTTGCAGTCATTAGTGGCAGATTCTCTCACTGTCAAGTTATGGGAATACATCAATGTCTCTTACTCAACAAATTCTTCAAGTGTTCGATTCCAAAACCTTTCATTAGAGAGATTTTGAGGTCAAAAAAGGGCCTCCTAAGAGATGTACTACAAAAATATGAGATATATTAAAATATTATGAATTGGGGGTTTTATGGGGTAGGTATATATGACAAGTCACCTCCCACACTATTTTCTATGCACAATATAAATAACCATGGTTGAGTTACTTTTCAAAATTCACTAGAAATAAAATTAATAAAATAAGTCTACATTGATGTGACTAAGATTCATTGTAAATTCTCAAAAATGTATTGTCCTTTAACATTTATTTGTCTTGAACTTGCAAATGAAATAAAATAATAAAAAACATTTTTAAGAGTTTTTTTTAAATTTTATGTTGACTTTTTATATTTAGTACTTTTCTCATGAATTTAATAATGTAATTTAATTGAAAATTTATTTACATGTAAAATGTCAATAATATTATTATAATCCACATTGCATTATTATTATTATTTATTAAATCTATTATTATTCTTTATTAGTTTGACATTATGTTATTAAATAGAATGGAGTGAATATATAATTTAAAATTAAAAACATAAAAATGATAATATATTATTTAATAAAAAAATGTGAAAGGACTTTCTTTATGAATTAAGAGTACTTCACTTGAAAATGACAATAATATTATTTTATGTGAAAGTGTGAAAAGACATTCATTATGAGTACTTTACTTGAAAATGACAATAATATTATTTTATGAAAAGACTATCATTATGAGTACTTTACTTTATGACTTAAAAGTACTTACACCACTACCTTGGTTAACTATGTGTTTTCATCCACCATAGAAAATTTGACAAATAAGCATTCTTAACTCATGCAATGCCACCTCACCAAGGGGGATGATGTCATCTACTAGAATGTGATTGGTTGTATTTTATAGTACATTTTCTTTGTTTTGAGGCCCTTTTTTGACCTCAAAATTTCTCTAATGTATTCACACTTGTAAGAATGTACTTAGTACCTTGGGCCCCATTTTCATTATTGGTGGGTTCCCCCTCATTTGTTAACGGTTTAGATCGATGACCGGTAATCAAACAGTATCCTCCATGTTCGACTTCAACTCCTCTATTCACATGGTTCATGATTCGTACCTTTATCGTTGGTTTGGATTGAATACCTTAGGCCTATAATAGCACTATCCCAATCTGTTATTGCCCATGTTGCATAAGACTGAGCCTAGTACTTATTTTGGTTCCTCATGAGACATAGATTCACCTTTTTCATTATGGCTATGTTCTCCTTTTGACATGGATCCATGCTCGTATTCCAGTGGCTATGCTATATACGTCAGTTGCATCTATATATTGGAGATCATGTTCTATCCTTCTGAACATGGCATTCTGTCAAGACTATAATGTATGATGAACTTTGTTTTGTTTAAGGTACTTTTTGGGACTTTGATTCTAATATTATCTCATGGTTTCGGGTAGCCTCTAGTATTGGCCAGTGGTATTTGATGCATTCCTTTTTTTTCTTCTTTTTTTTGAATATTTCCCCTTTTTCTTTTTCTTTTATTTTTATTTTTGGGGATTTTGACTTTCTTGGAGGAATTTATTTAATTTTTTGAGGGAATTAATAATTTTTTTCCCATTTTCTACTAACTTAGGGACTTTGGGTTTTTGGAGGCCAAATATGTAGGTAAAAGGGATAAATGGACTATGTGACTAGGGGGTGATCTAGGTGGTCATATTTTTGGTGTTAACAATGTGAATTTTATTATATGCAATAATTATTAGTATTACATATATACTATACGTATAAGGGTGCATGTATGTAATATCGTAAGCACATAATATATATATTTGATGATATATATAGAGGATATCTATCATATATGTTGTATAATATTAGGAAGTGTATATTGGTATATATGTAATATATGTGTATTATAATGTATTTAAAATTTATGATGTAAGAATATGTAATCAGAGTAGTGAGTTGTGTATATATGGTATCATATGATATGGGTATATAGGAGTGATATAATATAGAACTACCTACGTGTGTGTATATATATTTATATACAATATATATATATATATATATATATATATATATATATTGCGTTATGTATGATGTATGGTATGAGTGTTGTATAACTAAGTAATTATCTGATTTTAGAATATTAGAAGATTTTGGTGGTAGGAAGTTTGGGTGTATGTTTTGAGTATGTATTTGCTTGGGTTGATTGTATAAAATACATGTAAATAATTAGTGATGTAATGAGGATTAGATGGGGTTGCTATCGAAGTGTGTATAATATTGCTATTAATGTAGTATGTATGTAGGTAAAAAAATATCAGCAAGGGTTAGCTGAGATTGGTTGAGAGGTTGTCTCGCGTTCGACGTCGATAGGCCACGGGGGGGTTTTCAGAGGGGGTGGTCAGCTTGCTGCAGCACGGGTGAAGCATGCCGCCCCATATTAATGGATCTGCGGGACCGATTGGTGATGTGGAAATGGGGACAGGAGAAACAATTGGATCAACGACAAGAGCCAAAAGAAGAGCGGGTCAGGGGGGTTTCCTCTCGAAAACCTTAACAATACCTGCCATCCAGGTCAGATCTGACAAAATCAGAGAAAGGTTTGAGCTCTGGAAGGAGAAAGCACTGATCGGAAAATTTATGGGGATCTAGTCATGAGAGAGGGACCTGGTTCGGTGGATTAAGAGCAATTGGAACCCTAAATGTCATTATGACCTGCACCTAGGATCCAAGGGTTTCTTCACCATTATCTTCTTCAACTTGGAAGATAGAGATAGGGTTTTAGAGGGAGGCCCCAATTTATTTTTCTTTTCTGGCTTGTATCTGAGGTCATGGAAAGAAAGATTTAATCCAAAGACAGAGGACATGAAAGTGGCCCCAGTGTGGATCGGGCTTTTTTCTCTCCCTTGTGAGTACTGGGATCTGGAAATCCTGCAAGACTGTAATACTTTGGGGGAATTTGTTAAGGTAGTAGAGAAAACAAAACTACAAAGGTACACTGCTTGTGCTCGTATCTGTGTTTACATGGATCTGTAGAAAGACCTTCCAGAGGAAATCAGTTTGAATTGGGATGACGAAGAATGGATCCATCCAACTGATTATGAGCAGCTCCCATTCAGATGCCGACTGTGTCATGAATACGGTCACTTTGGCATGAACTGCACAGAGGAACCTCAAGCTTCTTCCCCTACTAGATTAGCTTAGGAAGACGAGAAAGATAAGGAAGGATTCACCCAAGTGCGCAACAAGAAAAAGAACAGAGCGGGGGATCAGCAGAAGAAGGGCAAGGAGAAGGAAAATAAAGGGATCGCTAGCAAAAATCCCTTTCAGATACTAGAGGAAGTCGAAGAGGATGACAAGGTTGGAGGGGAAGAGAAGGACCCTCAGGAAAAAATAGTTGCGGAACCTGAGAATGAAATGCACTAGGTTATGTCTCCTGCAGATACAGCGGCGGTCACAGAGGAGGATGGTGATGAAGAAATGGAATTGGGGGAACTTGATCTAGAAGATATTGAGAAAGAATGCAAAAAAAAGGGGAAGGGTTATGTCTCTTGAAGGAAATTGGAGCTTCTCCAAGAGGCAATCATCAAATCTAAATCTAGCCAGCAATTGGGGATCTCCTTAGAGCCTCACAAAGGGAGCAAAAGGAAATCTCCAGAGGAGGAGTTGAAAAGAGGTAGGAAGTCGAACAAGGAAATAATTGCTAAGTTTGGAGTGAAACTCATAGAATCTAGTCAGTACCCGATGATAAGGGTGGATTTCTATGAAGTGAACAAGGCTATCCAATGGAGCTCATGTCCTGGAACATCTGAGGGTGTAACCATCTGTGGAAACTAAAGACTCTGGCAAGAAAGATTAAGAAGGAGAAACCTGATGCTCTATTTTTACAAGAAACAAAATGCAATTCATAAACTATGGAGAAAGTTGGGCAGATGATCTGGAAGGGATGCAAAGTAATGGCGATGGATGCCTCAGCCATGGCTGGAGGCTTAGCAGTCCTGTGGAAACCACATTCTTTGTACCTTTCGGACTGGAGAGACAATAAGTTTTCTATTACCTCTAATTTCACTGTCTTAGGATCGGGGGTTCAAGGCACTATGGTTAATATCTATGGACCGAGTGCCTTCCCCCCAAAATAGTACTTTATCTGATTTTTGTCATGGCTAGCGGAGTAGGTTGTTTCTGGATCTTAGATAGTTGAAGGTGATTTTAATCTGATATCCTCTCTCAATGAGAAGAAGGGTGGCAGGAGGGTTTTGTATAGATTCCAAGAAGTGTTTACGGAGCTACTGGCTCATAGCCCTTTCATAGATATTGAAACTGAAAATGGGTGGCACACATGGAATAACAAACATGGAGGTAATCACCTTGTCTCCTCCAGGATTGACAGATTCTTGGATACTAAAGATATCGCATGAGGCTTGGGTGAGGTCAGTGCTAGTGTTCTGCCATCAGCGGGCTTTGACCATTGGCCCATAATCCTTCATTGGGATTGGTCAAACTCGGTTCTATATAAACCTTTCATATTTGAGAAATTTTGGCTGGAGCATAAAGGCTTCAAAGATTTGGTGGGACAATGGTGGCAGTATCTGGTCCCCCCTGAGGGAACGTGAATTTTCCAATTTCAGAAAAAGATAAAATCTCTTAAATCCAAGATTCGTACCTGGAACAAAGAAGACTTTGGTAACATCCTCCAGGAAAAGAAAAAGATGATTGATGATCTGGAGCATACTCACCGAAAAGGTATGGTAGAAGGGTGGGATGAAATTTTAAGGGAGCATGAGAAAAACTTGCTGGAACAACTTGAAGCTAGGGAAAGACAGGAGGAAATTTACTAGAAGCAAAAATCCAGGAACCAATGGCTCCAAGATGGAGAGAAAAACACTAAATTCTTCCACAACACTGTTATTCAAAATCACCACAAGTCAAATATATTCAAACTCAAAAAAAGTGATGGTAGCCAGGTGGAAACTAGAGGAGAGATTGAAGACAAATCAGTCAACCACTTTGCTATTGTCTTAAGGGAGGATTGGGTCGATCAGAGCAATGATATTTCCCAAATCACTCGTCTCATCCCCAAACTTGTCAATAGGGACCATAACGAGTTGTTGGGAAAACCAGTCTCTATGCAGGAAGTTGAAGAAGCTATGAACCAGATGTCCTTAGGGAAAGCTCCTGGTCTTGATGGTTTTACTACCAATTTCTTCCATTTCTTCTAGGATATGATCAAGGAAGAGGTTCTTGAAATTGTGGAGGAATCCCACAGGATTTGTGGGGTTTTAAAAGATTTTAATGTGACCTTCCTATCCCTAATTCTGAAGGAGGAAGGAGCTGATACCCCTAGTAATTATAGACCGATATCCCTCTGTAATTTTATTTATAAGATTATTACCAAGGTGATTGCCAACAGGTTCAAGCCTCTGCTCCCCATCCTTATCATCCTGGAGCAATCAGGTTTTGTTGAAGGCCAACAAATTGTGGATGGTATCATTTTGGTTCAAGAAACTATTTAGTCCCTGAAACTCACTAAGAAACCAGGTATGTTAATCAAATTGGACATAGAAAAATCCTATGATAAGCTTAGTTGGCAGTATATGCGCAACATCTTGGAATCTTTTGGGATTGATAGGAATTGGGTGAATTGGATTATGAATCTGGCCTCCACACCCTTTTTGTCTATCTTACTTAATGGCTCTCCCTCTAGACTCTTGGAGGCCTCCCAGGGAATCCGCCAAGGTGATCCCCTTTCTCCCTTTATTTTCATTTTAATGGCCAAAGGGATGAGTAGGATTTTGCAGAGCCAAGCTGTTTAAGGTGGGATCAGAGGCCTTCAACTCCACTCTGGTATGGACAAGAAAACGCACCAACAATTTGTTGACGACACCATGTTAATGGGGCACCCTTCAGTCCAAGAAGCTCGTTCCTTCAAAAATTGCCTAAATCTTTTTGCGAAGGCCTCGATGCTCGAAGCTAATCCTAATAAATCACAAGTGTTCTTCTTTAACACTACTGGAATCACCCAGCATAATATCCTAAGGACTCTTGGTTTTGTAAAAGGATCTCTCCCCTCTAAGTATTTGGGAGTTCCCCTCACGGAAGGTATCATTCGCAAGATTTCCTAGAAAGATCCGATCAATAGGATTTGGCGAAGGTTGGCTAGTTCGACTCTCAGGCCTTTAAATCTTCCCATTCGTCTAATTTTGGTCAAGTCTGTTCTCCAAGCAATGCCAATCTATCTCTTTTCGATGCTCTCTGCCCCAAAGTCAGTCCTAAAATAATTAAGGAGTATTCAACGAAATTTTCTTTGGGGAGGCAGGGAAGAGAAGTCCAAGTTTTCCTTGGTCGGTCAGGATAAGATCTACAGACCCAAGGATAAAGGGGGTCTTGGCATTAGAGATCCTGAGATTCTAAGTGAATTCTATGGATAAAAAATATGGTGGAGATTGTGCAATTATAAATTGGAGCCATGGGTGCATTTGTGGCATGTGAAATACACCAGGGATAGACCAATGGGGCATCTGATCTGATTCAATGAGGTAAGGAATGGCTCCCATATCTAGTTAAAATATATCTCTGGCCGAAAATTAGTTCAAAACCATGGCTTTTGGGAAGTCTATAATGGTGAATTATAAAACTTCTGGGATGATTCGTGGAACTGGCTTCCTAAGCTGGGAGATGATCCAAGGTGGCAGAATATTAGGGCTAGAGGGATGGAGGAAGGTAAATTCAAAGTGTGTAACTATTGGGAGGAGGTTTTGGTAGATGGGCATATGAAATGGTTGGATCGAATATGGATGGAGGGTTTAATAAATGATGAGGATCTCATGGCTTTCGAGACCACTCTCCTGGAGCGATTTATTCACTTCAAAGTAGATCTTGATAAGCTCTGCTAGGGATACAATCAGAAAAGTATTTTCAGTATAAATGAAGCTTATGATATCATAATCAATAGTGAAGAAGGGGATGATTGCACCTGGAAGAAGATTTGGGGGATGAATCCTTGGCCAAATATTGCAGTCTTCTGCTAGTTGGTTGTTTGGAGAAGGATTCTGACAAGCGAAAATTTAAGGAAAAGAGGGATCTACAGACCATCTCGTTGTCCCTTATGCCTCCTCTCTGAAGAATACTTAGGGCACTTGCTGGATAGTTTTCCTTCTCTTCCTCACTTTGGGATAGAGGGGATATGATCTTTAGGAGAAGCAATCGGGTACAAGGTCACCCGGACTAGACCATTAAGGAATGGAACACTAAATCCTTCTCGAATCCGATCATTCTGAATTTGTGGTAGATGTTCCGAGGGATGGTAATATGGAACGTCTGGAAGGAAAGAAATGATCATATCTTTAGGGATAAAAAGCACGAATTAGAAGAGATTTGGAGGAAGTTGGTAAACAACATGCAAGAAATGATAAGAAGCCTCCCTTGGGGGGACAATGACAGATACCTCTTAGGGGGGGGATTCGCATTGTTTTGGGATGGTGATTAGGAAGATATGATTAGAGGGTCTGCCCATAAAATCCAAGGTTTTCGATCCTTCTAGTCTGAATTTTTGGTCCCCTCCTTTGTAGCAAGTATTCAATGTAAAATTCGATGGTGCTTCTCGTGGAAATCCGAGAGTGGTGGGATTTGGCGGTGTATGCAGGAATGCTTCCGGAGATATCATGAAAGTTTTTTTCGGTTACTTAGGCTTCGACTCCAATAATTCGGCTAAATTGGAGGGCCTCATTCAGGGAATTCACTTGGTGGTCAGAGAAGGTTGGTTCCCAGCAATCCTGGAGGGGGATTCCCATTTCATCATCCACATGGCTAAGAAGCTGGCTAGTGGCCAATCCGTGGACAAAATTACTACTAGTTGGAGGCTTCTGTACAGGCTAGATCATTTAAAAACCCTTGTCTTCAGTCATAATGCCATCATGTTTAGCTGCGTCAAGCGGGAGGAAAATAAAGTTGTGGACCTTCTAGATAACTAGGGCATTGCTGAGGGTGGGGACCTCTCTATTGGAACCATGGAAGACTATCGGCATGACACTTGGTCCATGAATTGCTGCCACCTTGCTAGCACCGAATTCGAAAATTACAGACAGATGGCTGATGGAACCTCACCTTCCCACGATTACAACAGGAGATGATTGGAAAGGTTTATTGGAGAGTCAAATCATCAAGGACTACACCGCGAAGAATGACACATATCTCTAGTTCAACTACCGATATGAGTACGAGAGAGTACATGTTCAGGAAAGGGAATAGAGAAACGTTGGCTCTGTATCGGCCTCCTTATCTGGTCATTACTATCATTTTAATGATCATTAATGGGGAGATAATTTCCATGATTACAAAGCTATACGAATCAGAGGATGAGCGAAGCATTACGGGCTTGCCAATAATGAATTTTCTGGATATATATCACTGCCTAGTTGAGAGATTTCCCGATAGAGTTTTTCTTTGCTTTCGAGTTGCTCTTCCTATTGTGGTTGGTAAGGTCTCTTGGGAGAAGGTTTGTGATAGGTTTTCCTTAGTCCGTCCTCCAGATAGTTTCATAGCTAGGGTGATGGCTCCTAAGCGTCATGCCTGTTCTGAGACAGTCTCGGGTTATTGTTTTGGAGGGCCGTAGGGAAAAGAAAAACTTTTAGTTGAGGTGGGTGGTGTTAATGGTACAAGGGCCCATGAGGCCACTATGTTCTTTTGTGAATGCATCCCCTCTCTGGTCCAGGATGAGGTCGACCACATCGAGAAGCAGTTGTGGGACACAATGAGGACAATTCCAGTCGAGAACCTTTGAAGGGAGGTTGAGGAGTGGGTGGTTGACCCGGGCACCACTGTAGGCAAAGCTTCTGCCTATGACCACATGACTGTGGTTTATTGGGCCATGAAAAACTTACTGGTGCATATCACAATGTCCAGTTTAAACAAGAACCAGGGAGATGAGGAGCTAGTTCATTCTTGGAAGGCACACAATGTCGATTCCTGCTTGATGCATCTCAAGATTGATGCGATTGCCAAAAAGATGGGTATGTCTTTCTTCTATCCGGGGATGGAGGAGGCTGAGCATGCTGGCCCCAGGAACCCACGAAAGCATATCAACGCGCAGAAGAAGCAGGAGGACAAGATGGAGGAGGCGAATGGATGGTAGCGGTGGGGAAGCTGCTATATGAACTTGGTCTATTGTTTCTGGGTTCATAGTTTGTTTTTCTTTCTTCTTTCAGCATTATAGCATGGTTCTTTCTGCTACATCTCTAAGTTGTATCTCCGGTAGGATGTATCTAGGTTTTTGGGGTTGGCACTAGGGCTAGTCTATTTATGGCTCAGTTTTTTTTTGCTGAGAATGGTTGTGATCCGTAAGTCTATGAAGACTCTATGAGAGTGTTATGTACTTGGTTTCAAAGCAGTAATATAGTTTTTTATTTACAAAAAAAAATGTAGTACGTATGTAGGCGATACATATGATTTTGTATGGGTCGAGTTTTCACATAAGTGCAATATTAGTAGTATTTATGTGATGCTATTAGTTACATATATATTATTAATATATAGGATATTATGATAATGGTATGGTATGATTTAATGAGGAATTACTCAATGTATATGGTATTGTATGTGATGACGATTATAATTGGTTGTTTTTGGTTTCTGTCAGTTGATATGATTGATGTATTATGATCGATGTATTATGATTGATGTATTGTGATCGATGTGTTCTGATTGATGTATTATGATCGATGTGTTCGGATTGATGTGATCAGATTTATGTATTTTGATTGATGTATTCCTATTGATTTATTCAGATTGATGTATTCTGATTGATGTATTTTGATCAATGTATTCTAATTGATGCATTTTGATTGATGTATTCTAGTTGATGTATTATGATTCATGTATTATGGTTGATGTTTGTATGGTTAGCTGATGCATGTATGGCTGTCATTGGTTGATATTAATGTATGATTGATATATGATCAACATATGATTGATATATGGTCGATATATCTGATGCACTTCACGATCTTGGTTGGCATACTTGATGCACTTCATATTGGTTGATATACATGTTGCACTTCACGATCTTGGTTGGCATACTTGATACAGTTCATATTGGTTGAGATACTTGATGCACTTCATATTGGTTGGTATACTTGATGCACTTCATGACATTGGTTAGTATACTTGGTGTGCTTCATGATATTGGTTGAATAACTTGGTTGCATAATGCATGATTGAAATGGAAATTGAATGTGCTTAGGGTAGATGCATTCCAAGTGTTTGATTTCATGTACCTTGGAAGTACTTCAGATATCATAAGTGAAATAGAGTGAAATGGACTAAGAAGGAATTTATTTCGTGTTGAGATTTCATGGAATTTATTTCATGTACCTTGGGATTATTTCATGTGATTGATTAGAATTTATTTCTTGAAGATGTGTTGTATTTATCTTTTTGAACAATATATATAGTTTTTTTGCTAACCATGTGTTTGTTGGAATGTAAAGAAATACATTGAATTAAATAGTGAGTGTATTGGATATGTGTTGCATTGAATCTGATATGCATTGCACTGGATAGTGGTTGCATATTGTGCGTATTTGATATGGATTGGAATTGCTATGCATTGAATGTGCAGTTAAATTGAATTGTACTTGAAATGGATAGATATCTCTTAATGTGTTGATATGTGCTGAATGGAATAGTTATTCCTCTGGGAATACTTTGGATAATAATAGTTGGATTATATTTCCTGGTAGCAGGTTTGATGATAAGTATGGATAAATAGGATCATTGGTATGATATGATCATTTTGTGTGACTAATTCAAGTACCCTTATGTGTATTATTGATATGTGGTGAAGGTCTTGTTAATATGTATCTCTTGTAAATTATTAGAATGTGATTCATGTATCTTTGCTTGAAGATGTAATTCATGTTGAAAAGTATATGACAGATACTAACCATATGATTGATTTGGAATGTGATTCATGTATTTTTTTTGAAGACGTGTTTCACATATATCTTGTTGGAAAGTATATATACCTGATGATTGATCATGTGAATGATGATTCGAATGTGATTCAAGTCAGTACCAGGAGGGGTAAAACTAGTGGATGTGAGCACTAGAAGGTGAAAATATTGTGATGGAAAAGTATTGTTCTTTCTCAGGTTGTGCAGCCTAGGTTTCCTGTGATGGAAATGTATTGTTCTTTCTCAGGATGTGTAGCCTAAGTTTCCTATGATGGAAATATATTGTTCTTCTCAAGAGGTATGGCCTGATTTTCCTGCGAGGGAAAGCAGATGGTGAAGGAATACTTGAGAGATGAATTCTTCTTGTGGCAACCTCGTGAAGGAAATATGAAAGCAGATAAGTATCATTGTGATATGAATATCTTTGTGATTTTTGTTAAGAAAAGTATATTTGTGATCCTTGTTAGAAAAGTATATTTGTGATATGATTATCTTTGTGATATATGTTGAATAAGTATCTATATTTTATGTAAATTTGTATATACCAGTGTATTGCTTGTGATTAATTGGAATTCATTTCATGTATCATGAATATGTATTTTATGTATCATGTTCCTCGTATCAGGTAACATATGTATTTATACCTGATCGCTAATCATGTGGTTTATTGATTGAAATATGATTCAGGTGGATCTATTTTATTGAAATACTGAAGGCCTTGTAATGAGGTTTGAAGGCCCTCTAATGGGGATTGAAGATTGACCCTTCCTTCTACATTGGGAACCACTCTGCTAGTCCACGTTCTGGCATGGGAATCCCAGGAATGGGATGGTGATATTCCAAGGAACTGGCAGGGTGAATAGATGATGATATCTTGAGGGACGAGTGGGGTGAAGGAAGTCACATCCCATAGGTTGTGGAGATGGACATAAAATAAGGTGGTAGTCGGAAGTATAGTGGATTCTCAGGAGAGGAGTTCCAATATTTCCAATGATAAATGCAAGCATGATGACATGTAAGAGGAAGTATACATCGAGGATGATGCATTATTTTAAGGGTGAGGGGATGTAATACCCCAATGGTAATCCCCGAACATATTGATTTTTTTATTTGCTTTTATGGTGGCACTAGGTTCCTCTACCATGGACCGTAAATATTATTATCTTATTATGCTATTTTATTATTATATAACTACCTATAACTAAATAATGGCTCAACACGGAAAACAAACATGGCTGTGGGGTCTTGGATTCCACATGTGAAGGGGTTGGGGTTAGGAGCTGTAGCTAACCCTAACAACACTCAATGTTTCCTATTTTTGATGTTAGGGGACCCTAGGGGTCGTAATTTGTCTAATTAATGTTTTTCATGCACTATTGCACCCTCACTAGAGAGAATATTCCTTACATGGATATAACGGGGCCCACTTTCATTGCACTCTTTTCTTGTGTGCATATTTGGCTAATTTAAAGTTATCTTTAGTCAATTTTAGTATTTTTTAGTTAAATTGAGTTAAAATTGAGTTAATGTCAGTTAATTTCAATTAAATTGAGTTTAATTAAGTTACTATGAGTTAATATTGAGTTATTATTTAATTTATGGGTATGAGTGGTTGATAAACAAGGTTGGAAGGGGTAGAGTGATTAAGGAACTTGTAATTTGCGGTAGATGGACTATGAGTATGATGAATAGGACACCATTTATTTGTGGTAGGGGCTATAGGGAAAGAAAACTTATGGTTTGTGGAAAAAGGTGAAGAGGCTGTAGGGATCAATGAAGCATCGTGAGTTAGAGAGTTGGCAATGAAACTAATGTGACATTGAAATTTGAATTGGGCAGTGAAGCCCCATTGGAAAGATTGATTTTGGGTATAGGTTTAGAACTTAGAAAATCCTTCTCAAATAAAATCCAATATACACAAACTAAATTTAATAATGAATACCTCATATAGATCTAAAATTTGTTGTTGAATATGAAGGTGGTGAATACTTCAACAAACTACTACATAGTTTATGGTAGCACTTATTTAGTTTGGAACCTCGGGGCTAGTATATTTGTGTTGTAGCCAAGTTGGTAGAAACACTTCTTAATTTCCTCACAAAATTCCTCCCAAGTTCGGATACATTTAGAGGTAATGAAGGAGTTGGCCTCATCATTAAGTTCAATATATATTATATGTTCTTATTGTTAAGATTAGCATCGGCCCTGCATTATGCCCTCTAGGTCTTTGTTGATAATAAGAAATTGTTGGTCCTATTTGAGAATAGGGATGGTCTAAAAATAAGCAATGGGACTATAGATCCAGGAATCCACAACCCCACCCTTAATTTTCCCATCATATTTATGGAGAGTAATATTTGTATCTAACTGAAAGATAGTGGGTTGGTGTTTATTGATGAGAAATTCATTTAGAAACTTGATTATTTATATGTCTAGAGGGTCATAAATATACTCTAAATTTTTATTATATTCATATTTATGAGGGTCCACGAGATGTTATGGGAGAGAAAATGACAAAAAAACCATGGCTTGAAAACTTTAGTGTCTCAGCTTATAAGGGTGTTAATATGAAATAGGAAATTAGAGAAAATCCTAGCATCTAGTGTAATGAAGACGATGGATGGGAATAAGGATGACTAGACAAATCAAGCTTGGTATTCAGAGTTTGATAACTCAAAGAATTGAAAACCCCAAAAAATAGCAAATGTGCAATTAGAAATGGACTAGAGAATCTAAGATCCAAGTGGGAGGGATAGGTCACCACAAACCATATCTACAAAAAAAATTTCTTTCCCAAGAAAGACTTCTACTTCAGTGCTAAACTTAAGTAGGGGATAGCCTTAGAATAGGCACCAACATAGATCAACATGGGAAGTCACACTCCAATGAATCATATATAGAATTTTTCTTCTAAAATTGTTTTGAGGTAGGAGAGGCACCAAGCTTTATAATCTTGACATAGAGCAGGTCCCAAATTGATGCTTTGATACTATTTGATGTATATCTCATCTCTATGAAGCTGCAAACCCTAGGTTATAGACTAAATGCACCATCCAAAGTTAAATAATCACCATATAATATTCAATAGCAAGAAATAAAAGAATAAGAACAAGAGAGATTGCAATAGTTCTCTTCGGAAGACATGGCTTAGTCTTGTTATGACTCCAATGGGCCTTTATATAGTATTACACAAGGTCCACACGAATGAGAAAAATAATAAAAGACTCCTTGACTCAACACATGGGTAAGAAGATGCATCTACATGAATGCACATAATAATACAAGTCA
Source organism: Larix kaempferi (assembly GCA_027924585.1). Taxonomy (NCBI): domain Eukaryota; kingdom Viridiplantae; phylum Streptophyta; class Pinopsida; order Pinales; family Pinaceae; genus Larix; species Larix kaempferi. Next base: position 32,276,784 of record BSBM01000445.1, on the reverse strand, counting down.
AAACACAAAACATGAATTAAGGTGTATCCCATCAATGACTACTAACTAAGCTAGGAAATATTAGCTCTAGATGTTTTTGTCCTACTTGGGAAGCATGCCCAAGTTGTTTACTGGTCAATGGAGTTCTATGTGGCTAGTATGAAGGGTGTGATCTCCTTGGGTGGGGTGCTTAGGGCTCTATATACATTAAGTCTCCAACAATGTAGCTAGTGAAAGGTGTGAGGACTATCTAGTGTTTCTAAAATCTCATATTAGGGTTATTAATGACCAAATCCTCACATCAATTTTAGTATTTGGATGTGTTGGTTATGGGTTAGTTTTTAGTCTAACTTCATTCAATGATGGTGGGTTTAGATTTTCTTCAGGTATAGTCTCCATTAAATCTAATTTATATGTTGCATTTAAAGAGTGTTATAACGTATTTTATTTATTTTTATAAATAAGAAAATTTATTAATACAAATAAAACTTGTAATAAGCTTACCTCAAACCAATCAATCAAGATGTGAGCACCTAGAAATCAAATGCCCCTCCATTAGCTCCTCAAATTTCTCCTAGGAAATTGGATGACCATATTGGGCATTGTGAAATAATACAACCCATGAACCATTTTATTATTAATACACAGAGGAATGTACACATTCTTAGGATAAGGAGCATCTTATTAATGTGTGCATGTTCCTAAGCACACATGTGTTTATAATGCACACATATTCCTTAGTACACACATATTATTAATGCGTGCATGTTCCTAAGTGTATAGCACATGTATTAATGCATTCACATTCCTAAGCACACACGTGTCCCCTTGAAGTCTGATTTGGCATTGTTTGTGGCAAAGTGTGTGGTGAGAGTGTCGAAGTTGTAGCAAACGTAAGACATGTGCATTCCTTCATTATTGTGCATCGTATTCCCACTTTTTCAACTATCATCTTCTTCCAGGTGCCATTCCAAAAATTATAATGGGTGATTCCATGAAAATGGGTAACTCTTTTTGGCCAAATATGACAGTGAAAAATGGAAATTTTATCCATGTATCAAATTGAAGCCGTTGAAACTCATATTTGCCAAATGAATTTTGACATGCCGTTGAAAAATGAAATGTAGAGAATTATGTTGGCTTTCCAATGATTTTTTTTTGAAATATTCCAATGTCATTTATCATGTTGAATTTTCATTTAATGAAACGTGTGTACTTAAAAATTTGAAGAGCAATTAACAAGTAGTTTGTGTTCGTGCACGATAATTTAATGTTAAAGTAATAATTAAAAAAAATGAAATATGTGAACATGATGTAGACAGAATGCACTAGGGCTTACATGTTTTTCTTTTAATTTTTTCTCGAAAAAATATATTTATTATTATTTTTCGAAAATGACCAATGAATATTTCAGTCGCATTTTGCACACATGTGTGTTCATGCACCAAATCTTTTAATTTTTTACATAATTTGAAAAAATAAAAATACCCTTTTGAAGATGACGCGTTTATCTAGGGCTTGTGTATTTTTTCAAATTTTTCGGATGTGTAATTTGAATTTTGTGGATTTATCTTTGAGCTCAATCGAAGTTGTCGGCATGGTTTTTTAGAGCAACTTTTAGTAGAAATTTAAAAACAAAAGACATGAAAATAAAAATTCGTAAATTTTATTTATGTGGATAGAGGATTCGTTGACGAATCCAATGGTATCAAGTCCGCTCATTAATGAGCATTTAATGACATGGTTTAACTCTGTGGAAGGTAGCCAAAAAAAACCCTTCTGCAGGGAAAAGGGCTATCAGCCTGTTTTTAAGCCCTCGATCGAGTTATTCGCTTGATCGAGCTTTTTAAATACCTCAATCGAGGGTTTAACAGACCCTCGATCGAGGGTTTAACAATACCTCAATTGAGGGTTTAAAAATACCTCGATCGAGGTGTTGTTAAACCCTCGATCGAGGTATTGCTCGATCGAGGGTCTGTCAAAAAGGCTAGATCGAGGGTTCGTGTGTGTAAAAAAAATCTATAAACACCGGGGCAAAACCGCGAAAGGAGTTGGCAACAATTAATGTTGCCAACTACCCTTCCCTCGTAAAAACATGAACGAACATCTATATAACAAGCAAACAAGAATTCACAAACAACAATTTACCTCATTGGTATTTTTTTCTCCATTAGAGCTTTGTCACTTTGAGCTTGTTGAATTAGAGATTTGTAATTTTCATATTGTTAAATTAGATCTCATTAGACATGTAAGATTTCTTTGTAGGCATAATTCAAGATTTCATACTATCATTTTGTTGTTTGTTATAACAATTTGAAAAAAAAATTGTTTGTTTTCATTGTAAATTGATTCATGTAAAATTTCTTTGTAGGCATATTTGAAGATTTCGTACTAACATATTGTTGTTTGTTATAACATTTTGAAAAAAATTGTTTGTTTTCATTGTAGATTGATGGGGAATAAAACAAAAAGACAAAGAAAACATGCTAGATAACAAATGCCAATGAAGAATGTGAGAAGAGTAGAGAACGAATGAGACAACAAAGAGCAAGGTTGAGAGAAGAAGAAGATGCACATTTGGTGCAACAGATTCCAATGTAGTACAACCAAGGTAAATTATTGAATTACATGTATCATAATTTAAATATCATGCTACATAATTTACAAAATTAGTAACAATTTCTCAATAAATTTAACTAAATTTCATAATTTAATTTGTTTCATATTTATTTGTAATGATATTCTTATTTATTTCATCAATTTCTTATTTAAATTTTAAAGTTTGCAATAACTTTTATGTTAAATGAACAATTTTCAAGTGGCTTTAAACAAATGTTAAATTAGAACAATTTTCAAATGAAATGAAACATGTAAATTTAGATTCTACTTTCATGTTAAGTTATGAACATATTTTTAAATATTTTCAAATTATTTCAAAGTTGTTAACAATTTTCAAATTATGCTTCAAAGTTGCTTTAACAATTTTCAAATTATTTCAAAGTTGCTAACAAATTTCAATTTTATTGTCCAACAATTTTCAAATGAAATTTGTACACAAGTAGATTCTATTTTCAAGTTTTTTTTCGGCTGGAAAAAGATTCTATTTTCAAGTTAAAATGTATGTACATATTTACTATTTTCAAATTGATAAACTTTACTAACAATTTTCAATGTTATTCGAATAATTTTCAAATTAAATGTACACTTGGACATTATTTTCAAGTTAAATTGTACATATTTAACTAATTGCAATTTTTTAAATTACTAACAATTTCAAATTAAATATAATTTCAATTCTTGTTTTGTTAGAAAATTCAATTTCAAAACAAATGAATGAATATTTTGAAATGAACATGTTGTGATAGTTATGTATTAGTTAGAATTTATTCAATTTGAAAACAAATGAATGAATATTTTCATAGTTATAGTGGTTGACAATATTTTCATAGTAATGAATATTTGAATACAAATGAATGTTCAAAGAGCTATTTAATTATAATGTTAACATTAAAAAAATTCCATTAATCACATGTACTTTTATTTACATATAACATGACATCACCATGATAAGATTAATGTTTATAATCATATATTTTGTTAGGACAAATTGGAAATAATTATTTGCAATGTTTAAAACCTTGCATTGATATGTGAAACATTATTGATAAAAAAATCCTTAAATTGCAACTTATGATAAAAATTACAATTTCCATAATTGTTTATTGTTGAAATTGCAAAATCATCAACTATTGAAATTCTAGGGTAGAAGTGTTGTAATCATTTATTCTTTGTGGTGATTTGCAACTTGTATTTTAAATATTTATTTGTGTATTGTATACCATAAAGTTAAAATAACATTTTTCTTGTAATGTATTTAAGTAAAATGGACATAAATTGCATAAATAAAATTTGCCCACAATTATGTAATGTGATGATTATAAATGATATTAATTTTTATGCCCACAATAATTTTTATCAAGTTATTAATAATTGTCTTGAGTTAAATATATATACTTGATTTTCAAACTTTATTAGTAATTATCAAACTAAATGTACAATTTCAAGTTGCATGTACATATTTAGTTGTTTTGAAATTAAGTTGTACAAACAATTTTCTTGTTTTAATGTATTTTCAATACTTGTACATTTTTCGCAAGTCACTAGCAATTTTCAATTTGTTAATTTCCGTGTACAACAAATTTCAAGTTACTATCAATTTTAAAGTTAAATGTACAACTTGTATTTAACATGACATATCACCATGATAAGATTAATGATTAGAATTATATATTTTGTCAAGACAAATTGGAAATAATTAAATTTGCAATATTTGCAACCTTGCATTGATATGTGAAGCATTATTGATAAAAAATCCTTAAATTGCAATTTATGATAAAATTACAACTTCCATTTAATTGTCTATTGTTGAAATTGCAAAATCATCAGCTAATGAAAATGTTAGTTTGCATTAAAAAGTATGAATTTCTCCTCAATCATATCACTATGTAATGTTTTTAATTAAATATCGTATTCATCTCTAAATCAATGTTTTTTCCCCCACATTTAGAGTATAATAGGTATGTTATCATGGGTAGAAAATCAATCTTAAATTTTTATTTTATGTATATACAACATGGGATGCATGATGTTGTCCTTGAAATTCTAGGGTAGAAGTGTTGTAATCATTTATTCTTTGCATGATGTTTTGCAACTTGTATTTTAAATATTTATTTATTTATAAATTATACCATAAAGTTAAAATAACATTTTTCTTGTAATGTAAAAGTAAAATGGACATAAATTGCATAAAGAAAATTTGCCCACAATTATATAATATGATGATTGTAAATGATATTAATTTGTATGCCCACAATAATTTTTATCAAGTTATTAATAATTATCTTGACTTAAATATATATAGTTGATTTTCAAGTTACTAGCAATTTTAAAGTTAAATGTACAAGTTACTACCAATTTCAAGTTACAAGCAATTTCAAATTTTACTAGGAATTTCAGACTTTACTTCTAGAACAATTCTCAAGTTTAATTAAGTTAGCAATTACAAGCATCTGTTGCAAGTTCGGATCTGGTAATAATCCCTGTCCGCTTAACTGTGGGAAGTACTTGGGCATAAGCCTTAAAACTCATTGTGAGGAGTACCATAGGAACCCTAGAGTAGCTGGCGCATTGAGAGGACCTACAAGCGAAAAGGGCAACGACCCCTACCTGATTGACTAGTTTTTCCCCGTGAGGTAAACCAAGAGCTGTCATTTGTGGCCAAGCGGTTATCAGTTTTACCTAAGCCATGGAGTGAATGGTACTGCCCCAATACGCAAGCCGTCAGACAGCATTGGTGGCTGAGTGAAACACTTGAACTTTTAGGAAGATGAACATACCTAGGGTCCATATCTATTTTCAGTTGAACTGTTGTCGATCACTTCCGTGCCATTTCACTAACACCTTGGGGTTTTGGTGTAACGGTTCATATCACTTGAGCAATTTCAAATTTCAAATTACTAGCAATTTCAATTTTTACTTAGAACAATTCTCAAGATAAATGTATTAGTTGGAAAATTCAATTCATATGCAATTTTCAATTTTTCAATTTCCACATCAAATTTCAAGTTACTAGCAATTTTAAAGTTCAATGCACAACTATCAAGTAACCAATTTTCAGTTTGTTAATTTACATGTTATGCAGGGAAATATTATGGTCAGACATCACATCATGGTGATCAAGAATCACATGACCCTGTGCCCCCTCATGATCCTGATCAGCCATCACATGACACCTTTTCCTCTCACATTGAAAATATAATGAGGAGTTGCAGTGGGGTTGGAAGGGGTGGAAATTTTATAGAGGATTGTGCAGTTGTTTCTGCACAAGAAGAGATTGGGAACTCGATCTCTGGTTGGAGAGTTAGAGAGCATGTCAATAACATAATCAAGTCATATTTTGAACAATATTCAACGATGGCACAAACTCAAATCCTACATGGGTTGATAAAACACAAAAAATTGAAACGTGCCACAAAGTTGGTGGGTTTTCAAGATGTTAAAACAAAAAAGACATGCGAGAATTCAATAGAAAATGTAAGAACTGCATTATCTTCATTTGGAAAATCAAGAAACAATGATACCCGAGCTACTCGTAAGGCAATTACAATGGTTGTCGTGGCACAAAGCACCTCAAGAATTCGAATGGTATCAACAATGGCATCATTGCTCAATGTTTCAAAAAGAACATTGCTCAAATATAATAAATTTAGGGTTCAGATAGATGAAAGTGATGAAGCTGCTTTTTGGGCTCTTATTTGTAGGGAACCCTATCGAGATAGGATGGCAGCGGGCATTAGAGAGAAGGTGATAGAGTTTTGGGATAGTCATTCTCGTGCTATTCCAGATCGAAATAATGTCCTGCAACAACGTTTATCTAGAGGCATTTATTAGGAGTACTGTAAGCATGAGATGGAGATGACGGGAGTTGCACTTTACGAGGAATTCCAAGAAACCAATCCTGGTGTTCAAATATCATTTAGCATGTTCAACAAATTGAAACCGTGGTATATTAGGCCGAATACGATTCACGACACTTGTTGCTGTCGGTACCACGTTGAATTTCAACTATACTATGACACATTTCTGGATTTTTGCAAAAGGCACTGGAACAGTGTACTAGCTCCTCACACAGTGTGAGATTTTATTTGTATGATACTATGCAATAGGAATCCTGAACACGTGTTTTTCAATAAGAGGTGTGGAGGTGGGAGAAAATGCCATGAATGCGGTGATTTGACATTGTTCCATAGGAACTTTCCTATCGATCCAACACACCATGGATTGTCAGATATCACCGTTAGGTGGAAGAGGTACGAGTACGTCACCATGAATCCAACACCTTCTTCATCTGTTCCTTCCAAGAGGATCGACTTGCTTGATGATGAGATTCATGTTTCAGATTTCATGGAGAAGTTTCAAATTCAGATTTATAAATACATAAAGCACTCCCATAGGTCCAAGTGGCAAGCTTCAGAATTCAAACATTCCTGTGAGGTATTTGAGTCGGGCACAATCTTATCAGTGGTAGTCTTTGTGGAGAACTACACCTTTGCTCCTTAGAGAGAGATACAGAGTGAGTATTATCACTCCGACTAGGTGTCTATCTTCGTACATGTATTGTACAGACATGCTCAGGAAAACATTGATGGTAGGGATAGCACTCCCTAGTCACGTGAAGTGATCAAGGAGTACAATTTTTATGTTAGTGATGATCATGAGAATGACACATTGTTCATTAAACACTGCTTTGGGTTTATTTATGATTCATTCGGGTAGAGAGGTGTATCATTTACTGAACACTGGATTTGGTTAGATGTGTGTGCAGGGCAATTCAAGTCGGCATGCTCATTTTATTGGTTGAGTCGCCTGCACAAACAAACAAGAATCCGACACACCTGGAGCTTTTTTGAGACAGGGCATGGGAAGGGTGAACATGATGGTGCAGGTGCATGTGTGAAACGAGCACTTCGGAGGTACCGGATGAGTCATGGTGCAACTTAACTCAAATGCTCCACTGAAGTAGTTGATTGGTGCACACGTCATTTGGGACATCAGGGTCATGAACAAGGAAGGCCGGTGTGCAGGTAATAAACTCCAAACTCAATTAATAAACTAATAACATTCAATATCAACATTTCCAAAAGAACACATGTACTCGATAGGAATTTACATATGACAAACTGAATTCCATGCAGGTTCTTCTGGGATGTTTCCCTTGGAGATGTTAATAGATCCATGCCATGGTATTGTGACACCATCCATGGTACAAGGGAATTGCATTCTGTTCGAAGTAAAGATATGGGGGACATATTTTCCATTGAAATGAGAAAGTATGCATGCTTTTGTTATTTTTGCATTGATGCAAATGGATGCGGGCTTGATCACTGTGAAAATGATTTATATGTCAAACCATGGAAATATGTATCTCTTAATCCAAAGGGTTCACATCCAATTCCAACATGGCAAGAGATGCACACTAAAGAGGCAATGGTCTCATTAGATTATGATTGAGTTTCCAATATGGTTAGGGAAGGTACAAGAGTCTTCATTAAGTTAATTAGTTCATTATATCTTACACATATACAAATGTTGTAGAAATTTGCACGTAGGACATTTGAATAATATTTGTAATGTATCTTGTAGGTGATGTATTTGTTGTCATTGCATCCCTCCACAACCAAAAAAATGTTGCATACTATTTGATGCGGTGCACGCAAATAAAGAGTAGATTGGTGTGACCCTACCAAGATGGGGACTTCACATACCAGGTTGGAGACATGGTTCTAATGGGACACTTTTTTGAAAAAGTGAAAAAACAGGGTGCTCACATTATTTACAGAGATTTTATGCCTGGATATATATCATGTCAATACAATCATTTGGTGGTTGCAGCTCGGATACCTCTAACAGAAATCAAGGTGAAGAGAGGTGATCCAAAGAGATGGAAGATGACAGAAGCTGACCATGATCATATTATGGAGACTTGCATTCCTATAACCCATTGGCCAGATGAATGAGTTGCATGTATGCCACTTGCATCATGGCATAGTTTTCATGTTGTCTTGTGTAATATTTTTTTGGAGATTTTTGTGGAGGTTGTTTTATAAATGTATTTTTGTAGATGGTTTAATGTCAAGAATACAAATACCAGATGGGAGGCTTTTGTGAAATTTGAATCATGGTGCTCCAATGTGAATACACTTGAACATGTACATGTTCTAATTTTAGATTTTGATTTCAAATACAATTGTAATGTAATTGAGAATTTAAAATACATCTATACAATGTGGAATGGTAAAATTTAAATTTTGAAATGTACAATGATTACCATTTTGTGCAAAATTCTTTAATATATGAATTTAGAAAATTTTGGGCATTATAATTATTATTTGGACCACACATTCTTGTATTGATAACCTAGAATTTTTGCTATTTAGGACTATTGTGTTTCCCTTGATTGTTCATAATTTATCATTGAAGCTTCAACTAGAAGTCTCATACATACCCATGTGTGGTATATATGTGACTCTTCCTTAGCTATATTTTTTGTGACGTGACCACAATCAATCCATAGTTTTTAATTTTGCTTACTAAGGGAAATGAAGGGCACCAAAACACTCCTTCAATTTGATTTCCTTCCAAAGCAATTGATTAATCATTAGAGGAAATTTCAATTTAAAATGGGCCTTCCAAGTATAATACAATTTCCATGTCATCATGTATTAGCCAATCAAAATGATTTAAAATTAAAAAAGGGAGCACCTACAAAAATTGGAGGGAAAAAATAGAAACTACTTTTTTGGATCGTATTTTCAACTTATCTCCTTGTAGGTTTACTCAAATTTCAAGTGAGATGATTCGTTGGATGCATAATTAAATTTTGCATCCAACGAGTATCCATGTTGCATACTTTTAACAACATTTACACCATAAAAAAATGAAAATACATTAAAAAATGTGCTTTCTCTCATTAGAAACACGTTTTTTTTATGTATTTTCAATTTTTCATGGTGTGGATGTTGTTAAAAGTATGCAACATGGGTACTCGTTGGATGCATAATTTAATTATACATGCAACGAGTCCTCTCGCTTGAAATTTGAGTAAACCTACAAGGAGATAAGTTGAAAATACGATAAAAAAAGTAGTTTTTTTACTCTCTCTCTAATATTATTTTATTATTTTATTATTATTTTCCTTAGGAGGCCCATTGACATTTAGTTATGGTGATTTGGTGGTTGAAAATCCCTTTGCTTGACACTTGTTATAATTCACATAATTCTTGACTTCATTTGTTATAATCTTGTATCATGGTGAACTATGTTCTTGATGGCATCAAGTGCAAGCCATGATGAGATGAAGATTACATCGTCCATATCATCAAAATGATTTGTAAGGTTTTGTCATAAGTAGTTGGGAAGCATAGTCTCACAAAACATTATTTTGTTTGTTGATGTAAGCATTCATTAACTTTACATACTTGCATTCAATAAAAAGTTATTTTGTACATGTTGATGTGAACATTCAACATACAAGCATAGTACATGCATCTACCATAAATCATAAATAGTTGTACATAAATCATATGAAATAGTTGTACAAACATAGTTTCTACCATAGTTGTACAAGCATCTGCTATCAACATATTTCCATTTCTTATATTAACTAGGTGGTTATGCCCATTGCCAAGAAAACAAACCATACCTTTATGACTTTAGATTAGAGCACAGACTTAAAAGAAAATAACACAAAGATTACCTACATACTATATAACTTGTAATTATATAATTTTGTCTCAAGGGATATTTCACACTCTCAATCGACAAAAACATTCTTATATACAACAACACATTGAATTTTCAATTGAAATTACACATTAAATTTTCCATGTAATTAAATTAGAATGCGGAAACTGTAAGTGAATTGTAATGTGTAGACAACATAATGCAAAATGTCAATTTCAATTTTCAATTTCAAATGTATTCTAATTTTAAATTTTGATTTCAAATACAAAATTGAGAATTTAAAATACATCTATATACAATGTAAAATTGTAAAATTTAAATTTTAGATTGTACAATGTATCATAATTTAAAATTTTTATTTCAAATGCAATTGTAATGTAATTGAAATTGAACTTGTAAATTGGAACAACACATTGTATTCTGAATTGAAATTACACATTAAATTTGAGATTTTAATTTTAAATTGTAATTGAATTGGAATGTGTAAATTGTAATTGAATTGTAATGTGTAGACAACATAATGTAATCAAAATTTCAATTATTAATTTCAAATGTATCAAATTTTACATGTTGATTTCATTTCTGCAATTGTAATGTAATTGAAAACGAGCTTTTAATTGCAATTGAATTGGAATTGAAATTACACATTAAATTGGAAATTTTACATTGGAATTGTAATTTCAATTTTAAAACGTAATGTATGTATTCAATTCTAAATTTTGGAAGATGTTCTCTAATGTAGTCGAAATTTGCATTTTAAATTGAACTAAATTGTAACTACACATTAAATTTGCATTTGAAACGACAAAAAAAAAATTGTAACTGTAATAACTATGTCCAGATCTAATATAAAAAACAATCGATTTCAAATCATATACAAAATACACACGAAAACATCAATATGATAAAATATACAAAATATCCAAAAGTCCATATCCAAAGTCCATATATGATAAAAGTCCATGTATAAATGATATAAATCCATATCGAAAACATGATAACGTATATATAGATCATCCAAAGCATGAAAATATATAAAATATGAAAATATCCAAAACATGGAAATGTATAGATCATCAATTCATCGGCCACTACCCCCACGAGGCCTGTGATCGTCCCTCTGATTGCCCTCCTATGTAGCAGCCCGATGCTGTCTCTGAGACTCTAAATCCTCAAGGAATTGTTCCATATCCGCCGTGTCAATGGTGATATCCGGGATCTGGGTAGGAATACGGGTAGATGGCCCTTCATCAGGATAATGTACTCGAGGTACATCCAAACTATGTGTGAAATCCATTGCAGCATTGACACCCGCCTGTTGCGATGCCTATGTAATATGCCATTACATGTAATAAGTTAGATTTATTAAAAATTAAAAGTAAATTTAACATAATCTAAAAGCTATCCGTAAAAAAATGAAACATAAAGTACAAAAATCAATTACTAAATGTGACTAAATAACATGAATTCGAACATAAATTAAAACTCACATGTGTCTCTGGACCCGGCTCGTCAGAATCTTCACGGTCCTCATGTCCATAATCAGGATCTGTCGCCTTTCCGTTTCCTTGTACAATTTGAAATTCATTTGAAGTTAAGATCTACAACATAAATCTCGAAAATTAAGAAATAAAACACAAATTATTTAAACTGAGAAATAATATTCAAACACAAATGAAATTGGAACATAAATTATAACTTACCTCGACTGGCGGACCAATAGATGGCTCGCTAGCAAAGAGTTGATCCATGAATGGGGTCCCCTACATGGATCAATAGAATACAACTCCCTTAAGTATTATTGACCATTCAATTTGTGACATTGATATGATGTAACATGAAGAACATATATACATAATTGTACAAAAGTATACCTGTTGTGTAGCGACACATCTACAATATAACTGAAAGTATGCATCTCGCACTGACTTAGCATACCGCAGTAGGGTCTCACGATCGAAACTCCTGAGCATGTCACTAGAGAAATGCTCTATCTCTGGCTCTGCAAGTGGAGGGGGTGGTCTAGATGCCTCTCCATGCGTAGCAACAGCAACACTGCCCAAGGCAGTGAACAACGAGTCTGCAAGGTCAGCTCTAGCCTCTGCAGCAAGCTGGGATGATTGTGCCACATCCCTCGACCTGATAACTGCCCTGTTTGAAAGCGGTATCAACCTCAAAGCGGGTGGCATGAAGTCAGGGTCTCTTCGAGCTCCAGGACGTTGGTAGGAGCATCCCCTACTAGCCCCATAGAACTGGGACCCTGTACTAGTGTAATCCGGGTGCATGTCCAAAACAAACTCTGGATAAACATGTTTTGCAAAGTACAATGGGACCTAGTCATGTTGGGGGAAGATGCCCCACGCTCCCACGAATCTATCATATATATGTGGTGCAGCAACCTCCAACTTAAACTCCCTGAGTCTAAGCGGTTGACCGAGGGCGCAGTCACGAGGGATGTCGAATAAAGAACCCTTGATGTCATGCCCTCTTATGGCGACTTTGACATCCTCCCATTTGTGGATCCCAATGACACCATCTCTCCCCCTCTGGCATGAATGTCGCCAAATGTCACTGAGAGATCCTACCCTCTTGTAGAGGGTCAACATCTCATCAATCGCCGATAACATCATCAACAAAGATCGCCGTGTGGGAGAATCCTCCCTCAAAGTGCTCACACATGAGCTCACCCACTCTCACTGGGAAATGATGTCAGTGAGAGTGATCTATGCAACCTCATCATCGTACAATCCCCCTGATGGGGCACCTGCGATCCAAACCAAAACACAAATGTTACTAAAAATATATTTTATAACTTGCAGCCAAAATTCAATGCATTATATACTAAAAATTTACTGAAAATGTGCTAACAAAAAATACGCACCTGATGCACTCATGTCTTGTTGCACATCCTCCTCCTGGAGATCCACATGTATGTCATCGGGATGAACCGACACACTATCTCTCCTGCTGCTGCCACCAGTGGCAGTCGACCCCAGCCTGGCATCATTCCTCGGTGAACGGGAGCGTTGCCGATGGCCGCCTTGTCGGGCGACGTCAAATCCTCTCGTGCTTCGCGAAGCACGAAGCACCGAATCTCTCTCTTCAAGACTATCTGCATCACATTTCAATTTCTAATTCTAATTTTCTTTCAAATTCTATTCCAAATTTCACATTTCAAATTCAAATTTTCTCATTTCAATTTCAAATTCTATTCCAAATTTCACATTTCAATTTCAAATTCAAATTCTATTCCAAATTTCTTATTTCAATATATACACTAATGTATGGAAATTTCATTAATATTATGTGTTCGATACAAATCAATTTTCATAAAATAATGCAATTTGTGGAAAACCTAGCCGGGCTTCTATCTTTTTCGCTTTCGATTCATCTAAAAATTTGATTGGAAAAAATTGAAGCAACCCTTCAATTGCAAAGTTATAAAATAATTTTCAATTTCATTATGGATAGGCTTGATGCAAAATTAATTTTTTTGAAAGGATAAGGTTGTTGTGCCTTTCTATGAAGGGAAAAATGGGTTTTGATGTGCATTGAAGGTTTCAATTTCGAAGCATGATTAGATAACAATGTGCTCCACCTAGAGCATGGCTCTAATACCATAAAAGATTGTAATTAACAACACAATCATACACTGTATATCGGATCTATTATATAGCAATTGAATCCTACTAACAACCTGTAACAACATGATAATTTCTTTCTACATAATTGAAATAGCTCCATCCTAAACTAACGCACACACATCAAAGTTTTGTTGGTGTAGTTATTGAGCATATAATATGTTGGTGTAGTTATTGGGGAGTGAATTAATAATCTAAACGAACAATAAAAATGTGGATCCATGCGATAACATAAAGAGTAGAGCATTGATCCCTTTAAGAAATATGAGAGATACTATTACTCTTCTTCATTAGGGTGTGTTCCTATTAATTACTATTTCATTTTTATGAGTGGGTGACTAGTGTCAGTGTTGCATTTGCCATTTGCCTTGTGTGACAATTTGTGAAGTAGTAAAATGGTTGGTTGCATTTCAAGTGCATGATTATAAATCCAATAAAATGGTTGGTTGCATTTCAAGTGCATGATTATAAATCCAATCAATCCTCTCTTTTTTTGTTAAGTATCCTTATTTCTTCCATATCACAAACTAGCCAATACGTAAATGAAAAAACAAAAGAGAAACGTTGGCCGTATTCAGTAAGGCCATCTATTTCTAAATCCCCATAAAATATAAAGCGTTGTAAAGCACTTTATTTTAAAAATAATAAATTAACTTTTTATTAAAGAAATCTCTTTCGAAATACTTTGTTATGCCCCCACTAACATTATGATTTTGGTTGGTAATTAAAAATCAATTACAATAAAACAATAAAAAGAAAGGTTATTTAATTTTACTTTTGAAACAACACAAAGAAAAACATTTATCCTTAAAAAGTAAGATTTTTGTCTTAAAATTACATAACATTATATTAAGCTGATACAATGTTAATCTTCCTCCGCCTTTTACGAGTGAAAACAAATAATACGACTGACAAATATGTTTGGAAATATGTCATATAATTCAAACGTATGACAGAAAATGTAATCCACAAAATCACCAAAATAAAGACGGAAAAAGACTTTGCAGATACGAAAAACAAAAGGAGATGGCAGATACGAAATAGGGTATTTCCACATCAATGGTCTGGTCGGAGGGAAAAGACAACAAGAAAATGAGATCAGAAATAATACTCACCAAAGAGACTTCCGACCATTACTGAATGATATTCAAAATCTAATGTGGAAAGCCATTAATTGACATGTGTTACCAATAACTTTGGGTTAATTGACATGTGTTGCCAAAAAGTGAGGTACGAGTTTGGTAACACTTGGAATTGTTCACTCTGGATGTTTATCTTTTTATGGATAAAAAGTCATTTGACTTGTTTTAATTAGCTAATTTTTTATAATTTTCAAATTCATACAATGACTGATCTAATGAATTGAATTATTGGTTGAATTGTATTATTGAAAGAGACTCACTAAACCATGAATCGGATTATTGGTTGAATGTAAAAAGTACAATATTTTTTTTCTTCTTCATGGATTTGGTTTGTTTTAAATGACCAAGAAGTGGTCTTAAATCAATTATAAACATTATTCACTGTAAGTTCATTCTTCTCCTTTCATTCCTTAGGGTTTGCATGGAAACAACATATACATGGGAGAGAGAGCCTTAACTCTTAAACTTTACATAAAATAATATTAAAAAACTAGTTATCCAAATAATTAAATACATTTTAAAAGGCCCAAAAGACTATGGTCATGTACTTATAGAATTTGTTATAGAATGTTAGCATTTAAAGTTTTTTAAGAACAATACTCCTTATTTTTTGGTTTGTGTTGAAGACTTACATTTTATCACTCTTGGGACATGTTACTGTGAGGACTCTCAGTTTTAGATGTTAGCATCCTCACTTGGTTAATAATGGAAAACAAAACTCCCACACTTGACCAAAGCTTAGCCAACTAAAATTGTTAGAAACAATAAGTTAATTTGTTAACAACAATGAATTAAAATTCCTTTAGAAGTTTGATAGCAATATAATATACAAAAAAAAACCTATAAAATATCTACCATATTTGGAATTGAATATGTCAATTTAGTAAGAGTACCCATATAATATGTTTCAAATTAAATGTACCAAGTGCTCACTACCTTGAACCAAGTTATCAAAACCCATCCTTAATATCTCAATTTTCTTTAATACTTAATTTAATATTTTAATTTGTATTGTATTTATAATTGATATTTGATATGAGCAACTTACAAGGTTTTTTAAAATTAATTACCTTCATATCATCAAATTTCATCAACTATTATCAAAACTCATTTTTAATGTCTCAATTTTTTTCAATATATTTTTTTTTTATTATATATATGATATGGGCAATTTCTTTTTTTAAAACTTAATTGTATTTGACTTTTAAATTTGACAATAAGCTAAACATTAAACTAGCACAACCACTTAACTTGTGGTTGGTGAACAACTATAAATCACAAAGTAAGTGCCACAAATAAGTTATTATCTACTCATATGTCATCTATTAAAAAAATGTACATTGTTCATGCATGAGTTACCACTTATCCATCATAACTATCAATTATTTTGTATATTATTTTTTTAGAATTAATTCTTTTTATATTTTTTTTTAGAATTGTTTATTTCAAATTTGGAATAATTGCTATAAACTTATAAAATTAAATTTTACTAAAATTATTGGTTGAATCTATTTGGGAAATCAAAATTGCAATTCCAACAATGAAAATAATCATTTCAACAAAAATAACATCATCAAATTACTCCAAAAAAAAATGCAAATAGTCTAACCATGAGCTTACGGAGCACTATAAGGTCTAACTAAAATGCCTCCGATTGGTGGGAATCCGGCAGTGTGGTAATAGCTGAAATGGCAATTTCGACTGCTCAAATCGCAATTTTGATAAACTGGATAGTTTTAAAATAGGACATTTAATCTAGGAGAAGCAATTAAGATTGTTGAAATTACAGTATTGCAGAAATAACAATTTCCAAAAAAAAAATTTGACCGTTTTTCAACCAAATTTCAACCAAATTTCACTGAAAAGCGAGGCGTTTTAGTTATCTCTTATCCTACGCGTGAGCTTAGTCACTCAAGTTTACCGATTATGACTCGTATTAACTTGCATGAATACAATTTGTTTCAACAAGTACAATTATTGTATAGACAGACCCTTGGGTCACTGATACCATATTTTTTCCAAACATCTCCGAGCCGTACAATTATTGTATACAGATCGTTGGGTTCCACGCAATATGGGAATCAGATTTTTTTCAACGAATTCATAGCTTCATGCCGATAACAAGATACATTGAATTGAAGTGACATCACGCGTTGAAGAGTAGACTGGATTGCCATGACATCACTGTGATGACCAGTACATGACGAAACTATAACCATGGAGGACAGTTTTGAATTTAATATTTCGTGTTTCTCCTCAATACGTATGTTTCAACTTTCAACTTTCAAGTGTGAACGTGCACATCCAATTTACGGCGCCGGACGCTCAAGTCTGCGAAATTAGAGAAGCGGAACTGCTGCAGAAGCTGCCAAAGCCATTCGTATTTTGACTCCGCAGACATTTCTCATTTAGATGCCATGAAAACAATTCTAGTGCTTTCAGTAAACGAAAACATGTGCAAAATAGATGCAATGGCAGTCCAAGCAGACAGTTTTACATTCTCAGACATTTTCTATCAATTTTTTCTACTCTTTGTGACAATAATTCTGTTCCTTCTCCTTTTAACATTCAATAAGCACCCTACAACAATACCTATAAATAACTTTCTTATAACATTCACTAAGCACCTCGCAACAATACTTATAAATAGCTTTCTTGTAGTCCAAGCTTATCCCTGGTTGCTGCCTATAATTACCCTTCTTCCGATCCAATTTTCAACGTTATCCCTCAACACCGCGCTTTTTCGTCTGCCTATAATTAGTTCCTCGTAGTTTGTTTCAAGAAATCTTTTAGTGTTTTACCCATATTCAATCCAGTTGGAAAACACTGCAACGGCAAGGTAAGAAATCCGAAGTGCAAGCATTCATAATCTGAACTTTCCTGAGAGAAACCAATGCTAAGGAAGCTGCTATCAAAAGAAATTTGCTAAGGTATTGTTTTGCAGATGGGAGAGCCTGCAACGAATTCAGAATGGTTGTCCACCTCTCCGTGCGCTGCTTGCAAAATGCAGAGAAAGAAATGTACAGACAAATGCGTTCTCGCGCCATATTTCCCACAGGCCGAACGCGAGAAGTTTCTGCTGGTACACAGAGTCTTCGGCCACGGTCATGTCATCAAATTATTACAGGTTCAATTGATTTAATGTCGGCTCTTTCTAAAATAAATAGTCAAATTAACTCAGTATGGGATAACAGTTTTTTTTTCAATGTTTAAATTTAAATTTAATGTAGTAACACCATTTTAATTTCTCAATTGTTGTGGATCGTGCTTGTTTTATTTCATAGATGCAGAGTTTATTTTTCCTTTATCCATTTTAACTTTAAGGAAGCATCAATTTTTTTAAGAATGCCAAAATTTTGGGAAATATTTGTATTCTCTGTGACAGAGTGCATGGTAGATCCAGAAGCAGATCCTCCATCTAGATGTTTAGGATAGAGAATTTCATTTATCTCAATGTACAGTAGATTCAAAGTTTAAATCTAGAATTAAGATGAATCTACTATTAACTATGTCCATTTTAACTCAGTTTGTTTTAGAGAACAGATGTTTAAGGAAGATTTGCATTTATTAGTTATGTCCATTTTAACTCAGTTTGTTTTAGAAAACAGATGTTTAAGGAGGATTTGCATTTAGAGAATTTTATTTATCTCAATGTATAGTAGATCCAAAGTTTAAATTTAGAAGTAAAATGGATTACTCTAAGATATTAGCTATGATTTCTGGTTGAAAATAATAAGAATTTTCATTTTAATAAGTGGATTTTAATAGGTGTATATATCTTAGAATTTGGGGTAGACTATTATCTATGTTTTTACTAGATTGAACGTGGATGAGGCAAGTGTACTGTCTAGATTGATTTTATGATCATGGTTCAAAATTGTAATAGATAACTTATTCATGACACTTAACTTGTGAGCTATAGTATTCACCAACCATAAGTTAAATGGATATAGTAGTATTTATTTTACAAGTATATATGTTTTTAAAACAATATTTTAAGAAATTACTGAACTTCTTAAAAAACCTAAACAATGTCTAAAGTTATTAACACCTTTAAGTTTAAACTACCACTCCTACCAAATAGCTAATGTCTCTTAAAACAGTCCAGACATTCTGTCCATGTTAGAAAACAGTTACAGCCATATCTCCCTGTTCTAAGTTTTCATATCCTCTTTTAAAATCAACTCAGCTTAATGCCAAAGCAAAACATTTATTACAATTTACTCGTTAACAATTTGAGTGAGCAAAACATGTATTTATTTCCTCTTTTTAAGAATTCATAGATTCATATTGGAATATCCCCACTTTGGCCTGAATTGCAACCTTGTGAAGGCAAGTTGCCAAATTTAAGCCAAGATTACAACCGATTCAATTGTATTCATTACGCTTAGGCCAATTAAATAGTAGCAGAGTATTCCGAAAAAGCCAGTTAAATAAATATTAGACTGTATATAATGGGAACAATCATCCATTAAAACTATATGTGATGGGCTTATGGCTTGATAATCCATTACTGTGTTACAGGATCTCCCAGTAGAGCAGAGAGGAGATGCAGCAAGCAGCATAGTGTACGAAGCGGGCGAAAGACTGCGAGATCCTGTCAATGGCTCTCTAGGAGTAGTCAATGATCTCCAGAAAAAAGTAGCGGAGCTGGAATCGCAATTGGCTTCCAGAGAAGCAGCGCTGGCTAACGTTAGTCAGCAGCATGCTAATCTCTTAACCCTGGTTACAGGATATGATCCCAAGTTTTACAGCGCTTCAATGGGAGAGAATGAAGACACGTATATGAAACAGGATGGTTTAGAGGATGTAGATCCTCTCCAGTTATGGGAGCCATTCTGGACATAAACACGAATGATCCGCCATTCTTTATGTAAGACGAGCTGTATGTGAATAAGAATAATAAGATAAAACTTTTCATGTTTCTTCCTCTACTTTCTTGATTGCGCCTCCATCGCTGAGGCTTATTCGTTAAGTTTGTGAGATTCTCGACACTAACTCGTCGGAAACCAGTACGGCTTACTAAATAAAATGTTTTGTTTTTTTGTTTTTTACTCAATGTTTTGTATATTGTATGGTTCATAATGTTTTATACTAATCAGCACAGTCACCTCATTTGTGGCTGGTGAATATGGATAAGTCACAAGTTAAGTGGCACAAATAAGTTACTTGTTCTTCATAATTACACAGAGCTGCATGTTAACAAACTGTCCATCTGTGAAAGAACTGTCTGTTATCCATGCTTATCCATCATAGCTATAGTTATTTTAAATTCAATCTGAAGGTGTCCCATCCTCGTGCAATCTAGGAAAAATATAGGCTGTAGTCCACCCCAAATTATCTCTCTCAGCCATGGCGTCAATAACATCATTTATATTATATATTATTTGGTGTTGAAGTAGTGGTATTACTATTATTTAGATTATGTAGTGTTAAAGTGGTGGTAAGGGTTTAAAAACCATCTGGTGTTAAAGTGGTGGTAAGGGCTTAATAAGATATTTCATAATAAATGATAAGAGAAATGATGAATAATATGGTGAGCTAAGCATTTCTTTACCACATTGACATGTATAAGTAGGATAACCATAAGAGTTTGTAACATAAACAAAATAAATCCAGAAATAATTATTTAATATTTGAGTGGTGATATCGGCATGATTATAAGGTTTTGAGCTCTAAGGATAGGTTGGTGTGACCTCTCGAGAGACCTCCAGAGATAATCATTTTCCTCCAAGTTTGGATATGGGCACCATTAGTATGGATTGAGCACTAGGTTTGGGTTTAGGTACATTAACCATGGTCAAGGGAGGAAACTCAAGCCTTAATCTTTGAAAGTAACTCTGAAGGCTTGAGGACCATGACAGAGGCCTTAAACCACCACATAGGACCTATTTTTTTGGGTATTTGGCATGTGATAGAGGACATGAGTTTCATTGGAAGGTTTTAAACACTAATGATGGGTAGTGGTGTGCTAGACAAGGTAGTGTGGGGGGGGAAGTTAGCTCTAGGCCCTAAAGGAAGCTTTTAGGCATTTAGGCCCAAGAATGTCACTTTGAACCACCACATCTAATATCTTTGAGGGTCACAATTAGGGGTTTTTTTAGTACTAGGTTTTGGTACTAATGCATTAACCATTGTCAATGGAAGAATGTTAGGCATTAGACTTTAAAGGTACCTTCTAGGATTCAATGTCCATGAATAACACGTTGAAACACCATAAATGATCTCTCATGAGGATCTTTGGACTTTGAGTGGCAATATGGGCATCATTAGGAATTTTCAAGCGTTACGTATGCGATTCGTGACCTAACACATGGTTTACATAGAAAACTTGGGCCTTAGACCCTAAAGGAAAATTCTAGGCAGGTAGAGGTAAGAACGACACATTAAACAACCATAATGAATCTTTCTATGGTATGTTTTCCTTCTAAGTGGAGATATTGATGTTGATATTGCATTTTAAAGACTAATTGTGAGTCTCAAGGTCTTGGTAATGGCCGAAGGTAAAAACTTGGGCCAAAATATTCTAAGCATTTGAATCAAATAATAATGCCTCCAACAACCACACATGACATCCCAATGGCATCCTTTTCTTCTAAGTGGGGATATGGGTGCCATTAGGTTCTTTTAGAACTAGACATATGTCTTGCAGCCATGGACATGTTCAAGGGAGGACACTTGAGCCTTAGGCCCTAAACTAAGATTCAAAATGTCTAGGGAAAAGAAGAATGCTTCAAACAAATAGTTATGGATTAACAATGTTATATTAAGCCAATAATTGGGGATGAGAGTGCCAATAAGTGGTTTTGAGTGGTGGGCATGGGTTTCAAGGTTCTAGACATGGTTTAGGAAGGAATCACATGCCTCAGGTATTAAAAGAATATTTAAGGCGTCAATGGCCGTGAGCAATGCCTAGAAGCACTACACATGACCTCCCAAAGGTATCCTTGCCAGCCTCGAAGAAAGGGCACGAACATCTTTTGGATATTTTAGCATTAGATATGGGTCTTCCAGCCTCAAAATAGTAAGGGACACCTTAGCCACTAAAGGAAGCTTCTATGAATCTAGGGACAAACACGACGCCTCAAATGATAGCAATTTGTGGTAATTTATTTTAGCTTATGATTTGTTTTCATATGACTCATATTATTACTTTATGGTGTGTTTATTATTGTGATTGGTTTTTGGTTTAAAGTAGCCTTTTAGTTTGTTATTCTCCCTAACATCTATTATTGTAATCAATTGTTATTATTTAGGACCTTTCCTCATAGTTTGTTGAGGTTATCTTCTTCATTCCTCGTGTAAAACTATAAAAACCTATCCTCTCTTAATAGAATTCAATCAGAGATTTTGTGTTCCACATATGGGTATGTGTAGAAGTCTGCTGATATTGTGAGATCTTCTCTCTTAATAGAATTCAATCAGAAATTTTGTGTTCCACATATGGGTATGTGTAGAAGTCTGCTGATATTGTGAGATCTTCCCACATCATTGGTATCAGAGCACTTTACAATCCGGTTCAAGGTTCGGGTATTAGCTTCCTCTACATCTTTCCTTGGATTTTAGTTTTTAAGCTTCTTCAATTTCAAATTTCAACCTTCTTAGTGTCAACACCGGCCACCTGCTTCTGATCGTGGGTATAGTACTTTGGAGCACTTACCTTGGCTCAAATTTGATAGTTCTAGCACGTCAGTCAGATCGAAGGCTTCTTGTTACACTACTATGACACCAAATGTGACTGTAAGTTAGCGATGGTAGTGGACATTACATAACCATTCACACGACAATAGACGAAACCCTAGACACGAAGATTACAACATGGTTGGTTTGGCACGAAAAAGTTGTCTGGTTGATCTGATGTTAAGCTCAAATTTGGTGCTGCTGGATTTTAAATGGTAATGCCCCGCCATATTCCTCGACCACAACAATAGCACAGAAGCAACATAATCTAGGTTGTCAGCGATTATTTTCTTTCATGTTCAGATTCCCATACTCGTATCTGAGAACAATTTTATGGGCTTCATTTTATTTTTGCGAAGTCATACTATTCTCTTCACTGGGATATGCAAGTTAGCACCATTGAGAAATCAAACTCATATGATCGCTTATGGCAATTTTTCTCAATCATCCAGATTTTAGATATGGGTGATAGGTTGGTTTAACTGATATGAAAAAGTGATTTTAGATATGGGTGATAGGTTGGTTTAACTGATAGGAAAAAGTGATTTTTGTGAAACTGTATCAAAACCATAGACAGAAAGCATCCTTCAGATCGTGGGAGTCTTTTCCTGCTCACTGCCTGCACGAGGCCTCCTTTGTTGCAGATTTGTGGCCCATTTGTTCGGAACGCCCCTCCTCTATCGTGTGGCTACCTTCCACTCAGATCTTGGAGCTCCCACTTTATCAATTCAGTCCTCCGAATAGGTCGGATCAACAAGGGGCTATTAATGTTTAGAGTGGGTGTTTGAGTTTTTTAATGCTATGGAGCATTGAGGATCCTCGTGCAATATCTAATTTGAAGTACATGCTCTTGTGCAAAATCATGGTCAACCAAGGTCACGATGTTGGTGGTCTTATGCATTGCTTTCAACGTGGTTTGCATGCAATATGTGTGGTAAAAGCTCTCTACTCATCCCTTTTAAAAGACATTATTTAAAAAGAGATCTTCCTATAACATTGAACATGTATTTTGGTCTTATGACATTGAACAGGTATTTGGTATGGATTACTATAACATTGAATAGGTATTTTGGTTTTGTATTTTGGTCCTATGACATTGAAGAGGTATTTGGTATGGATTACTATAACATTGAATAGGTATTTTGGTTATGTATTTTGGTCATGTGACATTGAAGAGGTATTTTGGTATGGGATTTTAAAGATGGTTTTTTTGCATATTTTTAAAGAAAATAAAATATATTCATTCATTATTAAGAATAATCCATTCACGATTAAGAATAACACCTAAAAAATAAAACCTAAAAGTATTGAATACATGACTTCCCAAATGAATATTCTATACATTCATGGTTGAGAATAGCACTTAACTTCTTGAATGAATATTCTATTCATTCATGGTTAAGAATAACACCTAAAAGTATCACACGTGGCCTCCCAATAGTATCTCTTGATTCGAATGGGGATATGTCCATCATTAGGATTCTTTATGCACTAGGTATGACATTGGAGAGCCTAAACATGGTTTGGGGAGAAACCTTCAGACTTAAGCTATAAAGGAAGCTTCTAGGAATCTAGGGCTATGAACAATGTCTCAAAACACCACAGTGACCTATCAAGGATATCCTTAGTCTTCGAGTGGGTAATTATATTCCTTTATGAGGTTGCAAGTATATCTATTGACATGGAATTCACTATATTTCATTTAGTGAATAACATTGTGAACAAATGTTCAATTATGTAGTAAGAGCAAAGTATAAAAAATACAATTTGGTGGATAAAATATAATAACGTTGTCATAGGCATGTTTCTGAAATTTAAAACAACTTGTTGATGTTTCTGAGTCATAATGATATGATGGTTGTCCATCATGTTAATTTTACTCATTATATGATGTTTGTCCATCACATTAATTTTCCTCAATCATGGTTTGACCATCTTTTATGAATCATCAGGTAGTGATATTTTTTTTTCAGTGAAAAAAACCCATACTATTTCTATTCATAGTGAATCGAATAGTACATATAATCAGATAACAATAGATAGTAAACTTATCAAATCTGAACATAACCTGTATGACAGTTCCATCGGAGCAAACCATAGAGACATGATCCCAAAATAGTTACAAGGATTCAAGCTACAAAAACTAAGCTTCAAGTAGGAGACCAAAAATAAGTAAAAAACCAATCAGATATCAAAGATTGGAATGGAGCCCGAAAAAACAAGTGTAGGAAACCCTTTGAACTCAGCTTATGTTGATAGAGGAGCATCAAATGAATGCTTCTTGATGTGAACACATATATAATCAGATCTAAAAACATAATCAAATATGGACAAGAGATATGTCCACTCCTATCTGAAATACATCAATGACCTTATCAAGATCAGTACCAAGTACAGTTGTATAATAGACAATGTAGCCATGTATCTTCTTCTCAAACCGATTGATTAACTTCCTAACTTCACAATGGATTTTATGAGGCTCTAAAGCAACAAAATAGGAATCATATGGAGTAGCAAACATCAATGGTGAAGTGTCTCCATGAGCGAGTAGGATCACAAAAATAAAATATTGTGCAGCAGAATTATACTGATTGTTGAGTGAACCTGCGGGGTCTTTAGACTGTGTAACATTCAACTTCGAACCAAAAAAGGTGAGATCAGGTCCAAACATGTGGAATATCAGTCCAAACATATCCAATGTGATGGAATCCCAACCACTGAAAGATATGAAATACTGGAGTGCAACTGAAATAATTGACACGGCTTTGAAAACCATGGGTTTGTCAACTAGCGCACTTGGGGGTTGAGGAGTCTTTTCTGAATCTAATAGTGGGAAGGATGAATGTATGGGCCATACAAACTGCTTATAAACTTTTGAATCAGATTCAGATATCTTATAGGAATGATTCGAAGGGAATTGAAAAGAGATTTCGGAAGGCAAGATAGAAACATGCGAAAAAACACAAGGATTGAGAGTTGGTTCAAGTGGATTGGCTGGAGATTCTTCCAAGGAAGGGATGGATATTTCTGATTGTGATATATCAAAATGTGGATCTAAATTAGAAATATCAGAAGCATAATAAAGTGGTTTTACTTGACCACTTAAAGCATAAAAATGATTACCTTCATGAGTAGCGTTGAGACAATGTTCTTGGTGAGCAATAGGTTTTTTGGTTCTTTGTTTCTTTATTTCTTGTGAGATCAGGAACATCAATGTTATTCCTTTCGATAAATTGAGCCATGATGTCCAATTTCTTCTTCATACAAGATTTCTTAGAATGGAAACCTTCGCTACAATAAGAACACTTGGATCCCCCTTTCTGGATCTTCTTCTTGGAATTGGAACCTTCATTAGTTGAATTGGAACCCTCGTCATCTAACATATTCTTCTCTTTCATTTTTTTCTTTCCTTTGGCATTCTTGGCTCCATAAGCTGCAAGCGCATGGTCCTTGGAGGGTTTCAAATTTCCCATATGAAACAACTTGTCTTTCTCTTTGGTGAGAGAATCTATGAATGCACTTAAGGATGGTATTTTCCAATTTGGAACTGCTTGCTTAGTTGCATATAATGTTGAGAACAATACTGAGTAATCACGACCCAGTTTTGAGAGGATGGAAAGAATGATATGCTCTTCTTTCTTCTCAATCCCACATTGCTTGAGCTGAAGCACTAGTGATTTGAACTTTGAGATGAAATATTGCATAGTGTCGAAACTTCTTGGACTCAATGAGATCAACTCATTCTCTTATAGATGACCTCTTAGCTCATCGTGATTTCCAAAGAGGGACTCAAGATTGGTCCACACATTATTTGGGGTTGATAACGCATCAAGATGAAACATAATTTATCTTGGGATATGCTGAGACAAGGAAAACCATAAGCTTCATCTAATCTATTAAACCACCTAACTTTCTCAAAAACAGCATTTGGTTCATTTTCTACTGCCATGGTGACTCTATAGAGAGCCTTACTTCGAAGTAGGACCTCCATTTTGGCCGTACATTAGAAATAATTATTGGATTCAAGATAACAGCTCGAATTTGATCTATGCTTTTCTAATGCGCTCCTGGTGAGACAATAACCTACAAAAAACACATTGAAAAAACACTGGAAGAAAATTTTATATTAGCACACCCAATCTCTACTTCGACATTAAGCACATTCGGGAGTGCCTCACACCTGGAAGATTTCCTTGGCAAAGACAAGGCTATCAAGGTTATTTCCCCTACGATTAACATGGAAACTCCACAACTTCTGGTGCATCAATGGGTGTACCTAAGATGAACTAGATAACTGGACCACTCTGATAGCATGTGAAAATTCTTTCACAGGTGGATCTCCAGCAACAAAACTAACCTCACAAGTTTTACATAGATCTACAGGAAAATAGAGAAGAAATATTGTGAAAATACACAAGAAGTTTGGAACTCAATTGGAATACTTTCCATGCATCTATTATTCAACATTGTGTATACATTTATAATGCATCTTCATTAGAGAAATTAGTGAGCCTTAAGAGGCATTTGAAATCCACACATGTGCCAGGCTTACTTAGGAATATTCACATCACTAGACATGAGCATTAGTGCAACTCCGATGAAATGGCTAGTTAAACTGATGGTAGGTGGTAGGTAATTTATGGTAGGTGGCCTAGAGGGTGCATTAGTTAGTTAACTGACTGTTGGTAACCAAAAGGCGCATTAGGGAGTTTGGAGTCTCAAAATAGCTGAGAGATAATATTAAGAGGGCACATGAGTGAGTTAACTATCAGTGGTTTTTGGTGATGAATTCAAGGAAGGTGCTCAGGATCCCTAAATTCAAGGAAGACCCTAAAATTTAGGAAACTGACTCAGCATGTCCCAGAAATCATGCATCAGTGAATAATGAGGCTAAAGATGACAAATCAATAATCGATGATAATCATAATGATGAAAACTATGCACTAGGAAGGCAACTATGGTGTCTACAAGAAAAACAAAAAAGGTTTTATAGCTAATGTCTAGATGCGTAATATATCCCAACAAAAATGCACAAAAAAAAAATTATTTGTGTCTAAAATTTCATCAAAAATAATTGTGTAGGGATAATGTAATTTTTCCCAAAATAACAACCATTATAATTTTATAGGGTGTTTGTATATTTTTGTTTTAACTATGGGATCTATTTTTTTTTCTTTAAATATAATTGATATCCATCTAAAGAAAATAATAAGAATATATAAATTGTAGATTCAAAGTTAATTATATATATATATATATAAAGTGTTTAAAAATAATAATAAGAATATATCAATGAAAATTTAAAGTTAATTGTTTAAATATATTGAAATACATTTATTTTTTCATAAAATGTTTAATGTTAAAGTGTTAGTATTCAACTAAATTTATATATATATATATAAATGTTAGGGATAGAATTTATTGTAAAAGTTTTCAATAAACTTTATTAATATAAAATAATATTTGTTATAGGAGTTTTGATTCATTGTTTTATTATATTTTACAAAACTATTTTTATTTTTAAATATTTTTCTCTCATTTTTCATAAAGTGTTTAAAGTTAATGTAATTTTAAAGATATGTAATGAAATCATAAAAAATTATGAGTAGAATTTATTATAAAAGTTTTCAATAAACTTTATCCACGCTGATGAGAAGGGACGATTTGGGACGTCCCAAAATAGAGTTGATCTCCACAAACCATGGCTTACCTAAAAGAGTTTTCAATAAACTATTATAATATTTAATAAAAAATGTTAAAAGAATTTTGGTTAATTGTTTTGTTATTTGAAAAAAATTTCGTTGTAATTTTTTTAATTAATATAATTTTATAGAGAACCGGGATTATTTAAACATTTCTGATTCATTGTCAAATTTTATTTTATTTTTTAGCGGAAAAAAATATCTTTCTACTATTCCAAGGAATCAAGAAAATATTGAAATACAATCATTACAATAAGGCTCAACAATAGGGCTCAACAAGGGCATCAAGTCACTTATAAGAATTGAGATAGAGAGGGTAACAATTTTTCCTCCCAAACTACGACCAATGAACAATTCACTATCAAATTACTTCTAGGGAACATCATATTTCAAAAAAAATTCCAAGAGGCTTTGACAAATCATTTTGATATGTCGTATACAATTATCTTATTTTTTGTTTACACTTTGTGGTTTCCAAATTACTATTGCATTTCCATTATTTTATAGAATGCTATTTTTACTTAACCAACTAGGGGAGAGGCTCCTATTGTTGTGCGGGAACCAGTGGTGGTCATGGTTCCCGTCACATCAACCACCCTATTCTTGCACATGACAAAGTTAATTAAAAAACATTAAACAACATATTTTTGCATAGATATATATTATATTAAGTCCAAAATAGGAGTGAAAACTGATTGGGACCCAGCTGACAGTATTCAGTCCATTTAATGCCAACATTAAAAACCATCCAGTCCAATTGAGAATCCGCTCTGTCTTGCCATTAATTACAAATTAAACATAAAAAAACTCTCTCATACTCAATCTACTAAGTACATCCTAGGCATCACATCAGCCCTCATGAACCAGAACTGGAGAAGCAACAATCAAGCATCATGATCCAGTGTTCCATCACCCATAACCACCTGCACACTGCAAGTGGAAAGGAGGGTCAGCATCTGGTACATAATTATTCAACAACTCACACATGCAACCTCAATAAATGCCCCAACCCACTGAAAAAATCAAATCACCCATTAAAATTCATGAAATCAAAAGGAGCTTCCAACCTCTATGAATGTCCAAAAGCAAAAATGCATTAAACTCTGCAAATAAAAAATCAAATCATCCATTAAACCATTAACTCAGCAAACAGAATTCGAACTGCCATCCTCTACGAATGCCCAAAAGCAAAAATGCATTAAACTCTGCAAATAAAAAAATCAAATCATCCATTAAACCCAAATCAACAAACAGAATTCGCTGCCCAAGATCAAATCATGATCAAATCAAGCATTGAACTCAACCAAAGCAGCTAGCCAGCAACAAATAGTACATGGATCATGCAAACACAATTCTCCAGCCATTGGATCGGTGCCAAATCAATCCCAGCCTCCCATTCCCAGAATTAACTCTGCAATCCATGTCATTTCCCCTATGCAATCTTTTTCAACATAAAAAAAACTATAAACCAACCACTTTGCACAAAATTGAACCCATTTGCATCCATTCAATTCATCTAGCTTTTAAGCAGTGCATGCATTTATTAGCCAGGAATCAACCAATCAGTGCGTTTATCAGCCAAGCAGTGCATTTATCAGTCAGGACTCAACCATCCATCAACAGCCCAAAGGTTGTGTGCACAGTGTCAGCCATACATCAATAGCCTAGCAGTGTGTGCATTGTGTGACAGGTATGTACAGTAACCTACCTGTTGTATTCGATTAACCATCTATTGAAATAAGCAAGCAGGAAAATGAGAATGATAAAAGCAACAAGTATATAATGGTTATCACTTGTTTAAACTTTGCTTAGTATCCATAACAATATGAAAACTATCTTGAAAACTATTTCAATTAATTTTAATATCCATAACAATATGAAAATTATTTACATAATCTCTATGCTTTTGTACAGTTCCATTGATATCCTGACTTTCAAAGTAGTATAGTTTACATAATCTCTATGCTTTTGTCAACACAAGTTTCATGGCAATAAGTGCAATAAAACGAAAATAGACTATGGAAAGAGTAAAAGCATCAGAGCAATTGATGATCAAACTTCTTATAATTAATAGTTCAGTGACATCTATGAATAGTTCAGTAGCTAAAAAATGAGATAACGGGCAGTATATTAAGAGCCTCAGGCGAGCAGGGCAGGGGTGATTTAACACTGGGAGAAGCTATATTCATATGAACATTTCAATACCAGCCAAGCAAACATTAAAATGGCCACAATCAACATACAGACATGATAGCAGTGTGATAGTAGTGTTACTCACTTCTCTTTAACAAGTCCACATTTTCTCAATTTTCAAACCTCCATTGTTAAGCATTTGACACAGTGAAAATTATTATAACCACCAAAACTCCATACCAGACTCAACCATTGCGTTACTCAATATTCCATCTTTTTTCTAATTTTATCAATCACATTTCTCCAATAGTTCAAAACATGCTTCCCTAAAAGAATGGAATCCCCAGATAAGTGAAAGAATTTCATTCTTGTTTAGCATTGAAATCTAAAACATGAGCAATTTTGTGGATTTGTTTCTAATTCCATTGCATAAGGATCTATAATACTCATAGGTTAATTATCTGGATGTTGCAGATTCTCATAGCCATGCCAAGAGTCAATATTGCACGTCATACAAGGAACACAAGGAAGCGGGGTACCCAGATACAATGCACGTCATCGGATGACGAAAGGGCCTGTATTTCAAATGACAACATTGTTACAACAAATTCTAAGAATGGTCCTGTTGAAGATGTAGATGGTGTGGTTCCACCATCAATGACAGAGCCATCACCACCCACAGTTCCAGCATCGCCCATTCTCCCACCATCTTCCACAGTGCAAGGTGCCATTTCAACAAAGAAAATAAGTGCAATTAGAGGATGGACCAAAGAAGACATGCTGGATGCAATTGACGATGTCAAATTCAAGGGGTTTTCTGTTAGAGCAGCAGCCAAAAAGCATGGGATTGCACCCACATCAATCCATTACTGGATAAATGGCCTGACCCATACCAAGAGGAGAGGTCTTCTTACAGTTATGACTAAACAAGAGGAGGAGGAGGTAGTGGTGTGGTGCAAGGAGATGGCCGAATTGGGACATGGGCTAGAGTTGATACAACTGAAATCAACTGTTGCTCAAATTTGTCAGGGGAGGCCAAACCCATTCAAAGATGGGTTTCCAAGTAAGTCTTGGTGGGATGGTTTCAAAAAAAGGCATCCACAGCTAGTGCTACGATCTGCAGAGGGCTTGGACAGAGATAGGGCATTGAATCTACGCCCCACGGTTGTTTTCAAGTTCCATGACACTCTTTCTTCTGCATATGAGAAACACTCTTAGAGTCTAGACCATATTTGGAACTGCGACGAGACAGGGTTACAGGCAGGAAGGAATTGTGGCATGCAGGTCATTGCAAAGAGAGGGAGCAGGAATGTGTCGAAGATTTTTCCCAAGAGCAGGGAGTGGATAACCATTCTATCATGTGTGAATGCAATTGGTTCAGCAATCCCGGGGTTTTATTTGTTCAAGGGCAAAACTCAACTGCAAAACTATATCCAAAACTGTGAACCTAGGCCGTGCATGGCTGCACATCCCCATGCATGGATGACTAAAGAACTTTTCCTGAATTGGCTTTGCCACTTTGTAGCATCCGTACAGGTGGTGTCTCTCCTGAAAACAGACACCTGTTGATTTTAGATGGCCATGGCAGCCACATTGCTGTGCAAACCATCGAGGAGGAAAACAGGTTGGGCATTGACTTGTTAACACTTCCTGCTCACACCACTCACAGGTTGCAGCCCTTGGATGTGAGTGTGTTTGGGCCTTTCAAGGCTTATTTCAGGTCGAAAGGTGCTCCATGGATGGCTCAGAACCCAGGGGTAGAGGTAAAGAGGTTTGAGTTAGCTGAGCTTGCAAGCAAGGCTTTCAAAAGGGCTCTCACCCCCTCCAATATCAAGGCTGGCTTTAGGCGATCAGGTATCTGGCCATTGAATTATGATGCTCTTATGCATGACATTGGGTGTAGCCGAGCATTTGATGTGGATGGCTAAGAAGTTGTAGCTGGCGAAGATCTTGAGGATGTCGAAGACCAATTGGATGGCCAGCAAGAGGCAGATGCTGTGGACAACATCATGTCCCTTTCTCAAGGAGACTGCGAAGGAGTTGGTGCTTCTGATGATGATGAACATGTATACGCTACACAATTTGATGACGATGCAGCAGAAGATAACATGGGTTTAGGTTGTCCAGCAGGCACACAAGTGGATTCTGGGGCAAATATAAATGTGGTCGATGGTTGTCGTAGTCCAGGAAGCAACAATGACACATTGACAGTCCCAACCCAAGTATCTCAACCATCATGGATGGCAGAGGCCATGATGAACTTGAAAAGACACATTGGTGGTTCCACCAGCAATAAAAGCATGAACATGCCTTTGCATCCAGATTAGATTGTCCATTTTTATGTTGATAGTGGGTTGGTAGAAGATCCTAGCATAGACAACGAGGATGCAGCTGAAGAATATAATGCAGCAGAAGAACCTCTCATAGCTGAAGAACCACTGCCATGGAACACACCAAGGCTTGGAAGATTCCTAAATTTTCCAATGGAGAGAGTGTCAACGCAAGGAAGGGAAGGACAAACAGACATTCTTTGATTGGGCCGGAGTTCACAACTGCTCACTTCAGAAGAGTACATGAGCCTCTTGGTTGAATCTAAACAAAAGAAACATGCTTTGCAGGAATTAAAACAAAGGAAGAAAGATCTTGCAAAGGAAAAGAAGGAAGCAAGGATGATTGCAACTGGATAGCAGGCACAGGAAAGGATTGCAAGAGAGGCTAATCGACGAGAAAAAGCGCACCAGAAGCAGTTGGCAAGACAAGCAAAGGAAGCGAGGAAGGTGCAACAGATGAACCAAAATAATGCATCACAAATGGAGGAAAGGAATGTGATGGCTGATACTCCAAGAACAACCAGTGAAAGGAACATGATGGAAGGATCATTAGAAGCATTTGCAAGCAGTGCACGATTCTACCAGGATCTTATTAACATTCAAATACCCCGCTATAATCATGTAGTTTTACACCCCACCTCTATTCCTACTACTGCAGGGTCCCATCCTATGTTAGCTTATCCAACACCAGCAAATATTCCAGGGGTCCCATGCACAAGTCAGGCCTATGGCTATTCAATTCCTCCTTGGTTGCAAGTAATAAATTGGCCTCAATCTGTTTCCACCAACCCCACCCTTCCTAATCAAACATGCTCGGTAAGGTCACCCTACTTGTCTCAAGATGGAAACCCTACAAGAAATGATGTGGGAGGTGACGAACCTCTTGAAGAATAGGGTATCTGGTGTATAGACCAACCAAATGGTATTTTGTGATCAAGGAATTTTCTTTTTGTGTAGCCCCAATCAAGCATGGTGAGGGCTTGATATAACCTAAATCCCAGTCATTGACATCTACTGCAAATAGAGGCATTGTTTTGACATCTACTTCAAACATAGGCATTGTTTCGACATGTACTTCAGATAGAGCTATTGTATTTGTATTTCAATACTATTGCTATAAAGTGCAGTTGTTTTATTATAAATGAGCAGTTCTTATTTATTTATGTTTGTTTC
Organism: Larix kaempferi; assembly: GCA_027924585.1. Classification (NCBI taxonomy): domain Eukaryota; kingdom Viridiplantae; phylum Streptophyta; class Pinopsida; order Pinales; family Pinaceae; genus Larix; species Larix kaempferi. The sequence goes on along the minus strand of BSBM01000445.1, from coordinate 32,242,702 downwards.
CATAAAGAAGGAAGTTAACCATAACAAGGAAGGTAACCATAACAGTCACTCAAAAATCATAAATATTCACTCAAATATCTACTTATTTGCAGCCTCAAACAGTAATATAAATATGAATATCAAGTTCGAAATAATAATGCTGTAAAATTACCATAAACATAACCAAAATCTTAATTGAACCATAATTGAAGCAACATTCAACCAACAAACATTCACACTATATATAATAGTGAGCATAACCATAATTGAACTAGCATTCAACCAACATTCACACTATATTTCAAATCCACAACATTTTCATATCCACGAGGGGCCATGCCAAACCGAATATCCACATCATCTACTTATTTTGCAGCCTCAAACAGTAATATAAAGATGAATATCAAATTCAAAAACATACTGCTGCAAAATTACCAGAAACATAACCAAAATCATAATTGAACCAGCATTCAACCAACAAACATTCACACTATATATTATAGCAAGCATAACCATAATTGAACCAACATTCAACCAACCAACCATTGAATTTCCTCTCGAGCATAAGCCTACCTTGTTGCTAAGAAATGGATGTGTTGTTGCTTGCTATTAGTTCTTCTTGTCTTCTTAATATCCTATGGATTTCATAAAATTCACATAAAGGACATCGACTAAGATGGGTGTGGTTGCCTACAGTTCCCCTAATTCCCAAGGGTTGGTCAAAACCCCTTCTTGAATATATGGTGGTCCTAATTCCAAGGGAACCTTTTCAAATTGAAGCCCAACTCAACCCTTTTACCCAATAAATTCACAATGACCCTTATAACCAAATTTGAATAGAAAATATGTCTCAAGCAATTATGTAGCCAACTATCAACCTTAATGTAAACAACTCATTCATAAATAAGAATACAACAAAAGCAAGGGAAATATGCAAGGTTTCTTAAGTCTTATTGCATCCTTTACTTCCTTTGCAGCCTCAAACAGTAATATAAAGATGAATATCAAGTTCGAAAACCTACGCTGCAAATTTTTCAAAATCTTATTGCAATATTGCTCCCAGTTACCACTAATCTACAGTAAGCATATCCAGAATTCAACCAGCAAACTTTCACAATAAAGTTCATATCGACAACATTTTCATATCCTACGGGGCCATGCAAATTTCATTTCCACATCATTCAGAAACATACTGCTGCAAAATGACCTAAATTAATAGAATCAAATTAATTTATCCACCCAATATTTGTCTGCCAAAACCAAATGCAAACATCATTCATCCACCCAATTGTGCATACCATGCCAAAACCAAAAACCCCTCAACCACCACATTTACAAAATTGTGACCGTATATGCCCAAAAATGCCAAATATAAGTTGCAACTGAAAAACGCCAAATATATGCCCAAAAATGCCCAATATAAGCTGCAGAAAAACAAAGAATCCCATACGAAACCCTCCAAGGCCAACCCTAAACAATAAACAAGTATACAACTGTATAATTACCCAAAGAGAATCCCATACGAAATGGTTGTTGTATGCTTGATAAACCCAGTCGGCGTACTGGCTTAGCATACTAATTTTTGAAATGCTTGATAAACCCAGTCGGCATATTTTCTTAGCATACTGATTTTTTAAATGCTTGATAAAGCCAGTCGACGTACTGGCTTAGCATACTGATTTATGAAATGCTTGATAAACCCAGTCGGCCTACTGGCTTAGCATACTGATTTTTGAAATGCTTGATAAACCCAGTCGGCGTACTGGCTTGGAATATTGATTTTTGAAATGCTTGATAAACCCAGTCGGCGTACTCGCTTAGCATAGTGATTTTAGGGATGCCTGATAAACCCAGTCAGTGTACTGGCTTGGCATTTCCTATTTGGATGATGTTGTGGAGCAGCATGTGTGCTGGTCAAGCATCCACCCCACAGGTGATCCAAGGCTTGTAAAGCAGAGAAGGAAACCTGTGGAGTAGCAAGGAAAATGCACAATACAGATAAGTACTCGTTTTCATTTATTTCTTGTTGGAATAATGACGATTTCAAGTATAAGTCTTATGACAACCAAGCTAATACACTGTTGTTTCTTTGTTGGAAACCTTGGCCATTGCAGGAAGTAAGGACCCTGAAAAAGCCACAAATGCTTGGTAAGCTAGAGAGTAACTGGTTGTGCACTATAAATTCTTGATAAAACTAGAGAGTAACTGGTTGGGCACCATAAAATTCTTGGTAAATCCAGAGAGTAACTGATGCTCGATAAATTTAGAGAATAATTGGTGGGAACATTAACCACTTGATGTTGTGGAGCAGCCGGCGTGCTGGCCAAACATTCCTTGATAAAACCCAGTCAGCGTACTGGCCTGGCATTGCCTATTCGAATGGTTGTGGAGTAGCCTGCATGCTGGCCCAACATTCGTTATTGTATCCATGGGAAATCCAATGCTTGTAAAGCAAAGAAGGAGCATGTGGAATAAAGTGAAGACATCCAATACAGATAAGTATTTGGTTATCTTGTATCTTCTTGCTTATTTATTATGAATACATGTGTGTATATGATTTGATTGTGATTTCTTAAACTCTTGTCTAGAGATAAACCCTATGAAAATACACTAAACATGTGAATTGATTCAATGTTTGAGTGTAGGTATTGCTGGAAGAAAGGACTATGAAAGCATCTGGAGGATGCATGTGGACATGTGACCATCGTAAAGAGAGCTCAGTATGAGCAGTAATGAAAGATGGTGCTAGTGGACATGTGTAGGTACTAGCAGCCAAAGGTTCTGTAAGAAATAGTGGGGAAGAGTTCCCTAGTTGAAAATCCTTAGACAGACCTTAGACACTATGTGTCATAGCCAAGAAAGGACAAGTCAAGCATTCAAATTGAAGTGAAAGAGGCTAAGGAGCATAGAACCACAAGTGATGGTGTGGCTCCGGATTGGAACAAGACTAAGAGGGGGAAACTCTTACTCTTCTCTTTCCCTTTTGACTGATGCATCTTAAAAAAAAAGGATTGTTGAGTGCATGTCATAGCTGGAAATAGATTGTGCTTAATTGCTTGAAATGAATTGTGAATGCTGAAATAGTTATTTTCGTGTGAAAGGATGAACATGAATGAGTTCATGTGTATGTGGGAAAAAATAAAATGTGTGGAAGTCTCATGATTAACTCATGGATGTTCCAAGTCAATTGGGAAAATAATTGACTAATTTTGATATTGTGTTATGCTTGTTCTAATAGGAATTGCCATGATGTGTCTCATAGGTGAGACATTGAAAGCCATCGAGTGCAGCTAGTACTAGCGAAGTGTTGCTAGTGAGAAAAGTGAGAGCCAGTTGTGCACATTAATCATGGCAGTAGGCCAAAATCTATTTGATTTGGTTGAAAATCTTCCTCAAATAGTTGCTAGGACAACAAGGAAGATGGCAGCCATGAAGTTCCAGACTTGTAGATTTGTTGGAAGGTGAATAAAAGCAAGGGATTGCTGTGGAGCGATGCCCTCCTGCAGAGCTGGAAGATCAAAGCCAACAGGAGCAGCTTGTGGAAGCCAAAGGACTTGAGCCTAAAAGTTCAAAGTAAAGATATGAAATGTAGGATAGACCTATCACCAGTTGTGAATTTTGAGGCATGTGTAGAGTGGGTATATATTCCGAAGTGTTGGAACACCAAGGATGGTGTTATTCCAAGGGGAGGGGTATGTCACATCCCCATCTTGACCCTATAGCTTTAAAATGTAAATGATGTAATATTGTTATAAAATCATGGTGAGGAGCTCAAGGCCAAGGCCCCGCCATCGATTTATTCGCGCATATGGTTTGCGTGCTAGCCAGGCACATTGGAATTTCAACACCATGTAAATATGCATTTTAATAAAATACCCACAACTAGCTATGCAAGGCAACAAAGAGATGGGGGCATGATTTTACAAGGAATTGGGAGGGAAAACATTCAAACCCTTGGATCCAATCCAGTCAAGCCAAGTGTCAATGAGAGAACCCATCAAACCCTCAACTTCCCATGTTGACTTTTGTACCCAATCATTTAATTCTTCCAAGAGTTGGTTGAGGTAGTTAATGCCTCGGGGAATGGGAGGTATGGCTATCCCAATTCGAGTATGGGAAAGCCACCCTGCATGGAAAAACGTGTTTGGATTCTTGGGCAAGAAAAGAGCCATGAATTGCTCCCCAAGCCATTACCCATCAACTAGTCTTCCTCCCTCAGGAGTTTTGGAGCCACCTGGGAGTTTTCCTCCATGGTTTTTCTGTGTTTCCTTCTTTCTCAGCTGAGAGAAGGGTGTTTTTTTTGTTATATACCAGTTGGGAAGAAAGGGGAAATCGATTTGGGGTGAATAGAGGCTATTTGGCCCATTGAATGTTGATATATTTATGGGAGAAATCGTTTTCTTCCCTATGGTCAAATTTTCTTCTCCCAATCCATTTTTGGGGTGCCCACGATTTGGGGAAAACCCATGGGCGTATTATTTGTAAATCCCATTGTTTAAAATATGTAGCCATGCCCCATGTTTGTGCTTGTTGTGTGAGAGAAGAGTATGTTGTGTATGGGTTATGGGTATCCATTGCTTTGGCTTGAGCTTGAGTGCAAGCATCTAGGGTTCAAATGTAGCCTGATAAACCCAACTGTGGACTAGCTTGGCTGCGATGAAATGAGTAATTGGTTGCGTGTTAGCTTAAATGTCCCCTTTTCCTTATAGAAATCATGCCCATCTTGGGGGTGGTCTTTGACTGCTGAAAGAATATAGGCTGGGTAGAGACCTATGGTTTGGTGGAACGTTGCAACGACATAGCTAGTTGTTTGGGGACAACATTACATCAAGTATTTTCTTATGTGTAATTATTTCTGCAAATGTATTAATTTGTTGACTGTGTTAAATTGAATGATAGTCATGTAATGTGTGTGGATGATTTGTTTATCTCCGTTGTGCAAATTCAATTGAGTTGCATCTGCACACAATGGTTTATAAATGTATGAATCTAATGAATGGGCTGAGTTTATGTGAAATCCCACAGATTGGCATCACGTTCCCTTCCTTGCTTTGGATAGATGGGAGGGTATGTGACAGAATAGCCCACCTATTACTGTCTACATAGTAGTGGGTACACCTGTAGGTTAAATATTTTCCTGCTAGGGTTTGATTTTTAAGGTTGTGCCTTGGAATTTTGTGAATTTATTGCTCTTCAAAAGACTTATACAGTCATTGTACTACATGTGTTCAAGTTTCACTTCTTCTTTAGCCTCCTTATTGATTTTGAAGCTTGTTAGGGTTTGTATTTGAGTCTTTCAAGTTTGAGTGATTGGTTTGTGGATGATTTGGTTGAACTTCATTGGTTTTTTGTTTGTTTGAGTGTTATTTGTGACCTTGAATAAGTTCCTTGTGGATACTTTTTCTTTCCTTTCAATTCCTTTACTCAGAGTGTGTTATACCAAAGTTAGTTAATTCAAATTTATGTTTGGATTGTCTTGTCAAACTTGTTATTTTCAGAATTCAGAGAGGGTTAGAGTTCTTTTCTTGTAAGCTGATGGGCCCTAAAAATTGCTGATATTCATGACTATATTATACTATCTCAGCAGCACAATTCACCATAATTTGATACATTCACCATTCAAAAGATTGTCTTCACTTTAATCTATCAATTAAAAACAATAAAGTTAAAAGACATTTAATTTATTAATTTGTGGTGTATTATTCATGGTGATTGTGGAATTCTTGACCTTGGGCTTGCATTCTGACACTTATTCCACTACCGAGTTATGTTGTCCCCCAATCAATTCCCCTTAGCTTTTACTAAATCAAGGGGGGCCCATGTAAATTTTGTAAATACTTTCTTTTGGTTTTCTTTTATTTTAACTTGCTTGATTTGGTAGGTTATGACATGGTTTTCTTCCTCTTTGGGCCTCTTGTTCTTTGGATTGGTTTTCATGTCATGAGGATTGGGTGATTTGGATGTTCTTGGTTGTTTGATTCTTTAGTCTTCCTGGATTGCTCTTCAATTGCATGCTTTTGATCGATTTGAAGTAAAGTTACATGGCATTATTGTCTCTACCCTTTAGATAGATAAACTTTCATTCTTAATTTTTGGTATCTATAGTTTATTAAAATCATTACACATATAAAAATATCAAGTTTTATGATATTTTTAATTTTTCTATTTCCATATATAATTATCTTGATAAATCTTTCAAATTTATCAAATCATATAATCTAAACCTAAAGACAATATCAAAACTAACTATTATGATTGTCAAAACTTTATTCAATATACCTTCGAGACAATATTAAAAATTTGCTTTGATATGGTAACATAAGAAACATCTTTAATGTTAAAGGTTCATAAGAGCTCATCATCACACTTTTATTATTATTTATTTGAAAGGTGATAAACCAAAACTTGTTGCCATCAATATGACTAAGAATTAAAAGTGATATTTTTGGAAACTTTAATAAATTTTGTTTTATTATTATACATCAAATTGCAATATAAATATATATTATTATAAAACAAAGTTAAATTTTTTTAAGATAACTTAAAAATATAAGTGTTTATTTTTATTCAAATCATTTTTTATAAGTTCTTTTTATTATTATTAGTTTCCTAAGGTGCATACTCATTATAGTGCATAGCATCTTGGATCCACTTTTATTATTTTAGTCAAAAGATGCACTTCAACCCCAGAATTGTATTTATTTTCATATGGTTAACTAAATTGTTTCTTGTGTGCAGGAATATTAATTCTTAATCTTAGATTCTAAGTGGAATTTTGTGCTCAGGTACGAGATTTTGAGAGCTCAATCAACCTGTGCAAATAGAAACTCAGAAATCAATGGTTTAGTTGAACAACTCATAAAGGAATTGATTGACATAGCTGTTGTTTAGGAAAGAATCTTGTACCAAGGGTTTATATAAAGAGAAAAATTATAATTCCAAGTGGGGGAGATTGGAGTCTGTAAATCAAGTTTATCATCCTGTAACTCAGTTTCTTTCTAATATGGAGATATCACAGGCTTGACCACCTATAGATCGTATTTTTGTTTTATTTTCAGCATTGATTTTGGTTCTTGATTTGATAGTGCTGGAATGAATTTGTAGTTCTATATATTTTTCTGTTCATCGTAGATTTTGATTTCTGGTTTGAGTGCAGGTTAAATAGATTTCTTATTCTTCTCGTTTTCATTATAGATATTATAGAATTTAATTTAAAAAAAAATATTTCTGTGATTTCCTGCTCGGAAGACTTCTCCTTCACTGCAATTAAATTCCTGGCAAAGTTGTTTACTACTGAATATCTCATTCCAGTTATGTTCTCTCATGTATAAATGCGTTGATTCAAATAACTCTGTGCGTTGACAATTCGCTGTGTTGATGACATATGTTCTGTGCATTGGCTATCAAACTATACGCTCAAATTTTAAACGTAAAGTTTCTTGTGCGCTGGTTATCAACCTATGTGATCAGATTCAAACATCACTTGTCAAAAGTATTAAGTTGGAATATGGAAGTTTAATGTATATATTTTGTTCATTATATATATATGTTATGTTTTAAATAATTTGTAGATTGTAAATATATTTGTGTATAATTTGTAATTTGTTTAAGTAGATTTATATACTTAGATAATTTGTGAACATTCATATTTTGTATATTTTGTAAATATATTGGGTAATTTAAGAATGTTTGTAATTTAATATATTTGTTGATTTGTGAATATTTAAATTTTGTAGTTTATTTTATGTATTTTGAGTCTTGAGTTGGCAGGAAATGATTCCAAGAATAGATATATTTAGCATAGAATTTTCTTAGAGTGCGCTTGTCAGGGACGTAGGTGACGATCCCTCCGGCGCCTTCTAAAAATACCTTCAATTGCATGCAATTTTCGGAGATTATTCTAAAAATATGTAATTTAATCTTGGTTAAGGGATTAGGGTCTATTGACTAATCCAGGTTAACGAATTAGGGTTTTGGATGTTGCGGAATACCTATATTGTATTGTGAGTGATTTATAATGTGATGATGAGAAAAATAGGAGTGGTGGCTCCAAGGTTTGTTGGTTTTCCCGGTTAAGGGTTTCCAGGGTAAATCTCTGTGTACTATGTTAGAATGTTGTGGTGTAATCTCTGCTTTGCTTAAAAGAATCTGTATGCTTTGGTTCTCTACACAGGTTTAAAACTTACATGTTTCATTTATTCTTTTTAGCCTAGTTTTAATTTTTGCAACATAGATTATTGCACTAGTTTGCTATTTTTGTTACTAGTTTTGATTTTTTCGTTTGTACTAATTAGCGCACTTTAGTTGCTCACATATTAAATTTTCCAATAGCTTTAATCCACCAACAGATAGGTTAATGACCTAACTCGTGAGGTATGGTCACTCCATGATGAGTTTCTTCCCTAGGTATTGAGCTATCCCAATTTACTGAATCTTGTTAGTATGTTGTCGCCATTAGATTAGACTAGGCTAGATTAGGCTTGAATCATGCACATACAGTTCCAGCACCTATAAACTTACGAGCCTCGAGTTGACAATTTAACTGTCGAATTGATTAGCATATATTTTACTCGACTTAAGCTTAGATGTAGAATCTTATGCACTTAGTTCCTCTTTGAGTGTTTTATGCTTGTTTATAGTTAGTTTTTCTTTTCATGTTTAAATGAAAAATTAAAAAATAAGTAGTGTCCTTAGCAAGAATTATAGTAGTTCATTTTGTATAACTTTATTTTTTAAAAAGAAAAACAGAATTTTTACTTCATTAGGTTTGCATTACCTGTACCTTCATTTCGAAAGGAAAAAAACAAAAATAAAAGCAAAATAAGTGAAAGCATCATTGTACAATTTCATTATACACTTATCGTGTTTTCTTTACATTTTAGTTGTAACACCACTATGCACACAACCACTACCTTCTGACTATATAACAGCCTTGAAAATAACCATTAACTTAAAATCAATAAGTAACTTTTCTTTTTAGGTTCTATCACCAATTAGTTCATGTTAGTGCTCTGGATTAGGGTGTCTTAAACTATCCAAAGCAGTTAAATTCAAAAGTAGTGGCCAATATTTAGGTAAATCCACCTTTGTAGAAGGTGAATCGAGAAGCTCCTATTACAACAGAATCAAGCACGAGGTTTTGCAAGATTGAGTAGAGCAGATAACCCTCCAATATTCAATTGAGCATATACTAGAATTGGTGCATGTACAAGGATTCATTAGTACCACTGGTGCTTCTGAGTTTCGAGCTTTGTTACCCTTCCCATGTGTAGTGATTCGACTTGCGACTGCCCCCCCCCGGACCCTCTCTATAAACTCATTTGAGGCTTTGAAGAAATCCCTCTTATCATCCTCGTTGTTAAGTCTGCTGGATTATGCTCGAGACTTTATCCTATATCTCGCTGCATCCGATTCTAGAGTTGGCATATTTCTAGTTCAGGAGGATGATCAAGTTAAAGAGCACGTCATCTATTCCCTCAATCGCGCTTTGGTGAGACCTGACCTTAAGTATTTCCATGTTGAGAAGTTGGCACTTGCAGTTGTGCACACAGTTCAGAGGCTCCGCCATTGCATATTGTTGTGAAACACTACGATAATTGTAGACATCAATCCATTTCAGTACATTTTAACCCTACACATTATTGAGGGGAAATTTAATAAATGGATTGTTATCCATCAATATTTTGTTCTCACTTTTCAGTCTGCTAAATCTAAAAATTCCTTAGTGTTTGCCGAGCTCATTTTTGAGTTCCCTAGTGATGAGGTTTTTAACTTGGAAGAGGATTCATTTCCCGATGAACACATCCTCCTCATTTCTACCTCTGATAATTTGTATGGGGATATTTTGATTTATCTCTAGACTTTGAAATGTCCACCATCTTTTTCAAGAGAAGAGCGACGAAAACTTCAAAATAACGCTAATAATTACCTCATAGTTTCTAATAATTTGTATAGACGAGGGGTTGATTCCATATTGCATCCTTGCATAACTCTTGAAGAGGTTGAGTTCGTTCTGAATGATTCCCACTGTGGAGCATGTGGGGGTCATCTTTCTGGGCTGGCAACAACCTAGAAAATACTACGTGATGGTTATTTTTGTCCCACCATCTTCGAGGATTTTGTGGAAGCCATTAAGCGACGTCATCCATGTCATCTCTTCACTAAAAATATGTGGGAACATTCTGCCCCCTTATTCCCCCTCATTGCAGTAGGCCCCTTCACTAAGTGGGGGATTTATTACATGACATGCAACCCAGTTTTTGTTGGGGGGAACCAGTACATTATTGTCGCAGTGGACTACTTTACTAAGTGGTCAAAGGAAATTCCTACTGTGAAGGAAGGCAATGAGACTAAAACCTATTTTGTATTCAATCATATTATCATGACTTTCATTGTTCCATGAGAGATCGTTACGGATCACGATATACATTTTCAAAATAATATGATGTCCGAGTTGACTACTATGCTTGGGTTTAGATAGGAACACTCATCTCCTTTATACCCGCAATCAAATGGCCAAGTCAAAGAAGCAAAAAAAACTTTGAAAACCATTATCCAGTGCACCATTAATGCTAGTAGGTCAAAATGGCACATTATAAATATCCGACTCTCTGGGCATATCGAACAACCATTAAGACTGCTACCAGTTTTTCACCCTTCTAACTCATTCACGGGCTGGAGATAGTCACACCAATTGAGTGTGAAATACCATCATTAAAGTTGGTTATTCAAGTTTTAATTGAGACATCTGCTTTGGAAGAATGTCTACTTCATCTTGAACATCTGGATGAATAATGCGGCAATGCGCTCATTATAAATGAAGCACAAAAAAAATGAGTCAAAAGTCAATATGATAAGTCTATTAAACCTAGGGGTTTCTCTGAAGGAGACCTTATTTTGGTCTATGATCATGACAAAGATCCTTTGGGGGAAGGCAAGTTCAAGTCTATGTTTCTCGGACGTTATGTAGTCTCCAATTTTTTGAAGAAAGGGTCATATGAATTGGTTGATTATGATGGGTATAAGCCGTCAGAGCCTAGAAATGGGCTCTATCTAAAGAAGTATTATGCATTTCCCATATACTTTTTATTGTAGATAGTTTTACAGTAGTGTAGAGTTTGTATTTTCTCTTTCTCATGTAACTCTAGTTGTGTTTTAGATGTCAACCGAGTGGTTCGTAGGATTCAATGATGGCGCTAGTTACCATACTCGTAACTTGAACTTAGTTGCTTAGCTGATTTATTCACCTATAGGTCACATGGTTTCGTCAGGAGGTGCTTGTGTAGGACCTACTACTAAAAATATGGTTGAGTTTAGTGTTTTTATAGAGCTTCTCCGAGATTCGTTACACCACGGCATTTCATGTTTGGAGGTTAGGATTGATTCTTAGTTAATCGTATCTCAACTCATTGGTGAGTATTGGTTCAAGGATTCTTTGTTATCGCGTCAGTTCTTTAAATTTAAATTACTTGAAAGAAATTTTGATTCTATCATATATCAACACATTTCAAGAAACCAAAACACTATAACTGATGCATATGCAAACTATATACTTGATTGGCATGTGTATCATTCATAGAAAATAAATAACCACGCACATAAGAGAAACATGTATATAATCGATAGATGTATATATATATATATATATATATAAGTCCAAAATAATAAAAGAGTTTGAGTATCCATCTCTGTCAAATAAATAAATAAATATATATATATATATAAATTAGGCATATAGCCTCAAAAATATGTAAATGTCCCTAAGGAGAGGCGGGAGCCTCATCCTCCTCAGCTATAACCTCTCTATAACAGATAACCAATCTAGCTAATTTCCGAAGTAGCCTAATCCATACAGGGGGCACACCCGCTACATGTTCTTGTATATACATAGGCATACGCTCTATCCGATATGTAGGTATATCATGTGTCAACTGGTTCACCTTCCCCTCAATGGTCTGAAGCATGGCCTATGCCTCGCCTGGCTCTGTTAGTCATACAAACACTCTAAGGTGTTTGGATGGCCTCATTGGTCCCACATCTACATCGAGTATGTTGTTAATACTTAAACTCACCAAAACATATATATGTACATATTCATAACAAAATTCATAAAAATTGAATAATGACAAAAAAAATTGGTTACCTATGTCTCCCCAAACTGCTCCTGGAGGGAGCATGAGTTTCGGGTCACCACAGAAGTCCAATCTAGTGTAAGGAAATTGATCAAATGCAGGAACTTGCCGGATCCACCACCTTAATAAGTCCTCATAATCATAGGAAGTATGGGTGTCTCCCCCTCCCCGTCGTACAAAGAATTCACCCCAACTAGTCATCTTGGGCTCACGACGGTCAACCGGTGGAAGGGTCACTCTGGGACTCAAACCTGGAACTCTCTCTCAAAGAAGGTACATAAGATAGTCCCATATCCAAAATTATACTTTTTTTCCATCTTACACTCAATCAATTGGTGCTTCATGTTCACCAATAGCCCGGTGCACTAGTCAAAGATCACATTGCACAAGCATTCCACACCAATTTGCATATAACTACGAGAATCCAATTGTTGAGCGGCACTCCTTCCCACCCAGTTAATAGTACTCAAAATGAATTTCAATGGAAATATTTCTATGTTCCCAATTGGAACTTGAGTGCCAATTTTTTTTTGCTCCAGCTGTGCAATAAGTGTTTATATAGTCTTGCACTGATAGAGCCCCCACTCCACGAAAAGTTCCCTTGAGGTTAACAACCTCTCCTCGACGGGACAATCTGGTGATCATTAGAGAAATTTCGAGGTCAAAAAATGGCCTCAAAACAAAGAAAATGTACTATAAAATACAACCAATCACATTCTAGTAGATGACATCATCCCCCTTGGTGAGGTGGCATTGCATGAGTTAAGAATGTTTATTTGTCAAATTTTCTATGGTGGATGAAAACACATAGTTAACCAAGGTAGTGGTGTAAGTACTTTTAAGTCAGAAAGTAAAGTACTCATAATGATAGTCTTTTCATAAAATAATATTATTGTCATTTTCAAGTAAAGTACTCATAATGAATGTCTTTTCACACTTTCTCATAAAATAATATTATTGTCATTTTCAAGTGAAGTACTCTTAATTCATAAAGAAAGTCCTTTCACATTTTTTTATAAAATAATATATTATCATTTTTATATTTTTAATTTTAAATTATATATTCACTCCATTCTATTTAATAACAAAATGTCAAACTAATAAAGAATAATAATAGATTTATTAATTAATAATAATAATAATAATAATGCAATGTGGATTATAATAATATTATTGACATTTTACATGTAAATAAATTCTCAATTAAATTACATTATTAAATTCTTGAGAAAAGTACAAAATATAAAAAGTCAACATAAAATTAAAAAAATAGCTCTTAAAAATGTTTTTTATTATTTAATCTCATTTGCAAGTTCAAGACAAATAAATGCTAAAGGACAATAAATTTTTGGGAATTTACATTGAATCTTAGTCACATCAATGTAAACTTATTTTATTAATTTTATTTCTAGTGAATTTTGAAAAGTAACTCAACCATGGTTATTTATATTGTGCATAGAAAATAGTGTGGGAGGTGACTTGTCATATATACCTACCCCATAAAACCCCAAATTCATAATATTTTAATATATCTCATATATTTGTAGTACATTTCTTAGGAGGCCATTTTTTGACCTCAAAATCTCTCTAATGAAAATAAATGTCATCTATGGTGAGCTCTAGTGTCTCACCTTGGAGGTTAAGCACTCCCATAGTTGCACTAAAATCTCAAGCAAGTGGGGTTGAGCCCTCATATTGGAAGTGCAGAAGAAATTTAAAAGACTACACCGGTGTAAGGAATTGAGAGTTAATGGATCTCGCATAGCCTCTCTATCCATTTTCTCGTGCTCCCTTTCCCTCCATGTGAGCACCATTTATATAAACCATACTTTTAAATGAGTGAGAATTGAGTTTTTATATTTTAAACTGTGCCACCCACAGGTTCATATAAGTACAGTAGCGTTCGAACTGTGGGTGAAAAATCCCTCATCCGTAGGTTTTCATCAAAACCGCTAGTGTAACCTTGTTCACCTGTGAGTGTACAGAGATAAATTTAAAAGATAAATAAAAATTCACAAAAATCCATTACAAATTATATGAAAATGCAGAAGAGAGAGTAAGTAAATACCTGCAACTAATGGAAGTCCAAATCGTCTGCTGGATTGGTCACAAACAACGATTGAAATTCTAGGGATTTTTTCTCTCTGAAATGGTAAAATGGTAAAAATGACTTGGTTCTACCCCTTTTCACTATTTGTGATAATTATCTTTTGATTTTTACCCTCTTTATATAGTTTAGTGTTCTTTTTATGTCATTTTTTTTCAATTATGACCACTAACAAGGTGTTTTGACTAGGTCATTGAGCGAAAAGGAGATTTTATGAGGTTTTGTCCACATTGGTACTTTTGAAAATGTTTGTTACTCATGACATTTTGGTTAGGTCATCATTCCACATTACATTTCATTTATACCTCACCATCTTTTTATGTTGTAGGATCCCTTTTTCACTATGGATTGAAACATTAACCTTCCATTTTCCCACTATCATCGTTGTTCTTCCATGGTTAGGAGCTACCCTACATGGGACACCAGTAGATAGTACAACATGTCATATTTGGTGACCATGTTGTCATTTTCTTTTTTCGGGAGCTTCCCCAGTATATTGTGATCCGCAAAACAATAACTGAATACTCTTTCTTTATGATTTGTTGACCACCTTTAATGAAGCTCCTGCCCATATGGAGTTTTCTCTAAGCTTTTTTAGAATCCTTAAAATTGACAAGATCGTCGAGTATACTTTTTCACTTCAGACTCGCTAAAGGAATTGAAGGGAAATCCACTTAAGTATAAGTTTACCCCTTTTCTGGACCTTTGTGGATTATTTACGAAAAATGTATTCTCTAGTTCATTGTGGCTAGAAGAGTTCTCTCTCATATCGTTTTACACTGTTTCGGGCGAGGAGACTAAATTTATGAAAACGTACCCCCTTGAAGTCTTCTTTAGGATCTTCAAACTCTATAAATATGAAATCCTTGCGAGCATATACCAACTCGGGATCGATATAAAATCCACGAGTAGACATATGGAGTTATTGTTTAAGTTTTTTAGACTCCTTAAATATGAAAACACCGACAAGCACAAACAAATCTGGGCTTGATATTAAAATCCATGGATCAATATCCTATCGAGTATTAGTCTATATTTTCTTCCAACTCGTAAAACAATGAAGAAAGTCTTGAGTTTCCCTCGCATGGACTCATAAAATTACACATGGTTCGACCCCTATCAAACATTCTTCTCTCTCTTCTTTGAGCTTGTTCAAAAATGAAGAAGGTCTTGAGTTTAATTTCTTGGACTCGTTAAAACTTTACAAGAGGATATTATCGAGCTTCCTTTTATCTTTTTTCATGCTCATCAAAAAATGAAAATATTTCTAAAAAGAGAAGGGAAGGGAAAGGTTTCTACCATTGGTTCATATTATGACAGTAATTTTAATCAGTCCTTGAACATAGCACTCGTCATGAGTCAATGGGTCTTCCTTTTGGCTCTAGGATAAACT
Source organism: Larix kaempferi (assembly GCA_027924585.1). Lineage (NCBI taxonomy): Eukaryota > Viridiplantae > Streptophyta > Pinopsida > Pinales > Pinaceae > Larix > Larix kaempferi. Next base: position 32,227,092 of record BSBM01000445.1, on the reverse strand, counting down.
TGATTCCAGATTTCTTTACTCCTATGATTGGTTACTCTTTCGATAATATGGAAAGTTTGTTATGTCTTCTACATGACAAACTTATATCATGTTTCATGTATGTTCCAAGCTACCTAAGTTACTCCAATATTGTGCTCACTCTTAAAGGATTTTACCTGTGTCGACCATTCTGCGGTTTTCCTTGATTCCTCATGTTAGCCATCCCTTATATCAGTATGTAATCAGTTCTATTTCAGAACAATTTAGTCTCCTCATGTGAGAGGATGAAGGATTCATCAATAGATTCCTTATCACAGGTCTCTTCCTATCGACTCCAACTCATCTTGCTCTCGGAAGAAGACTTAGAGTTTCGGATAGTACCTTAAGATTTGCAGTCATTAGTGGCAGATTCTCTCAATGTCAAGTTATGGGAATACATCAATGTCTCTTACTCAAGAAATTCTTCAAGTGTTCGATTCCAAAACCTTTTATTCACACTTGTAAGAATGTACTAAGTACCTCGGGGCCCATTTTCATTATTGGTGGGTTCCCCCGCATTTGTTAACAGTTTACATCAATCACCGGTAATCAAATGGTATCCTCCATGTTCGACTTCAACTCCTTTATTCACATGGTTCATGATTCGTACATTTATTGTTGGTTTGTATTGAATACCTTGGGCCTATAATAGCACTATCCCAATCTGTTATTGCCCATGTTGCATAAGACTGAGCCCAGTACTTATTTTGGTCTCTCTTGAGACATAGATCCAATTTGTTCATTATGGCTATGTTCTCATTTTGACATGGATACATGCTTGTATTCCAGTGGCTATGCTATATACGTCAGTTGCATCTATGTATTGGAGATCATGTTCTATCCTTCTGAACATGGCATTCTGTCAAGACTATATTGTATGATGAACTTTGTTTTGTTTAAGGTACTTTTTGGGACTTTGATTCTAATATTATCCCATGGTTTCGGGTAGCCACTAGTATTGGCCAGTGGTATTTGATGCATTCCTTTTTTTTTCTTTTTTTTGAATATTTCCCCTTTTTCTTTTTCTTTTATTTTTATATTTTGGGATTTTGACTTTCTTGGAGGAATTTATTTAATTTTTTGAGGGAATTAATGATTTTTTTCCCATTTTCTTACCAACTTAGGGACTTTGGGTTTTTGGAGGCCAAATATGTAGGTAAAAGGGATAAATGGACTATGTGACTAGGGGGGTGAGCTAGGTGGTCATATTTTTGGTGTTAACAATGTGAATTTTATTATATGCAATAATTATTAGTATTACATATATACTATACGTATAAGTGTGCATGTATGTAATATAGTAAGCACATAATATATATATTTGATGATATATATAGAGGATATCTATCATATATGTTGTATAATATTAGGAAGTGTATATTGGTATATATGTAATATATGTAATATATGTGTATTATAATGTATTTAAAATTTATGATGTAAGAATATGTAATCAGAGTAGTGAGTTGTGTATATATGGTATCATATGATATGGGTATATAGGAGTGATATAATATAGAACTACCTACGTGTGTGTCTATATATTTATATACAATATATATATATATATATATATATATATATATATATATATATATATATATATTGCGTTATGTATGATGTATGGTATGAGTGTTGTATAGCTAAGTAATTATCTGATTGCAAAATATTAGAAGATTTTGGTGGTAGGAAGTTTGGGTGCATGTGGTGAGTATGTATTTACTTGGGTTGATTGTATAAAATACGTGTAAATAATTAGTGATGTAATGAGGATTAGATGGGGTTGCTATCGAAGTGTGTATAGTATTGCTATTAATGTAGTATGTATGTAGGCAAAAAAATATCAGCAAGGGTTAGCTGAGATTGGTTGAGAGGTTGTCTCACGTTCGACGTCGATAGGCTACGGGGGGGTTTTCAGAGGGGGTGGTCACCTTGCTGCAGCATGGGTGAAGCATGCCACCCCATATTAATGGATCTGCGGGACTAGCTGGTGATGTGGAAATGGGGACAGGAGAAACAATTGGATCGACGACAGGAGCCAAAAGAATAGGAGGTTAGGGGGGTTTCCTCCCGAAAACCCTAACAATACCTGCCATCCAGGTCAGATCTGACAAAATCTGAGAAAGGGTTGAGATCTGGAAGGAGAAAGAACTGATCGAAAAATTCGTGGGGATCTAGCCACGAGAGAGGGACCTGGTTCGGTGGATTAAGAGCAATTGGAAACCTAAAGGTCATTATGACCTGCACTTGGGATCCAAGGTTTTCTTCACCATTATCATTTCAACTTGGAAGATAGAGATAGGGTTTTAGAGGGATGCCCCTATTTATTTTTATCTGTTGTCTTGTATCTTAGGTCATGGAAAGAAAGATTTAATCCAGAGACAGATGACATGAAAGTGGCCCCAGTGTGGATCGAGCTTTTTTCTCTCCCTTGTGAGTACTGGGATCTGGAAATCCTGCAAGACTGTAATACTTTGGGGGAATTAGTTAAGGTAGCAGAGCAAAAAAAACTAAAAAGGTACATTGCTTGTGCCCATATCTGTGTTTACATGGATCTGTCGAAAGACCTTCCAGAGGCAATCAGTTCGAACTAGGATGACGAAGAATGGATCCAACCAATTGATTATGAGCAGCTCCCATTCAGATGCTGACTGTGTCATGAATACGGTCACTTTGGCATGAAGTGCACAAAGGAACCTCAAGCTTCTTCCCCTACCAGATTAGATCAGGAAGACGAGAAAGATAAGGAAGGATTCACCCAAGTGCGCAACAAGAAAAAGAACAGAGCGGGGGATCAACAGAAGAAGGGTAAGGAGAAGGTAGATAAAGGGATCGCTAGAAAAAATCCCTTTCAGATAATAGAGGAAGCCGGAGAGGACGACAAGCTTGGACGAGAAGAGAAGGACCCTCTGGAAAAAATAGCTATGGAACGTGAGAATGAAATGCACCAGGTTATGTCTCCTGCAGATCAAGCGGCGGTCACAGAGGAGGATGGTGATGATGAAATGGAATTGGGGGAACTTGATCTAGACGATATTGAGAAAGAATGCAAAAAAAAGGTGAAGGGTTATGTCTCTTGAAGGAAATTGGAGCTTCTCCAAGAGGCAATCATCAAATCTAAATCTAGCTAGCAACTGGGGATCTCCTCAGAGCCTCACAAAGGGAGCAAAAGGAAATCTCCAGAGGAGGAGTTGAAAAGAGGCAGGAAGTCGAACAAGGAAAGAATTGCTGAATTTGGAGTGAAACTCATAAAATCTGGTCAGTACCCGACAAAAAGGGTGGCCTTCTATGAAGTGAACATGGTTATCTAATGGAGCTCATGTCTTGGAACATCTGAGGGTGTAACCATCCACAGAAACTAAAGACTCTAGCAAGAAAGATTAAGTAGGAGAAACCTGATGTTCTATTTTTACAAGAAACAAAATGCAATTCAGAAACTATGGAGAAAGTTGGGTAGAGGATCTAGAAGGGATGCAAAGTAATGGCGACGGATGCCTCAAGCATGGATGGAGTCTTAGCAGTCCTGTGGAAACCACATTATATGTACCTTTCGGGCTGGAGAGCCAATAAGTTTTCTATTACCTATAATTTCACTGTCTTAGGATCGGGGGTTCAAGGAACTATGGTTAATATCTATGGACCGAGTTCCTTCCCCCAAAAATAGTTCTTTATCTGATTTTTGTCATGGCTGGCGGAGCAGGTTGTTTCTGGATCTTAGATAGTCGGAGGTGATTTTAATCCGATATCCTCTCTCAATGAGAAAAAGGGTGGCAGGAGGGTTTTGTATAGATTCCAAGAAGCGTTTATGGAGCTACTGGCTCATAGCCCTTTCATAGATATTGAAACTGGAAATGGGTGGAGCACATGGAATAACAAACATGGAGGTAATCACCTTGTCGCCTCCAGGATTGACAGATTCTTGGCTACTTAAGATATTGCATGAGGCACGGGTGAGGTCAGTGCTAGTGTTCTACCATCACCGGGCTCTAACCATTGGCCCATAATCCTTCATTGGGATTGGTCAAACTCGGTTCTATATAAACCTTTCAGATTTGAGAAATTTTGGTTGGAGCATAAAGACTTCAAAGATTTGGTGGGACAATGGTGGAAGTATCTGGTCCCCCCTGAGGGAACGTGAATGTTCCAATTTCAGAAAAAGCTAAAAGCTCTTAAATCCAAGATCCGTACCTGGAACAAAGAAGACTTTGGTAACATCTTCCAGGACAAGAAAAAGCTGATTGAGGATTTGGAGCATACTCACCATAAAGGTATGTCAGAAGGGTGGGATGAAATTTTAAGGGATCATGAGCAAAACTTGCTGGAACAACTTGAAGCTAGGGAAAGACAGGAGGAAATTTACTAGAAGCAAAAATCCAGGAACCAATGGCTCCAAGATGGAGAGAAAAACACTAAATTCTTCCACAACACTGTTATTCAAAATCGCCACAGGTCAAAGATATTCAAACTCAAAAAAAGTGATGGTAGCCAGGTGGAAACTAGAAGAGAGATTGAAGACGAATCAGTCAACCACTTTGCTATGGTCTTAAGGGAGGATCGAGTCGATTGGAGCAACGATATTTCCCAAATAACTCGTCTCATCTGCAGACTTGTCACCAGGGACCATAACGAGTTGTTGGGAAAACTAGTCTCTATGCAAGAAAATGAAGAAGCTATGAACCATATGTCCTTACGGAAAGCTCCTGATCCGGATGGTTTTACTACCAACTTCTTCCATTTCTTCTGGGATATGATCAAGGAGGACGTTCTTGAAATTGTGGAGGAATCCTGCAGGATTTGTGGGGTTTTAAAATATTTTAATGTGACCTTCCTATCCCTAATTCCGAAGGAGGAAGGAGCTTATACCCCTGGTAATTATAGACCGATATCCCTCTGTAATGTTATTTATAAGATTATTACCAAGGTGATTTCCAATAGGCTCAAGCCTCTGCTCCCCATCCTTATTAGCCCGGAGTAGTCAGGTTTTGTTGAAGGCCGACAAATTATGGATGGTATCATTTTGGTTCAAGAAACTATTCACTCCCTGAAACTCACTAAGAAACTAGGTATGTTAATCAAATTGGACATAGAAAAAGCCTATGATAAGCTTAGTTGGCAGTATATGCGCAGCATCTTGGAAGCTTTTGGGTTTGATAGGAATTAGGTGAATTGGATTATGAATATGGTCTCCACGCCCTTTTTGTCTATCTTACTTAATGGCTCTCCCTCTAGACTCTTGCAGGCCTCCCAGGGAATCTACCAAGGTGATCCCCTTTCTCCCTTTATTTTCATTTTAATGGCTGAAGGGATGAGTAGGATTTTGCAGAGCCAAGCTGTTTAAGGTGGGATCAGAGGCCTTCAACTCCACTCTGGTATGGACAAGAAAATGTACCAGCAATTTGTTGACGACACCATGTTAATGGGGAACCCTTCAGTCCAAGAAGCTCGTTCCTTCAAAAATTGCCTAAATCTTTTTGCAAAGGCCTCGGGGCTCGAAGCTAATCCTAATAAATCACAAGTGTTCTTCTTTAATATTGCTGGAATCACCCAACGTAATATCCTGAGGACTCTTGGTTTTGCAAAAGGATCTCTCCCCTCTAAGTATTTGGGATTTCCCCTCACGGAAGGTATCATTCGCAAGATTTCCTGGAAAGACCCGATCGATAGGATTTGGCGAAGGTTGGCTAGTTGGATTCTCAGTCCTTTAAATCCTCCCATTCGTCTGATTTAGGTCAAGTCTGTTCTCCAAACAATGCCAGTCTATCTCTTTTCGATGCTCTCTGCCCCAAAATTAGTCCTAAAACAATTAAGGAGTATTCAACAAAATTTTCTTTGGGGAGGCAGGGAGGAGAAGTCCAAGTTTTCCCTGGTCGGTCAGGATAAGATCTGCAGACCCAAGGATAAAGGGGGTCTTGGCATTAGAGATTTTGAGATTCTAAGTGAAGTCTATGGATAAAAAATATGGTGGATATGGTGCAATTATAAATTGGAACCATGGGCACGCTTGTGGTATGTGAAATACGCCAGGTACATACCAATGGGGCATCTGATCCGATTCAATGAGGTAAGGAATGGCTCCCATATCTGGTTAAAATATATCTTTGGCTGAAAATTAGTTCAAAACAACAGCTTTTGGGAAGTCAATAATGGTGAATTAGAAAAATTCTGGGATGATTCGTGGAACCGGCTTCCTAAGCTGGGAGACGATCCAAGGTGGTTGAATATTAGGGCCAGAGGGATGGAGGAAGGTAAATTGAAAGTGTGTAACTATTGGGAGGAGGTCCTGGTAGATGGGCATATGAAATGGTTGGATCAAATATAGATGGAGGGTTTAATAAATGATGAGTATCTCAGGGCTTTCGACACCACTCTCCTGGAGCGATTTATTCACTTCAAAGTAGGTCTTGATAAGCTCTGCTAGGGATACAATAAGAAAGGTATATTCAGTATAAATGAAGCTTATGATATCTGAATCAATAGTGAAGAAGGGGATGATAACACCTGGAAGAAGATTTGTGGGATGAATCCCTGGCCAAAAATTGCAGTCTTCTGCTGGTTGGTTGTCTGGAGAAGGATTCTGACAAGCAAAAATTTAAGGAAAAGAGGGATCTACGGACCATCCCGTTGTCCCTTATGCCTCCTCTCTGAAGAATCCTCAGGGAACTTGCTGGACACTTGTTCCTTCTCTTCCTCACTTTGCGATAGAGGGGATATGATCTTTAGGAGAAGCGATCGGGTACGAGGTCACCCAGACTAGACCATTAAGGAATGGAACTCTAAATCCTTCTCGAGTCCGATCATTCTGAATTTGTGGAAGATGTTCCCAGGGATGGTAATATGGAACGTCTGGAAGGAAAGAAATGATCGTATCTTTAGGGATAAAAAGCACGAATTAGAAGAGATTTGGAGGAAGTTGGTAAACAACATGCAAGAAACGATAAGAAGCCTCCCTTGGGGGGGCAATGACAGATACCTCTCAGAGAGGGGGATTCACATTGTTGTGGGATGGTGATTAGGAAGATATGATCTAGAGGGTTTGCACATAAAAGCCAAGGTTTTCCATCCTTCTAGTTTGAATTTTTGGTCCCCTCCTTTGTAGCAGGTATTCAAAGTAAAATTCGATGGTGCTTCTCGTGGAAATCCGAGAGTGGCGGGATTTGGTAGTGTATGCAGGAATGCTTCTGGAGATATCATGAAATTTTTTTTCGGTTACTTAGGCTTCGACTCCAATAATTCGACTGAATTGGAGGGCCTCATTCAGGGCATTCACTTGGTGGTCAGAGAAGGTTGGTTCCCATCAATACTGGAGGGGTATTCCCATTTTATCATCCACATGGATAAGAAGCTGGCTAGTGGCCAATCCCCGAACAAAATTACTACTAGTTGGAGGCTTCTGCACAGGCTAGATCATTTAAAAACCCTTGTCTCCAGCCATGATGCCATCATGTTTAGCCGTGTCAAGCGGGAGGAAAATAAAGTTATGGACCTTTTGGATAACTAGGGCATTACTGGGGGTGGGGCCCTCTTTGTTGGAACCATGGAAGACTATCGGCATGACACTTGGTCCATGAACTGCTACCACCTTGCCAGCACCGAATTCAAAAATTACAGACAGATGGCTGATGGAACCTCACCTTCCCACGATTACAACAGGAGATGGTTGAAAAATTTTAATGGAGATTCAAATCATTAAGGACTACCTTGCAAAGAATGACACATATCTCTAGTTCAACTACAAATATGAGTACGAGAGAGTACAGGTTCAAGAAAGGGAATAGAGAAAGGTTGGCTTTGTATCAGCCTCCTTATCTGGTCATTAGTATCATTTTAATGATCGTTAATGGGGAGAGCATTTCTATGATTGCAAAGCTATATGACTCGGAGGATGAGCGAAACATTACGGGCTTGCCAATAATGAATTCTTTGGATATATATCACTGCGTAGTTGAGAGATTTCCCGGTAGATTTTTTCTTTGCTTTCGAGTCGCTCTTCCTATTGTGGTTGGTAAGGTCTCTTGGGAGAAGGTTTGTGATAGGTTTTCCTTAGTATGTCCTCCAGATAATTTCGGAGCTAGGGTGATGGCTCCTAAGCATCATGCTTGTTCTGAGACAGTCTTGGGTTCTGGTTCTGGAGGGCCGTGGGGCAAAGAAAAACTTTTAGTTGAGGTGGGTGGTGTTAACGGTACAAGGGACCATGAGGACGCTATGTTCTTTCGTGAATGCATCTCCTCTCTGGTCCAGGATGAGGTCGACCACATCGAGAAGCAGCTGTGGGACACAATGAGGACAATTCCAGTCGAGAACCTTTGAAGGGAGGTTGAGGAGTGGGTGGTTGACCCGAGCACCACTGTAGGTAGAGTTTCCGCCTATGGCCGCATGATTGTGGTTTATTGGGTCATGAAAAACTTACTAGCGCATGTCACAATGTCCAGTTTAAACAAGAACTGCGGAGATGAGGAGCCAATTTGTTCTTGGAAGGCGCACAATGTCGATTCCCGCTTGATGCATCTCAAGATTGATGCGATTGCCAAAAAGATGGGTCTGTCTTTCTTCTATCCGGGGATGGAGGAGGTTGAGAATGCTGGCCCCAGGAACCGATGAAATCATATCAACGCGTAGAAGAAGCAGGAGGAAAAGATGGAGGAGGCGAATGGATGGTAGCGGCGGGGAAGCTGCTCCATGAACTTGGTCTATCGTTTATGGGTTCACGGTTTGTTTTTGGTTGTGTTTCTTTCTTCTTTCATCATTATAGCATGGTTCTTTTTGCTACATCTCTAAGTTGTATCTCCGGTAGGATGTATCTAGGTTTTTGGGGTTGGCACTAGGGCTAGTCTATTTATGTCTCAATTTCTTTTTGCTGAGAATGGTTGTGATCTGTAAGTCTATGAAGACTCTGTAAGAGTGTTATGCACTTGGTTTCAAAGCAGTAATTTATAGTTTTTTATTTACAAAAAAAAATGTAGTATGTATGTAGGCGATACATATGATTTTGTATGGGTCAAGTTTTCACATAAGCGCAATATTAGTAGTATTTGTGTGATGCTATTAGTTACATATATATTATTAATATATAGGATATTATGATAATGCTATGGTATGATTTAATTAGGAATTACTCAATGTATATGGTATTGGATGTGATGACGATTAGAATTGGTTGTTTTTTGTTTTTGTCAGTTGATATGATTGATGTATTATGATGGATGTATTATGATTGATGTATTGTGATTGATGTGTTCCGATTGATGTATTATGATCGATGTGTTCTAATTGATGTGATCAGATTTATGTATTCTGATTGATGTATTATGGTCGAGGTATTCTAATCGATGTATTCTGATTGATGTATTCTAATTGATGAATTCTGATTGATGTATTCTGATCGATGTATTTTGATCGATGTATTTTGATTGATGTATTCTGATTGATGTATTTTGATCAATGTATTCTAATTGATGCATTTTGATTGATGTATTTATCATTGATGTATTCTAGTTGATGTATTATGATTCATGTATTATGGTTGGTGTTTGTATGGTTAGCTAATGCATGTATGGCTGTCATTGGTTGATATTAATGTATGATTGATATATGATCAACATATGATTGATATATGGTCGATATACCTGATGCACTTCACGACCTTGGTTGGCATACTTGATGCACTTCATATTGGTTGATATACATGATGCACTTCACGATCTTGGTTGGCATGCTTGATACACTTCATATTGGTTGAGATACTTGATGCACTTCATATTGGTTGCTATACTTGATGCACTTCATGACATTGGTTAGTATACTTGGTGTGCTTCATGATATTGGTTGAATAACTTGGTTCATTTCATATGCATGACTAATTGGAAAACATGTTTAATTCATCTCATGTATTTGGGTAGAGTATGTATATGATGCAATTCATGAATTCGACATGCATTTCAAGTAACCTAGAGTATGTGCATAATGCATGATTGAAATGGAAATTGAATGTGCTTAGGGTAGATGCATTCCAAGTGTTTGATTTCATGTACCTTGGATGTACTTCAGATATCATAGGTGAAGTAGAGTGAAATGGACTAAGAAGGAATTTATTTCGTGTTGAGATTTCATGGAATTTATTTCATGTACCTTGGGATTATTTCATGTGATTGATTATAATTTATTTCTTGAAGATGTGTTGTATTTATCTTTTTGAACAATATATATAGGTTTTTTGCTAACTATGTGTTTGTTGGAATGTAAAGAAATACATTGAATTAAATAGTGAGTGTATTGGATATGTGTTGCATTGAATCTGATATGCATTGCACTGGATAGTGGTTGCATATTGTGCGCATTTGATATGGATTGGAATTGCTATGCATTGAATGTGCATTTAAATTGAATTGTACTTGAAATGGATAGATGTCTCTGAATGTGTTGATATGTGCTGAATGGAATAGTTATTCCTCTGGGAATGCTTTGGATAATAATAGTTGGATTGTATTTCCTGGTAGCAGGTTTGATGATAAGTATGGATAAATAGGATCATTGGTATGATATGATGATTTTGTGTGACTAATTCAAGTACCCTTATGTGTATTATGGATATGTGGTAAAGGTCTTGTTGAGATGTATCGCTTGTAAATGATTAGAATGTGATTCATGTATCTTTGCTTGAAGATGTAATTCATGTTGAAAAGTATATGACAGATACTAACCATATGATTGATTTGGAATGTGATTCATGTTTTTTTTTTGAAGAAGTGTTTCACGTATATCTTGTTGGAAAATATATATACCTGATGACTGATCATGTGAATGATGATTGGAATGTGATTCAGGTCAGTACCAGGAGGGGAAAAAATGGTGGATGTGAGCACTAGAAGGTGAAAATATTGTGATGGAAAAGTATTGTGCTTTCTGAGGTTGTGTGGCCTAGGCTTCCTGTGATGGAAATGTATTGTTCTTTCTCAGGATGTGTAGCCTAAGTTTCCTATCATGGAAATATATTGTTCTTCTCAAGAGGTATGGCCTGAGTTTCCTACGAGGGAAAGTAGATGGTGAAGGAATACTTGAGAGATGAATTCTTCTTGTGGCAACCTCATGAAGGAAATATGAAAGCAAATAAGTATCATTGTGATATGAATATCTTTGTGATTTTTGTTAAGAAAAGTATATTTGTGATCCTTGTTAGAAAAGTATATTTGTGATATGAATATCTTTGTGATCTATGTTGAATAAGTATCTATATTTTATGTAAATTTGTATATACCAATGTATTGCTTGTGATTAATTGGAATTCATTTCATGTATCATGAATATGTATTTTATGTATCATGTTACTCTTATAAGGTAACATATGTCTTTAAACCTGATGGCTAATCATGTGGTTGATTGATTGAAATATGATTTAGGTGGATCTATTTTGTTGAAATATTGAAGGCCTTGTAATGAGGTTTGAAGGCTCTCTAATGGGGATTGAAGATTGAACCATCCTTCTACAATGGGAACCACTCTGCTAGTTCACGTTCTCGCACGGGAATCCTGAGAATGGGATGGTGATATTCCAAGGAACTGGCAGGGTGAATGGATGATGATATCCTGAGGGACTAGTGGGGTGAAGGAAGTCACATCCCATAGGTTGTGGAGATGGACATAAAATAAGGTGGTAGTCGGAAGTATAGTGGATTCTCGGGAGAGGAGTTCCAATATTTCGAATGATAAATGCAAGCATGATGACATGTAAGAGGAAGCATGCATTGAGGACAATGCATTGTTTTAAGGGGGAGGGGATGTAATACCCCGATGGTAATCCTCGAACATATTTGATTTTTTTATTTGCTTTTATGGCACTAGGTTCCTCTACCATGGACCATAAATATTATTATCTTATTATGCTATTTTATTATTATATAACTACCTATAACTAAATAATGGCTCAACACGGACAACAAACATGGCTGGGGGGTCTTGGATTCCACATGTGAAGGGGTTGGGGTTAGGAGCTGTAGCTAACCCTAAAAACACTCAATGTTTCCTATTTTTTATGTTAGGGGACCCTAGGGGTCGTAATTTATCTAATTAATGTTTTGCATGCACTATTGCACCCTCACTAGAGAGAATATTCCTTACATGGATATAATGGGGCCCACTTTCATTGCACTATTTTCTTGTGCGCATATTTGGCTAATTTAAAGTTATCTTTAGTCAATTTTAGTAATTTTTAGTCAAATTGAGTTAAACTTGAGTTAATGTCAGTTAATATCAATTAAATTGAGTTTAATTAAGTTACTATGAGTTGATATTGAGTTATTCTTTAATTTATGGGTATGAGTGGTTGATAAACAAGGCTGGAAGGGGTAGAGTGATTAAGGAACTTGTAATGTGCGGTAGAGGGACCATGAGTATGATGAATAGGACACCATTTATTTGTGGTAGGGTCGATAGGGGAAGAAAACTTATGGTTTGTGGAAAAAGGTGAAGAGGGTGTAGGGATCAATGAAGCATTGTGAGTTAGAGAGTTGGCAATGAAACTAATGTGACATTGAAATTTGAATTGGGCAGTGAAGCCCCATTGGAAATATTGGTTTGGGGTATAGGTTTAGAACTTAGAAAATCCTTCTCAAATAAAATCCAGTATACACAAACTAAATTTAATAATGAATACCTCATATAGATCTAAAATTTGCCGTTGAATATGAAGGTGGTGAATACTTCAACAAACTACTACATAGTTTATGGTAGCACCTATTTAATTTGGAACCTCAGGGATAGTATATTTGTGTTGTAGCCAAGTTGGTAGAAACACTTCTTAATTTTCTCACAAAAGTCCTACCAAGTTCTGATACATTTAGAGCTAATGAAGGAGTTGGCCTCATCATTAAGTTCAATATATATTATATGTTCTTATTGTAAAGACTAGTACCAGCCCTGCATTATACCCTCTAGGTGTTTGTTGATAATAAGAAATTGTTGGTACTATTTGAGAATAGGGATGGTCTAAAAATAAGCAATGGGACTACAGATCCAGGAATCCACAACTCCACCCTTAATTTTCCCATCATATTTATGGAGAGTAATATTTGTATCTAACTGAAAGATAGCGGGTTAGTGTTTATTGATGAGAAATTCATATAGAAACTTGATTATTTATATGTCTAGAGGGTCATAAATATACTCTCAATTTTTATTATATTCATATTTATGAGGGTCCATGAGATCTTATGGGAGATAAAATGACAAAAAAACCATGGCTTGAAAACTTTAGTGTCTCAGCTTATAAGGGTGTTAATATGAAATAGGAAATCAGAGAAAATCCTAGCATCTAGTGTAAGGAAGACGTTGGATGGTGGATGGGAATAAGGATGACTAGACAAATCAAGATTAGTATTCAGAGTTTGATAACTCAAGGAATTGAAAACACCAAAAAATAGCGAATGTTCAATTAGAAACTAACTAGAGAATCTAAGATCCGAGTGGGAGGGATAGGTCACCACAAACCATATCTACAAAAAAAAGGTTCTTTCCCAGGAAAGACTTCTACTTCAGTGCTAAACTTAAGTAGGGGATAGCCTTAGAATAGGCACCAACACAGATCAACATGGGAAGTCACACTCCAATGAATCATATATATAATTTTTCTTCTAAAATTTTTTTGAGGTAGGAGAGGCACCAAGCTTTATAATCTTGACATAGAGCAAGTCCCAAATTGATGCTTTGATACTATTTGATGTATATCTCATCTCTATGAAGCTGCAAACCCTAGGTTAGAGAGGAAATGCACCATCCAAAGTTAATTAATCACCCTATAATATTCAATAGCAAGAAATAAAAGAATAAGAACAAGAGAGATTGCAATAGTTCTCTTTGGAAGACATGGCTTAGTCTTGTTATGACGCCAATGGGCATTTATATAGTATTACACAAGGTCCACACGAATGAGAAAAATAATAAAAAACTCCTTCACTCAACACATGGGTGAGAAGATGCATCTACATGAATGCACATAATAATACAAGTCAAAACACAAAACATGAATTAAGGAGTATCCCATCAATGGCTACTAGTTAAGCTAGGAAATATTAGCTAGATGTTTTTGTCCTACTTGGGAAGAATGCCCAAGTTGTTTACTGGTCAATGGAGTTCTATGTGGCTAGTATGAAGGGTGTGATCTCCTTGGGTGGGGTGCTTAGGGATCTATATACATCAAGTCTCCAACAATGTAGCTAGTGAGAGGTGTGAGGACTATCTAGTGTTTCTAAAATCTCATATTAGGGTTATTAATGACCAAATCCTCACATCAATTTTAGTATTTGGATGTGTTGGTTATGGGTTAGTTTTTAGTCTACCTTCCTTCGATTATGGTGGGTTTAGATTTTCTTCGGGTATAGGCTCCATTAAGTTTGATTTATATGTTGCATTTAAAGAGTGTTATAATGTATTTTATTTATTTTTATAAATAAGAAAATTTATTAATACAAAAAAAAATTGTAATAAGCTTACCTCAAACCAATCAATCAAGATGTGAGCACCTAGAAATCAAATGCCCCTCCATTAGCCCCTCAAATTTCTCCTAGGAAATTGGATGACCGTATTGGGCATTGTGAAATAATACAACCCATGAACCCTTTTATTATTAATACACAAAGGAAAGTACACGTTCTTAGGATAATGAGCATCTTATTAATGTGTGCATGTTCCTAAGCACACATGTGTTTTTAATGCACACATATTCCTTAGTACACACATATTATTAACGCGTGCATGTTCCTAAGTGTATAGCACATGTATTAATGCATGCACATTCCTAAGCACACACGTGTCCCCTTGAAGTCTGATTTGGCATTGTTTGTGGCAAAGTGTGTGGTGAGAGTGTCGAAGTTGTAGCAAAAGTAAGACATGTGCATTCCTACATTATTGTGCATCGTATTCCCACTTTTTCAACCATCATCTTCTTCCAAATGCCCTTCCAAAAATTATAATGTTAGATCTTAATGCCTTCATTTTCACTATGTTCAAATATACGAATGACTTCATCATCATTATCATCAATAAAAATTAAAAATCACTTGTTATTGTCTATTCAATTTGTTGTATCATCAATAAAAATTGAGAATTGAGAATCAAATATTATTGTCTATTGGATTTGTTGGGAGCTTGACTCAGGGATAATTTTAAGAACCCATACTTGTTTAAAAGTTTATAAACCTTGGCGAATCTTACCAATTCTTAAAATGTCAACTATAAAATATTTGGCGATATTTTTCTAAAATTATTTCATTTTGTAAGGATTTTCTATAGTTTATATAATAATTTGGCAATTTTTAGAGTGAAAAAAGTTTACCCCATCAAAATTAGGGAAATAGGGCTTCAAAAAATGCAAATTGGCGAATCTTTTTGTAGAAAAATACATGGAAAAATAGCCCATGGACTAAATTTTGCCCCTAAAATTACGCTTGGAGCTTGTATAATCACAACCATAACTATTACTCTTCTTCATTTGGATGTGTTTGTATTAATTACTATTTCATTTTTATGAATGGGTGATTAGTGTCAGTGTTGCATTTGCCTTATGTGACCATTTGTGAAGTAGTAAAATGGTTGCATTTCAATTGCATGATTATAAATCCAATCAATCCTCTCTTTTTGTTAAGTATCCTTATTTCTTCCATATCACAAACTAGCCAATACGTAAATGGAAAAACAAAAAAGAAACGTTGGCCGTATTCAGTAAGGCCATCTATTTCTCAACCCCCATAAAATATAAAGCGTTGTAAAGCACTTTATTTTAAAAATAATAAACTAGCTTTTTATTAAAGAAATCTCTTTCGAAATACTTTGTTATGCCCCCACTAACATTATGATTTTGGTTGGTAATTAAAAATCAATTACAAGAAAACAATAAAAAGAAAGGTTATTTAATTTTACTTTTGAAACAACACAAAGAAAAACATTTATCCTTAAAAGGTAAGATTTTTGTCTTAAAATTACATAACATTATATTAAGCTGATACAATGTTAATCTTCCTCCGCCTTTTACGAGTGAAAACAAATAATACGACTGAAAAATATGTTTGGAAATATGTCATATAATTCAAACATATGACGGAAAATGTAATCCACAAAATGACCAAAATAAAAACGGAAAAAGACTTTTCAGATACCAAAAACAAAAAGAGATGGCAAATACGAAATAGGGTATTTCCACATCAATGGTCTGGTCGGAGGGAAAAGGCCACGAGAAAATGATATCAGAAATAATACTCACCAAAGAGACTTCCGACCATTACTGAATGATAGTGAAAATCTAATGTTCAAAACCATTAATTGACATGTGTTGCCAATAACTTTGGGTTGATTTTAAGATTATTTTATGATTATACTTCAAAAAGTGAGGTACGAGTTTGGTAACACTTGCAATTGTTCACTGATGTTAAATCTTTTTATGGATAAAGAGTCATCTGGCTTGTTTTAATTGGCTTTTTTTTATAATTTTTAAATTTAATGCATGATTGATCTAATGAATTGATTTATTGGTTAAATTGCGTTATTGGAAGAGACTCACTAAACCATGAATTGGTTGAATGTAAAAAGCACAAGATTTTCTTTTGTTTATGGATTTGGTTTGTTTTAAATGACTAAGAAGTGGTCTTAAATCAATTAGAAATATTATGAAATGGTAAGTTCATTTTTCTTAGTAAGAGTACCCATATATTATGTTTCAAATTGAATGTACCAAGTACTCAGTACCTTGATATTATCAAATTTCATCAATCAAGTTATCAAAACCTATCTTTAATATCTCAACTCTCTTTAATACTTAATGTAATATTTTAATTTGTATAACAATTTATAAAGTATTAATTGTATTTGACTTTTAAATTTGACAATAAGCTAAACATTAGACAAGCACAACTACTTAACTTGTGGTTGGTGAACAACGATAGGTCACAAGCTAACTTAACAAACTGCTCATTTGTCAACTATTAAAAAAATGAGCCTTATCCATGCATGAGTTACCAATTATCCATCATAGCTATCAATTATTTTTTATATTCGTTTTTTTATAATTGTTTATTTCAAATTTGGAATGATTGCCATAAAATTAAAAAATCAATATCATCAAATTCGAACACTAATAACTCCAAAAAAAATGCAAATAGTCTAACCATGAGCTTACTCCTTCAAGTTTAACGATTATGACTGGTATTAACTTGCATGAATAGAATTTGTTTCAACAAGTACAATTATTGTATAGAAGGGGTCACTGTTACCATATTTTTTTATAATTGTTTATTTCAAATTTGGAATGATTGCCATAAAATTATAAAATTAAATCTTACTGAAATGATTGGGATTGCAATTTTAGATTGTTAGAATTGTATAATAAGATATTGATGTAATTGAGGGGGCGCTGAATCCATGAATCCATTTCTACAATCAAAATTACAATTCCAACAATGAAAATAATCATTTCAACAAAAATAACATCATCAAATTCGAACACTATAACTCCAAAAACAAATGCAAATAGTCTAACCATGAGCTTACTCCTTCAAGTTTAACGATTATGACTCGTATTAACTTGCATGAATACAATTTGCATTCAACAAGTACAATTATTGTATACAGACACTTGGGTCACTGTTACCATATTTTTTCTTCCGAGCAGTATCAGTACAATTATTGTATACAGACCCACTTCGGTTCACGCAATATGGGAAGCAGAATGTTTTTCAACGAATTCACAGCATCATGTATGTGGCGTAGAACGGTAGAATAACACACGCCTATAACAAGATACATTGAATTGAAGTGACTGGATTGCAATGACATCACTGTGATGACCACAACAAGATGGGTGTGGCGGTAAGAATCTATACCGATGGACTCGCATGGAGGACAGTTTTGAATTTTATATTTCGTGTTTCAACTATCAAGTGTGAACGTGCACATCCAATTTACGGCGCCGGACGCTCAGGTCGGCGAAATTAGGGAAGCGGAAGCTACCAAAGCCATTCGTGCTTTGACTCCGAAGACATTTCTGATTTAGACGCCACCGTCATTTCTGGTCCCGTCAATCAATTCTAGTGCTTTCAGTAAACGAAAACATGTGCAAAATAGATGCAATGGCAGTCCAAGCAGACAGTTTTAGTTTCGCAGACTTTTTCTATCATTTTTTTCTACTCTTAGTGCACAATAATTCTGTTTCTCTCCTTTTAACATTCAATAAGCACCTCACAACAATACCTATAAATAACTTTCTTATAACATTCAATAAGCACCTCCAACAATACCTATAAATAACTTTCTTGCAGTCCAAGCTTATCCCTCGTTGCTGCCTCTAATTACCTTTCTTCCGATCCAACTTTCAACGTTATCCCTCAACAGCGCGCTTTTTCTTCTGCCTATAATTAGTTCCTGGTAGTTTGTTTCAAGAAATCTTTTAGTGTTCTACCCATATTCAATCCAGTTGGGAAACACTGCAACGGCAAGGTAAGAAATCCGAAGTGCAAGCATTCATAATCTGAATTTTCCTGAGAGAAATCAATGCTAAGGAAGCTGCTATCAAAAGAAATTTGCTAAGCTATTGTTTTGCAGATGGGAAAGCCTGCAACGAATTCAGAAGGGTTGTCCACATCTCCGTGCGCTGCTTGCAAAATGCAGAGAAAGAAATGTACAGACAAATGCGTTCTCGCGCCATATTTCCCACAGGCCGAACGCGAGAAGTTTCTGCTGGTACACAGAGTCTTCGGCCACGGTCATGTCATCAAATTATTGCAGGTTCAATTGATTTAATGCCCGCTCTTTCTAAAATGAATAGTCAAATCAACTCAGTATGGGATAGCAATTAGCAATGCCAAAAATTTGGGAAATATTTGTATTCTCTGTGAGTGCATGGTAGATCCAGCTGCAGATCTAGACATTTTAACTCAGATCAGGAAAGATTTGCATTGAGAGAATTTCATTTATCTCAATGTATAGTAGATTCAAAGTTTAAATCTAGAATTAAGATGGATATACTTTAAGATATTAGTTGTGTTCATTTTAACTCAGATATTTTTTAGATACCAGATATTTAGATTAGGCTAAGATATTAGTTATATCCATTTTAACTTAGATTTTTTTTAGATACTAAATGTTTAGGAAAGATTTGTATTTAGAGAATTTCATTTATCTCAATGTATAGTAGATCCAAAGTTTAAATCTAGAAGTAAGATGAAATTAGTTATGATTTTTGGTTAAAAACAATAAGAATTTTATTTTAATAAGTGGATTTTTTTAATTAGAAGTATATATCTTAGAATTTGGGGTGGATTATGTAATGTCTTTTATTAGGAATTTTATTAAAATTGCAATTTTCCACTCTTTTTCCTAGTTTGACCTTTGACTAGTTTGGATCTCTAGGTCCCAAATTTGCCCAAAATGATCCCAAATCTTCTGAGAAGGTATATGAATGATATTAGAACATAAATATGTGTTTCAGGGATGCCTTTGGACCTTTAAAATATTTCTGCAAATCCTCTTTCAATTCTGATCAATGTAGGTAACTTTACTAGTGATTTCCCTTTGACTAGTATTGGTCTCTAGGTCTCAAATTGACTCCAAATGCCTTCAAATATTCAAGGAAGGTGTATGAATGATATTAGAACTTGAATATGATGTTTATGGATGAAATATGGCCACCAAAAGACCTCTGCAAACTCTCTTAAGATTCTGGACCAATTATGCAATTTTACTAGTAATTTGGGGTTCAAATCCCCATGGGGTAAGTACTGAAAATGGCTTCCCAAATGCCTCCAAACCCACTCAAATTTATAAACAAAGGTATGTAATGTGTTAAGTATTTTATTAAAGTCTCATATGCACCATTAATGGATTATTACAATTGTTCGCACCCTCTCCCATTCAACTACAAAAATCCCAAATTCGACCCTTGGAGAAATGGCACTATTTCACCTTCCAATACAACTAAACTGAGTAAAAATGCTTCAAATGTTCAAGTACAATACATGAAACTTGTAGAAGACATCCATGGCAGTATATTGATCACAAATATATCAGAGAATCATCCATTCATTCGAAATCATCATCAATACATTGGCTCACAACAATGTAGTGGGGAAATGGCATTGTTCTTCCATTAAAAATGAGATTTATACATTTCTACTTGGAATTTCGACCTGAAACTTTTTGGAGATGAAAAACAGAGTATTTACTTCATATTACAAAAGAAATGGGGCATTAAAAGCTTCCCCAAAGAGTACAATAGCTCACCAAAAACGCCCTCCCTCAAGGATCAAGAATATGCCATCAAAACTGGAAATGGTTGAAGGAGTGAGCTGCAATAGAAGAAACCATGAGCTGCCCTGTATCTTAAACCTGAAAATAAAGACTCCATTAAAGCTCCAAATGAAAGGTCTGAATGGCCTTTCCAATTTCCAACTTGGATGGGAATGTTTCACCCTCGAAATTGGCTAACGCAAGAAACTAGTCATCCACTAGCTCTCCCTCTTCACAAATGCAATTGCAAATTCTACAAATGATCAAATGATCAAAAGCTATTCGCATACTTCATTTCTACATTTTATAACCAACATTAGCCTTCTAAGGGTCGAAATCCTCTCAATAGATTTTCATTTAGGAAATATTCCACATTTGCCACTTGTCTCCTAGTTCCAACCTTCCATCTTCTCCCAAATTCGATTTTGAGTCTCTTTGGCTTCTCCAACTCCCAAATTCCCCTTCTTTGAGCCTATTTTTGGGGCTGACAGGTCATAGTGGTCAGATGTCAAAGGTCAAGTCTGCAATTTGTCATAGTTGTCATAGATGCTCCATCATTGGTGTCATAGGGGCTAGGGAATCTAGCCCAAGTGTCCACAAACTTCCACTTTGACTCTTTATCTTCCATGGAGGTTACCAATCCTTCTCAATTCGACCTAAGATGCTCAATGACATGTGTTATGACTTACCAACTCACCCAAGAGTGTTCACATTCCCATTAATTCGAATTTGCAAAAGAGAGATGCCATGTATTATGAAAAATCAAGCTAGTGTGGGTCCCACATCCTCCATATGTCTCCAAAACCATTTGTCACCTAAGATTTCTCTTGAATTTATTTATTCACTCTATTTATTAAATACTTGAACCCTTCTAATGTCTAAACATCATTTATTATCCCCCTTATTCCAAATCCCAAAGCTTCCACCCCAAACCTAGGAAACTAGTAATTTTCCTCCTTGGCAATTATTTGACCCTTAACACCAATTTTACAAACTCTAATGAATATGGCTAATGTGATTAGGCCATTGTGACCCAATTCCAAATTTGGGACATGACAGATTATCATTTATGTTTTTCCTAGATTGAAGTAGGATGGGACAAGTGTATTGTCTAGATTGATTTTATGGTCATAGTTCAAAATTCGAAACAATAAAAAAACGAAATATAAAAAATAACTGGTAGCTAATGCATAGACAACCCATTTAACTAAAGAAGATAAGAGGCATAGATAATAGGTGATTACAATTAAGCATAGAGAACAAGTAATAGATGATTTATTGGTGGCACTTAACTTGTAACCTATGGTATTCACCGACCACTTAACAGTTCATACATTTAGTCCATGTTGAACATAGTTACAACCATATCTCCCTCTTCCAAGTTTTCTTTTAAAATCAACTTAACTTAATGCCAAAGCAAAACTTTTATTACAATTTACTCATTAACAATTTGAGTGAGCAAAACATGTATTTCCTCTATATTTCCTCTTTTTTAAGAAATCATAGATTCATATTTAAATATAGCTACTTTCCTCTTAAGAAATCATAGATTCATATTGGGATATCCCCACTTTCGCATGAATCGCAACCTTGTGAAGGCTAGTTGCCAAATTTAAGCCAAGATTACAACGGCTTCAATTGTATTCATTACGCTTAGGCCAATTAAATAGTAGCAGAGTATTTCGAAAAAGCTAGGTAAATATCCATTATAGGAAATATTAGACTGTATATAATGGGAATAATCATCCATTATAACTATATGTGATGGGCTTATGGCTTGATAATCCATTACTGTGTTACAGGATCTCCCAGTACAGCAAAGAGGAGATGCAGCAAGCAGCATAGTGTACGAAGCGGGAGAAAGACTGCGAGATCCTGTCAATGGCTCTCTAGGAGTAATCAATGATCTCCAGAAAAAAGTAGCGGAGCTGGAATTGCAATTGGCTTCCAGAGAAGCAGCGCTGGCTAACGTTAGTATGAAGCATTCTAATCTCTTAACCCTGGTTACAGGATATGATCCCATGTTTTACAGCGCTTCAATGGAAGAGAATGAAGACACGTATATGAAACAGGATGTTTTAGAGGATGTAGATCCTCTCCAGTTATGGGAGCCATTCTGGACATAAACACGAATGATCCGCCATTCTTTATGTAAGACGAGCTGTATGTGAACAAGAATAATAAGAGAAAACTTTTGATGTTTCTTCCTCTACCTTCTTGATTGCGCCTCCATCGCTGAGGCTTATTCGTTAAGTTTGTGAGATTCTCAACACTAACTGGTCGGAAACCAGTACGGCCTATTAAATAAAATGTTTTTTTTTTCTACTTAATGCTTTTTTGAATATTGTATACTGTATGGCTTGAAAGTTTTATACTAATTAGTACATTATTTCACTTGTGGCTGGTGAATATCGATAAGTCACAAGCTAAGTGGCACAAATAAGTTACTTATTCTTCATGCTAGTTATAGAGAGCTGCATGTTAACAAATGTCGATCTGTTAAAGAACTCTCCCTTATCCATGCTTATCCATCATAGCTATAGTATCCTCGTGCAATCTAGGAAAAGCATTGGCTGTAGCCCACCCCAATTTCTCTCTCTAAGTCATGGTGTAAATAACATCATTTATATTATATATTATTTGGTGTTGAAGTAGTGGTATTACTATTATTACTATTATGTAGTGTTAAAGTGGTGGTAAGAACAACCATGTGGTGTTAAAGTGGTAGTAACCTGGTTTAACAACATATCTCATAATATATGACCAATATAGATCTAATTCCTAGGCTCTATCAAGCGCCGAGAGGGATCAAATCCTAAGCTTTAAAGTCTCTAGTTTAAGTCTCATATTTACTTTTTATTTTGTATTATTATTTTTTGTTTATGTCCAACATAATATCTATTACTTTTTACTTTGTATTATTATTTTACAAACACTCTAAAATCTCATATTTACATTTTACTTTGTATTAAAAGTAAAAAGTAAAGTCTCTAGTTTAAGTCTCATATTTACTTTTTACTTTGAATTATTATTTTTTGTTTATAACCGACATAATATTTATCACCTAATCCTAAGCTCTAAAGTCTCTAGTTTAAGTTTCATATTTACTTTTTACTTTGTATTATTCTTTTTTGTTTATGGCGGACATAATATTTATTACTTTTTACTTTGTATTGTTCTTTTTTGTTTACATTGTATTATTTTGTTACTAGACAAACACTCGACAAACTCGACAAACACTAGACAAACACTCACATATGTTACAAGATCTCCCTCATAGTGGGCTCTAGAGCGCCTCTCGGCGCAATAAGAGAAATGATGAATAATATTGTGAGCTAAGCCATAAGAGTTTCTACCATAAACAAAATTAATCCACAAATAAATATTTAATATTTGAGTGCTGATATCGACACCATTATAGGGTTTTGAGCAGCAAGGATAGGTTGGTGTGACCTCTAGAGAGACCTCCCGAGAGAATCATTTGCCTCCAAGTTTGGATATGGGCACCATTAGTATGGATTGAGCACTAGGTTTGGTTTTAGGTACATTAACCATGATCAAAGGGAGGAAACTCAAGCCTTAATCTCTGAAAGTAACTCTAAAGGTTTGAGGACCATGACAGAGGCCTTAAACCACCACATATGACCTATTTTTTGGGTATTTGGCATGTGATAGAGGATATGAGTTTCATTGGAAGGTTTTAAACACTAATGATGGGTAGTGGTGTGCTAGACAAGGTAGTGGGAGAAAAAATTAGCTCTAGGCCCTAAAGGAAGCTTTTAGACATTTAGGCCCAAGAATGTCACTTTGAATCACCACATATGATCTCTCAAGGGTCACAATTAGGGGTTTTCTTAATACTATGTTTTGGTACTAGTGCATTAACGATGGTAAATGGAAGAATGTTAGGCATTAGGCTTTAAAGGTACCTTCTAGAATTCAATGTCCATGAATAACACATTGAAACACCATAAATGATCTCTCATGAGGATCTTTGGACTTTCAGTGGGGATGTGGGCATCATTAGGAATTTTTGAGCATTAGGTATGGGATTCGTGACCTAACACATGGTTTACATAAAAAAACTTGGGCCTTAGACCCTAAAGGAAAATTCTAGGCATTTAGGGGTAAGAACGACACATTAAACAACCATAATGAATCTTTCTATGGTATGTTTTCCTTCTAAGTGGAGATATTGATATTGATATTGCATTTTAAAGACTAATTGTGAGTCTCAAGGTCTTGGTAATGGCCGAAGGTAAAAACATGGGCCAAAATATTCTAAGCATTTGAATCAAATAATAATGCCTCCAACAACCACACATGACATCCCAATGGCATCCTTTTCTTCTAAGTGGGGATATGGGTGCCATTGGGATTTCTTAGAACTAGACATATGTATTGCAGCCATGGACATGTTCAAGGGAGGACACTTGAGCCTTAGGGCCTAAACTAAGATTCAAAATGTCTAGGGAAAAGAAGGATGCTTCGAACAAATAGTTATGGCTTAACAATGTTATATCAAGCCAATAATTGGGGATGAGAATGCCAATAAGTGGTTTTGAGTGGTGGGCATGGGTTTCAAGGTTCTAGACACGGTTTAGGAAGGAATCACATGCATCAGGTATTAAAAGAATATTTAAGGAGTGAATGGCCGTGAGCAATGCCTAGAAGCACCACACATGACCTCCCAAAGGTATCCTTGCCAGCCTCTAAGAAAGGGTGAACATCTTTGGGATATTTTAGCATTGGATATGGGTCTTTCAACCTCAAAATAGTAAGGGACACCATAGCCACTAAAGGAAGCTTCTATGAATCTAGGGACAAACACGATCACTCAAATGATAGCAATTTGTAGTAATTTATTTTAGCTTATGATTTGTTTTCATATGACTCATATTATTATTTTATGGTGTGTTTATTATTGTGATTGATTTTTGGTTTAAAGTAGCCTTTTAATTTCTTATTCTAATGGAGTAGTTAAGATGCTCTCCCTAACCTCTATTATTGTATTCAATTGTTATTATTTAGGATCTTTCCTCATAGTTTGTTGAGGTTATCGTCTCCTCGTGTAAAACTATAAAAACCTATCCTCTCTTGATAGAATTCAATCACAGATTTTGTGTTCCACATATGGGTATGTGTAGAAGTCTGCTGATATTGTGAGATCTTCCCACATCATTGGTATGAGAGCATTTTCCAATGGTTCGGGTATTAGCTTCCTCTACATCTTTCCTTGGATTTTAGTATTTAAGCTTCTTCAATTTCAAATTTCAACCTCCTTACTGTCAACACCGGCCACCTGCTTCTGATCACGGCTATAGTACTTTGGAGCACTTACCTTGGCTCAAATTTGATAGTTCTAGCACGTCATTCAGATCGAAGGCTTCTTGTTACACTACTATGACACCAAATGTGACTGTAACTTAGCGATGGTAGTGGACATTACAGAACCATTCACACGACAATAGACGAAACCCTAGACACGAAGATTTGGCACGAAAAAGTTGTGTCTGGTTGACCTGATGTTAAGCTCAAATTTGGTGCTGCTGGATTTTAAATGGTAATGCCCGGCCATATTGCTCGACCACAACAATAGCACAGAAGCAACATAATCTAGGTTGTCAGGGATTATTTTCTTTCATGTTCAGATTCCCATACTAGTATCTGAGAACAATTTTATGGGCTTCATTTTATTTTTGCGAAGTCATACTATTCTCTTCACTGGGATATGCAAGTTAGCACCATTGAGAAATCAAACTCATCTGATCGAGCATGGCAACTTTTCTCAATCATCCAGATTTTAGATATGGGTGATAGGTTGGTTTAACTGATATGAAAAAGTGATTTTTGTGAAACTGTATCAAAACCGTAGACAGAAAGCATCGAAAGCATCCTTCAGATCGTGAGAGTCTCTTTTCCTGCTCACTGCGTGCACGAGGCCTCCTTTGTTGCAGATTTGTGGCCCATTTGTTGGGAACGCCCCTCCTCTATCGTGTGGCTACCTTCCACTCAGATCTTGGAGCTCCCATGGCTATTAGGCATGGCCCATTTTATCAGTTCAGTGCTCCGAATAGGTCGGACCAACAAGGGGCAGTTAATGTTTAGAGTGGGTGTTTGGGTTTTTTAATCCTATGGAGGTTTGAGGATCCTCGTGCAATATCTAATTTGAAGTACATGCTCTTGTGCAAAATCATGGTCAACCAAGGTCACGATGTTGGTTGTCTTATGCTGGTCTGATTGCTTTCAAGGTGGTTTGAATGCAATATGCGGGGTAAAAGCTTTCTACTCATCTCTTTTAAAAGACATTATTTAGAAAGAGATCTTCCTATAACATTGAACATGTATTTTGGTCCTATGACATTGAAGAGGTGTTTGGTATGGATTACTATAACATTGAATAGGTATTTTGGTCCTATGACATTGAAGAGGTATTCTGGTATGGAATTTTTTTTAAAGAAAACAAAATATATCCATTCACTAAGAATAATCCATTCCCGATTAAGAATAACACCTAAAAAATAAAACCTAAAAGTATCATACATGACCTCCCACATGAAGATTCTATACATTCATGGTTAAGAATAACAGTTAACTTCTTGAATGAATATTCTATTCATTCATGGTTAAGAATAACACATAAAAGTATCACAAATGGCCTCCCAATAGTATCTCTTGATTCGAATGGGGATATGTCCATCATTAGGATTCTTTATTCACTAGGTATGACATTGGAGAGCCTCAACATGGTTTGGGGAGAAACCTTGAGACTTAAGCTATAAAGGAAGCTTCTAGGAATCTAGGGCTATGAATAATGTCTCAAAATAAAAAATGTCTCAAAACACCACAGTGGCCTATCAAGGATATCCTTAGTCTTCGAGTGGGTATTTCTATTCTTTTATTAGGAAGTTGCAAGTATCTTTATTGACATGGAATTCACTATATTTCATTTAGTGAATAACATTGTGAACAAATGTTCAATTATGTAGTAAGAGCAAAGTATAAAAAATACAATTTGGTGGATAAAATGTATATTTAGCGTTGTCATAGGCATGTTTCTGAAATTTAAAACAACTTGTTGATGTTTCTTAGTCATAATGATATGATGGTTTTCCATCATATTAATTTTACTCATTATATGATGTTCGTCCATCACATTAATTTTCCTCAATCATGGTTTGACCATCATTTATGAATCATCAAGTAGTGAGATTTATTAGGTCTCTCTTTCGACCTTGCACAAAATGTTTTACTCTCAATGGAGACGGAATAACAAAAATAGAAAGGCAATAAGTTGGCAATGCCATCTAAACTATGTTGCATTTCTTACGTTCCCACCACATTTTAACATTACGGCTAGGTTTATTCTTCTCCGATCTTTTGTTGCTTGGCAGTTTGGGTGTTTACTCTTTTACCAATAACCAGGAAGAATACGATGTTGTGGTTGGTTGTTGTAATAAATGAAAGACTTTAATGCCAAATAACTAGTTCCTCTTTTATTTGAGAGAACATATTAATTATTCATTTCACATATCTTTAATTTTTTCTCTCTCTCCCTATGCACCAAGCAGTAGACCTGCCATCAAATATTACGCAGATACTCCAGGGCCTGCCGCAAATACCAACCCATTAATCTATGCATATATATTCTCAATTTATATTAATATTATCATGTACTTTATTGTTCTACATATATCAAATACGTAATTAAGTACTATTACATGAATTTGTTTTGTTATTTATTGTAATTACCATTTAATTGTTATTCAGAGAGAATCAAGGTATGGGAGAATTACATAATCCACTTAATCATTACATAGTCAATACATAGGGTCTCAACAAAAGCATCATGCCACTTACAAGAACAGGAGTTGAGAGGGTAACAATAATTTATACTCAAGCGCTCTCTCTCTCTCTCTCTCTCTCTCTCTCTCTCTATATATATATATATATATAACAAACGTGCATGCTAATGCAATATATGAGGGATGGTGCAAGCTAATGATGGTCTCTTTTGAGGAGTTAGATGCAATAGAAAGTTGAAAAAATAGGCACCACTCAATTTACATGGATATTTTGATATACTTACACAATAAATTGTACTTTGAGAAAAAAGATGAAATGTAGGAAATTGAATCATGTTTGAGAATGTATAAATTTCATCCATTGAAAGTGTTAATAACTATCTCAAGTTTAATATTTTCTAACAACTACATTTTATTTTTTTGGAAAATGATAAGGTGTAAAATGAAGGAATCAACCTACAAAAATTGGTAGACATATAGAGAACAAATAATGCTAGCAGCACTATTTTTCAAAAGTAAATTTATTAACTTTTAATTTTTTGTTAATATCTATGTGATCAAACCTCAAAAACAATATGTGAAGTGTGGGTTGCGCTTTTGAAGGTCCTAATTCAATGATCATGAAATGGTTTTTTATAGCATGTAGAGGTTGTGTCTAGTAGTGCAACATATCTTTTTTTTTTAAATGCTTGAGAAATGAAAATGTTGTGGAAGAAACATTAACAATTTATTTATTGAGTTAAAGAATAACAACACAATAAAGATAGAAACAAATTATTTAAAAAAAAAATACATATTTAAAATTGTGACAATTCTTTCATAGGTGGATCTCCAGCAACAAAACTAACCTCACGAGTCTTATACAAATCTACAGGAAAATAGAGAAGAAATAATGTGAAAAGACGCAAGAATATTTGAACTCAATTGGAATGCTTTCCATGCATATATTATTCAACATTGTGTATACAATTATAATGCATATTCAATAGAGAAATTCGTGAGCCTTAAGAGGCAGTTGGAATCCAGACATGTGGCAAGATTACTTAGGAAGACTCACATCACTAGACATGAGCATCAGTGCAACTCAGATGAAATGGCTAGTTAAACTGATGGTATGTGCCATGGAGGGTGCTTTAGTTAGCTAACTATCTGTTGGTAGATCAAAAGGCACATTAGGGAGTTTGGAGGCTCAAAATAGCTGAGAGAGAATCTTAAGAGGCTGCATGATTGAGTTAACTATCAGTGGTCTTTCGTGATGAAATCAAGGAAGGTGCCTAGGATCCCTAAATTTAAGTAGGGCCCTAAAATTTAGGAAACTAATTCAACATGTCCCAAAAATCATGCATTAGTGGATAATGAGGTTAAAGATAACAAATAAATATCCGGTGATAATCATGATGATGACAACTATGCACTAGAAATTCAACTAGGGTATCTATGCACTAGGAAAAACAAAAAAGCTTTTATGACTAATGTCTAGATGGGTAATATATCCTAACACCCCCCTTTAAGCCTGAATTATATGAGGAAAATCAAAATTAGGGCCCTGTTATAAAATACCAAAGGTCACCCTTTACAAAAAAAATTATTTGCCCCCATTAATTGAGGAAAGAAGGAAAACTGAGGGGGAACAAAACCTCCCCTCAAAAAAGGACATGACACTGAACTGAAAAGGTCTTCAAAATGTCTTCTTCTTCACTTGAATGAGTTGAATATACTGCTTCTTGGTGAAGATGTTGTAGATTTCTTGATCATGCACAAATTTTTCAATGCAGTGTAGACAAAAAAACAAGTGTAAGAAACCCTTTGAACTCAGCTTATGTTGATAGAGGAGCATCAAATGAATGCTTCTTGATGTGAACACATACATAATCAGATATGAAAACATAATCAAATATGGAAAAGAGATATGTCCACTCCTATCTGAATACATCAATGACCTCATCAAGATCACTACCAAGTGCAGCTGTATAATAGAAAATGTAGCCATGTATCTTCTTCTCAAACTGATTGATTAACTTCCTAAATTCACAATGGATTTTATGAGACTCTGAAGCAACAAAATAGGAATCATATGGAGTAGCAGACATCAATGGTGAAGTGTCTCCATGAGCGAGTAAGATCAGGGTGAAAACGTGAAGGTGGGTAACACTTTCGTGAGAAATCAGTGCAAAATCGTCTTAGCGGAAGTTATTCGGCCGAATAAAAATATTAATCGGCCGAATAAAAATAATTGTTCGGCCGAATAATTGAAATTATTCGGCCGAATAATTTTGAAGTTATTCGGCCGAATAACCACAAACAGTTCTCCGTCCCGTTTAACGGAGACTCTTGAAATTTGTGCAAACGGTTGCCGGACGGAAAAAATTTTCGGGCAATAGTTTATTCGGCCGAACAATTGTTCGGCCGAATAATTGTTCGGCGGAATAATTGTTCGGCCGCATAATTGTTCGGCCGAATATTTATTCGGCCGAGTAATTGTTCGGCCGAATATATATTCGGCCGAATAATTATTCGGCCGAATAATTATTCTGCATAAAAAGACAGCATCGGCTGCCATTTGTCATTCCCTGTTGGAATTATTTGGACCCCGCATGGGCCCGCTGTAGTCCTCTGCCACCCTGCCGACGCCCCAACCTGCTGCTCGCCACCCCGCTGCTCGCCGCGCTGCTTGTGTTTCACGGCTGGCTATTTTTCCGCGACTCGCGTCTTATCTATTGCTGCTGTCGTTCGTCTTTTCTTACGTTTCTTCGGGGTGTGATCTGCCCTTGCTCTGTTCGTTTTTAGCAGCGAGTTTGTTGGTTGGCATTTCTGCTGTCGATTGTCGGTTTTCACGTTTCGTCGGGTTGTGATTTCTGCTAGTTGCTGCTCGTTGGTGGTAGCGTGACGGTTGGTCTGTGTTCGTTGTCAGGTGTGTGTTGGTGGGTGGCTGCTTTGAAGGTGTTGCGGTTTTAGCTGAACGGTTGAAGGTGCGTTTTCGCCTTTGTTTTTACTTAATATTTCTGTTTGTTAATGTTATAGGGCTTATGTAATGACGTTAGTTGTTGTTTGTGAAGAAAATAGGTGTTGTTTTGAGCGTTGCTGGGTTGAATAGAGGCGGCGTTGGGATCGACGATTCTTCACTGCATTTTTATATACAGGTATGCATCGTCGTAAACTTTGTTTTTATGTTGTTGGCAGTATTAGAATTCAAAAAATCTGTAGTGCTTTTTAATATTGGAAGGTTAAATGTTTTAAAATGCAGTTTTTATTTTAGATAATCAGTTTTCTGTCCATGAACTCTGTTCATGAACAGTTCAGTTCGTGAACTCTGTTCATGAACAGTTCAGTTCGTGAACTCTGTTCATGAACAGTTCAGTTCGTGAACTCTGTTCATTAACAGTTCAGTTCGTGAACTGAGTTCATGAACAGAGTTCACGAACTGAACTGTTCATGAACAGAGTTCTGTTCGTGGACTGAGTTCATGAACAGCGTTCTGTTCTTGAACTCTGTTCATGAACAGAGTTCTGTTCTTGAACTCTGTTCATGAACAGAACTCTGTTCATGAACAGAATACCATTACTTATAGGTTAGATATGAATATGAATAATATAATAGTACTAGCTATGATTAGTTAATGATCTTTAGCTGTAATAATGTTGTTATCATTGTTCAAAGGGTATTGGTTCTCTGATTGACGTAAGCTTTTAGATAATTGAGATGAACTAACCCCATTAAAGTAGGCGGTCGTTTCGATTCAATCTAATCACATGTATTCAACAATGAATCTCAACCTCCTACTTGGAATTGGGTATCTGTATAATATTATGAAAACTATGAACTTACTACTACTCCATCAACCATGAATGTTCAATGCTATCATAGAAGTTCTGTTCATGAACAGAGTTCTGTTCATGAACAGAGTTCTGTTCATGAACAGAGTTCTGTTCATGAACAGAGTTCTGTTCATGAACAGAGTTCTGTTCATGAACAGAGTTCTGTTCAGGATATGCTATGATATGCATGAAATTATTGCTTCTTTATATATATGGATATTTAAACCTTAATCCCTGACGAGTTTCATATTAAGTTTTCCAAATTCTCAATAAAGTGATGATAAAGGATATATTAAACAACTTTATAAATGATCAACATGTGGTGTGACGATGTTAAGTCAGGTACAAGAATGTCAATTGAGTTCATGAACTCTGTTCATGAACTTTGTTCATGAACAGACTTAACTTAGAAAGTCACTTAAAAATTCAATATTGTAAGTTATTAAGTATTTTTTTTATAAAAATTAAGGAATGTTTGTTTATTGAGATATAGAATGAAAATATAAGTGATAGTTTAAAAATTAGGAAGGTGATTGAACTATTACAATATGGGATGATTATTGATGTCATGTTTATGCTGCAATATTGTTCTTAGAGTTAGGAGAGTAACTTACAAAAGAAAGTAAGTTATAATATTTTAGGTGGCTCTACATTTTTTACGCAGATCTTAAGAGATATGTTTTTAATTTTGTAGAATGAACATGTACAACATCAATGATTGTAAATTGTTTTATCAAAGATCTTAACTAGAAGTTTCTTAATAAGGGTATATTTATGTTATACTATTTGAGGAAGCTCTGCATTTTGTATGCAGATTTTTAATAGATATGTTTTGAGTTTGTAGAGTTAACATGTACAACTTCAATGTGTGTAAATTGTATTATCATAAATATAAGTTAGAATTCTTTTAATAAGAATACATATATATGTTTAGTGATATGTTTGTTTGTTGACATATATAATTCAAACATATTTGTTGGATTAAAAGTTTTTAAGGTTATTATACTATTTCAATTAATTGTGTTTTATAATGAAATGATTATTAGATATGTTCTTTATGTTGCAATATTAGGTAGGGTAAGGAATTTTAGTTAATTAATTAGAGTTAGGAGGGGGACTTAAATTTTGTTGGAGTTTTTAATCAAATGTTGGCTTGATGCTTGTAGTGGTAGTTATGTACATTTTCAATATGTTAATGTTTGTGTAAATTTAGAAGTTATATCAAATGGAAAGAGAGTCTGCGAAGGGAAAGCGTAGGAGGTCATCACAATCTTCAGGAATTGGTGTTCCAATTGGTAGTCGAAGGTTGTCGAATTCACCGCAGGGTTCAGGTTTATTGCATGGGTCCCAGTCGTTTGATCACCAACAAGTTCGAGGGGGTACAAATGATTCTCCTTTGTCTTCTGTGGGAGAGCGTCGATCCCAACGTTCTGTTGGTATGAACATTAATGTTTAATAATGTATAATTTGTATTTTTTGTGTGTTGAATTTATGGAAAAAGTTAATTTTTGACTACGGCTATATTTGAAGCAGAGCGATGTTCAGAAGATCTGCGTAATTCGATGGAGCGAGGGGAAGATCAAGATAGGAATATAGATGATGGAATAGGTGTGGGTGGAGAGCAGGGTCCTGAAGTTCCTCCTAGAGCTAGGACGACATATGTTCCACTAGCTGAGGGGTGTACACCCATATCAACGTATCCGTCTGATTTACCTGATGAGCTTCCATGGCGAGGTGTTGTGCAACAAACTATTCTTGAAAGTTGTAAATCCCACTATGACAGGTTGAACAATGATCTTTGTTCTTTGGATCTCCCTCCAGAGAGTCGACAAAGTCTAGAGGTTGTTTTGGCATCTTTGCAAAAATTCATTGATGCATACGATGAACTTGGACCAACTACAAATAGTTTTGTTCATTTGATGCGGATGCGAAAGGAGCAAGTTATGGGTCCAGATAAGTGGGAGGTTGTGAAGGAGAGAGTCAGTAGAGAACAAGCCAATTCAATGTTCAATTTCAAAGAAGGCCTTAAGCGAAAAATGTTGAA
Organism: Larix kaempferi; assembly: GCA_027924585.1. Lineage (NCBI taxonomy): Eukaryota > Viridiplantae > Streptophyta > Pinopsida > Pinales > Pinaceae > Larix > Larix kaempferi. Next base: position 32,193,148 of record BSBM01000445.1, on the reverse strand, counting down.
AGTGCAATATTTCAAGCATCCTCAAATTGCACATTTCATATATGATCGATTTCTTGCAGCTTATGGTCGATTGCCTTGGAACGATGAGGTTCCTAATTATTTTGCTAGATTTTTTTATGCGGAGTTTTTTCTAGGTATGAAGCCTAACTATACTGATGTTCCCTCTGACTTTTATGGAGCTGGAAAGGGTAGAATATATAATCGAAAAGGTGCTCTTAGAGACCCTGCCACTATACAACCTCCACCTGAGATACCTCGTCCACCAAGGGTTGTGGCTTTAAGATCAGAGATGGAGACAACATCTCAACTAGGGACAATTGGAAGGGAATCAGTAGGTGATGGTTTAGCTTCAGCTCTTGTAGGAGTAGAAGTTGGTTTGGGGCGAGAGAAGGCTCGCGCTATTCTTCGTCAGAGTTTTGTCTACAAGACGAATGACGAGGTAGATGCATTGAGCATTGATGATCTCAGGGCTTATGCTAAGTTTTGTCGAGATATAGCTTCAGATGTGTTATCTAATGACACATCGAGCATGGGAGAGGTTTGTTGATTATGCTATGATAATCTATTTGATTTTTTATTAATCATTTTGAATTGAATATTTTGCTACATGGGAATAAGTATATTAAGCAAATGTATTTTGTTTGTAGTTTACGAGAATGTTAAATGCAAATAATTTTCGAGTCTCCAGTAGTCAAAATCAAGAGCATCCTAGTCAAAATGAAGAGCGCTCAGGAGAGGTATTTTAATTATAATATTTATGATTGAACATGATATTTTTTTTGTTTACTTGAATTTTAATAAATATCAATGTATCTTATTGTTAATTTGACTTATCTATGCAGGTTTCATTAGATTCCAACTTTTTAGATGGTTTACCATCTCTTGTGAGCTAATGATTTTAATTTTTTTGTTTTGGTTTTAAGTTAATTTGCTTAATTTATTATTTGTATCTACTATGTTTTATTTACTAACAAAATTTAAATTTTAGGAAAGAGACCACTTGGAAATTGGGGGCGAAGATGTGGGGTCTTTAATGAATGCCGATATTGGCACTGAGGTAATTTTGTCGAACTAGAAATGATTTTTGACATAAGTTTAATGTTTTATATTTTTTTGATTTATTTGAAAATTGTTTTTGTACATGTTGCAGCTTGGCTCTTTTAGATCTTTTGGAGCCAAAGGAAAGTCTCTAGGGGAAAAAAGTGGTGGACATGCATCCAAAGAATTTGATGTACGATTTTTTTAATAATTGAATTGTTTTGTAGATGAGTTTAATATCTTAATATTTTGAATTTAGTTTAAAATTGTTTAAATAATTTATGATCTAAATTTATAATTTGTTTTTCTGTGTGTTGTAGGTGGAGTTGAGTCCCAGGGAAGGTCCTAGTGGAAAATAGTGGAAAGATATTGGTCGAGATGGATAGTGGTTCAGACTTTATAGTTTTTGTTGATATCTATATATTGGTGTTGTTTTGAACATGGAGGGTATTTATTTTTTGATTATATATATATGTACATTGAATTCACAAGTTCATCAACTCTTTTTTGGATTATATACATGAGTACATGTCCATTATTTCTCATTTGGTAAATGTTTAGAATATGTTTTGCATGAGTTTTGATAATATTTATAATATGTTTTGCATGAATGTTTGAAATGTTTTTATAGGTGCAATCCAAGGTTAGGAAATGTTGAATGATGACAATGAATGTTATGAAGTTAGAAAATGGGAAGTGTTAGGAATGTTTGAAATGTTATTTCAAGTTGGGAAATGTTGAATGTTGAGAATGAATGTGATGGTAAGAATCAATGTTGGAAAAAAATGAATGGGAGGTGTTAGAGAAAAAGAAATGTTGGGAAAGAATGAATGGGAGGTGTTATGGAAGAATGAATGTTTTCAATTTGTTATGTTGAGAATAAGTGTTATTATAATATGTTTTGCATGAATGTTTAAAATGTCTTGATAGGTGCAACCCAAGGGTAGGAATGAATGGGAGGTGTTGGAAATGTTTTTAAAATGATAATCTAAGTTAGGAAATATTCAATGTTGAAAATGAATGTTATGGTAAGAATTAATGTTGGGAAAAATTAATGGATTTTTAATTAATTTAATTTTTATTTTCAATGTTCAGGTACATTTGATGAAGGCTGAAATCATGGCAAATGGGGGTAACGGTTTTTTGTTTTTTAATCATAAGCGAAGATTCCAGGATTGTGAAGTTTTAGCTAAATTAGAGCAATGATTTTAAACAACAATTTGATGAATTTTCATTGATTTGTTGTAAATAATCATTTCTCTAATTTAGCATAAGCTTCACAATCCTGGAATCCTTGCTTGTGATTAAAAATCAAATGATCGTTATCTCCATTTGCCATGATTTCAGTTATGTGAATTTGCACAAGCGATATTTTAAATTAAAGATTTGGGACGGAGAATTTGGTTACAATTTTAAGACATCTATTTAAGATCATATTTATGGTGAAGTATGTATTAAAGAAACATGTTCGATGGATTAATATACTACAAAATTTAATAGGTCTTTTTGTATTTTTTCGTTAGTATTAATCAACCAAAAGTAAAAATTCGGGGCGGAGTGGGCATAGCCACATCCGTTATCTCATCCCTTAGTGGTCTAATAGACATATGGGGACCCGAATAAAGTACTTTTGAATTTTTAAATTATATTTGAATTCATTTTTAAGCATGTTAAAGTACAACCATTTAAGCTTAGTTGTCATTCAAGAAAATATTCATAAAATCTCAATGAAAAAATATATTGAGCACAACAATTTTGATAATTGGACAAAAAATATATTGCACACAACAATTGACATGGACAAAAATATAGATCAATTTATTTTTGATATATAGTTAAAAACATCGTAATGGAATACCATCTTCAACTATCCGTTCATGGTCACATATGGATAGTTTCCATTTTTTGGTTTTCAATTGTTTTTTTGATGGAACTTGTATCAATTTTATTCGAGATGCACATACTAAATGACTATATTGACAACATATAACATCAGGCTCATAATCCTGAAAGTATACATAATTTTTAGTCATATGCGTCTGCTGAAAAAAGTAGCCTTTTAAAATGATGGATCCTCTTTCGTATGTAAATCCGTTGTCGTTGTAGTCCTCCAATAATTTCATTTTTCCTTCGGTGCATCGCATCAAATAATATTTGACATTTTCGTTGTTGTCTATAGGTGCAATCACAGCGAAAACATCTCCTGTGCAAGTTATGATTGGTGTTAGCGTATTTAAATGAATTGAATTGACCACTTATGGCGAAGGATTAGAATGAACAATTGATTAAAAAGTCAAAAACAAGTTTATTACCTTCTCTTACGAGATCTGAAATTCTATCGCCATCAGATGATATTGCTATTTCTTCTGATTCTAATTCTTCAACACTTGCCAGTGGCATTTTTCCTTTTGGATTAATCTCTGTGTGTCTCCAAGCTTTTACGTAGTTGTTTGTTATGTTTTCACAAACTTCTGTAGATTCGACATTTTCAATGCAAATATGACAAAAGCATGATTGCTTTCTACTGTCAAATGCAAACACGTTGTGAAATGATTTTGTTTGAATAGAGTGAAGATCTCTAGTTCCATGTATGGTGCTAGCGTCATATGGTATTGATCTATTTATATCTTGGACCCCAACAAGCCAAAAAAACCTACACAATAAATAGTGTACATGTGTACTTAAATGTTAGTATATACATTTTTTTTAATTTTAAGAAATAATATAAATTAAAAAAATAGTGGACATACCTGCGCACGTCTTTTGATTGTTGATTATAATCATGGCTTAGATTTAATTGACACCATTGGACAACCTCTGCAGCTGAATGAAACCGTGCTGAAGAATAGTTCATTTGCCATCTTCGAAGTGCTCTTTTCACGCATGCTCCTGCACCATCATGCTCACCTTTTCCATGCCCAGTTTCAAAGAAATTCCAGCGATGTTTGATGTTCAGCGCTTTATGAAGTCGACATAACCAAAAAAATGATCGTGAAGATTTAAATTGACCCGCACATCCATCAGACCATATCCAATGCTCTTTGAATTTGACTTCGCGTTTTTTCAGTGAGTCATAGAAAATATTTTCTATACAATGTTGGACAAAATGTGTGTCGTGTGTACGATCATCGCTGATATAGAAGTGATATTCTTTAATCACATCTCGATTGTCACATGTGCTTTCAATGCCATCGATATCCTGTTGAGAATGTCTATATACAACATGGACAAATATCGAAACTTGGTCAGAGTGATAGTATTCACTCTGTATTTCGTTTTGTGCAGCAAATGTATAGTTTTCAGCAAAATCAACCACCGACAAAATTGTTCCGGGTGGAAAAATTTCACGAGACTGTTTGAATTGAAGATCTTGCCATCGTGCTCTATGTGAATGTTGGGTGTATTTATAAATTTCGTTTTCAAATTTTTTGAGAAAATCTGTGACGCATATCTTGTCTTCTAGCAAATCAATTCTTTTGGAACGTGAATCACTAGAACTTGTAGTATAGTTGATGTATTCGTATCTCTTCCAATCAACATTTACATTTGACAACGATTGATCATTATCGATAGGGTATTTATTGTGGAATAACACCAAATTTCCACAATGATGACAATGTTTTCCATTGACACATTTCTTTGAATAAAATACTTCATCGTGATTTCTCTCACATAAAATTTGAGATATGAATTCACGTATCGTCGGCGGAGGTGGTGAATTTGTCCAAAACATTTTACCAAATTCAAGAAACGTGTCATAATATAACTGAAATTGCACATGATAACGGCAACAACATGTATCACGTATAGTTATAGGTCGAACATACCATGGTTTTTGTTGCACAAATGTAGTGATTGATATATTAATTCCACGATGATCTTCCTTGAATTTATTGAACAATTGTACTTGTGTCATGTCCATTATATGTTTTGGTTGGCTTTCATATACATTTCGTGATATTCTTTTGCGTATCACATCTCTTGCATTTGGTGAAACTCGAGCATGTTCCAACCAATATTCTCGTACAATATCTTTAACCCCTGCTCCTAATCTATCTTTGTAAGGTTGTCTACAAATAATTGCCCAACAAGCAAGTTCATTATTTTCATCTATTTGCATTCTGAATTTGCTATGTTTGTATAATGTTTTTCTTGATGTTCCAACTGCTTTTGCTAGTTCTGTTGTCAAACGCTTTTGTTTAGTACTAGCTGAAAGAATTGCTGTATGAATTGCTTTACGTGCAGCACTGATATCTTTCTTCCTGGATTTTCCAAATTTTTTTATTGCATCGCCTATATTTTCCATCACATTTTGTTTCAATTTCGACTCTTTTGTTACTTTGTGAATACCCAATAACGATGTAGCACCTTCTAATTTCTTGGACACTAATAAACATCTCAAAATTTGTGCTTGTCCTGCTATTGAGTAATCTTTGAGAACTTCATCATAAAATTTTGTAGCACGATATCGTGCAACATGTACTGGTAGTTTTTCTCCATATTTGTCGCAATCAATGTCTTCTAACATTTCATCATCAATAGTAAAAGTACCTATACATCAAATTAAATTAAATTTAACATATATCAAAAGATAAAATTCATTATAAAAAAATGAATTTGGAAAATATATGATATATACATACCAGGTTCAATTTCTGGATTTTGAACTTGATCTTCAATATTGATTTCATCGACATTAGCATGTAAATCACTATTTACATCTTCTACAATGTTCTTTTCAACTTCAATTTGTTCTTCTTGTACTCTATTTTCAATTTCCATTTCTTCAACATTGTCATGTAAATCTGTATTTATATCTTCAATAGTTCTCTCTTCCGTTTCAGCAACCCTTTGTTTTTTGGCAATATATCTGAGTTTTTGTTTCTCTCTATTATCATCATCATCACGTTTACGATCAGATTTTCTTTTACGATTTCTCTTATTGCCCATGGTTGTTTAATCTATAGACGATAAATTAAAGAATCATGTTACTTTATAGTAAAAACAAATAAATTAAGATTTAAAAACATTTACGGAATTTATAAAAACATGAACTGAAAACAACTATTTGAAAAAAACCTCTTTCAATTAAATAAAAAGTGCAAAGCTACTTTGAAAAAAAAACATCCTTGCAAAGAACCTCCTTGCAAACATGTCTAAGAAAAGAAATATTTTGAAAAAACTCCTTGCAAATATCCCTTAAAAAAAACACTTTCAATGTGTTTTGGAAAAAAGAAGAAGAAACATACTTTGTAAAAATCTTTTTTTCAAAAAAATGTTTTCTTTGCAAATATACAACAAGAAAATAAATATTTGGAAAAAACTTCTTGCATTTATATGCCTTAGAAAAAAAATTTCTTCAATGTGCCTTTGGAAAAAAGAAGAAACATACCTTGTAAAAACCTCCTTTTGCAAAAAATGTCTTCTTTGTAAAAATGCAATAAAAAAGAGATATGTTGGAAAAACTCCTTCAATGTGCCTTTTGTAAAAAAGAAGAAGACATAGTTTGTAAAAACCTCCTTTTGCAAAAAATGTCTTCTTTGTAAAAATGCAATAAGAAAAAAGATAGTTTGGAAAAACTCCTTGCAAATATGCCTTGGAAAAAAAAACTCCTTCAATGTGCCTTTTGTAAAGAAGAAGAAGAAACATAGCTTGTAAAAACCTCATTTTGCAAGAAACATAGTTTGGAAAAACTTCTTGTAAATATGCCTTAGAAAAAAAAACTCCTTCAATGTGCCTTTTGTAGAGAAGAAGAAGAAACATACCTTGTAAAAATCTCCTTTTGCAAAAATTATATCCTCCTTCCGAAATTAGTTTGACAAAAAAATGCGAAGTTCAAACATGCGAAAATAATGAATTAACTTTATGTTTATTTATATGAGTATAAATTTTTATTTTTATTTTTTTTCCGGCCGACGAAAATTTTTTTCCGTTTAGTTATTCAGCCGAATAACCTTCACTATAAGTTACGGCGCCGTTACGGAAAACAGTTATTCGGCCGAATAATTATTCGGCCGAATAATTATTCGGCCGAATAATTAATTCGGCCGAATAATCTCTGAAACATGACCGATTCAGATCTCTGCAAAATTTTCAGGTTTCTCCATTTTCGGAAGGAGAAAACCACCTCTTACACAACAAAACGAATGTCGGACTTCATACCAGTAGATTCATTATTGAATCTACTTTACGAGGGTATAAATTTTGTTGTATATAGATAAGAACTGATATTTTTTAAGTTTTATATTTGTAACATGTGTCGAGTTATGATTCAGCTCTTTAAAAAAACAGCGAAAAGAAAAATCCATAACTTTGTAAATACAACACCAAAAAAATCGAAGAAAATGTGGGTCGATTCATTGACGTGTCTACTTCAAAAGGGTGGTCTTAGATTTTTTGATTTTATAGCGGGTTGAGAGAAAAGTGGTGCAACAAAAAGGTTGTTGAAAATCGACTGAGTTTCCCCATGGATCGACTTTAAAAAAATATAATAATTAGTATAGAGGTCCATTGGATGCAAACTTATAGTCACGCGTTAGTACATTGTGTGTAGATTGTCGTAGCATTTTCAGTTTTTGCAAAACACAAGTCTAACAACGATTTTAGTGGTGCAACAAATCATAACTCTTTTGTAGTCTTTTCATTTTATAAGAACACACTGTCAAACATTTGCGAGATCGACATATCAAATCTTAATAAAAAAAATTGAAAAAATTATGAGTAGAAAGCTAACATAATTCTACAAAAGTTTTCTTTTTACGGCAAAGTGAAATTTTAAATAAAAATATCACTTTTGTTCGCCCGAAGTTGGAAGACATGAAAAAAACAGAATTATTTTCTCACGAGACCCCCCAAAATAGACACCCATCTTCATTTTTTCACCCATCACAAAAATAAAATATTGTGTAGCAGAATTATACTAATTGTTGAGTGAACCTGTGGGGTCTTTAGACTGTGTAACCTTGAACTTCGAACCAAAAAAGGTGAGATCGGTCCAAACATGTAGAATATCAGTCCAAACAGATCTGATGTGATCGAATCCCAACCACTGAAAGATATGAAATACTGGAGTGCAACTGAAATAATTGACACGGTTTCGAAAACCATGGGTTTGTCAACTGGCGCACTTGGGGGTTGAGGAGTCTTTTATGAATCTAATAGTAGGAAGGATGAATGTATGGGCCATCCAAGCTGCTTATAAACTTTTGAATCAGATTCATATATCTTATAGGAATGATTCGAATGGAATTGAAAAGAGATTTCAGAAGGCAAGATAGAAACATGTGAAAAAACACGAGGATTGAGAGGTGGTTCAAGTGGATTGGTTGGAGATTCTTCCAAGGAAGAGATGGATATTTCTGATTGTGATATATCAGAATGTGCATCTAAATTAGAAATATCAGAAGCATAATAAATTGGTTTTACTCGAGCACATAAAGCATAAAAATGATTACCTTCACAAGTAGCGTTGAGACAATGTTCTTGGTGAGCAATAGGTTTTTTGGTTCTTTGTTTCTTGTGAGATCAGGAACATCAATGTTATTCCTTTCGAGAAATTGAGTCATGATGTCCAATTTATTCTTCATACAAGATTTCTCAGAATGGAAACCTTTTCTACAATAAGAACACTTGGATCCCCCTTTCTAGTTCTTCTTCTTGGAATTGGAACCTTCATTAGTTGAATTGGAACCCCCATCATTTAACATATTCTTCTCCTTCAATTTTTTCTTTCCTTTGGCATTCTTGGCTCCATAAGCTGCAGGCGCATGGTCCTTGGAGGGTTTCAAATTTCCCATATGAACCAACTTGTCTTTCTCTTTGGTGAGAGAATCTATGAATGCACTTAAGGATGGCATTTTCCAATTTGGAACTGCTTGCTTAGTTGCATATAATGTTGAGAACAATACTGAGTAATCATGACCCAGTTTTGAGAGGATGGAAAGAATGAGATGCTCTTCTTTCTTCTCAATCCCACATTGCTTGAGCTGAAGCACTAGTGATTTGAACTTTGAGATGAAATATTGCAGAGTGTCGAAATTTCTTGGACTCAATGAGATCAACTCATTTTCTAATAGATGACCTCTTAGCTCATCGTGCTTTCCAAAGAGGGACTCAAGCTTGGTACACACATTATTTGGAGTTGTTAACCCATCAAGATGAAACATAATATCTTGGGATATGCTGAGACAAAGAAAACCATAAGCTTCATCTAATCTGTTAAACCACCTAACTTTCTTAAAAACAACTTTTGGTTCATTTTCTACTTTCGTGGTGACTCTAAATGTCACACACCATCCCATCTATCCAATTCCAGGAAGGGAACATGATACCAATATCTGGGATTTTACATAAACTCATCCCATACGTTAGATTCATACAATTAAAAACAAGAGTGTGCAGATGCAAAACAAACAAGTATGCACAGCGGAATTAAAACAACATCCACACATAATTCATGCTCATCCAACATATCAAAATAATCATTAAATTAAACATTGTAGAAGTCAATGCACATAGAGATTACTTATCTTCATTGTGCAATTGTCCCAAGCAACTAGCTATGTTGCTACAACATTCCACCCAACCATAGGCCAGTTGTGTTCATAATTTCTCTCAACACAACTACCACCCCCAAGCTAGGCATGATTCTTACAAGGAAAAGGGGACATTCAAGCTCATACACAGCCAAATAATCATTCCTCTAAGCCAAGCTAGTCCACAATTGGGTTTATCAAGCTAAATCTGAACCCTCTTCATTTCTGGGTGCTTGCACTCAAGCTCAAGCCAAAGCAACAGATACCCATCTTAATCCCAACAATCTCTTACCTACCACAACTCAAACTGGGCATGGATACACATTTCAACAATGGGATTTACAACCAAGATGGCCATGGACTTTCCCTAAATCATGGGCACACCAAAAACGGACTGTGGAAAGGGAATTTCGACCACAGGGAGCAAACCCGATTTCTCCCACAGGTTATGAGCGTTTCAAATGGCCCAAACGGCCTCATTGCAACCTCAAATCAATATGTTCTCTTCCCCATTGGTAACCAAAACAAAAACGCCCTTCCCAGCTTGACAGATGAAGGAAAGCACAGGAAATCCATAGAGAAAAATGCCCAGGTAGCTCCAAACGCGTGGGAGAGCAAAGCTGCTTGATGGGTAATGGCTTGGGGAGCAATTCATGGTTTTTTTATTTCCCAAGAAGCAAAAAACGATTTTCTATGAAGGGTGGCTTACCCATACTCGAATTTGGACAGCCATACTTCCCATTCCCCAAGGCATTCACTACCTCAACCAACTCTTGGGAGAAATGAATGATTGGGTACAAAAGTCAACATGGGTAGTTGAGGGTTTGATGGGTTCTCTCATTGACACTTGGCTTGACTTGATTGGCTCCAAGGGTTTGAATATTTTCCTCCCAATTCTTTGTAAAAACATGCCCCCATCTCTTGTTGCATTGCATAGCTAGTTGTGGGTATTTTATTAAAATGCATATTTACATGATATTTCAATTCCAATGTGCCTAGCTAGCACGCAAACCATATGCATCAATAAATCGATGGCGGGCCCTTGGCCTTGAGCTCCTCACCATGATTTTATAACAATATTACATCATTTACATTTTAATGCAATCGAGTCAAAATCAGGATATTACACTATAGAGAGCCTTACTACGAAGTAGGACCTCCATTTTGGCCTTACATTAGAAATAATTGATTGGATTCAAGAAAACAACTTGAATTTGATCCATGCTTTTCTAATGCGCTCCTGGTGAGACAGTAACCTGTAAAAAACACATTGAAAACACTCTGGAAGAAAATTTTATATTAGCACACTCAATCTCTATTTCAACATTAAGCACATTCGGGAGTGCCTCGCACCTGGGAAGATTTCCTTGGCAAATACAAGGCTATCAAGGTTATTTCCCCTAGGATTTACGTGGAAACTCCACAAATTCTGGTGCATCAGTGGGTGTACCTAAGATGAACTAGATAATTGGACCGCTCTAATACCATGTGAAAATTCTTTCACAGGTGGATCTCCAACAACAAAACTAACCTCACAAGTTTTACATAGATCTACAAAAAAATAGAGAACAAATAATGTGAAAATACACAAGAAGTTTGGAACTCAATTGGAATACTTTCCATGCATCTATTATTCAACATTGTGTATAAATTTATAATGCATCTTCATTAGAGAAATTAGTGAGCCTTAAGAGGCATTTGAAATCCACACATGTGGTAGGCTTACTTAGGAAGATTCACATCACTAGACATGAGCATTAGTGCAACTCCGATGAAATGGCTAGTTAAACTGATGGTAGGTGGCAGTTAATTTATGGTAGGTGGCCTGGAGGGTGCATTAGTCAGTTAACTGGTTGTTGGTAAACCAAAAGGCGCATTATGGAGTTTGGAGGCTCAAAATAGATGAGAGAGAATATTAAGAGGGCACATGAGTGAGTTAACTATCAATGGTCTTCGGTGATGAATTCAAGGAAGGTGCTCAAGATCCCTAAATTCAAGGAAGCCCCTAAATTTTAGGAAACTGATGACAAATCAATAGCCGATGCTAATCATAATGATGACAACTATGCACTAGGATGGCAACTAGCATGTCTACAAGAAAAACAAAAAACATTTTATGGCTAATGTCTAGATGGGTAATATATCCCAACAAAAATGAAAAAAAAAAAAATAGCTGTATCTAAAATTTCATCAAAAATAATTGTGTAGGGATAATGTAATTTTTTCCAAAATAACAACCATTGTAATTTTATAGGGTGTTTGTATATTTTTGTTTTAACTATGTGACCTATTTTTTTTCTTTAAATATAATTCATATCCTTCTAAAGAAAATAATAAAAATATATAAATTATAGATTCAAAGTTAATTATATATATATATATATATATATATATAAAGTGTTTAAAAAAAAAAGTATATCAATGAAAATTTAAAGTTAATTGTTTAAATATATTGAAATATATTTATTTTTTCATAAAATGTTTAATGTTAAAGTGTTATTAGTCTCTTTTTTATTCAATATAATGTAAAAACTATATATATATATATGAATGTATACCAATTATGGATAGAATTTATTATAAAAGCTTTCAATAAACTTTATTAATACAAAATAATATTAGTTATAAGAGTTTTGATTCATTGTTTTGTTATATTTTACAAAAATATTTTCTATTTTTTCAGAAAGTGTTTAAAGTTAATGTAATTTTAAAGATATGTAATGAAACCGTAAAAAATTGTGAGTAGAATTTATTATAAAAGTTTTCAATAAACTTTATCCACGCATGAGAAGGGATGATACTTGGACGTCCCAAGGGGCTCCAGATCATCACCAAAATAGAGCCATACAGGGCCTCATCTTCATCTCCACAAACTATGGATTACCTAAAAAAGTTTTCAATAAACTATTATAATATAATAAAAGATGTTAAAATAATGCTATATTTACTTCACCACTATTATTTTATAGAATGCTATTTTTACTTCACCACTTATTCTTCAATTTTATGCCACTAGAAAAAGAAAATGAAATCCCATTGAATCTAGTTTAGGATGTACTTTGTCAATTATTTTGGGCAGCGATCTACGCAAAGCTGAAATGTTAATAAGAATAGTTGTTCGAATACTTCTAGAATTTACTGAGACGTTTTATCCATTTACTATGTTTGTGTTTCATAGATTCCAATAATTTTCATGGTGTGCTTTTATAGCACTTTCATGGTGTACTTTTATAACACTTTTCAAAATGAATAGCCTAGTTGTTGAAATAAATAAATAAATAAACAAAACCATCCACAATCTACCAAAACGATCAGATCACATGTAGCTTCCACATTATACTCAATGAACACATGTTAAAAATAGAACTTTGTTAAAAGAATTATTGCCTACGGTATTTGTACATTTTCTATGGTTTATTTTTAATTTGAATGCAACAAATTTATTTGTTTTTAACATTACTTCAACATTATAGCTCATCCCCATATCTTATGAAGCAAAAAAAAAAAATTACATGCAAATTGTCAATCAAATAAGGATAAGAAACCTTATCCCCAATTTACCTATTTCTAAATTTATTTTCTCATATACATTTGAATTTCTTGTAACAATTTTCATTACAGATATGGGATTTCCCTCATATAAAAGTGAATTCACGTGTTTCCAAATCTCTCAATCTCCATAGCAAAAAAACTCTTTTTAAAAAAAATCCTTCAACAACCAATTCTTAAAACAAAGATCCAAAGATTGATGATTTTAATTTTGAGAAATATTGAAGATAAGTTGTATTTCTTTCCTTTAATTTATTGTTATATATAAAAACAACATGCATAGCAAAGAAGCTCTTTTTTTTTATAACAAAAATCACTCGACAACAAATTCTTAAAATAAAGATACAAAGATTGATAATTATAATTTTGAGAAATATTAAAAAAAACTTATATTTCTTTTCTTTAATTTATTGTTATATATAAAAACATTTGAGAAAGTTAGATTTATTTTTATAAGAAAAATTTAAATTTAAATAATACAAAATTTAAATTTGTTTAAACATTTATGAAAAGATTCTTTAGAAAAAGGAAAACGTTAAGATAACTCTTTTAAACCCAATTTGACATTACTCAATGATTTATAAATGCAAATATTGACTAGATTTGTGAGTAATCGATGATCAAGTTTTTATAAATGCAAACATTGACTAGATGAGAGGATGGGTAGGTTTATATAACAATAAAATTGTATTTATATTATATTTTAATAATTAGATTTGTTAATTTTGAAAAAGTGTTATATAATAATAAAATTGTAATTATATTATATTTCAACAATTAGATTTGCTCATTTAAAAAGTGTTATAAAAGTACACAAACTTACATGATTAGAATTTTTGAAACAAAAACATCATAAAAGTATAAAAATGAAAATAATTGGATTTTTTTGAAAAAAAACATAGTAAATGAGTCTATAAAAAAACATATTTAGTAAAAATAGTGTATATCTAATAAAAATAGTGTTTTTTAATCGGAAAATGTATTTGGAAGGAGATTTAACAAAAATATTTTTGTATAGTCATCCATATCTAGTAAAATTATGGGCATTCTTTAATATCCCATGAATGCACCTGCTATGACATGGTTTCACTAAGTAAAGATAGAGTGACCTAGAAGCACCACACATGACCTCCAAAGGATATCATTAACAACTAAGAAAGGGAGAAAACCTTTAGGATATTTTCAGCATTAGATATGGGTCTTCGAGCCTGAAAATGGTAAGGTATGAATCATAATCCTTAGCCACTAAATAAATCTTCTACAAAAAGAAAGGGATAAAAATGATGCCTTCAATGATAGGGATTTGTAGAATTTCTTTTTTCTTATGTTTTTTTTTAATATGAGGTAGTAATCTCTTATTATTATTTGTATCGTGTATTTATTATTGTGGTTTTTGGTTTGATATAGCCTTTTAATTTGTTATTTTCATGAAGTGGTTGAGAGGTTTCTTATTCTAATGGAATAGTTGATATTTTATCCTTAAAAACTAGTTGTATTATTGTATTCAATTGTTATTATTTAGGATCTTTCCTTCTAGTTTGTTGAGGTTGTTTTCTCATATAAAGGTGCAAAATATTATACTCTCTTAATAAAATTCAATCAGAGACTTTGTGCCACCTAGGTGTAGAAATTTGCTCATCTTTTAGAATCTTCCCACATCATTGTTAATTTTTTGGAATCTTCCCACATCATTGATATCATAGCATTTTTCAATCCCATTCGTGGAATGGGTATTAGCTTCCTCTACATCTTTACTTGAATTTTCATTTCCATCCTTCTTCAATTTCAACCTTCGTAGTATCAACACCGACCACCTGCAACAGATCGTGGTTTTACTTTAAGTACTCACCTTCGCTCAAATTTTATAGTTCTAGCACACCATTCAGATCGAAGGCTTCTTGTTACACTGATAGGTGTTTATATCTTAGAATCTGGAGTGGACTAGAATCTATGCTTTTCCTAGATTGCGCGAGGATGAGACAAGTGTACTGTTTAGATTGATTTTATGGCAGTCATTCCAAATTTGAAATAAACAATTATAAAAAAAGAATATAAAAAATAATGGGTAGATATGCATGGATAACTGGTACTTGATGCATGAATAACTGGTAGTCGATGCATGTATAATGACAGTTCATACAATACTTAACTTGTGACCTATTCGTGTTCACAGCCACAAGTTAATTGGTTGTGCTAGTTACACTACTATGACACCAAATGTGATTGGTTAGTGATGGTAGTGGAGATTACCCAACCATTCATGCTACAATAGACACAACCCCAGACACGAATATTACAACATGGTTTGTTTGGCATGAAAAAGTTGTGTCTAGCTGATTTATTGGTGTTGTTGGGATTTCAAATGGTAATGTCCAGCCATACTCCTCGTCCAACAACAATAGCACAGAAGACACCCAAATCATAATCTAGGTTGTTAGGGATTATTTTATTTGATTCAGATTCCCATACTAGTATCTGAGAACAATTTTATGGGATTCATTTTATTTTTTTCAAGTCATACTATTCTCTTCATTGGGATATGTAAGTTAGCACCATATGGAGAAATCAAACTCTTCATCTGATCGAGAATGAATTTTTTTCTCAATCATATGTATTTTAGATATGGGTGATATGTTGGTTTAACTGATATGAACAAGTGATTTTTTTGAAATAGTATCAAAACCATAGACATAAAGAGATTGTCTGAGTCTCTTTTCTTGCTGACAGCCTACAAGATGGTTTGGATGCAATATTTGTGGAAAAATATCTTTACTCATCCCTTTTAAAATATGGCCCTTAGATGGCATGTCAATGTACATGTATAAAAAAGGTCAATGTTGTACATGTAAACAAAAGTACATATGTCCACGACTACACATAAAAAATATAACTTCCTCTTGTAAACAAAAGTACATATGTGCTAGACTACACATCAACACTCTAACCTTTTCTTGTTTTTTTCCTGACTATGATGCATCTTTCCTCTGTCCATGACCGCTTTGCATCTCTGGTGACTGCAAGTCAAAGATCATATTTCTTGATCAGGTAACTGAACTAATACTAAAGCACTAAATAACATAAAAAATTTAAAACACGACTCAATTACTTATAACAAACACTCACTAAATCCATCTGAGGTATAGATTCCTGTGGTGTCCTCCTCCTTGCTGAAAACATCTCTGCAATGGTGCTTTGCGAATAAAATATCTTAGGTCAATTAGCTCAACAATTATCAACATGTATGCATGATAAAGTACTAACCAATTTTATAATTGATGAAAATATCACCGAAAAAATATGCTATGGAATAGGAGACTGGGTTTCTTCTGTAGCAAGTGTAGCTGTAGGTTGAAAATGAACCTCGGTCACATGCACTATTGGACTAGACAGAGGCTACATTCACCAAATGATAAAATATTTAAACATCGTGCATGTGCATACACAATACGAATGAACTGTACATGTACAAATATTCAAGTAGATACCTCTGCATGAGTTATTCCCATTGTGCATGCAACATTACCGGAATCATAAACAACCTCGCTAAGGCCTAGCATGGAGGACTCTTCATACTGATGCTGTAAACATGCGAAAAAAAAAACATTAATAAAAACAAGTTGTTGGGTCAATTGAAATCTAACCAACAATTGCCATCGAAGGCTATGTACATTACCATAGAATCAGTAGGTCCATGACCATGGACACCCACTCTTTTTACGGAATAGGGTTGTCTGGTGTAGACAAAACCCTTCTCTAAATTTGGACTGCAGGGAGAGCCAAACCAAAGCCGTCGTGGATTGATTTGTGTTGATGCCTGCTGTCATAGAGTGTTGTCATAGTTAGACATGGACATGAATGGATGAAATAAGATCTATTGAAAAATTAACATGTTGTAATACTTACCTCTTCCCGGGACATATCTCCCCCATGGGAGGGATTGCTACTAGCAAATTCTTTCCCCTCTGCAGATCCAGATAACACCTACAAGTTTAAAAATTATAAATATTAGCAATCTAAGGAGTACACATTTCGAAAAAATAATTTGAACAAAAATAATTCATTAACCATGTACTTACATTCCTAAAAAACTCATAGAATCCACCTATGGGGAATTCACTAAAATCAATTTCTCCCACATCCTATTGAAAATGCGGTGCCTGCAACTTCAAAAATTGTAAATATTAGACCATCTAACAAATTAATGAGCTAACATGTATTAAGGAAATTACATGTATTAACAAAATGGCATGTTGAAAATATGACCTCGGTGTTGGTTGTTGTCGCCTCAGATACAACAACACCAGGTACACTACCACCCCATGTAGAGGCATGATGCTCCTACAAGATTAAAAATTGTATATATTAACAATATTTTAATGTGTACAATATGGAAAATAATAATTTGAATGACATTATTGTTTTAACAATATCCTTAGCTGACCAGAAGTCATTGTAGAGGTACCATGTGTTGGTTCACGACCTTAGCAGGCTTGACCAGATGTCATGCACACATGTGGATCAATCTAGGGCTCATGGGATGTCAGTTTATCCCCACCATTAGATGGTCCTCTTCCACCGGAAGCCGATGGATGTACCCTACCAGAGGAAGAGGGCCATGTCTAGTCAATAGTTATGTTGTGGCGTATAATCACCTGAGCTAGCATAATAAGAGTCTCCTATGTCTGGGGAATCATAGTATGTGTAGGAGGGATGTCTGGCATCGATAGCTAGCTATGGGTTGGAAGTATGAGTCGATTGGCATCTCTATGCCTAGCATTGGGACAGTTTTGAGGCATCCTCATTGTCATGTGGTAAAACTACCTATGATAGGGAATTCAAGAGATCATTAACGTACATATAATTTAGTTACAGAGATAGGAAAGTACATAGAAGCAGTAAAAAATCATTCTTTTAATGAAAAGAACTAAGATATAAAGTTAAAATGAATACCTGAATGACTAGCATTCGATCCAAGCTTTCAAACTCTAGACTCTTGCTTCACTTCTCTAGATAGATCACCTACAGTAAAACAAATACATTTCTCAAAGCTTCTGATCAAATAGAAATGAATGCTTTATAAGAAACTCATATATTAAAAACATGAAACATTCAAAGACATACATTCATACCATGTACAAATATTTATGGGAAAGGAAGTTTCTATATTATTAGTGTTAAAGCAATCATCTGAACCTATACTGCAACTGGCACTGTTGAAACCTGGCCCTGGGTTCTTGATCCTCTTCTGTCAGTAGAATTTTCTCCATCATTTCTTTAGCAAAATATTTTTCTTTCTTCTCAAGGCCCCCCCCTTGTATTTATAGCAAGGTTGAGAGGATAGACTCGAGAGGAAATTGGTTAGGGAGGTTGTGGTAGTTAGGATAACTACCATAACTGATTTCTCATCATCTTTTAATATTTTTTTCTCGTGAGTTAGAGATACCCGCGAGTATGTCTCTTGAAAAATAGCAAGTGAGTCGTGAGTATAGTGCCAAGCAACACGCGGGTCCAAATTTTTAGTTGTTACCCACGGGTTTTCAATATAGACTGTCGCGGTTAACCCTTGAGCTTGCTGATATGAGAGCCATAGTTATATCTCGAAACAAGTCAAAAAGATGGTTGTGTTAAGGAGAAATGTTGCAAAGTCTAGGTCAAACCATCTATGATCAAATAGTCTCTTCCAACCATAAGGTCCATTTGTGTGACTGACAAGGCAATGTAGTCTCAAACTGAGAAGTGCCATTTTGATCAATAACAGATGCCCCCTAATGTATGAGGTCAGAGGGAAAGACGATGGCCAAAATAAATTACAAACCAAGAAGTGGAGGAGCATAAGAACCACAGGGACAAGGTCGCAAACAATACCTTAAACAGAAACAAGGTCAGCGAGCAATTATAATCTTGGTATTAGGAGATGTTCAGGATGTTAGAACATGGTCTCCAATACTTAACTAAAATCATGTATATAGCATGGCCACTGAAAAAAAGCATGGATCCATGTCAAAAGGAGATCATAGACATAGAAACAAGCTAGATCTATGCAGATCTATGTCTCATGATGAGCCAACATAAGTAGTACTTGGTCTTGCGTAGCTTGGGTGATAAGAAATGAACTGTATTGTAAACCCAAGGTATTCAAACCAACCATCGATCCTAAAAACCCAAAACCATGTGAATTAAAGTTATTGAATTCGAACATGGAGGATTCCGTTTGATTATTGATCAATAATGAGAACCATTAACAAATGCGAGGACACCCACCAATGATGAAAATGGGGTCCAAGGTACCTAGTACATCCTTACAAGTGTGAATAAGAAGTCTTGAAGTCGAACACTTGAAGAATTTGTCGAGTAAGGGACATTGATGTATTCCCATAATGCTATGGCGAGAGAATCTGCTACTGATGACTGCAAATATCAAGGTATTGATTAGGAATCTCTAAGTCCACTTCCTAGAGAAAAATGTGTTGATGTTGATAGGAAGATACCCATGAGAAGGAAGGCATTGATGTATCCTTCATCATCTCACACGAGGAACACTGAGAGATTGAGTTGAAACAAGACTTATATCGGGGATGGACGACATGAGGAGTCAAGGTGAATTGCAGAAAGGTCGACACTGGGGTAATCCTTGAACAATGGGCACAAAAGATAAGTACTTTAGGCAGCTTGGGACTGACATAAAAAATGATATAATTTAATCATGTAGGATACATAACAAACTCTCCATATGATAGGAAGAGTAACCAATCAGAGGAGTACACAAATTATGGAATCAGGTTAAATCCTAAAGCCGAAAACTAAGACCCATTGACTCATGAAAGTGTTGTGTTCAAGGATGGCTTATACTTGCTACCAAATAATGAATGAATAACATAAATTTCCCTTCCCTTCTCTTTTTAAATGTCTTTTCTTAGTTTAACAAGCATGAAAATGTTGAAAAGAAAGCTCGATATTGTCTCTCTTGTGAAATTTTAAGGAGTCCAAGAAAGTAAACTCAATAATCCATCTTCATTTCTAAACAAGCTCTAAGAGGAGGGAAAAAAATGCTTGATATAGGTCCAACCATGTGTAATTTAACGAGTCCATGGGAGGGAAACTTAGGACTTTCTTCATGTTTTAACGAGTTTGAAGAAAAGATAGATTAATACTCGATAAGGTACTTATCCGTGGATTTTAATATCGAACCCAGATCTGTTCATGCTCACCGGTGTTTTCAATTTTAAGGAGTCTAAAAAAGTTAAATAAGAACTCCATACTCATGGATTTTAGTATCGAGCCCGAGTTGGTATATGATTGTCGGTGTTTTCATATTTAGGGAGTCTGAAAAACTTAAACAAGAACTCCATAGTGTACTTTTTTGTAAAGTTAGCCTCCTCATCCAAAAAGTGTAAAAGTATGTGAGAGAGGACTCTTCTAGTCGACCAGACTAGAGTATACTTTTTTTGTAAATAATCAACAAAGATCTGGAAAATAGGTAAACTTATATCTACGTGGATGTCTGTTCAATTCCTTTAATGAGTCTGAACACGACAAGTATGCTCGGTAATCTTGTTAATTTTAATGAAGTCTAACAAGAACGTGAAAAATATCCATAGGTATGGGAAACTTGGAATACATAACAAAATGATATATAAGGTATAAGTTCCCAATGATGTCAAGTGACGTAACGGGTTTCTAGAAAGGATCAACGACAATGGATATCAAATGGCAGTTCAAGGTGACAAAAGGAGATCAAAATGACATAAAATGATGAAAGATAGAACCAATATATTGATCTAACCGACATGTCATAAGAAATCAAACCTTGTATAAAGCACCAATGTGAACTTAGTAGTGAGAAAAGCGCCTTCCTATGCTTTTACCAAACCAAAACAACTTGAAAAGGTCATTATGATTAAGAAAAATGACAAAAAGCAATTTGAAACTATGTAGAATGGGTAAATTTTTTATTTTTTTTGAATAAATAGTAACAAATTCAAAAAATGACCCACAATTACCATTTTACCATTGGAGGAGAGGAAAAATACCTATCACTTCAACTGTTGATTGCGATCATTCCAGGAGTCGAAATCAAAATCTGCCACTTGTAGGTAACTAATATATCTCTTCTTTGTATTTTTGATCCATTATTTAGAATTTTTAATGGCTTTTGAATTTTTTAGGAAAGTTTATGATTTTAGGGTTGCGTACTAGTGCGTCTTCCTCTTTGAAACGTGCAGGTACACAAAAAAGACGCGAGTTATCCTGAGAGATACTCGCGGGCACCTGCCACTGTATGAAAGAGAAAGCTGCGGGTGGCGCAGTTTAAAAAGAAAAACTCAAAAAACTAATGCATGAATGGATTTTTTCAATGTAGGATGTTTCTTACCTAGAGATAAAGGGAACATGAAGCTATGGAAAGGATAATGTTGGGAGATCCATTAAATTTAAATGCATTAAGGAGATGTGGAATTATTAAAAAATTTCGTACATCAAACATGCGAGCGCAATATCACCTCCTCCAAATGCTTGTGCAGTACTGGGATCCTGATCATGGCATGTTTAATCTCCAAGGGGAGATGCTAGATATCACTGTGGATGATATCTATTGTATCACTGGTTTGTCTCGTCAAGGTGAGGTTGTTAACCTCAAAGGTACATTCAGAGGGGTAGGAGCTCTATCCGTACATGAATACATAAACACCTACTGCATAGCCGGAACTGAAAAGAGTGGCAGGTAAGTGCCCATTGGACAAATATCAAGCTTCCCACTGAAAGTGATTTTAAGAACTATGAACGAGATTGGGGGAAGTGCGACACAACAATTGGAATCCCAAAGCTATATGAAAATAGGCGTAGAATGTCTGTGCAGCGTCATATTTGATTGGTGCTCTAGCTTGTTGGTGAATATGAAACACCAGCTGACAGAATGTAAAACAGGGAAGAAAAATAAATTTGGGTATGGTAGTATACTGTGTACCTTTTTCTTCGAGAGAGTCCCTTCCCTTAGTCTGGGGATGGCTCTACTAGCTTTAAACCCCCTTAAGCCACTGATGAACCGATGGGGTGACATCTTCCTTCCTCGGGGAGGTGGTGATACTAGTGCATCATACTCCGATGAAGGATATCTTGGGTGGTGGAGCCATTGGTACCATCTTTTGAGAATTTCCCTTATCCCGGTATGGATTTCCAGGGTGATCCCGAGCTCATGTTATCGCCAGGAGAAGCCTAGGGAGACATAGGTACCAAAATTGTTTTAAAAGTTATTTAATTTTTAATATTTTGTATATATATATAATTTTTTGTTTTGAATGAGTGAGAATACTTACAACATGTAAATTATGCAGATGTGGGGCCATCGAGGCAAGTTGGGCATCCCAGAACATACATGAGACCGACCAAACCAAGTGGTACTGATGCCATGTTGAGGAGTATTGAGGGGAAGATGGATCAACCGACCCATGATATTCCTACATTTAGGATTGAGCGAATGACGCTAGAGATGCAAGAACATGTGGTGGGTGTTCCCTCAGCATGGATCCAACTGCTTAGGAAAGTAGCAATGATAGTGATATGCTATAGGGAGGCCTTAGCAGAGTAGGTTGAGGCTCATGCCTCTCCATAAAGAGAGTGGCATCTATCTTTGAGGTTGTTATGACCTTTTTTGTATATTGTAACACTTTAATAGATATTGACTCAAACTCATATTATTTTTTGAACCTGATATATATATATATACAATACCAGTTTATATACATGGTTTGCGTTATGTGTGTTAATGGTTTAGTTTATTGTGCATGATACAAATTCTAGTCAAGTATATAATTTTCATATGCATCATCTAATGTATTGTGATTCGTTAAAATGTGTTGATATGAAATGTAATTAAAATATCTCTCAAGCAATCTAACTCGCAAAAACTGATGTAGCAAAGAACAACCTAATACTCACCCGTCAACTGAAGTACAACTAACTGCGAATTGAGTCTTACCTCCAAACATGAAATGCCATGATGAATAGCATTTTGGATTAGTTCAATAACTGCACTGTACTCAACTATATTGTTCGTCGTAGGGCCTAAACAAGCACCTCTCGAGGAAACAAGTTGGCTTGTGAGTGAATAAATTACCCAAGCAGCTGAAGCCAAGTTACGAGTATGACAACTTGTGCCATCAACGAATCCTAGAAAACACTCGCTTGCCATTCGAAAACACAATCCAAAAGTCACATAAGCAAATTCCAAAAAGAACTAACTCTACAAAAATGTACAACTATAGTACAATAAAAAGCATATATGCCTAGGCGTAATATGTTTTCAACTAGAGCCCATTTCTAGGCTTGGGAATCCTAAAACCATCATAATCCATCAACCCATATGAACCTTTCCTCAAAAAATTAGAAACAATATAGGGTCTGAGCCACATATACTTGAACTTGCCTACCCTCAAGGGATCCTTGTCCTGATCATTAACCAAAACAAGGTCTCCTTTAGGGAAAACCCTAGGTTTTACAGACTTGTCATATTGGTGTTTAACTCGGTTCTTGTGAGCTTCATTGCAGTGAGCGCATCATGAATTTGTTCATACAAATGTTATAAATGAAGCAACCATTCTTCCAAAGCAGATTTTTTGGGTAATAATTGAATAGCCAACTTCAATGATCAAATCTTGCATTCAATCAGTGTGACTGCCTCTAGCCCGTGAATGAGTTGGAATGATGAAAAAACGGTAGCGGCCTTAATATTAGAACAATACGCAATGCAAATAAACTGAGTAAAATGACTTCAAATGCTTAAGTACTAAACATGAAACTTGTAATACTCATCAATGGTTATCCATTCATCATAAATATATTAGATAAACATTCTTTCATTCGAAATCATCATCATTACAATGGAATACATCAATATAGTGGAAAAATGGTCATTGTTTGCTCATTAATCATCACTTTTACATACAACCGCTTGGTATTTCAAACTGAGACTTTTTGAAGATGAATAACATAGTAAATTCAGATTATTACAATCAGAAATGGATCATGAGAAGCTCTCCCAAAGAGTACAAGAGCTCACCAAAAACACCCTCCCTCAAGGAGCAAGAATATGCAATGAAAATTGGAAATGGTTGAGTGAATGTGCTGCAATAGAAGAAGCCACAAGCTGCCCTGTAGCTTACACATGAAAATAAAGACTCCATTAAAGCTCCATGAAATACCTGAATGGCCTCTCCAAACACCAACTTGGATGGGAATATTTCACCCTCGAAATTGGCTAAGGAAAGAAACTCGTCATCCACTAGCTCTCTCTCCACACAAATGCAATTTTCTCAAATGATCAAAAGTCGTTCTCTTACTTCCTTTTGGTATTTCATAAACATCCTTAGTCTTCTAAGGTCCCCCATGGGTCGAATTCCTCCCAAGAGATTCATGACAACTCAAGTTGGGAAGAGATTCTCAAGTATGCCACTTGTCCTTCCAATTCTAGCCCTCTCCTTCTCCCAATTCGAATTGGTGTCTCTTTGGCTGCCCTAACTCAATTGAGAGCCCTCTTCAAGGCTATTTTTAGCCCTGACTTTAGCATACCCCTTTGCTGGAAAAAAATTATGTTTGAAGAAAACATTATCTTAACTTTTATTGTAAAGTTTTATATTTGGACAAGTGTCCAAGGATGATTGTAATTGCACAATATTATTATTTAAATAAATAAAATAGGAGACACTCACCCAAGGAGAACTATTGAAAGAGTGTTTACTGACCCACTAGGTGGAATGGAATCTAGGGTAGAAGGCAATGGAAAAGTGGTAGCATCATGAATCAAGTAACTAGCTGTTGGTATGGGACAACTCCCTTGAAGTGTGGTCAAGTTCCATGGGTTGTGGAACTAGAGCTTGAGGCTCATTTATTGAAAAACTTACCACTAAAAGACATAGGAATCTTTTTAAGAGCCATCGAATTTGTACTGAGGTTCAACACTTTCCCTGACGAGGAAATTTGCCTTGTGGTTCTTCTGTATGCACACAAGAGATTCGATGAGGGGGAAAACTAGGTTTTTTATCATGGTGTAAGTCTTCCTTGTTTACTGCTGAGTGTAGAGATTGAGGTGTATGGAAAGTCTCTATTGATGTCTGGTTATACTACTTGAGTGCCTTACTTCTACACAGAGTCTTATACCCAGTGGTTCATTAAACAGGCTCGAGGGTCCAAAGGAGGCAAGTAGTTTGGCTGCTTCTTCTGGAGAAGGTTGGGAGGAACAGGCCTCATTGGGTGTTTGTCCATCCTATCTACAGTTGCAGGTTCTACTTGCTATTTCATTTCCTAAGTAGATATAATTTATTTCTATAATTGTTGAGTTAGTATTCTTTAGTTAAATATTGATAATGTAGAAGTAATGTTTGATTTTCTGATCTGTTTATAATTCTATAGACTTATTGAATGAGTAATTGAAATGATAGAATGAAATGTCTTCCCTGTATTTTTCCACGTACTGTTTGTGTACCATACTCTAGTAGAGGGAAGGGAAGATTAAAATAGATAGATGATATGCAGTGATTGAATAGACAAATTTTGTTATGTCCTTCCTGAAATTTCCCTTATTGTTATATTCTGCAATATAAGTTAACTTATGTCTAGTCTCAGAAAAACATAACAACATTCATAATATACAAGAATTATAATATTTATATTTAAATAGAAGCAAACATATCTTATTATGTACAAAGCCTAAGGTTTCATTGTATGTTGGTTGTTTCCTTATAGTAGATAAATACTGTTCTTACATTATTGTAATTAAACCTTACTTTAGCCATGCATCAATATTTATGAAATGTAAATAGCTGTAAATCAAACATAGAAATATCCATATTATTTAGACACGATAGTATCCCTACTTTTGCAGCAACATATTTAAAATAGGGATTAACATTTCCATGTTTTCTAAGCTCTGTAAAATATTTTTATAGCCTCTTACTATTTTCTTCCTATCCATTCGAAACTTCTATTAAGACTTCTATCCATTCTGCAGTATATTTCTATAAGTATCGAATAGTTACCAACAGTCATGAATTGAAAACATTTATCAAATAAATAATTCTAGTTATGGACGAATGTTCCATTGGACAGAACTTTAGTTGTTTTTATCATCACATATAGTAAACATTCAACACTTAACGAATCAAATAGAAGTTACAAGCCAGAGCTCAACCATACAAAATTTCTTCCCTTATGTCGACAAGTTACTTTCGAAACCCTAAGAGAACCAAAACAACCAAAGTATCGAAACGAGTTCATGATCAGCCTCTCGGCCAAACCCTTAATCTTTCTAAACACTAAATTCACTACCCATGCTCAAAATTTGAAGAATACAGTCACGATATCAAATAACCTATGGCAATGCCTAAACTAAAAACAAAGGAATAATTTCAACATCAACATCAAAATAGTGGTTTTACAATCCTAATGTAACCATCGCCTGTCACGAAACAAATGGACATACGAGACTATGTCTCAGTTGTAAGTTCGAATTCTCAAAACCCTTTCGAATCCATCCTTTAAACAAAACAAGTTCAGGGTTGAAAGCACAAAACGAGGCATTTAGCCTTTGGCTCTCAGCCATTAATAGAACAACCACATTTCATAAACAAAGCATTAAATTAAATTAACACAGGTTTCGGAGCACTGCTCTAAGATACAACGCACATAAACAACATTAAGTTAAAGGGACCACAACCTTTCATTAACCAAAATAGCTGAGGGTTAAACCCTCTCAACAGTATTACATTCTTTTACAAGTATTTACGTAGAGAAATGTGGTAGGCTTAAACGCTGAAGTGGGTCGAGGATTCCATCCTCCCTACTCTGTCATTCGGCTCACAAACATTACAGCGGCAACCACATTCCACAGCCAGACATAAAAAATGAAGTCTCGGCTAAAAATAAAGTAAGGACCAACAGTCATCGAGCCGAAACCTACAGGGAAAATCACCGAAGCTTACCAGTTCTGATGTTGCTTCCATAACTCAACCTTGAGCATGAAACCAAAGCTGAAGAAAAACCTACCACATAAAAAATGGATGATTAAAAGCTATAATAGGAAGTTCAAGAAATGAAATAACAAAAAATGCAAACTTAATGAACTAACATAAGTAACATGTTTCAGGTCTAGTACATTACCTTGCCAAAAAAGAACTGTGTGCTTGAAACTTAACATGGCCACGTTCGACGAGAACCAAAGCCAGACCACCTTAGAAAACTTAGCAAGGGAGAAATACAACCCTAAGAGTTCACTGTGGAAAAACTTACAAGCTGAAGGTCGGGGTATCGAACCCTATAGAGGTTCCTCCTAAAACAACTCAGTGAACCCTAAAAATAGCAGCCTGTCGGCCTCTCCAAACCCCACTCCCCTGCCAAAATGAATGCAACTGTTATGCTCTCGTCGAGGTAAGCCCAAGCAGTTAGGGCTAGCAGCATTTCCAATGAAACCACATGAAGTCTGGCCAAGGAGGTTGCCACTAGACTTTCCACTCCGAACCACTTTAATGCACTTTATTATCACATCTACCAAGTACATCATACCTATCAGCAAGTATTATTAAGTCTAGGTTCGAATTGTTATAAGCTACAACTATAATATAGCATGGGTAGGATTAACCTAAGGTCAAAACACGGTTTATCACCAGGGTCATTACATTGAATTGCCATCGTATCATGTCCCAAGGTAAGGTTCTATCATTTAATATGACCACTATATTATAGCATAGCGACATTATAATATACCAAAGTATCAATGCTTGTTGCCAACCTTTCGGTGGAAATAAAGACCATCAAGCACTTTATCGAAACCATAGCATAAACTATTATCACATTGATCTATGTATATGATATGAATGACTAGAGCAAGCGCTTGTAGTGTATAGTCACAACTATAGACTATTAACAAGGTATCGTATTAATATAATTACATAGGTTATGAACATAGTACATAGGATTTAAAGGTTAGATTTAAGATTATAATACTAATATCTAAGCATAGGTTACGTAATAATCAATGCATGATATATTCTAAGGAGTAGGTCTAAAAACAAAAGTTTCAATACTTTCCACGATAGTTTAGTACAAGGAAAAGGTGTAGATAATAGTCATATTTTTGAGAGATGAATCATTTTTTAAATACATAAACCACTTGAGAAAAACTGAAAGATTAGCTAGGATAGATCTCACCGGAACTACTTAATATTTAGTATATTCCTTCTATAAACATTGAAGGCTAACGAAAGCTAAATAGGACTTCGTTATACGTTTGAGACAACATTTCTTTTACCTGTAATCTGCAAACAGAAGTTCAATGCTTTAGCCAAATAGCTAAGTAAGCTTTGGGGTGTCCATAGGACCCCTTCATCATCAACAAAAAAAAAGAACACAGTTAGCACATATAAACAATAACAATAGCAAGGTAATCTTTAAAGCATCGACATCATTTCGAAGTAATCATAAGTAATCATGAGAAGTCTAGTACACATGCTTGAAGCAAGCAAACATCCAACAACATCCTCGGGTCACATACACTTTTTGCGCATGTCGTAAAACAATAGATGTTCATGATCCTTATAACATTTTATTTCAATATGACGTTTAGAAAAACAAATAAGCATTTATTACATTTCCACACAACAAGTATAGCAATTAATGCTACGTTGAAAAATTTTAAATTTTTGTGATTTTCGGGATGTTACACTGACATGTCATATATGTCATATGTCAGCCTTCAGGTCTGATTTGTGTCATAGGTGTCATAGATTCTTCATCATTGTTGTCATAGGAATTAGGGAATCTAGCCCAAGTGTCCACAAACCTCTAGTTTGACTCTTCCTCTTCCATGGAGGTTACCCCTCCATCCAAATTCGACCTATGATGCTAAATGCCATGTGTTTGAGCATTCTAACTCATCCCAAGAACCTTAGGCTTCCCATGGATTTGAAATTGCAAGAGGAGAATTCCATTTGGCACATCAATTATAGCTTGTGTGGGCCCCACAACCTCCATGTGTATTCATGATCAATTGCCACTTTGATTTTCTCTTGTATTTATTTAATTAGATAATTTATTAAATATTTATTCCATTCTAATGTCTAAACATCTTTTAATAGCTCCCTTATTGCAAATCCCAATGTCTCCATCCAACCTAGGGAACTAGTAGGATTGATGGAATTTCCCTGTTATGAATTTATTTGAATGGGTACATTACAGTCATCCCCACCCAAGATTGCTTGCTCTCAATCAATCTCAATTTATCATGCTGCAACCCTATTCCTCCTCTATCAGGTGGCCTTCCATTAGGAATGTCTACCAAAATATTTCCATTCTTTTGTTTCATGCTGTAGGAGGAAACTACCTACTTCTTATAGGTGTTTCCCTCTCACAACCCTTAGTATTCCTTTCCAATCTTGAAATTTCATCTCAGGAATTTTATAATTGCCCCTATAGAGTACAACCATTGCACTCCCAAAATCACATTAGTATCAACAACATCAACCACATAAAAGTTATCAACAAAAGTATAGTTACCTATGGTGACTTGCAGCTGTGGAACCCATGTTTTGCACTCCATTGTGTGGTGACTTGAAATGAAAAATACAAAGCCATCGAATGGTTCAATAGGTATCTTCCTTCTCTCCACCATGTTTGCATCAATCAAGTTATGTGTGGCTCCTCCATCTACTAGAACTGAAGCTCCTTGTCCTAGTACCACACCCTTGCATCGAATAGTGTGATAATGAGGCACTGCTGAAAGTACTGTCATTCTTACTTTGGTAGGTGAGGGATGATTTACCTATTGTTTCCCTTATTCTTCTATAGTATATCCCTCTTTCTTGGGATGAAGCATGTCCTTCTTCCTCCATGCCCCCTTCATACCCATCATCACAAAATACTTCAATTAATTGGGCCTTTCCCTTATCACATTTATGTCCTGGTGCCCATGGTTGGAAGCATGAGTAACACAATTTCTTCCTTCTGAGATCTTCCCTACTTAGTTCCTCTTTCTTATCCTTTCCACATTCATCTTCTTTCCATTGCTTCTTTTCATATCTAAATTGGTGAGGTAGGTTGGGCTTGGGAGGAAATCTTGTTCTAGGAAGTACATTTTGGAAATATCTAGTTAAGTTCATTGCATCTCTCAATGTAGTGGGATTGTGGGATTTGACCAAGCCTCTTAAGGGTTCATCCAAACCTTCAATGAACAAAAATACTAACCTTCCCATAGATATATCAGCCACCTTGAATAATAATTTTTGAAATTCCATTATATACTCAGCAGGGGATCCAACTTGCTTTAATTGGGCTAGTTCCTTAAAAGGAAATTCTGGATCTTTTCCCTCAAATATCTCCAATACCCTGTCAAAAAATTCTCCATATGTCTTAACCTGATCATGACCCAAAGTTTTTCAGTCCATGAAACCACCATTCATTGGCATCTCCCTCCAAGTGCAAAATGGCCATTTTTAAAGCATTTTCTTCCACCATTGTATTCAACTGACTGTTTGGTTCTTCTTTGGGTATAATAAATTTAGGTGTAGTAGACCTTGGTGTGATCTGAAATTCATTAGGTCTATTATGGGGTCATGTGCTTGAAAAGATATACTGACCATGTGTCTTCTTTTCTTCTGATTGTGTACTACTGCTGCCTCCTACTACTCCTTTAAGGCCTGCTAGTTGACTAGCCATTAATTCCAATCCCATCATCATATTTTTGTTCATGTCTTCAAAGAAATGTTTTAGGACTGAAATAAATTCCTCCTTAATTTCTGAGTTTCCCCTTTCATCCCTAGTCATGATTTCTTTTAAAAAATGCTCTTCTTCCCCTACTACTTCCTCTTCAACAAAAATCTCTTCAACTTCAGGTTCGAAGGGTGGTGACTTATTACTTTGGCTCCTTGTTAAGACCATTAGGTTCCAATATCATGCTCTGATACCACTTGTAATGTACGTTTTAATAAATTTTATTAAAATGACCAATGTTTCACTTTTTTCCCTATTTCAACCTTTGACTAGTTTTGATGTCTCGGTCTCCAAATTGACCAAAATGCTCCCAAATATTCTGTAAGGGTATATGACTGATATTAAGACTTGAATATGATGTTCAAGGATGATTTATGAACCTCCAAATACTTCTGCAAACTTCTTTAAGATTCTGGTCGATGTATGGTATTTTACTAGCAATTTGGGGTTCAAATCCCCCCAGGGTAAGTACTGAAAATGGCTCTCCAAATGCCTCCAAAACCACTTGAAATTATGAAAAGAGGTAAGGTATATCTAAGGGACATTATTTAGGTCTCATGTGCACCATTTATCAGTCATTAAGTCTGTTCTAATATTCTCCCAAGCAGCAACAAAAAGCACTAATTCGACCCTTGGGGAAATGGCAGCAAATCTCTTCCAAATGCAAATAAACTGAGTAAAATGACTTCAAATGCTTAAGTACTGAACATGAAACTTGTAATACTCATCAATGGTTGTCCATTAATCATAAATATATAAGAGAAACATTCTTTCATTCAAAATCATTAGCATTACAATGGCATACATCAATATAGTGGGGAAATGGTCATTGTTTTCTGATTAATCATCACTTGTACATACAACCACTTGGTATTTCGACCTGATACTTTCTGAAGATGAATAAAAGAGTATATTAATCTTATTACAATCAGAAATGGATAATGAGAAGCTCTCCCAAATAGTACAAGAGCTCACCAAAAACACCCTCCCTCAAGGAGCAAGAATATGCAATGAAAACTGGAAATGGTTGAGTGAATGTGCTGCAATAGAAGAAGCCACAAGCTTCCCTCTAGCTTACACCTAAAAATAAAGACTCCATTAAAGCTCCATTAAATATTTGAGTGGAGTTTCCAAACACCAACTTGGATGGGAATCTTTCACCCTCGAAATTGGCTAAGGCAAGAAACTAGTCATCCACTAACTCTCTCTCTACACAAATGCAATTTTCTCAAATGATCAAAATCCATTCTCTTAATTCCTTTATTTATTTTATAAACATCCTTAGTCTTCTAAGGTCCCCCATGGGTCGAATTCCTCCCAAGATATTTATTCCAACTCAAGTTGGGAAGAGATTCCCAAGTATGCCACTTGTCCTTCCAATTCTAGCCCTCTCCTTCTCCCAATTCGAATTGGTGTCTCTTTGGCTGCCTTAACTCACTTGAGCGCCATATTGGAGGCTATTTCTAGCCCTGACATGTCATTTATGTCATATGTCAGCCTTCAGGTCTGATTTGTGTCATAGGTGTCATAGATTCTTCATCACTGTTGTCATAGGAATTAGGGAATCTAGCCCAAGTGTCCCAAACCTCTAGTTTGACTCTTCCTCTTACATGGAGGTTACCACTCCATCCAAATTCGACCTATGATGCTAAATTCCACGTGTATGATACTTCTAACTCATCCCAAGAACCTTAGGATTCCCATGGATTCGAAATTGCAAGAGGAGAATGCCATTTGGCACATCAATTCTAGCTTGTGTCGGCCCCACAACCTCCATGTGTCTTCATGATCAATTTCCACTTTGATTTTCTCTTGCATTTATTTAATTACCTCATTTATTAAATATTTATTCCATTCTAATGTCTAAACATCATTTAATAGCTCCGTTATTGCAAATCCCAATGTCTCCATCCAACCTAGGGAACTAGTAGGATTGATGGAATTTCCTTGTTATGAATTTATTTGAATGGGGACATTACAAAGAATCACATAGAAGTGCGGCCAACTCAATAAATTTCACCATCGTATTGGCACAATATCCCCAATTTTCATCAATACACTAGCACATACTCACGAGTTTCCTTCACAATGGCGGTGAAGCTCACGAGATTGGGCCGTAAAAGGAAGGGGAGTTAGATTGAATGCATACCTTCGCTAGGCCTTTTTTTTAAGCTTTGAAGGATGCAGAATGTTACCAGTATTTACGAGAATTACAAATCATATGAAGGAAATTTGTTTGAATCGTCGAGAACCCCTGGTATAGAGATTTTGAATGATGAAGCAATGGTCAATTAGGGTTGTTCTTGTAATATTGATTTAATGTCCTGGTGCAATGTGGTGACACTACCAAGGTAGTTATGATTGCACAGGGACAGGTAAAAAGAAGAGGGCTTGGATTCGATTAAAAGTGATGGCCAATTTCAAATATTCTATCATTGCTAAATTTAGTGCATACCGTTGAGGCAACTGCAAGTGGACAAGTAGTTGCGACAAGCTTAACTAGATTGAAATGCAAATATTACTACTTCGCAATGGTGAAGGCTCAAATGGATTTTCTTGATGAACTCATGGGCACTGCCTGAAATATCACTAAAGAGGAGAAAAAGGCTATCGATAAGTACACTGATGATTGGCAGATTTGTGGATTTTACATGGTTCAATTATGTATGTGTGATATATTTGTGAACACATAAAGTGACCTTGGCGATGCCTTAGTGTTCATAAGTCGAAACTCAAGGAAATTTTTGAGAAGTCATTGAGGCATGATGAATATGTTCCCAGATTTGAAGCAGAACTTGCACAATTTCATGAAAATTTGGTATAGAGAAATTAGATCAGTTAACAACAATAAAAGAAAAGATACATAAACTATTGGAACAAGTTGAAAGACTTGGAGAGGAAGGCAAGGTTGATGAATCCCACTCGAAATCAAATGATTCTCATGAGGAGGATTACAATGAAAGTTTAACAACACCCCAATAGATCCCTCTAATACATTTTATTGTATTCTCACCACTCAATGAATTTGAGAATTACCCATTGATTGTGAAATCCTGGCCTTTCAAAAGGTCTCCCACTCCGAGAGTAGACTAAGCACTAAGAACTAAGTGCATTCATCAAATTCCAATATCGCAATGATTGGGGAGGCAAAGGAGAAATTACTGATGGAGAGAGGGGAGAACTGGCAATGCACTATTCATATGTAATTGATTGAAACTCTTTGGCCCAAATTTTCTGCAATGGAATTAGAAAATAGTAAACATAGGTTAAAATATTTCTAGACTCATAACATCTATCCTTAGTAGTGGTCTGTTTGCCAGTATATCCTTTTTAATATTTGATAGTGCGAATCTTGGTTTGGAATTCTCTAAATTGTGAAATTTAAACCTAATCCTTTCTATCATACGAAATTATATTTAGTCTATCCAGTAGATTCAAATTTCTCACCAAGGATCCTTCATGCCATGGCCTTGCTCTACCAGATCTAAATAACCTACTTATGAGCTTGAAGCTTCGAGCTGTAATTAAATTTAATACGATAATAATCCAACAATAACATCAAACTTTCCACCTAATCTACTTAACAAGTAAAATGTTAAACATCTAAAACATTTCAAAAATGGAAGGGGTGTCTAGTAATGTGCTCTTTTTCATAGTCGATTTATCGAAAACAAAGGAGAAATTAAAATTCATGTTGCAGTGAATTGGAATGAAAAAGTAATGAATATAAAAGAAAGATTCCAAATAGACAACATGTTTTCCTAAAATTTAATCTAAGTTTCAAACTCTTTCACTGTATTCAACCGCAGTATACCCTAAGCAATACTTTTGTTTCAAATTACTCACAATAGATCCATTCATTTGATGGAATTGCTCTACAAAATATTTCCATGTTCTCCTTTTGTGTTTAAATTTGAGCACCAAAAATGCTTTCTCTTTGTCTTTGTTAGCGGGATCTGTCAATCTCTTTTCAAAAGAAATACGAAAATACAAATGCAAAAATGATGAGGATTCTCAAAATATTTCCAACAGTCTCCTTGATCAAGTACTCCATTAACATAATAGCACCTAAAATCAAATATCAATCTATAGTTGAACTTAGTATTATCAAATAAAATATTTACTTTGAATGCTAAAAATATTAAACTTATAACCAACAAAAATGTGCATCTATATATTTAAATATTTTTACTCACTCAAATCGCAAAGCATAAATCTTTTTACCCCCAAACTGTTTACGTTTATAACATAAATATTTTTTAACATAAACTATGAATCAATTCTTATCCGCAAGAATATTTAATTATACCACAAAGATTAAAATTTCTCAACTTGATAAATATTTGCTAGAAGATGCAACTATACAGTAAACCTTCATTACAGTACCATGACATACTCATTTTCCTTAGTTGCTTGAGGTTCTAAATTTGAGATTTTCATGAATTGTCTTTATAGAAGTTAATTCTTATTCAAGGTTGGAATGCACTGGTAAGTTTTTTGTCTTGCTACGCTAAACGCTTTTTGCTGCAACTGCCTTGGTGTAGATTTAGCAACCACTTCCTTTTATTGTGTTTTTATTTTTAATGTAATTCCATGCAACCACTGCCTGTGCTAAATTTCGACCCTACAAACTCAAGGGAAAAGCACACCGTACAGTCAAAAGATTGAACTACATAGTAAATAAATAATTTTTTTTTTGCTTTAGGAATGCGTTTCTCCTAGCAAATACTTTGCTCTAATTTTTTCTTCCCTATTTTTGCCAAAACCTTTACTTCACAAGTTAATTGCGCGAAAACTAACTATGCAGAGATTAACTACGCATTTCGACTTTCTACTGCATAGTTGAACTTCGCATAGATGCGCAATTCTTTAACTTCGCTGAACTTGACTTTGCATGAACTTCACACTTCACACAAATTTACTTTTGCAAACTTCTTTAAATTTATGAAGATTAACTTCACACAAGTTAAATTCGTATACCTATTTAACTGTGCATAACCCAATATTAAACAAACTTTGCATAAAGATATTTCATTCTAAAACATAAGAACCGAAACATATGTCGAAGTTACTGCGCGTTAAACTAGGACATTTACCACCGTGAAATACTTGGAAATCTTGATTTGATTTCCAGACCGTAAATGTAAACAACATTTACACAGGTAAATATGAAGAAGATGTGCGAGATGCATAAACCAGCATTCTTGAGAATGAATACATAAAACTAAAGACTTATATATTACCACAGTAAAATAGAGTAACTTTGTCACACTACAGAGAGATGATATTTTACTTAATCTTTCACTTCTTACACAGAGCTTGGGCTCTTGATACACTTCACGAGTCTTCACTTCTTCTCTTCTTCTCTTCACTCCTACATCTCTTATCTCTATCTCTGTGAGTGATTTTCATTTATCCACAAACTTGGTTTAGCTTCATCTGGAAGTTACTGGGTTGCAATAAACACAACAATTAATTTCTACCTAAGAATTTATGAGCCTATGAAATACAAACGCGGTTACATAAATACTAACTTGCTGTGAGCCGGATTGGCTGCAAACTGACTGACTGTCTAACATTGCAGACTGACAAAATGACTGATTGGGAGTCTGACAGAGCCGACCCATATCAGATACGTTATCAGCTCATAAATATAATATTTCCACCACTCCCCCTTAATTATGAGTGGATGGGGATCATTAAACAAAATAAAATATTACAAAATATTTCAGAGTTGAAACATACTCTGTGTATGACGAAGTTCACTGCGCGGAACTTGTCACTCCCAAACAACTTCGCAGAAATTGGTATGGGTCCTTTGACAATGGTTTTGTAAATATGTCTGCTACCTGATCTTCAGACCTGTAAAATTCTAAACAAATTTCTTTGTTGTTTATCAATTCTCTGAGAAAATGATACCTTATGTCGATGTGCTTGGTTCTCTTATGAAACACATGATTCTTTGACAGTGCGATAGCTGAATTGTTGTCACAGTAAATGACTGTGGGTTCTTGTTGGTTCTGCGACATATCACTTAACATCCTCCACATCCAAACGGCTTGACATGTAGCGCTTGTAGCTGCGACATACCCTGCTTCTGCTGAAGAAAGAGTTAATATGGGTTGTTTCTTTGAAGCCCATGATACAACACCTGCTCCTATATTAAATGTATTTCCAGATGTGTTTTTTCTATCATCCATGCTGCCTCCATTGTCATTGTCAGTGTATATAATGAGTTTGAAATTCTGAGGTTGAATACAAAATACCAAAGTCTTTTGTTCCACTTACATACCTCAGAATTATTTTACCTGCTTATCAATGAGATTCTTTTGGTGACTCCATACATGATGTCTGGCCTTGTTGTTGTAAGATACACAAAGATTCCAACAAGCCTTTTAAACAGTGTAGGATCTACATTGGATCCATCATCATCCTTGCTAAATTTCAAACTTGTTATCATTGGTGTTGGAGTTGTCTTGCAATTTAACATCTTAAATATGTTCAAGACATCACTTGCATACTTCGACTAAGATATAAATATGTCTTTTTTCATTATGTTGGACTTCAATGCCCAGAAAATACTTCATAAGCCCCAAATTAGTCATTTCAAATTCACTCTCCATGACTGATCTAAATTCTTCTATGCCAAAATCACTAGTAAATATTGAATTGTCTACATACAAGCAGACAATTAGCTTATCACCTTGCTTGTTGATTTTTGTGTACAGTGTTGGCGCACATTCACTTATGTGAAATCCATTCTAAATGAGGTATGAGTCAATGCGACTGTACCAAGCTCTATGAGCTTGCTTTAAACCATACAGTGCCTTTTCCAGTCTGTATACTCTGTGTCTTTGTCCTAGAACTTCATAGCCTTGTGGCTGCTCCACATATTCTTCTTCCTCCAAATAAACATTTACAAATGTAGACTTAACATCCATTTGATAAACAAGCCATGTCTTATGTGTTGCGATGGCCAAAATTGTTCTAATAGTGTCCATTCGAGCTGCAAGTGCAAAAGTTTCATTGAAGTCTATACCAGGCTACTGTGTGAATCCTCTTACTACCAATCTTTCATTGTGCTTCTACACATTTCCATCAGCATCTTGTTTGGTCTTATAAATCCATTTTATGCTTATCACATCCTTGTCCTTAGGAACATCAACTAATTCCCATGTTTGATTCTTCTCAATGCATTCTATTTATTCATCCATGGCTTGTGCCCAAACTTTATCTTCATCAGCTCCTTCAAATGTTAGAGGATCATTATTTTAAGAAAATAATGTAAAAACTGAGAATGAATTAGGTGTACCAGCCTCATATATCTCATCCAGAGTTCTTATCTTTGTTGGAGTTGCTTGTGCCAAACTGCACGAATTACTTGATGGAGTTTGTTGCACACTTGGTGTCCTTGTCGGAGTTGCTCGAACTACGACTTGTGTCGAAGTTTCTTGTGCTGAAACATGTTGCGCAGTCCTAGGAGTAGAGGGAGATATGCAGTTCTGATTCACATGTATAGTCTCAACCACATCTTCTTCTCTATCATCATGTTCAACATGTGACATGATTTTCACATTCTTCTCTATAGTTACATCCCAGGCTTCATTTTCTAAAAACTGAACATCTCGACTGATAATAACTTTTCTTGTGACAGGGTTATATAACTTGTATGCTTTTGTGTCTTCAGAATACCCAATAAATATGCATTTCTATCATTTATTGTCTAATTTCTTTTTTAGCTTATCTAGAACATGTGCGTATGCTACACAACCAAAAACTTTTAAATGTGAAACAATATGTTTCATACCTGTCCAAGCTTCCTGCGGAACGTTGTTCTTCACACTCTTCGTCGGACATCAATTCATGATGTATACAACAGTTGCCACTGCCTCTACCTAGTATTCATTTGACAAATGCATAGCTGGCAACATACTGCGTGCCATCTCCATAATGGTTCTATTTTTCCTCTCTACGATGCCATTCTACTGCGGTGTATACCGCGCAGTGAATTGCTTCTGTATGCCATGATTTTTGCAGAAATATAAGAAATCATTTGAAACATACTCACCCCCTGTATCTGTTCTTAATATATTGATGTTGTAACCACTTTGCTTCTCCACAAGTGCCTTGAACTACTAAAAACAATCAAATGCATCAAATTTATGCTTTAGAAAATAGAACCATGTTTTTCTTGTGAAATCATCAATAAATGTGAGAAGATAAGTGCATCCTCCCATGGACGGTGTTTCCATTGGTCCACAAATATCGGAGTGCAAAATTTCAAGTGGAGTGCGATCTATGTATGACTTTCCAACTGGAAAAGTATCTTTGTGCTATTTTCCAAAAATACAACCTTCACAAATTCTCTCTGGCTTTTCAATCAATGGCAATCCTTTCACCATAAACTTCATGTGCAGTAGCCTCAGCCCACCAAAATTCAGATGTCCAAATCTGAAGTGCCATAACTAGCATTCATCACGAATTTATGTTTGAAACGCAGTTTGCATTGCGTTGTATTTTTATTCCTTGTCGCAGTGAATGTCTGCTCCTTTGCTTTCTGCTTTGAATGTGGCTCCAGAATTTTCATTTTGTCTTTCATGAACAACTTGAGTTGTTTTTCCTTTTATTATTGGCCTTATCCTCAAAGGAAATAAGCGATTGCTTGTCATCTGCACTTCGACTATTAATTGGTTGCTTGGATATATGTCTTTAATCACACAATGCTTTCCTATCATGTGAACTCTGTAAACTTTTTCCATCAAATGTCCAATGCTCATCAAATTATGTTTCAAACCTTGAACATAATAAACATCAGGCATAAATTTCTGCTCCTCCTGTTTTGTTAGAGTATCAATAGTACCCTTACCCAAAACAGTGACTTGAATATTATTTCCAAGTGTGACATCCGTTTGAACTGATTTATCTAGACTAGAAAATAGACTTAAATTACTAGTCATATGATTGCTACAGCCCGAGTCTAAATACTA
This sequence comes from Larix kaempferi, assembly GCA_027924585.1. Lineage (NCBI taxonomy): Eukaryota > Viridiplantae > Streptophyta > Pinopsida > Pinales > Pinaceae > Larix > Larix kaempferi. The sequence goes on along the minus strand of BSBM01000445.1, from coordinate 32,153,289 downwards.
TATGTCATTTGGACATTCTTGGACAACATTACATTCCAGTGGAGATGCGCATGCTAAGAACAATGAGTTGTTCGGAGTGCCGCTGCTTCTTAACTGTGGTTTGCCTTGCTTTCCTTGGTCATACTTCTTCTTCCTGCATTCATATGCGAAGTGTCCAAACCTCTTACAGTAATGACATTGAATTTTTTATTTATCATACCTTTGTCCACTTGGATGAGTGGGGATTTGATTCCTCCCTCTACCAGCGACATGCGCAGGGCTGCTGCTGCGACCTCCTTTGAAAGAACTTCATCCTCTGCCCCTAGTGTTTGATCTTCCTCTTCCTCTTCCACGGCTTATGGATGATTGTGCTGCAAATGCACCTTCCAGTGATGTATCTAAACTGTTGATTCTATATTCATGATTAAGTAATGAGGCCTGCAACTCATCAATAGTAAATTGGGACAAATCTTTGTTTTTCTCCAGGGTCACAACTAAAGATTCAAATATCTTTGGAAGAACTCTAAGAACTTTTTCAACAACCCTTTGGTCACCTATATTTTCTCCACGAAACTTTATTTGATTAACTAGACCAATAACATGAGTATAGAATGAGTCTACTAACTATGTATCTTTCATTGACAGAGATTCAAAATCTCTTCTAAGAATTTTCAGTTTCGCAGTCTTTACCTTGTTCAAACATTGATAGGAAGTTTCCAGTGTGTGCCACGCTTCCTTAGCTGACTGCATTGTTGCTACTCTTGGGAGTATGGATTCATGTGTTGCTTGATGTATGTGGAACAACGTCTTTCCATCTTTCTTCCTCTGTTCCTTTAAGACATCCTTCTTAGCTTTTGTGAGATTGTTGTATGCTGTTAGATTTGATGGTTCTACATAGCCATTCTGGACTATTTCCCATACATCTTGACCTCTAAACAAAGCTTTCATAGTTAGAGACCAATATTCATAATTTTTACCAGAAAATATTGGAGTTTGCAAATTACTCGAAGTGGAAGCCATTCTTAATCACTTTTCCCTTTTTGTAAATTGAATTTCTACTTTCTGTAAACCAAGCTCTGATACCACATCAAGGGAAAAGCACACCATGCTGTCAAAAGATTGAACTTGCAGTAAATAAATAATTTTATTTTTTTGCTTTAGGACTACGCTTCTCCTAGCAAATACTTTGCTCTAATTTTTTCTTCCATATTTTTGCCGAACACTTTACTTCACAAATTAACTGCACGATTTAACATTTTACTGTGCACCTGCGCATTTCAACTTTCTGCTGCGCAGTTGAAATTCGCATTCTATGAGCAGTACTTTGCACTTCACACAAATTTACTTTTGCAAACTTCTTTAACTTTACGAAGATTAACTTCACATAAGTTAACTTTGCATACCTATTTAACTGCGCATAACCCAATCTTAAACAAACTTTGTATAAAGATATTTCATGCTAAAACATAAGAACCAAAACATATGTCGAAGTTGCTGCGCATTAAACTAGGACATTTACCACCCTGAAATACTTGGAAATCTTGATTTGGTTTACAGACCGTAAATGTTTGCATAGGTAAATATGAAGAAGATGTGCGGGATGCATAAACCAACATTCTTGAGAATGAATACATAAAACTAAAGATTTATATATTACCACAGTAAAATAGTTAATCTTTCACTTCTTACATAGAGCTTGGGCTCTTGATACATTTCACGGGTCTTCACTTCTTTTCATCTTCTCTGCACTCCTACATCTCTTATGTCTATCTCTGTGAGTGATTTTCATTTATACACAAACTTGGTTTAGCTTCACTTAGAAGTTATTGGGTTGCAATAAACACAACAATTAATTTTTACCTAAGAAGTTATGAGCCTGTGAAATACAAAAGCGGTTACATAAATAATAACTTGTCTTGAGCCGGATTGGCTGCAAACTGATTCACTATCTGACATTGCACACTAACATAATGATTGCAGACTGACAAAATGACTGAGTTTGACAGAGCTTGAGCATATCAGATACGCTATCATCTCATAAATACAATATTTCCAACACAAACATGTAGTAAAGAAATACCAAGTCAATGTATTCAATTGAGCAAATGTGAATTCTAATATGTGATATCAAAGTTAAAGTAGCGAGTTGCAGAAGCAAAACAAAATAAGTCGCTTTGCTCGTACTCTACTCAACATTAAATATGAAACAACAAAATATAAAACAAACACGTTTTTATATATCATATGTTGAATATTGAGGTTTGTAGAGCATTCATCCATTGTTTCTTCCTTCAAGTATATCCAACATTTTCCAGTGACCTGCCCCATGTACTGCATGGGAAATGGGAAAAATCGTTCAGTGTTGATTATGCCAAAATCATGGACAAGCTTCTAATGGTGTGTACTTGATTTAATGAAAACTCGAAGAAATGTTTGGTAGGCTTTATTATTATGTCGTTGATATCATTATGCGTTGATTATGTCGATAATATATATGGACTAGAGTGTTCATAATATATGTAACGAACATATAAATATAAAAATTAGGTGGATTTTGGGAGAATAAATTATATTTCTCCAGTTTTGGTAGCACCCTGTGTCCGTAGCCTCACTCTTTTAAATTATAGCCACAACCTTGCTGACGAAAATAAATCACATAGGCCTCTGATGTCATCGTGCTATGGTTATCCGGGACTTTGTGACAGTTTATGGACAGTTGATATTTTTTGACATGATTCTAAGCTTATAAGTGACAATTTAAGAAAAATAGAATTTGATGAACCACATAACATACTTGGTAATCTTATTTTGGTGAATTATTATAAATGTGATCACATATTTGGTAATTTTACTTGGTTGATATATAATAAATGTCATCCTTGTTTTTTTGGAGGTTACAATTCATGTTTCATTGGATATTAATTATTAAAACTAAATATAAGTTATTTTAAATTTTATTAATTTTTAAAAGTACGTTGCTCTATATTTTGGATGTTAAACCTCCAATAGTTGCAGTAAAGATCGAATTCATTTTTTCCATTTGTTTCTCTGTGTTTCGATTTCACAGCAATGTGAGCAAATGCCAGCCAGCTATTTTTTCCTTATAAAATGCTTAATATTCATCTAAAATGATTTCCATTGTTTGTAAAATGATTTTACTTGGAAATTGTTTGTAAGATGATTTTACTTGGAAATTGTTTGGCATGTTATGGTTGGCTTATAGTTATAAATGATGGGAGATTTTTGTCAATGGGCATTAATTGCATGCCTTGACGGGTTTGGTTCCCCTCTTGTGGTATTTTGACATGGAAAATGAGACCCTATTTCTTATAGGATTGTTATGATATGCATGGTGAATGGGTAGAGGCATCCTTGCCAATATGTTATATATGTGATATAGTTCGGGAATGTGAAAAAAAACGCTTGCTACAATTATCGTTATATTTTTGTTTATATGCTTCATTTGGAAGAGTTGTAGATAGTTAAAGCACTCATTCATCAATGATCTTTGTTTTCTCTCTAGTTTTGTTGCATGCAAACATGTGCATGTGTTAGAATTGAATCGTAAAATATTATATATATAGCAAGCAAATATTATAATAGCTTGTTTTTTGTAAACTCATGCAAGATTTTATGGTGAGTTTCACTCATGTTGCAATCAAAATGCATAGAGGATTAATTTATTGAGTATTTAGATAGATGGAGTTAAAAGTAATATTTTGTATAGGAATTGTGTATTAATTGATTGTTATTGATTCAACTCATGAAATTCCCCAACCACTTTATCTTTTGCATGCATGTTGTTTGAGGGTTGAAATTATGGCTTATTTGGTTCTTTGATTCAATTAATTTTATCTTGATATCAACATTTGTAGAGTATTTTTGTTTTACCAACTATTGATGGATAGCCTAAGATTAAATATGTGGATGAGCTCTAGAGTGGACCCCAATCTCCACTGATGAGAGTGTTGTGATTGAAATCAATAAGGTTGTGTATGATCAAATATATCATAAGTAATCCTTACCATGTAAAATATTGTAATTTATGCATGGAGTATTTCTAATACATTTTTCTTTCTACATTAGCAGTACATCATGCCTTAACCACATATAACCTCTTTGCCAGTTAATTCCCTATTGGTAGGAGGAACAAGGAAACAACCGCGGCTGCTCTATTTGGAAACCTAACTCAGCATGAACATCGAGTGAAGTACCTAAGATTGAAGTTTGATGTGAAACGTGACTCTTTTAAGAAATATTTCGGTCGTAGGAAATGAAAAATCCTAAACCCTAAAAAGTTAACATCATTCATAATTTTGAAGAGAAAATGGAGGCTCTTATCATGAATTTCTATGAGGAAATTCGAGTAAGCACCACTGACTCAATTTTACATTAAAATCAAATTTACGTAAAGGAGCAATATAGGTAATAGTGGTTGTCTATGGATTGAACTCGTTGGGGAAGGAGGCCAATATTTCATCCAAGGCAATAGGATTGTAGGAAGATAACATCCAAAGAGTACGAAGAGTAGAAATGGAGGGGTGCCCAGAAGAGATAGAGATGGAAATGGTTATTCAAGTTCATCTTAGGTTGATGTTGGAAATGGTTTTCAAGGAAATGAAATAAAATGCAACGTCCAACCATTGTCAGCACAGAATGAGAATGTCCAGACCTTTCCTGTGATAGTAATCCTACCTTATCAATCGTGATCAATCTTGACAACGCATGTAGCAGGTACACAGAAGTTACACGTGATGTTTTTATCAATTTTAGATTTATAAAATAATTTTAATTATTTTGAAAATTTGAAAAATAAAATGACTCCAAGGATTTATGTCTCATCGATGGACTCCTAAACCAATTAAAAAATTAGATTATTGTACTTTAAATATTATTAAATTTATTTTAATTTTACAAAATATTATGATTAATATAAAAATTTGCAAAGCTTTATTGAACTTTGTAAAATTTTATATGTTGAAAATCAAATTAATAGAAGTCAAAATGGTTTTGCTTCTCAATGAAAAGTATATATCCCTTCCTTGACAGGGAATAATAAAGTGGACTTGGGGTTTTTAACGTCAACAGGATGATGATTATGGGTAGATTTCCATTGTTTGTAAAAGGATTTTACTTGGCAATTGTTTGGTATGTTATGGTTGGCTTATAGTTATTAGTGATGCGAGAATTTTCCCACTACGCATTAAGTGCATGCCATGACAGGTTTGGTTCCCCTCTCGTGGTATTTTGACATGGAAAATGAGAACCTATTTCTTATAGGATTGTTATGATATACATGGTGAATGGGTAGAGGCATCCTTGACCATATGTTATATATATATGATATAGTTAGGGAATGCGAATAAAAATGATTTCTACAATTATCCTTATATTTTTGTTTATTTGCTTCATTTGGAAGAGTTGTAGATGGTTAAATCACTCCTTCATCAATGAATTTTTGTTTCCTCTCTAGTTTTGATGTATGCAAACATATGCATGTGTTAGAATTGAATTGTAAAATCCTACATACAACAAGCAAATATTATAAACATGTGCATGTGTTAGAATTGAATTGTAAAATCCTACATATAGCAAGCAAATATTATAATAGCTTCTTCTTTGTAAACTCATGCAAGATTTTATGGTGAGTTTTATTGATGTTGCAATCAAAATGCATGGAAGAATAATTTATTGAGTATTTAGATGGGTGGAGTTAAAAGTAATATTTTGTATAGGGATTGTGCATTAATTGATTGTTATTGATTCCCAATAGGTTCTTAACCAAACTTTATCCTAATCTATCTTTATCATTATCTTACTTATAAAGCCCAACAACTCATGAAATTCCCCAACCACTTTATCTTTTGCATGCATGTTGTTTGAGGGTTGAAATTATGGTCTATTTGGTTATTTGATTCAACTAATTTTATCTTGATATCAACATTTGTATAGTATTATGGTTTTACCAACTATTGATGGATAGCCTAAGATTAAATATGTGGATGAGCTCTAGATTGGACCCCAATATCCACTTATGACAGTGTTGTGATTGAAATCAATAAGGTTGTGTATGAGAAAATATATCATAAGTAGTCCTTACTATGTAAATATTGTAATTTATGCATGGAGGCTTTCTAATACTTTTTTCTTTCTACATTAGCAGTACATCGTGCCTTAACCACATCTAACCTCTTCCGCATCTAATTCCCTATTGGTAGGAGGAACAAGGAAGCAACCGTGGCTGCTCTATTTGGAAACCTAACTCAGTAGGAACATCAAGTGAAGTACCTAAGAGAGAATGAAGTTGCTGATACCTTGCCAACCTCACACAAATATCTACAAACAACATCTTGCTTAAACATGTACAGACTCTATCTCACTCTGCAATTGAACATGTGACCTCCAAGGAGATAAATATGTTATTAACAATTAGGGTCAATCAAGTTGCATGTCTTTTATTCTTAATTTTTGTAAGATAGTACCCACTAGGATTTGAACTTGCGATCTTGCATTTACAACTTCTCATCTCAATTACTTATTACCAATTTCTCTACCCCCCATGGGTAGGTTGGATGTCTTTTCAATGTTTTATGTGAAGGTGGATTAAAAAATGTTCCACCGATTGGGTATTTAGATCTACTACATAATCCATGTCCCTGATTGCTACTAAACCAATTCTTCAACAGTTCAAGGTTTACTAGAATGTAACTTATTTGTTACCCATGTAAAGGGGTCCAGCTGATGAGTGTACTCTAGAATACATGAAAATTGAACTGATGTGAAGGCCTTATGGTTAACCCTTAGAAAAACTAATATGGCTCCTGGAAGTTATGTTTATGTCGATAGCATGTTGTCTCTACAAAGGCGAGTAAATCTAGCATGTCTTCCTTACAACCCTTATAATATGTTTTCTTTTGCAAATTTGTAAACAATGCACAGGTTTATGTATCTTAATAAAATTGGAAATCCTCGTTTACCACCACCTTTTGGTGAATTGGAAGATATACACCATATTGGAAGTCGAAATTGTATCTCATATGAGATTCTTAAACTAGTTTCAGAGAGGGCATTTAGAGCCTTCTCATATTTTGCTTCTTATTAGTTCAGGGATTTTAACAAAGATGTTTGGATCACAATTATGATATTATCATGATATACTTTTCTTCCCTAAATGATGGAATTTTTGAAGTAGCTCCTTCATCTCTGGAGCCTATCATATATTATGGTGTCTAAGTTGAACTTAGTTCATAGTAAATAAGATGCACCCTACAACAGTCTATTAGGAACTCACACATATATATATGGTGTACATCATCTCCACCGCAACCTATATATCATGGGATTTTCAATGCAGAGAGCCATTTGGTTCAATGATTTTTATATCTCTTCCCTCTATTATGTTTTAATATTTTGAATCACAGAATCTTGTCAGAAACAAGTTAATTACTCCACCATTCAGATAGATGACCGTTGAAATATCAAAAAGACAAACGCCGCCCAAATTTAAGTTAATATATTCTGGAAAGGTCAAAACCAAATCAGATCTTGTGACTATTCAAATCTTTGAAGAGCTTCCACCGCTTAATTGATTTAATCATTAAGGTTGAAGTGACATTCAAAAACTCTGTTGTAGCATATCCAGTTTTGAAGAGGCATTTACAATCAGATATTTAACTGCTCAAGGATGCAACAGAACAGAGCATTTAATTTTTGTAGATCAGATTTTGTTACGAAGGGTTAATTGCATTTATTGTATGATTACCCTGAAGCACTATAAATACTTCCATTTTAATCCTGATTGATAGAGATATAGTTGAATACAGAATGAATGAAGTTTATGTTAAACCCCAAAAAAATTATGTGTGTCTGTTATGCTCTGTTTTATGAGTTTGTAAACTCAGAATTATTTTGAAGTTATTTTTTGTTGTAGCAAGTGAGGAGATTAGTGTCATTTTGTGTGTTAAATGTGTTTAAATGTTGAAGAAGAATATTGGTTAAGTTAATGGACGCAGGGGTCGTCATAACGTAGTTGTAACAGTCAGCTGCAACACAGCTGAATAGTCTTGTAGGTGACTGTTAGTTGAAACAGTCAACTGCAACAGTCCTATAGGTGAAATTTTTATGTCTGGAAACTTGTGTGTGTTGTTGGAAGTAAGAGAAACACCCCCTTCCTTCTCACAATGGTATCAGAGCGTGGTTAAGTTTTATTTCTTGTTTTTTTTGCTTAAGAGTAATTCGGAATTTAATTTGAGATGGCTACTAACATCAGTGTAGTGCAGCCACAAATTCCAGTGTTGACTGAGAGAAATTATGACAAATGGTTTATTAAGATGAGAACTATACTATGTGCTCGGGATCTTTGGGAGTTTGTTACGATTGGCTATCCAGAGCCAGCTGATCAAGCTGTTGAATTGGATCTATCAAATGCAGAGCGTGCTATGTTGAAAGAGAATAGGAAGAAGGACAACAAAGCTCTTGGCCTTATTCAGCAGGGCCTAAGTGAATCCATATTTTTGAATATATCAAGTGTTGAGTCTCCAAAGAAAGCTTGGGACACTCTTGAAACTTCCTCTCAAGGTGTGACCAAGGTGAAGAATGTTAAGTTGTAGAACTTGAGAAGGGACTTTGAGAATTTGAAGATGAAGGACAGTGAGACTGTTGATAATTTTATGAATCAAGTTATGAATATTGTAAGCCAGCAGATACAGTATGGTGAAGACCTCTTAGATCAGCATGTGATTGAGAAGTTGCTGAGATGTTTGCCAAAGAAGTTTGAAGCAGTGGTTGTTCCCATTGAAGATTTTAAAGATCTCAGTCAAATGCACATTAATGAGCTGACTTGGTCTTTGATTGCTCATGAATCAAGAATGAACATGTATGATGGCACTCCATTAGAAAATGCTTTTAAATCTCAGTTACATGTTACTAGAGGCAGAGGCAGAGGAAGATCTAGTAGCAGAGGAAGAGGAGGTCAAACTGATGATCATGGTGACAGCAAAAATGATTCAGAATCTGAAGAGAATTTACAGCAGAATACTTCTAGCGTAAGGGGGAGTAGTAGCAGAACATGGAAGCCAAGAAATCAAAGGTATGATAGATATAAAGTTCAATGTTTCTATTGTAATAAATTTGGGCATTTTGCTAACAAATGTTGGAAGAAGCAAGCAGATTCTAGTAAGTTGTCTACACACATTACAGAGGAGGCTGAAAATGAAGAGAACCAATGTTTCTGACTTGTAATGTCACCCAGGAAAGTTCAAATGATATATGGTTCTTAGACAACGCATGCAGCAATCACATGACTGAAATAAGGAGTTATTTCTAAATCTAGATACAAGCATTCAATATAAAGTAAAGTTAGGTAATGACAGTAAGGTAAAAGTTAATGGTAAATGTGTGATTGTTGTATATGCCAAGAATAGTAAAAGAAGAACAATTCATGATGTTTATTATGCTCCTGGTTTAACATGTAATTTATTGAGTGCAGGACAGTTGTTGGAGAACAAGTACAGAGTGTTCTTTAAGAACAAGGTATGTACTATTTATGACAAATATCCAAGTAAGCAGTTGATAGCCAGAGTAGAGATGACAAAGAATAGAATGTTTTCACTGATTATGAGGAACGATTTGACTAAATCTTTGACTGCTTATAAAACTAAGAGTTTAGATCAATCATGGCTATGGCATTTGACGTATGGCCATATAGATTTTGGTGGCTTAGATTTGCTACAGAAGAAGCAGATGGTAAAAGGGTTTCCCAGTATTCAGCAACAAGCAAGCTCATGTGAGAGCTGCATATTGGGAAAGCATCATAGAGAGAAATTCATCTCTGGAGTCTCATACAAAGGAAAAGCACCATTGGAGTTGGTACAGATAGATTTGTGTGGATCGATGCAAACACCTTCCTTAACTGGTAATGCTTATTTTATGAGTTTCATTGATGATTGCAGTCGAAAAACTTGGGTTTAGTCAACAACCTGGTATTGATTATAATGAGACGTTTGCACCTATAGCCAGACTTGATACGGTAAGAATGGTATTAGCTATTGCTGCTCATAATAAATGGTATGTATATTAAATGGATGTAATGTCTGAATTTTTGAATGGATCTTTAGAAGAAGAGGTTTATGTGAGACAACCTCCTGGATATGAAATTGATGGATAGGATGACAAAGTTTACAGATTAAAGAAAGCATTGTATGGATTGAAGCAGGCACCTAGAGTTTTGTACAACAGGATTGATGAATATTTGAATAATGAAGGATTCAACTGAAGTCCAAGTGAGCCGACCTTGTATACAAAGGTAAACCAAGAATGTAAAATATTGATTGTTTGCTTATATGTTAATGATTTGATCTTCACTGGATATCTTTCAGTAGTTGAGTTTAAGAAAGCCATGAAAATAGAATTTGAAATGACTGATTTAGGAATGATGAAATATTTTCTTAGTATTGAAGTAACTCAATCAGATGATGGTGTTTTTATCAATCAAACTAAGTATGCAAATGATGTACTGAAAAGATTCATAATGATGAATTGTAAGCCAGCTGTAACACCAATTGCAACTGTTACAAAACTCAGTAAGGAGGACGATGGGTAAAGAGTTGATCCAATGTTGTATAAGATATTGGTAGGAAGTCTCATGTACTTGACTGCAACAAGACCTGATATAGTGTTTGCAGTAAGTATGATTTCAAGATTTATGGAGTCTCCAAAGAATTCTCATTGGCAAGCTGGAAAGAGGATTCTGAGATATATTGCTGGAACAACAAAGTTTGGTATCCAGTATACATCAAACTCAAATTTTAAGTTGATTGGATATACTGACGGTGATTTTGCAGGTTCTACAGATGATAGAAAGAGTACATCTAGATATGTATTCGGTTTTGGATCGGGATCAGTAGCATGGAATTCAAAGAAGCAGCCCATAGTGACACTATCATCTGCTGAGGCAAAGTATGTTGCAGCAACAGTAGCTGCATGTCAGACTGTTTGGATGAGAAGAACTCTTTCTGAGTTGCAGCATGAACAAAATGAACCAACTCAGATCATTTGTGACAATAAATCAACGATTGCACTATAAAGAAATCACGTCTTTCATAAAATAAGTAAGCATATTAATACAAAGTATCATTTCATTCGAGAACTAATAAACAAGAATGAAATCACTATGGAATTTTGCAGATCAGAAAATCAGTTTGCAGACCTATTTACAAAACCTCTGGGAAAGAGTTGTTTCAGTTTCATATGAAAAACATTGGGGTTTGTAAGCTGTCACAAAAATATTTTGATACAAAGTTTTTTTTTCTGAATGTAGTAATTAAGGGGGAGAATGTTAGAAACAAGTTAATTACTCCACCGTTCTGACAGATGACTGTTGAAATATCAAAAAGACAAAAGCTGCCTAGATTTAAGTTAATATATTTTGGAAAGGTCAAAACCAAATCAGATCTTGTGACTATTCAAATCTTTGAAGAGATTCCATCGCTTAACCGATTTAATCATTAAGGTTGAGGTGACATTCAGAAACTCTGTTGCAGCATATCCAGTTTTGAAGAGGCATTTACAGTCAGATATTTAACTACTAAAGGATGCAATAGAACAAAGCATTTAATTTTTGTAGATCAGATTTTGTTACGAAGGGTTAATTGCATTTATTGTATGATTATCTTGAAGCACTATAAATACTTCCATTGTAATCATGATTGATAGAGATAGAGTTGAATATGGAGTGAATGAAGTTTATAATGTTAAACCCATAATTTTTTCTGTGTTTCTGTTATGCTCTGTTTTATGAGTTTGTAAACTCAAAATTATTTTGAAGTTATTTTTTGTTGTAGCAAGTGAGGAGATTAGTGTTATTTTGTGTGTTAAATGTGTTTAAATGTTGAAGAAGAATCTTGGTTAAGTTTATGAATGCAGGGGTCATCATAACGTAACTGTAACAGTCAGCTGCAACACAGCTGCAACAGTCGTGTAGGTGATTGTTGGTTGAAACAGGCAGCTGCAACAATCCTATAGGTGAAATTTCTGTGTCTAGAAACTTGTGTGTGTTGCTGGAAGTAAGAGCAACACCCCCCTTCCTTCTCATGGATATCACCAAGACTGATCCGAAAACAAGATCTTTGCTACTCTATGACGTTAACATGAATTGCATAAAGAGCATGAATGAAGCTCACAAATCCATAAGAAGAGAACCAAACAGCATAGACAATACACACATAAAGACAACAAGTTGATAACGGAGTTCGTCCAGGATGGACTACGTCTCCGGGCCTGCTTCTCAATAGGAGGGCCGATCTATAATCTCAGCATAAAGGCAAAATACATGGCAATGATACAATGATACCTTGGTGACAATGGCCAGGAAGAGAACCGCTGCCCAAAACACAACAACACTGCTTCCAGCAACTCCGAAGCCTGAAGACGGTGTAAAAGGAGTATAAACACTCGTACCTTCCTCCTGCAGAGCTACACAATCTCCGTTCTCTCCTTTAGCTACAAAGTCTCTACTCCAAAGCATGAGTGGGAAATGGAAAATGAATGGGTTTATATAGGTTGGCTTTCCCTTCTTCACATGACTCTCATGGATTCCTTTGGTTGCAACTAATTTTCCTATCTTGGCCTTGGTTACAACTTCCCTAAGTTGGTTTCCATGTGGTTGGGCTTTTAAGAACATAAACCAAAAATATGGTTCATGCCCACATGTCCATGGGTTTTCACATTTAGTTACTTCCCCATAATGACATTTACAAAATCCAACAATAATCCATTACATACCAAAATCCTTCTTTTAAATAGCATGTTGGTTTTTTCAACCATAAACCAACTTGTTACAACTTCTTTACAAATATGGCATGTTTGTTTTTGGTTACAACCATGCATTAACTTCATAACAACTCAAGGAATAAAATAAATGAGTAATATGTGAGTAATTTTTCCACTCACTTCAAATATTAATCATTTTACAATTTCTCATGAGTAAATGCATGAATTTCCTAAAACTCATTTCAAGCACAAATGCATGCATGCTAGTCATCATGCCACTTCATCATGCCATGTCACCATGCCACATCATCATGCCATGTCATCATGCCACATCAGCATGCCATGTCATCATGCCACATCATCATGCCATGTCAGAATGCCACATCATCATGACACATTATCATGCCATGTCATCATGCCACATCAACATGCCATGTCATCATACCGCATCATCATGCCATTTAGCATGCCATGTCATCATGCCACATGTCACCTTGTGATTGGTCTGTACTGTATGGATGCCATGTGTCATCCTCTGAGTGGTGCCACATCATCATGTTTGTACAGTATGGATGCCACGTGTCACCTTGTCAGTGGTGCCACGTGGCACCTCTTTTTGCCAAATTTGCCTGTTGACCTTATGGAACAGAACGCGATAACTTTCTCATACGGAGTCCGTTTGAGGTGAAACGAATGCCGTTGGAATCGTCTCGATGAGCCCTTCGATATAGTGCTAGTTTTGCTGAGATTGGAGGACTTCAAAATTTTGTCTTCTTAGATCCTCCTGGATCAAAGACCATATAGCCTGTAGGAGTTGAGTGGAGAAATTATTTGTCAAGAATCTACAAGAGTCTATTGGGCATGCTAATCTTCATGAGAGCTTCGTCAAACTTGAGAACATTCTATCAAAAATCAAGATGGGAACAATAGAGGATATGGATTTGTTTACTTAAAAAAATTGAAGCTCCAATCACAACCACTAAAAAGGTCATGGGATGAAGATAGAGGGAATGCAAGTATATTATCTTGAGGGTGCAAAGGTCATTCAAGCTTCTGCAGAGGCTATGCACTCTATTACAATGACCAAGGGAAGAAAAGTTTTTGGAGAACAAGGAATTTTCTAACACTAAAAAGATCATTCTAAGGTGGAACCGAGTAACAGAACTTAGTGCTAAATTTATTGATGAGAAACTTCAATTTGGTAACAAGGGTGCTTCAGAGGGGAGTTGGAGAATAAACTAGATAGATTTTTCATTTTGTTCAGGTTTATTAAAGGAAAAAATGTTTTTAAAGCATTCTGTAAAAAGGATCTCGCAAAAGGACAACTTTCAAGGGAAACTTGCATCCATTGCTGCAGATAATCAATGATATCCAGGATTAAGACAAAATGCAGAAGCCAATTCACAAGCAAACTTGAAGGGATGTACAGATATATTGAATTATCAAAGGAGATCAATGGTCATTCAAACAATCCTCAATTATGGCCATGTATTTTGTCAATCATACAATAATATCTCGGAAGAAATAATGCTCAACTTCAAGTTTGTCAAAGCATATGTCACTTTGGCTAGCCTGTGCTAACGAATGTTTCTCCCTCTCAACCAAGTTGTAAAATAAATTGTTGATGGAATAATGATCAAACATATTAGGAGGAACATTGTCACACCAGCAAAGAAGTCACAATTGTTCACAACTTCTAAAGATCATCAAATCACCCTTTCAATCTTTATGTAGGAGAGCAAATTATAACAAAGGACATTAAGGAAGGTTCTCCAAATCCCAATCTTTCGTATGTTTCTCATCTTTTCCATACAAGGAATGTGTTATCACTAGACACACGCAAGATAAAGAGAGCTGACGAGACTTTGTTATGATGAGGAAAGTTGCAGATCAGACATAAGCAAGTATTAGTCCCGAAAAGAAAACATTGAAAACTGAAGCAGATAGTTGATGTTCCCCTGGATTTCCTTGTTTTGAGGTATTGATTTAAGGGTTGGATGAGCCGGATGCCGACGCAGGGGTTCGATTGATAGCAAAATCATTGTTTGGGCGCGACGCAGGGGACACTATGTCTGCAGTTGCAGTTCGCAAGACGCAGGGAATCGATCGATAGCAAAATCCTTGTTTGGGTGCGAGGTTGGGGAGAGATTGCATGTCTCGACATTCAAAATCCCCATGCACTAACTGCAGGTCAACGTGGGGATATTGAGCTGCAAAATCTCGATTTGGTCAGTGTCTTGACGGCGTGGGGGACCCACAAAGTAACGATGGATTTTTAGAGGGCTGGGTACGGAACGGGTCCAACATTTCTCTCGATGATCTACAAACGTTGTGAGGGCTCTCTAGACGGCACGAAGAATAGTCGACTCCGAAATAAATACTTTAAAATTTACTATAACAATTTCATGGTAATTCTTGAAGATTACACAGATTAAATTGTACTGAAGTGACATGTAGGTTGGAAGATTAGATTGGACTGAAATTGGATCATCTAATGCTGTAAGATTACAAAGATTGGATTGGACTGAAATGGGATCATTCTGATGTGATGCCCAAAAGCAAGTGAAAACAATAGCCACTGTTCATAGTTTTCAATAAATATCCATATTTCTCTTAGAGAGATATTATTCAGCCTATTGCAGGTCATTTGATGCAGCAGTAGCAGGCCAGATTTGTAGATAGGAACATTAGATTGGACTGAAATGGGATCATTCCGATGTGATGCCCAACAACAAGTGAAGTGGGAGACGACTAGAAACAATAGCCACTGCCCATAGTTTTGAATAAATATCCACATTTCTCTTAGAGGGATATTATTCAGCCTATTGCAGGTCATTTAATGCAGCAGTAACAGGCCAGATTTGTAGGTAGCTGGAACTCAAGCTACTTGAAATCCAATGACTTGTGGATAATTGGATCTCAAAGGGCTTGAAATCCAATGACCCACAAACCTGCTGCCACCACATTAAATGGTCTGCAACAAACTTGATATTGATAGCCCTCTCAGACCATATAGATGGATGCTTGATCGGATAATATCATTACGCATAGGAAATATAGATGACTTAGTAGACGCTCTCTTCTCTTCTCTACCCTTCCTCCGCACATGATCTCAGACCAGATGGATGCTTCATCAGTGCGCACATGATTTCAGACAATAATGTTTTTTTATTAGTTGTACTTTAGTGTTCGAACTCTACCAATCGTGCGCACATGATTTCAGACCAAATGGAGGCTTCAACGTACGTACCCTTCCTCTGCACATGATCTCAGACCAGATGGATAATAGCAGACAGTCTCTTCTCTACCCTTCCTCTGCACATGATCTCAGACCAGATGGATAATAGCAGTACGCATAGGAAATGTAGATGGCGTAGTTGACTCTCTGGAGTCTCGACCCTTTCTGCGCATGATCTCAGACCAGATGGAGGCTTCAGCAGATCTTATCTGTACGTACTAGAGGAAATATGGAAAATAAATTAATTTTACATTACACAGTTATCTTTGGAATTTAATACTTAAATTCAGATTTTAGCTTAATATGCAAGTAAGTACAGATGGAGGCTTCAGCCTTCAACAGACTAAAGTTGCACAACTGTTTTAAGCATAGTAGCATAATTCAAGTACTAATATAGATAAGAATACTTACAAAAATACGAAATTAACAATTTCCAGCCAGAATTTTAACAGATTTTTATCCCAAAATCTCGTAAAAAGCTGGAAGTTTTGATTGTCTTTTATCCTAGACCGTAGCTTGCTTATATATAATTATTTTAATCAAATATTCACAAATATAGCATAAATAAACATAGACATTTATATAATATATATTTATAAAACAAAAATATAAAATTTCAACCTAGAATATGGAAGTGTGAGATAGACATTTATATAATAAAACTTAAAATATATTTAAAAAAAATATGAAATCTCACCAATCTGGATATGGAAGTGTAAGAGACCCCAACTAGTTATTAATAGTTATATTAACCAGAAAATATGAACTTGAATGGTATTTCTATTTTATAATATTTAAATAAATAAAGCTATTTTATTTTTTAAATCAGTTTTCAAAATTTAATTATTCAAATCCGTATTCATATTACACCTACATGAAATATTCTACTAATTCAATTTTGTTCCAAATTTTTAGATACACTAGATACCAATATATAACTAAAAAAACAACTCATGATTTAATGATCTAAAGGTCCTGTTGAATGTTAATTACTAACATACTTTTAAATTTGAATTTGTGATATCTTAACAGGAAACTCATCTTACTTACCATTAAGTTTATTCCACTGTACACTTTGATGATTTTAAGTGAAGTCTTCATCATTAATCTTTGTCATTAAACCTTAACTTTAAGCTTTAAGTTCAAGGCGCAGTATCCACAGTCACGCGCTCTCCTTCTATTCCAGTTTTGTTGACGAAACAAAACAAAGGCAGAAGCCCTCCTTGGCTGTACATGGCATTTTAATATGCTGAGCTAATCCAACGATATAAACCTCGCATATTAATTACCAACATCCAAAATTCAAATTTTAAACAATTAGTAACAATGCTATGGGATATTAACCTCAACTATTATATACTTGCAAAGCATTTTATGTCATTTCTGTCATATAAACTTGGAATAATTGCACTTGGTGATCAAAATTGAATGCTTCCCACCCCTTAATGGTTTTAGTTTTTTTCTTGAAGTATATTTTGTAAAATAGAAAAAAAATAGTTTTTAATATTTTTTTCAATATTATACTAGGTTTTCAAATGTGCATAGTTAGTAGGCTCATGATGTATGTTGAAACACTAAGCATACTCTTTATTTATTTATTTAATTTGATTATTTATTGTTTATTTATTTACTTAAAATTGAAAACTATAGTCATTACTACTGAAGTGGAAAAAGCATTTTATAGTTCATATTAATTAATTTTTTATGTCCTAATTAAAGGAGGCTATTGTTTAAATAGAAACTACAATCTATAGTATGAGTTAACAAGCCTTATATGCCATAATCAAAGGGAAAGACCACGGCTCATTGAGTTTACAATGACATACAAATGCCCTTTTTTTATTAGTAAAATTTATAATCCTTATAGTATATTGGTTCATCATCCCTTATGTTTGTTGCATGCATGTTAATTACTACTATAGTGATTACTATAGTTTATTGTTTATTGTTTATTTACTTACTTAAAATTGAAAACTATAGTCATTATTACTTAAGTGGAAAGTGCATTCTATAGTTCATATTAATTAGTTTTATATGTCCTAATTAAAGGAGGCTATTGTTTAAATAGAAACTACAATCTATAGTATGAGTTAACAAGCCTTGTATGCCATAATCAAAGGGAAGGACAAAAGGTCATTGAGTTTACAATGACATGCAAATGCCCTTTTTTTATTAGTGCAATTTATAATCCTTATAGTATATTGGTTCATCATCCCTTATGTTTGTTGCATGCATGTTAATTACTACTATAGTGATTACTATAGTTTATTGTTTATTGTTTATTTACTTACTTAAAATTGAAAACTATAGTCATTATTACTTAAGTGGAAAGTGCATTCTATAGTTCATATTAATTAGTTTTATATGTCCTAATTAAAGGAGGCTATTGTTTAAATAGAAACTACAATCTATAGTATGAGTTAACAAGCCTTGTATGCCATAATCAAAGGGAAGGACAAAAGGTCATTGAGTTTACAATGACATGCAAATGCCCTTTTTTTATTAGTGCAATTTATAATCCTTATAGTATATTGGTTCATCATCCCTTATGTTGTGTTGCATGCATGTTCTAGCTTGCTCTGTCTATTTTCTTTTGGATGTGGGATGTTTCCAACCAGAGTTTTTATGATTTGCTTTAATCTCACTTATAGCCTCGGCGTGCTGGGAGCTGGATTTTCACCCTCAACAAATGGATATTGACGTGCAAGTGACGTTAGAGAGCTTCGAGTGGGATCACACGGCTATGCGAAGCCTTCATCATGCCATTTTAGCCAGTTCTAAGTGCGCTTTCCACCTGTGTTGAACTCAGGGTTAAATTTGACAAGTAAGCACCCCTACTTATGAAGCAATTTGTTTATGGTTTTTCGTTTTAAACTACAACATTCATATTAATTTTTTATTTTATTAAATAATTAAATATTATGTGTTATATGTATTTTTATGAAATTTTGTTGTAAATACAAAATTAGCATATCTCTTAAAATTTAGAGTGCATTGTTTTATGATTTTTGATAGAATGTATAACATAACATCATTATGAAACTGCATTTACATAAGGTCAACAAATAAAACTCAATGATTGAGCATAATAGACAAAGGAAATATGAAATTTCAAGCTAAAAGAACTTAGTAATCACGAATGCCTTGGACTCAAACTTTATCCTCCTTTATAATTGCGGTTTTATTTATTCAAGACTTTATAAATTTAAGAGAAAAAAACATGTTTATAATAACATCAAAATCAAATTAAATACAATTCCAAGATAGACACTTAAGTTTCTTGAAAACAAAAGATCATGAATTAAGCATAAATTTGATCTCATGTAATAAAAATGGATGAGAACTTCTCTCTCCAAAAAGCCTTCACAAAAAACTCAAAGGAGGGTGCCCAAATCTACATTTGTAGAAATCCTACCTTATCACAAATAGACACCATCTTGTGCAAGAAAGCTACCAAGGACCATCCAATACAATAAAAGCATGGACAAAAGCCTTAAGGGAAGGTGCCTTAGTATGACACCGATATCCTCCAACATAGTATGGATTACACTGACATGAATATATGGGATACAGACAATGATAGAGTTATGATATCCTCCAACATAGTATGGATAAAACTGACATGAATATATGAGATAAGGACAAGGATAGAGTTGGATTGGTGGAAGCTTAAGTAAACCAAAGATATACCCATGAAAAAATATAAGACCTTGTAGCTTAGTTGCTTTAGCTGAAATTAAAAATAGTCTATGAAAAACTATAATCTAAAGATATGTGGTATAATATTAAGGGTTATAGTATAGACTAAGAAATTCTATTTAAGCGAGAGGAGAAAACATATCGAAGTACTTATTATCACTGACTCATACAAAATATTACTTACTAATGATTGACGGTCGAACCTTTTAACACTTGTTATGTCAAATTAAGAGGGATCTACTTTTGGATCCAGGTTCATGTTTTCAGAAGGAATATATGTTTTTTTTATAATGGCTGGAACTTCGATATCTTGTATAATATTAAGTGTTACAGACCAATAAATTCTATTCAATATGGAGGAGAAAACCCATTACACATATCATATCGAAGTACACAACATCATTGACTCATACATAGTATTACAACTAATGATTATAGACTGAACATACCATCATTCGATATGGAATATTAGAGAGCCATATCAGAAGATAAATAATCATAATTAAACCATTACATATTTAATTTTTGGAGCCTATTTTTTGTAGTGATAGAGATAATTATTTTAACCTTCTTTAGCGGGCAATATGGATGATATTTAGTCTCACTAGCATATAAGGTATAACGCGTAATGATCAAAGCCAGGTGTTTCGGTTGATTTACACATTAAGTATAAGAACTTTAGGTGACATCAAGATCTGAGTGAGTAATTAAACAAACTCGGAAATATCATTTTTAACCGAACTCATATAATCTGATACGATGTCTCATAAAATAAATGCGGAATTGAGAAATTGTAGATATAATAAAAACATTCAAAATGAATTCAAAATGCAGAAATAATCCATTTAGCACTACTCTGTCAACATACTGTAAATTGAATACAAAATGCAATGAATCTTCACTATCTGTTTTAACCTATCTAATTCATTCGAAAGAAAATAAATCTAATCTAAATCAAGAAACCCATGGCAACACAGGAACAATAATTTACTCAATAAGATAGGATGAAAGAAGTCTTCATTACTTATAAATCACTGTCAAACATAATAAGTCTCAAAACTGTTATGATGATCCCAAAATGATGAAAATATATCTTTGCTTATACAAAATTTGGCCTGCTTTGTGAGCCAGGTGCTAATATTTCAATAGACCTATTCTAATGCTAAAATGCTAGTTTCTAAATCATTACTGCATGTGGTGCTCTATGAAGGACATCGCATAGTGGCAGTCTAACTAAGCTCATCCAGTCCTCAGAGACTAGGCCTCAATCATATATGTCATTAGAATCGTCGAACACTGGAGCTGTTCTTAGTAACTGCAACTTCTCTTTTGGATCTCACTTCTCCTGCGCACTAGTCTTTCACATTCCTTAAAATGTGCTAGCTAACTGAAGCAAAACTTCTATTCTTTCATGCTCTTCTAGCAAAACTGGGACAACTTGTGTCAAAAAGGGTGCTGCTAATACCTGAATTATGAGTCTTGATGATCCTCTGGTGAATGGATCATATATCCATGATTTCGCTGAATGTAGCTCTACGACACAACTCAGTAGTTAGCATCCTACAGAGGACTATAGCAGAGGAAACCTTCAATTTCTTGAGGAGCTCCCAACTCCAAATTTTCTACTCGAGTTTCCAGCATAGCCAAAAAACATTCTAAGGGTTTTACTTTATCATTTAGCTGTTCATTTTTGGATTTCTCTTGTTGTATTACATGTTCCAGGTCTGACAGCTTCTGGTTGGTCTCATCTCTGTCTTGTTGTCATTGCTCCTCTTCTTGTTGCATCATCATTTCAAAATTGTCCATGTCCCGTCCAATACACATTTCCATTCTTCTCAGGTCTTTATTAGTGTTGTTGTTGTCCTCCTCCAAATTCGATAGTTGTCGACAAATGGAGGCCCTTCTGCATTTCCTTTCATATCTTCTCTACATGTTTATGTCATGATACTAATAGTCAGAGTAGAGTGAGTTTTTCACCACCGTTATCTCAAGCAGAACAACTTGCATCTAGACATAATTCCAAAAAAATCTATGAATACAGGCATCCATACTTCTTCTATTTAATTGCAATTCACCACATGAATTCCTCCCGCGTGATGGAGTACCGTAGATCTTCCATAATCAACCACACTCGAGCGATAGATTTCATTAACGGATCAGTTGTACTGTACTTCTTCGTGTGACTAGATTGTTCCTTTATAAATCTGTACAGTACTTCTTCGTGTGACTGGATTGTTCCCTTATAAATCTATCTAGTTGCATGTGATAACATTTACTCTCTTCATTTTTCACATTTAATCTCTATGCATCTCTAAAACACCCTAAAATACACCTCTCCTTACTTATTGACGTTTTATTTTTGGACCCATTTTTACCCACTTGAAAAAAAATGCACACCCAACCCTCATTATTGAGTCTTTTTCAGTGATTTAAATTGGAAATAGTGTGGATAACTATTTTCCACCTTAATGTAGATATATCTATTTTTTTTTGTCTTCACAACCTTTGCACATTTTGTAAAAGGGAGGAATCAAAATTAAAATAAATTTACACAGTGTTGTGTTAAAAACAAAGTGTAAATTTGCTAAAATGGGATAATTATAATGCATGCCACAGTATGTACATTGGTCAATATTCAAAAGTAAAACCACATACCTAAATATAGTTGCATTTTTCACAAGAACCTCTTTCAAATTCCTAAATTGATGTTTCATTTGCTAGAAATCAATCTACCAACATGGCATTTTTTCATTTTTGAACCCATCTTTCCCACTTGGATAAAATGAATGCCCAACCCTCATTGTTGGGTCGTTTTGAGTGATTTTAGTTGCAAATGGTGTGGATTACTATTTTCCACATTCTTGTGCATCTATATATATATTTTGTATGTTTCACAAACTTTTCACATTGTGTAAAAAAGAGAAATCAAAATTAAAATAGATTTACATAGTGTCGTGTAAAAAACAAAGTGTAAATTTTCTAAAATGGGCTTAGTAAAATTCATGTCACCGTATGTACATTGACCAATAATCAAAAGTAAAACCAGAGTCCTGATGAGAGTTGCATTGTTCACAATTTTTCCTTTTTGGGCCCATCTTTACCCACTTGGATAAAATGCATGCCTATCAGGTTTGATGATTTTAACTGCAAGTGGTGTGGGTTCCTATTTTCCACTTTCTTGTACAACTATCTAATTTTTTGTTGGGATTCACAAACTTTGCACATTGTGTATAAAATATAAATCAAAATTAAAGATTTACAAAGTCTTGTGTAAAAAACAAAGTATAAATTTGCTAAAATGGGCTTAGTAAAATGCAGCCATAGTATGTACATTGGCCAATAATCAAACAATAATCAAAAGTAAAACTAGATTCATGATGCCACAATATCCTATTTCATATTCCTAATTTGATATCAACATGCTAAAATGGCAATTTTTCATTTTTGCACCCATTTTTATCCACTTGCATAAAATGCACACCTAACCCTGCTTATTGGGTCTTTTTCAGTGATTCAAATTGGAAATGGTGTGGATTACTATTTTCCACCATCTTGTGAATATATATATATATATATTGTTGGGATTCACAACCTTTGGACATTGTGTAAAAAAAAAAATCAAAATTAAAATAGATTTACAAAGTGTAAATTTGCTTCATTGTTGGACCCATCTTTACCCACCTGGATAAAATGCATGCCCAACCCTCCTTATCCGGCCTTTTTGAGTGATTTTAATTGCAAGTGGTGTGGATTACTATTTTCCACCTTATTTTACATGTATCTAAATTTTGGTTGGGCTTCACAAACTTTGCACTTTGTGCAAAAATGAGAAATCATAATTGAAATAGATTTATACAGTGGTGTAAGAAACAAAGTGTAAATTTGCTAAAATGGGCTTAGTAAAATGCACGCCATAGTATGTACATTGGTCAATAATGAAAATTAAAACCAAATCCATGAAGATAATTCCATTTCTCACCAAAACCTCTTTCATATTAGTAAATTGATGTTTCATTTGCAAGATATCAATCTGCCAAGATGGCAATTTGTTTTTTATTTTTGGACCCATTTTTACCCACTTGGATAAAATGCATGCCTAACCCTCCTTATTGGGTCTTTTTCAGTGATTTAAATTGGAAATGGCGTGGATTAATATTTTACACCTTCTTATACATTACTATATTTTTTTTGGGCTTCACAAATTGTGCACATTGTGTAAAACAGAGAAATCAAAATTAAAATATATTTATAGTGTTGTGTAAAAACAAAAGTCTAAATTTGCTAAAATGGGCTTAGTAAAATGCACGCCATAGTATGTGCATTGGTCAATAATCAAAATTAAAGGCACATCACTAAATATAGTTCCATTCCTCACCAGAACCTCTTTCAAATTCCTAAATTGATGTTTCATTTTCTATAAATCAATCTGACAAGATGACAATTTTTCATTTTTGGACCCATATTTATCCACTTGGATAAAATGCACGCCCAACCCAAATTTATTGGTCTATCTAAGTGATTAAAAGTGGAAAGTGTACTAAGTTTATTTCTCACCTTGGTAAATTATAATATTTTCAATTTGTTCCTTGAAAGTTTTCCCTCTAGATTTCCTTAAGCATGCATAATTTTCCATTGGTGTGCATGTATGAGGACAATTAATAGTAGTTTACTTGATAGAATTATGTAATAGCCCTTCAGGAATGGATTTACTATGTTTTTTATAGGCACATTTATGATCAATTTCACTTTTTTTTATTAAAGAAATTCAATCTAACTTCTAATGCAAATGTTGCTTGCTTTTGTGGAATTTGTAGAGAAAATCATCAATGGATCATCCAAATGAGCTATCTGAACAAAATATTCCTTGAAAAAAAGGTCGACATAAGGATGTAGATCTTTATAATATTCCAAATTTTCCACCACGTGACATTGTCCTTCAATTTACTCGTTCTGGAACCAAAAACACCACTAAGTGTGCTGCTCATGGACAATGTGGAGGATTTAGAGATCAGAACTCAATACCACAGAATGGGACCATAAGATTCCATGAAACATTAATTAATCATGCAACCATTGTTCAAACTCATTGTTATCTATGTAAGCAATCTTTGATAAACAACAATGTTGTTGGATAACAGAGGAAACCTTTTTCTCCAATTGAAATTGAAGGCAATGTTAATGTACAAAATGGAAATATTTACAATAGAGTTAAATCTATCTCACAAAATGTTTTTCCATGTTTTAATCAAAGATCGACCATAAATGCTTCTTCCACTACAAATAAATCTGATCGAATTATAGAAGGATGTGCTGCTCAACAACAAAAGCAACATTTATCACCAATTATAGTTGCAGGGAATGGAAATCTAAATGATAGAGGTATTAACCATAGAATTAATTTTGTTTCACATAATGTGGTCCCAAAATTCCCTCAAAGAACAAATTATATTCCTGCTTCCATTACAAATCAATTTGATCAAAGTATAGAAGGATGCATTTCTCAACAACAAGGACAACCTTTGTCTCTAATTACAAGTGAAGGGAATTACAATGTGCAAAATAAAAATATGTATCACATAATGGAATATGTTTTGTAGAATCGGCTCCAGTTTTGACTCATATATAAGCTATTGGTGTTGCTTCCATTACAAATCAATTTGATCAAAGTGGTGAATTTTGTGTTGCTAAAAAAACCACAGAGCCTTTGAATCCAATTATAGTTCCAGGGAATGGCAATGTAAAAGATAGAAGTGTTTACCATAGAATTAACTTTGTTTCATATACTATGGTCCCAAATTTCCCTCGAAGAACATATTTTATTCCTGCCACCATTACAGATCAATTTGATCGAATTATTGAAGGTTGTGTTTCTCAACAACAAGTGCAACATTTGTCTCCAATTAAAAATAAAGAGAATGTAAATGTATAGAATACAAATATGTACCACATAATGAAATCTGTTTTACAGAACGAGTCCCCAGTTTTCCCTCATAGCTCAGCGATTGGTGCTGCTGCGATTACAAATCAAACCAATCAAAGTGTTGAAGTTCATGTTGCTCAACAAACTACAGAGCCTTTGACTCCAATTCTAGTTGCAGGGAATGGAAATGTACAAGATAAAAGTATTTACCATAGAATTAACTCTATTTCACATACCGTGGTCCCAAATTTCCCGAGTCAAAGAACATATTTTATTCTTGCGGCCATTACAAATCAATATGATCGAAGTATAGAAGGTTGTGTTTCTCAACAACAAGGGAAACATTTGTCTCCAATTACAATTAAAGAGAATGGAAATGTACACAATACAAATATGCACCACAGAATGGACTCTATTTTAGAGAATGAGTCCCCAGTTTCCCCTCATAGGTCAGAGATTGGTGGTGCTTCTATTACAAATCAAACTGATTAGAGTGTTGAATTTCATGTTGCTCAACAAACTACAGAGCCTTTGAATCCAATTATAGTTGCAGGGAATGGAAGTGTAGAACCCAATGGGAAACCATTTGAACATGCAATTACAGAAAATCAAAATTATGCAATTCTATAAGCTTCAACAAAAATGCCTGAAGAGTGTTCAACAAATAAAAATACACATGCTACCAGAATGCTAGTACGAAGCTGCTTAAGGACATCCTTGTTGCATCTTAAGAAGTGGCCAAGATGGTATAACCACAAACTAAACGAGGGGAATAATGTTTTTAAGGAAATTGGAAGATGGTTTTCTAGTAAACCACTTCAATATCTAAATTAAAATGACATTGTTGCTGGAATTCGGTCCTTGATGAGCAAAAACTATAGTGCATAGTCTAAAATCGAGTATGTTCTTGAACACCTAGATGGAATGCTTGATAAAATTCGATCTATTGTTGTGAAAGATATTCGTAATGATTTTATGCCTAGGAACATGGCTTATTTATTTATTGAATCAAGCATGACTCATAATGCTTTGCGATGTTTGAAGTGGATTGACTCTCATGGTGTACTAAAGGGGTTTAATCCACCATTTGTTTGTAAGGAAATGAAAAAGTGGAGCAAAGAAGCTGTGTATATCGATATGGGTTGGGAGAAAATTGATGGTTTCACATATGGAGTTAGAGTCAAGAAAGTAAATTCATATGCTTCCTTTATGGTTGAATCATATGAAAAGAGGTCTAGAAATACAGTCAATGAAGTCTCTTTCAAACTTGGTATTGATTCTCGTGTACATTATGATGGAGGTGGGAAGGTATGTGAGATATTATTCGAGTTATTAGAAGATAGTGGGTTGATGTCTTGTGTAAGCCTTGGAAAATGGGATGGAAAAGAAGAATATAAACAATTTTTAACACAGGTTGTTGATCCTAAAAGTGAGGATAACTCAATGAATATGTTAAACAATATTTCACAAGATGGGATACATATGGGGGATGGAAGGGTAGTGAATATGGGTTTGTTCGAGTGTCATGATCTAGTGGCCATATGCAATTTAGTATGCAATAATAGTGTTTATCCAATGGGTAATAATTTCTACCCTTGGTGTACATGCTATAAAAAATCTATACACATGGTTACAGATGAAATCAAAATTGGAGAAGGAGATACTATCTGTAGTGTTTCCAAATTTTATGCAATGTCACCAAAATTAATCCTGGTAAGCTATGCATATTTATTACAAGTTTCAGGTTTATGTTTATATTATATATCTTTCCATTTATTTCTTAATATTACTATGTTATAAAACATTAGGAGTTGAATCCTTGATGCAGGAGCATTAGTTCTCCTGATCAAGTACTAGAAGTCTAGTTGGACCTTTAGGTCTAGACATTTGCCAAGGAGGGTTTATTATAAAAAGGACATTGTAAACTTGCATATAAAAGTGTTTTATTTGTTAGTATAGGTGTCAATGGAAACATCAAGTCATGTAACCAATCCCTTAAGAGATGGGATGACTCGAGTAGATAGGTGCTTGTTTTCAGTTACCAATTGAGTGAGTTATTGGTTTCTAAAATTAGAGTTAGATGTTGAATTTTAGGGGTAGTCGAAGAGCTGGAAAACGCTCTCTTGGAATAGAATGTTGTAACTGTCGAGGCAGGAGAGTATACTGTAGTTGAGGATTTAAAAAGAAAGGAAAGTTCTAGGATGCCTAGAGGAAGGAGAGGCCATAATAGAGGAGAATTGGCCATAGCAGGTAGATTAGGTTTCCTTGCAATGTATATGCAGTTTCTCATTTACTAAATGAAAAAAAAGGAAATTCACCCATGTGCGTATGCTTACTTTGGTATTTTCTGCATAGATTACTTGAGTAACTGGTTGAGTACTTGTTATTGAATTTGATAATCGACCGTGTGTAAGTTTAGAGGAGAGGATCTATCTAATTGATCTCTAGTTAATGAAAAGTTGCATAGAATTCCTTTTTTGTAGAGTTACAGCTCGTGAAGATTGGGAAGAACCTTTAAAAGACTCCAGTCTTTACAGAAGTCTATGAGAGGCTTGAAGAAAGTTGATAATGAACTAGATGATCAGCCCTAACTGTGTGTTTAGAGAGTGTGTGGCCTTGCGAGCTACAGAGTATATCTCTGTAGGAATGTGAAGGAAGAATTAAGTAAGATGATAACTGAGGTAACCGAGTTATAGTCTCAAAGGTAAAGAGGCAATGGCGACTAGATAAGTAGGGGAACGAATTGTTGATAGAAGATGAACGCCTTCTGTGCGTTCTTAAATTAATCAAACGGTGGAAGTTGAACCCTTGCGGCCAATAGAGGTACATGGTTAAGTGTTTCTGTCATAGCAACACGCTGAGAGCTGAGAGATGTGGGTTGAAACCCTTATGGCACCAAGATAGTCGACATTATGTGTTGAAGGGAAAGGTGCGATAAGTTTGTGTGAACATTGAACTATGGTTATGTGCAGTATAAAGGGGCCGCGAGATGGGAGTGTAAAGCACCTTTGTGTGAAGGCAAGGGACGGTGAGATTTTAGCTGGTGACCACATGCTTATGTGAAGGGTTTCAAGTGGTAACATGTGCCCCAGTTGAGTTTGGTAAGCCCTAGAGAGCTTGGAATGGTCGTATGCCTTAAGAGCGAGTCCATGGTGAAACTTGAGGCAATGATCACATGTGATACATGGAAAGGACAATAGAAAAAAAAAGGCTTTTAAGAAAACATAAGGAGGTTCTGCGGATTGAAGAGCAGTGTGAAAGTGAGTACTGAATCTTAAAAGCATAAGTCTGAGATTGGACTATGTTGGGAGAATGACGATAGTTTTGAGGGAAGTCTAAATTTAATTAAACTACTAGAGTTAGAATAAAAGCTTGGTGAGTGCTAAGTATGGTTAGTGGGATTTGGAGTTAGTAGAGTATGTATAAGATGACAGCACAAGAAGAGTAATCCCAGGTTATTGGCAGGCCCTGGTTTGGGCTTGCATCAATCCTGCTTTGGAACCAAGCAAAGGATGGGAATAAAATTTAGATGATCGTATTATAGACATCCAACCAACCTTATCTGGTAGACAAATGAATGCAATGAAGAACTATCCCATGGATAAAATAAATTATGAAAATGTATACACTTTAATAATTAGTTCCTAAATATAAATTGTGCTTCTTGGTATTTAATTATCTCATATCTAGTGAAACAAGTGCTGCCAATTACATTTGACTCATTGCGCAATGTCTAAGCTTGCATATTATTCTCGCTATGCTAGAATTAGAACTGTTTTGAAGATGTTTAGTGAAATTCAAAGAATTGCACAAGATTATGACAAGGTTCATCCAATTAGAGGCCTTGAGAAAACCAAATTTGTGCAAATTTGGGAGGATATGGAGAAGACAGGGATTGCATGTAATCTCGGAGAACCATACGATCATAAAATCCAAGAGTACAATGATCTTTACTATGGGAAATCATATGGATCAACATCAAGCAAGATATTCATTCAACATGAGGGATTTTTAAAGGTAGTTTAATTATTATGCTAACATATCAAATAATTTTTATGTGGGTCTTGACTAATAATAAATGATGATGTTATTATGTTTTGAGTAATGATGAATGGCTCTCGGTGTTATTCAGTTTTAATAGAAAACTTAGTGTTTTACTATTTAATCATATGCATTGACATGAATTATTTCTAGGTTATTGAAGGCCTACCAGATGAAGAGAAGTATAAAAAGGTTAGTGAGGATGTGGAAGTGCTATAAACAATTCCACATGTTGCAACTGCAAGGGTGTAGAGGGGACGATGCATATGCATATGAGAAAAGGTATGTCAATTTATGATAGTTTCATCATATTATATTGTTCAAAATCGTGGTATTGTTTCACTCATGAAAACATTTTGAACAATTGGCATTGTAGGATTGGCATCCTTGCTAGTGAGTGGATTTGGTTGTGTTCTTGTTTAGGATATGAGATGGTTCCTTATATGCATGTCCAAGGGGCCCATGCTCTTGATATGACTCGGAATATTCATCCATATACTTTGAGATGGTTAAGGATTGAAGTAATGGAGCGTAAGCATAGATAAATGAAACATTTGAATAGAAACCAAGGAGGAGGGAAATGATTTCCTAAGGAGTATAGAAGAACATTTGAACATGATAGGATGTGTCTTGTAAATTAGATGAGAGAAAAAAATTTCAATATTGTTATGGGATCAGAAGGTACTTTCCAAAATTTTAGACAAAGATGATTCTTGCCATCAAATATTAGAAGTGAAATTTCTGTTGAATATGAGAAGTCAATAACTCAATTGAATGAGGAAACTGCAACAAAGTTTGCATCATGTTTCCCTGATTTCACTTCACAACAAGTGAAACAACTCTTTGACTCATGGGTAAAACAATCTAAGAAATCATTAATTGCATAGCCAAAAGTAAGTATGTCCTAATTTAAATGGTATATCATTCAATTTTCATTTTTTAGTGTGAGGAGTCATAAAGTTTGTGTTTAATTATTGATATGTCCTCACAGTTCAATAACTATATTCCAAGATCAAGGCCAATCAACAAATATGGTGAAGAGGCCTATCATGAATCACATCACTTTGGAAAGCACAAGGAAAAAAATGGCGCTAAAACAAAAAATCAACAACGTGGTTTTCCCTCCACTAATGAGTGTTATGTTCATTCAATTTATTATATATCATTATGTATTTGTCAATCTAGTTGATTTTTGAAAGGTACATCTTCTGCTTGAACTATAACTTTCTCAATCTCGCTTATCCTAGGAAACGATCAAGGTCAGAGTGATCAATCACAACAAATGCAGGGGGGAGTTGTTTTTGATACCCCAATGTTTCTTGATCACATTAACAATTATGAAAATTTGGGTGTTTCATACTCAAGAGAAGAGGCATTGAAGACCAGTCGAACACAAGAAATGCAATTGGAATTCGTTGTTGAAATATCCATGATGACAGCTGGGAATTGCATTGAAATTGGTGTTTCATCCCCAAGAGATGAGATACGAAGGATTGGTAAGAAGTGAATGGAGTAACTATTGCTGATGTTCCAATGATGGGAACTATGATTCACAATAGAATGTGTGTTTCATCCTCAAAAAATGGGGCAGACCAAAGTGCTGAAAAACAAATAATCTAGGGAGCAGTTGTTGCCATCCAAATGATGGAAACTGAAAATCATACAAAAAATATTGTTGGTAAAACATAAAAAAGTACATGATGAATGTAAAGCAACATTGCATGCGAAATGGTGAAAAAATCATATGATGTGCCAAGCATTTGCTGATATTTTGTCATATTGGAAATTCATTCTATTATGATCACATTCGTTACATGTGCAGTTATTATTTTTTTCCCAAGAAAAGAAAATATATTTTATATTTCATAGAAATCTAATCTAACACAAGTATCTATTGTTACTACTGAAATTGACCTAGTCATCATAGCCATCATAAGGAAAGGAAATTAAAAACTCATGGACAATTGCAAATTCTCTAAATAAATGAGATATTTTAATAATAGCATTTACCTGGCATCTTAAAAAATAATCTTCCCTGAGTGTATCAAAAGTGGAATTCATTTTTTACTAGTCACTAATGTACATTAAGAGTGAAATAAAGAGAACTATAAATGAGCTAGAATTTAGTAACTCAATGCAAAAAAATGCATTTTCACTTAACTTTTAAAATATATATATATATATACAATGTTTTATACAAGTCTAGCTTGTTTCTAAGGCTTATGCAATTGCTCCTCCTGAGAAGAAGAAATTCATGTACACTGTCTCTTGCCTTTCTGAGAAACCTCGGATTCTTCAGCAGTTGTAGGAGGCTCTTGTTGTAATTTTCGTTCAAGCTCTTTTCATTTTCAAGAACAAGTATGTAAATTGTTATACAAAGTACTTTTCCCGCTCATTAGCCTCTTCAACACTTGCACTTTTTTCTTATGACTCTCTGTGTTTTATCTTTCCTTCAATTCAAGATATTTTTTGCTATTATTTAATTGATTTTTAACTTCAACCAATTCAGATTTCAATTTCTATACTTCCTTCTCTAGCTCTTTGTCCCCCAAATATTTCTCATTTGCGGGGATAGGAATTGCGTCCATGTAGTCAACATTGTAAATCTGTAATTTCCCTTGCAAATATGAAATTGTGAATTTCAGTTTTCAAATTTCCTCATCGCATCCCAAATGTTGTGCTTTTCAACCGTCCGAGATTTTTTTCTTCAACTCTCTAATATCTACTTCTTTTCCAGGTATCTTCTATTTCAATGCCTCGTATCTTGCATGGGGGCTTCACTAGAAGGAAATATAATATCACGTTCATTCATATTGCGGTATTAAATATTCATGAAAACCTAAAAATTATATTGCTTATATATTAAGGGGTAAAGGGTTTTTTTTATTTAATGTAACAATACAAAAATACTTTGGGGTCTTTTTTATATGGGCAGGCTGACAAATATCCACCAAATGGAGATGGTGGGATCACGGCTAGATGAGAAATCGGGTTGAGGCAAGGCTTGGGCTTACTAGTACGCAGGGAAATTGCATATTGAGGCATGCCTGAGGCCAGGGGTTTCGTGGTGAAGTGGGTTTCCAGTCGATCATAGTCGAGATAAAGTGGTCATTGACAACCAATTGTTCCCAATAGCACTCAACCAGTTGTTACCAATAGCCTTGGGAGGCTCTAAGCCTCTAGGGCCTTTTATAGGCCCTCGATATGTCTTGGGGGATTGAATACCTAACCACTTGTGCCTATTACAGGCATTGGGAGGTTTAGTCAGCCTCCTAGAGCCTGTTATAGGCCCTAGGGGCTCGGATAGCTAGCCCACAACAGGCTTAGTCAGCGATTGGGGAACTGCAACATGCAATCTAAATGTTGTACTATGTGCATTGGCTCTAGCGACATACAACAAGTGATCTCTTATCTCTTAATTAGACCATTAGATGTTGCAAATCATAATGATATGTGGTTGAGTAATTTCATTGTGGATGAAGTAATGTGCATCCACAATATTCATTGAAAGAAGCAAGGTGCATTGTAGAATGAATGTGTGTCATAACAGGGGTATCATATCAATATACTAGGTAGAAATATAAAGGGGTATAAAAAATGTAAATGAAAAAATTGATACATACAATATCTAGTGAAAATAGGGATTTTTTTAAATTGGGAAGGCATATTGGGAGGGGGTTAAAAAAACGATTTTGGAAGGTATTTTCCAATATTTAGTGAAATTAGGGTATTGTTTCATATGCCACGAATGAATGTGCTATGCTATTGGTTTATTGAGTGAAGCCCCCGTGGTATCTTGGTGATGAACCAAAAACATCACCTCCAACACTCATTGCTGCAAGGAATTCTTGCAAATCCTTCTCTCAAATTTTTAAGCTCTTCTCTTTCTCTTTCAAGTAACTATGAATATCATTTCCACCTTCTGTACTATCACAAAATCTTTCTTTATTTCTTTTTTTAAGCTCCAAAGCTATAAAGATTGCTTGAAACCTGTTCTGTAGCAACTTTTTACCTTGCCTGTCAATGGTTTTCTTCTATTTGGAAATGATTGAATCTGTTAGTGCAATTTTTTGTGAATGCTCTACATGCTCCGCTATCAAATTCAAAACATATTATGTTATTAATTCTTCACTTTCTTTCAATTTATTCTCTAATTAGGCTACCGGACCATGGTCTGTTTTTAATGGTGGTATATTCAAAACAACTGGTCTTTTTTCCAGCTCTTTTGCAAGCCTAGCATTTTCTTCTTCAGATTGTTCCAAATCCTTTTGAAACATATCATTTAGTGTTTAAATATCCTTCTATTGTATTCAACAATTTTATCAACCTAGGTTGATAATGATGTAATAGTGGAAACTTTTGCATTTATAATTGTTTCTGCCTTCATTCGATTGTGCAGAATTGTATTTTGCAACTATGCAATCTCCATAAGGCATTCTGCAAAATGCCTATCCTTTACCTAGCACATTTCCTCCAAATTCTCTATATAAGAGGACTCAACCTCCATTGATTTTTTTTGTTTGAAATGCACCATTTTATCATAAGTTAAAAACACAAATATACCATCAAAATTATAACATGCACTGACATTGTAATCATGTGCCAACTGTTTTGGACAAATTCTATGAAAAATACTCTCGACGGGAGAAAAAAAGGAATCATTACTTGGTTCCATGTCACTGTTCATCGGTTCCAGTCCCTGAGCTTCAAATTCATGTTCATTTATC
Organism: Larix kaempferi; assembly: GCA_027924585.1. Taxonomy (NCBI): domain Eukaryota; kingdom Viridiplantae; phylum Streptophyta; class Pinopsida; order Pinales; family Pinaceae; genus Larix; species Larix kaempferi. Next base: position 32,118,917 of record BSBM01000445.1, on the reverse strand, counting down.
TCATTTAAAGTTGTAGAAGCAACAACTTCATCATGGGTGACAAAATCACTGCCTAAACTGTCATTGGATATTCCCAAACCATCATCATAGTGCTGATAAGACTGTACTGAAACTCCCTCATTTGTTAAATTTTCAGAATTTACTTCAATCTGATCTAGGATCTTAATTGAGAGAACAACATGTACAACAATTCTACAGCATATCAATCATGGACACAATAATGCAAGCACACAAGAGACACAGAGTTTACTTGGGGAAAACCATAAAGGTAAAAAACCCCAAAAACTTCCTCAGAGATAGATAGAGCAATGATACAACCAGAATACAAGAGATATTCTTCTCCTAGCAGCAGAGCCTCCTCCTCCACAAGTGCGCCACTCTCCCAAGTGTGAGTGAGAGAATAGAATGTGTAAAATGAGAGAGACACACTCTCTATTTATACACTAACTTGACTTGACCTTTACTCAACTAGGTCGGCCTTAACTTAACCACTTAACATAATGCTGACTGGGCCGACCCCCGCTAGGGTGGTCTAATAACCCTTTGACCCACATGACTTATACAGGGCCGACCCCAACAAGGTGGTCTAATAACCCATCAAGTATAAGTTATGAAACTTACAATATAAATGACGACACTTCCATATAGAGGAATAATAACATCTCTATAGGAATACAACCACTTCCGTATAGAGGAATAATAACATCTCTATAGGAATACAATATACATATATGTGAAATACATTGCGAAGTTACATATACATCAACACCCCCTCTTAACTAGGAAGGTATTTCTCAACATAGGTCTTCTAGCACAAGTCATCTTCTCTGGATCATCGTCACTGCTCCTGCTATCTCAATCAATCTCTGAATCTACTCGTCATAGGAAGTTCTACAGAGCCAGTCCTCTTTCATACTGGATGTAGGCCCACCACTTGCAGGTCTTCGTCATCACTGGCCATACTGTGGAAATATCAGGACTTATTACGTGCGTCACAAAACCTTAAAAGAGTCTCTTGACTAGCAAGAACCCTAAAGAGCATCTGAGGCCTTTTTCATCCTGTCCAGATCTCGAGGACTTATTACATGTGATCCCACCATAAAACCTCAAAAGAGAATCCCAGGACTGATTACTAGCACAAGGCTCAACCTATCAGATCTCTTGTTAACACCCAAAAAGTGTTCACTACCTCATCTACCCTATTACATGGCTCATTTGTCCATTTTCCTACCATATTTCCCTTAAAAACCCTGAAAATCCCACTAAAATGCCTTCAAAAGGCCACAAAACCATCAAAAAAGCCTCAAAAAGGCTAAAAAACCCCTTTTTCCTCCAAAAATATCCAAAATTCCTCTAAAAATAATAAAAACCCTCTAAAAAGGGAATAAAAAATATAAAATAATGAGGAAAAGGAGGAAAAAACCCTATACAGCTAACCTAAACCATATGGTTCCCAAAACCATGGGCCAACACTCCACCACCAAAAAACTATAAATAGGTGATGGAGACCCCTTATTCCACATCCACAGTCATAAGCACCCTTACTCTACCAAAATAGCTCTTGAAACCCTAGCTCACCCTTGAGCTACTTTCACCTTGAGAGCCCCCTTTGGCCCATTTCCACCATTGGAGAAAGAGATGAAGCAAATTGGAGCTTGGAGCAACCCCCTTGGAGCATTGCAAGAGCTTCACCAGCCTTCACATTGGAGGTAAAATTAATACAAAAGCCATTCTTTACATCTTATTTTTTCTGTTTCATGCACATGTTTAGAGTAATTTATATTTCTATTTTAGCATTTTAATTTACATTTACTGAAATGCTACTAAGGAGTCCCTTCTCCTTAGTAGGTGCTCATTCGCATAAGCTAGGGGTAAAACCCTAGCTACAGTTTTGGCGACTCTACTGGGTTTGAATTTCTGGTTTCAGTTTAAATTTTTTTTTTAGTTTTCTGCAATAATTTCCCATTTTTTCCTTTCGGCTATCCCTTTCGGCTGTCGTAAACCGCATCTTTTCCCTCTGCAGTCGCATCTCGACTGCATCTTTCAGGCCTTTACCTGCGACCCGACCGCGGCTCTCAGACTGTTTCGGGCGCCCTGCCGGCGGATTTAAGTCTGTTACCTACGATCCAACCGCGGCTAATCAGCCTGTTTGCTGCGACCCGACTGCGTCTGTCGGTCCTTTTCCCGCGTCCCGACTACGTCTGTTAGCTTTCTTCCCGCTACCCGACTGCGTATTTTTCCCTGTTTCCTGTGGTCCGACTGCCTCTGTCGGCCAAAAAGTCACGACCTGTCCGCGCCTATTTCCCTCAAACCCGCGGTCCGACTGCTCAGATTCGCCACAAACCCGCGGTCTGATTTCTGCATTTTTCCCTGTTTTTGAACCCAACCCCTTTGCTACAATATTTTCTACATCTGCACAGCCATCTGTTCCACCTACAGCCCTACTTCCCTACAGCCTTTTCTGCAACATAATTTATGTTCCCTTTATAGAATCTTTTTAAAATTTCAGCATTTTAATTCAGAAAATTTTGCATGTTAAAGTTTCGAATTCAGTATTATTGTTAGTTAGAAAGTTGCCCCCCTTGTGGCACTTCTATTTTGGGTTCATCACCTCACGAGCACACACTCTGTCACATAATTCAAGTGAGCCTTAAAAACTACTTAACTCAACCAATATTCTAACCCCACTTGGGGAACACAAAAGAATCTTTGTAGTTAGGTAGGATCGGGGGGATAGGCTTCCAATAACACCCCTCGGTTACTTACACTTGAGACATAGCTGTTGTTGAATTAGGGAACCAAAATACCCTAGTACTTTTTGGCACGGTCACAACCAGTTTACCAGAGGGCCTCTCCCCTAGGAGGGTTGAAGTCGCGAGACTGGTTCCAGAGGCCTGAGTGGAATACCGCACTCCATTTAGTAACTGAAGGGCTACCTTTCGCAGTTCTCGGGATATCCCTATATAGGGGTATTGCGGTAAAAGGACCAAACAGTAGATTCACCTTTCTGGACGTGTCATGAACGGGGTATCTTAGTTTCCATTCTTCTAGGATTGACTACCCGGTGTCCCTGCCGGTAGGGGGATATCTTAGCCATTTGGCTTTCCTATTCATATTGTCTGACTTGGATTTCATCACCTTGCAGAGGATATGTCTAGTGGAGTCAGAATACTTTTTAGTTAGGTGTTTGCATGCTCCCTTACCTCCTTTTGGTCTAGTGAGTCCACCATTTTTTATTTTTAGGAAACCTGCTGCTTGTTGGTATTCTGACCATTTCTGTTGACACTCCACCTATTGTAGCACAGCTGTTACAGTAGGTGTTTTGAGTTGGTTGTTGGCCTGAGTGCCTTGTTTTTTTTAGCTCTCCTTCTGCACACTCAGTTGCATTAGGATTTTTTGAGCTATTTTTTACTCACCTCAAGCCACAGAGATTTGACACCATATGTCACCATTGAGTCCCCGAGACATTCTCGGTGCCTCAGGGGCGAGCCCCCACAACACGGTTCACTTGACACCACCCGTCATCGACACAGATCATCATCACTTGATACTACTTATCATAGATCTCGAGCCTTGTCCCTTGACTCCACTCGTCAGCAGCATAGGACTCCATCACCAGATATTGACGCTCCTTACTTTACCTCCGATTCTGAGGCAGAGTCTGAGAACCCTATTTATACTGCCCCTACCCAGCCCAATGGCTGGCGTGACTTACACTCCTTTCTTGGTAGGGACCATTGGTGGCACATCCACCACTACACCAGCTACCACACCTGCTTTGGGTATGCCCTCCATGGGGCCCCCATCTACCGTTCCCCTCACTGCACCTATTCCCGTAGCTGGAATACCTATCCCCACTCCATCAGTGGCTCACACTACCCATGGTGGTGCAGGACCATCCTCTACCACCTTAGTTC